>CM014733.1:26911979-28155827 GCA_004329165.1 Spatholobus suberectus
TTTAACAAATACTTAAACAAGTTTTTTCTTCAAAATGGCATAATTCATCAAAGCTCTTGTGTTGCCACTCCACAACAAAATGGAGTGGCTGAACAAAAAAACAGATAACTTCTTGAAGTTGCTAGGGCATTACTATTTCACTATAAGGCCCCAAAGTATCTTTGGGGCGAAGCAATTCTCACCGGAACATATTTGATAAATAAAATGCCCAGCAAAATCTTGAATTTTAGAACTCCATTTGATGTTTTCACAAGTGCTTTTCCAAATAACAAGCTTTCATGTACTCTACCTCTCAAAATATATGGGTGCACTGTTTTTGTACATGTTCATGAACCAAACCAAGGCAAACTTGAGCCTAGAGCAAAAGTGTGTTTTTATTGGATATGCTCCCAACCAAGAGAGATACAAATGCTTTGATCCCATTTCCAAGAAAATCTTTGTTAGTATGGACGTTACCTTTTTTGAAAACACTCCTTTTTTTAGTGATCATCTTCAGGGGAGGAGACAAGAGGAAGATGTTTCATATTTTCAAACACAATTTAGATTTCTCAGAAAATTTAGCAAAAGCAGATGTTGAAAAAACAAAAAATTTGGGTGAATCAAGCAAACCAAGTCAAGGTAGTCAAGAAAATGATATTCCATAAGCTATTTTGATAGAACCAGAAGTTGAAAATGGGACTATTAGATTATTGAAAATATGTGTCTTTGACCACACATATGATTCATTATTTATAATCAAATGATGATACAATAAAGGGAAAGAATAACTAATGTGATCCCTAATTTCCAGCTATACAAGTTTCCATATCTTCCTATTTATATAGAATCGTATCTTTAACATAAAAGTTTTCAAATTTCCCTATTTACATAGAATCGTATCTTTAACAGAGACAATTAAAGTTGGTAACAAAGGTATCCAACCCTTTGACTGTGTTTACTCAAGAAAAAACAGGACCTCAAAGAATAGAACCAAATGATCCTCAAAACTACCAGGCATCAAAGGATCCATCAGGTAAGAATCTCTCTAACTTTGTTCAACCCATTCAAAATACTGATAAATTTGAACCTGTTCCTACTGATTCTATCCTTGTTGAACCTATCTTTCATGATTTTGACCTTCCTATTGCTGTCAGGAAAGGTATAAGGTCCTGTACAAAACATCCTATTTCCAATTTCATATCCTATGATAAATTGTCTCCTACCTTTAGAGCTTTTACTTGTAAATTGACAAAAATAGAAATTCCAAGAGATATACAGGAGGCTCTAAGGGTTCCTAACTAGAAGGAAACTGTCTTGGAGGAAATGAGAGCTCTAAAAAAAAAAAAATCAGCCTTGGACAAAGATGGACTTGCCTAGAGGAAAAACAACTGTGGGGTGCAAATGGGTATTTACTATCAAGTATAAGGCAGATGGATCTATTGAGAGGTACAAGGCCAAACTAGTTGCCAAAAGCTTCACCCAGACTTACGATATTGATTACTCTGAAATCTTTTCTCCTGTTGTGAAACTTAACACCATTAGAGTACTCTTATCATTAGCTGTAAATTTAGACTGACCTTTATAGCAACTTGATGTCAAGAATGCTTTTCTAAATGGGGACTTAGAGGAGGAAGTTTACATGGACTCACCCCTTGGTTTTGAATCTCAATTTAATCAAAAAGTTTGCAAGCTTCAAAAATATCTATATGGCTTGAAACAGTCACCTAGAGCGTGGTTTGAGAGATTTTCCCTGTTTATTAAAAAGCAGGGATATTCTCAGTGCCAGAGTGATCACACATGTTTGTGAAACACTCTTCTAAAGGAAAGATGGCTGTGTTAATTGTTTATGTGGATGATATTATAATTACTAGGGATGATTCTAGAAAAATAAATAATTTGAAGGCATCCCTTGCAGCTGAATTTGAGATTAAAGACCTTGGATCCCTAAAATATTTTTTAGGATGGAGGTTGCAAGATCAAAGAAAGGAATTGTAGTATCTCAGCTAAAGTATATTCCAAACCTTCTCAAAGAAACTGGGATGATGGGTTGCAGGCCAATTGATACTGTAACCTAGTCTTGTCCTAATGTGTGATATAGTAGTTTAATAATTGAAAGTGGAAAGTAAATTTAGTTTTTGTAACTAAGATGTAATAAATAAATTGTAGATGTGTGGTGGTTGTTTTATGTGATGTTTTGCTTGGAAACTCCAGTTTGAATAGTGGAATTTGAGAAAAAGTTGTTTGAGTCAAATGTCTCTGTTGGTGATATCTAAGTTGATTTAGTGAGGAAACAGTGGAGATCAGCCAGTTTTGAGCCTAGGAGTGTCCAGAGGCAAGAGTTAGGCCTTGGTGGGCCACCGGCTTTTTGGGCCCATCCTCTATATAAAGAGGATGTCCCTCTTTCTCTCTCAATTTGCTTCTTTCCCATTTTCTTCCTCCAAGTCTCTCTAAGCTCTCTCTAGCTCTCTTTTCCGTCTATTTCCTTAACTCCAACCAGTAAAATGATGGTTGTTCTTCTTCTTGAAGGTTCTCCTCAAAGTTTGGCTCAAAAAGTTTAAGTTTCCTTTCTCTCTTCTTCCATTAACTCGAGTTTTGGAGTCTCCAAGAGATAAGGGAAGCTTACTATTGGTTGATTCTGTATTTGTGGCTACTAATATGTCGACTTAATGCTTTGGAATCGGTTGATTTCTGTGAATTATTGTATGTGGTTCTTGACAAAAATGGGTTTTGAAAGGGAATTTTGAAATTTGTGGATGATTTGTGGATAAAATTGTTATGTAATCGGTTAGAAAAGTATTAGAAGTAACTAGAATTGTTTTGTGATGCTTGGTGATGATTGATTTTGTCAAAAATGGTTGTTGGTCATCTTCTTGAAAACTACAGAAAACACAGTTGTTGCCGGGCACCAATTTCTTGGCGCTAGGTGAGAGATGACAGTGCTGCCTGGAAGTTTGTCGCTTAGCAACGGATCTAGCGCTTAACAACAGAATTTTGGCCTTTAGCAACAAATTCTGGCACTGGGCTACAAAATGCCTAATTCTCTCTGTGATATGCGCCAATTTGTGGCGCTGGGCAACAAATTTTGGCACTGGGCGACAAGTTGTTTGATTCTTCCCTGTTTTTGAGGTGCTTGGTATCAATTCTGTGGTGCTGGGCATGGACCATTAAGGTTGAAACTCTAAGAAAAATGAAGATGAAGTTGATGAGGTCATTGACTCCTAAGGACTTCAAGTTTATATTTTAAGAAAAATTTAATGTTCAAATGTGTTTCAAAAGTAGGCTTTGGTTTTTAATCTTGGTGATTTGTTTAATTTCCAAGGGTTTGTGATGTTGTTGTTGGCTATGTTGTTGTTGGGTTGTGACGTTGTGGTTGGTTGTGATGTTGTCTTAACGGATTTTAGAATCTCGATATGTTGTTGTTGGTTGATTCGATTTTGACTCTAAAGCATGTCAAATTTATATCTCAAGACTAAATGGATGTTCAAAATGGTTTTAAAAGAAAAATGAGTTCTCGTTTTTAATTGTAGTGATTTGTTGGATATGTTGTGGAAGTGGAAGGTTGCTTACCTCTACATGTTGTTGTTTTAAATTTCAAATTGTTATTTGGATATGCTGTTGAAGTGGAAGGTTACTTGGGTAGGACCTACACTTGTTGTTTAGAGGATTTATTGGGAAAATCCTAAAGAGGTATAGGCTGCTCAGATAGGGCCTTGCCTGTTTGCCATGTTAGGAGTTGAATTGAACTTACATGGTGTTGTTAATAAAACTAGTTGATAATTGAATTTGATTGTCAACATTGGTATAAGTGTTGATGTTGTATGATTTTGTTATAAATTTGATGATGAAAAGTTGATAAAAACCTAAATTTTGAAATATAAATTGTGGTTATGGTGATTTGCATGCATACATGCATGAGTCTGCAGCTTTTGTTGTGTTGTGCTTAAGAGGACACACGTAAGTATATTGGCTAGTCCAGGTGGGGCCCCATACCTGGTGTGGGAAAGGTTAGTGGAAGGTGGATTCCCTTGGGGATAGACGAACAGGCGAACCATGCATTTTAGACCAAGGTTACTACAGATCCTGTGTCGCGGTAAGCCAACGCCCACGTTTATCTATCCTGACGAGCCACTATATCAGTTCTGCAAGTGTCAGATATACCCCAAATGGATTTTGGCACGTGCCGTGTTGAGGATCCAAGAGGTCCGTTGCTGTTTACCATGATTAAGGAATAATCTGCCTAATCCCTCAACAGTTAAGTCTCCATGGAGCAGTTGTTGCATGCATCGCATATTATGTATGAAATTGATATTGTTGGGATGTGGTTGGCTATGTGAGATGCTAAATTAAGCCCACATGGTGTGGTTGAAACTTGTTAATAGTGATTACGAGTCATTGGAGTTGTTATATCTAAAACTTCAAGGGGTACATTAGTGCAAACATTTTCAATGTGTTGTTGGCTATTGGACATTTTTATATAAATGATGATATACTGAATAAATTCTTCTAAATGAATGAAACATGATGTTTCCAACAATTTTATATAAACACACCTGTGGCTTATTTATTAATCATATACGTTTTTGTTTATGAAATAAGTTGTTTTATATAAGTTTACTCTTGCTTTCTTGTTGTTGCTGTTGGTAGTGGTGATGGTGCTGTAGTTGCTCTTGTGGTTAGTGTTGGTGGTGCTATTGTCACTATTGTTGTTGGAGGTGGTGTTGCTATTGTTGTGGTTGTTGTTATTCTAGTTTGACTGTTGATATGTTATGTAGGAGATTTTCCTATTACTTTTCTTTCATACTATATGTTATATTGTTTCAAGTAAGTTTACCTTTGCGTTGTTTGCACGTGTGGTTCGTGCCTGTGATGATCATGTCTTTGGCGTGGGAGCAGATGTTGAGTTTTCAACAGGTTTAGCTTCTCTTGGTTGACGATGATGCTTCGCTCTAACCAATGGCGAGATGCAATAAGGATGGAGGATTCATTCTCTTATTCTCTTCCTTAGAGGAATTGATATTCCTTTATGTTGTTTATTTTTTTTTTTAACACGATGTATATGGTGACCAACTATAGGGAGTGAGTTTTTGTATCCCTCACCTGTTGATGTAAAGATGTTATTAATGTTCATATCTGTATTTCTTTGATTTCTTGATGTATACATTGATGTAATTATTTTGGTTGGAATGGATAGTTTTCTTTATTATTATCTATAAATTAGAAAAAGGCGAAAAACAAAGGCATATTTTTGTAATGCTTAATCTAATATCTTTATTAAAATAAGCTTTCCAAGAGATAAGGTAGAAATGTTGTCATGTAGCGGCAGTGGGTCGTTACAGATACTCCTATAGATCCCAACCAAAAAACTTGGGAGTGAAGGAAAAGGAGACCCTGTAGACACTACTCGGTATCAAAAATTAGTGGGGAGGTTAATTTATCTATCTCATACCCGTTCAGATATAGCCTTTGCGGTCCGTTTAGTGAGCCAATTCATGCACTCACTACACCAAGAACATTTGGAGGCTGTCCACCGAATTTTAAGGTACCTTAAAAGTGCTCCAAGCAGGGGTTTGTTCTTTAAAAAAACTGGACAGCAAGCTATTGAGGTATTCACAGATGCGGACTGGGCAGGATCCATCACTGATCGGAAATCAACATCCGAATACTGCACATTTGTTTGAGGAAACTTGGTTACTTAGAGGAGCAAAAAGCAAAATGCAGTAGCCAGGAGCAGTGCTGAGGCCGAGTATAGGGCAATGGCCCAAGGTGTTTGTGAGATTCAATGGCTTAAAAGGATTCTAGAAGAATTGCAGCTTCTTATAACCCTTCCAATGAAGCTGTATTCTGATAACAAGACTGCTATCAGTATCTCCCAGAACCCTATTCAACACGACCGGACCAAGCATATTGAAATTGATAAACATTTTATAAAGGATAAGGTGGATGCCGGCCTAATTTGCATGCCTTTTGTCCCTACTTCACAACAAGTTGCTAACATACTTACAAAAGGATTGTTTAGGCCCAACTTTGAGTTTCTTGTAAGCAAGTTGGGTATGCTACACATCTATGCACCAACTTGAGGGGGGAGTGTCGACAGCTGTATGTTTATTCTTGGGATGAATATTCTAAAAGATTGAATAATTAGGATCAAGATCAGATTATTCTGATCTGATCCGATTTATTTGTTATTTTGGGTTAGAATCAAATCCCTCTGATTTGATCAGATTTCCTTTTATTTACTTTCCGTTTATTATGTAATTAGGTAGCCCTGCCTATATATGTATCTCTATTATTTTTGAATGAATATACAAGAAATATTTTTCCTCTCCTATATTTCTTTTTACCCTAACAACCCCTAAAATCACACATTTTATAATCAAACACATTCAACTGCAATATCAAAGGTGAGATACTAAAAACCATTTTTAGTATGAACTACCACAAATTTACTTGAACATAGACAAATGCAAGATTACCTGAATCAAGGACTCCACACGACGCCGCATACGTGTATGCATAAATCCTTCCGAGCACTGTTACAAATATGCATAATGTAGATCGGGATCAAACATCATTTATGCAGGTTTATATTATTGGACAGCCAAGTATATAACAGTATTAGCATAAGCTTCTCTAACTCTTTTCCATAATTTAATCCCCCACTCACATTCTTGAAAGTGTTCAAATCTATATTAACAAACTCCACATCACCATATACTCTCTCCAACACTTTCCGCCAGTGCCTCTCTTGGTTTTTAATAAAAATGATACTTTAAATAAGTTAAATTATCTGCAAAAGTATTTACAAATCTTTTTTGTAAAACAAGAAAACATTTTTTGGTTTTATTTAAGATCAAATAAAATCCTTTATATCTAAATATTTCATAGAGTAAAATATAGTATCTTTTACTTATCATTTCCAACCACTCTTCCTTAAAGCATACTTTGGCAAAGATGATAGTTTAAATCCCAAGTTAAATAATGCAAAATTATAATTCATGTAAAAGATGGTAATATCTTCTTTATAATACCAAATCAAGCTCTGCATGTGCATTGTCATGACTCAATTCTGAATATATGAAAGTGATATCATATTATGCAACTGAAAATATTTGGTTCAAAGAAACCCACACCTTAACATGATAGCTAACATAGGCATGAAAAGTTGACAGATTCCATACTGTACAATCCAGTTTCTGGCCTTCAACATGACGAGGGAAGATAACTGCAGAGTTTAACATGTTACATTGCAGTGATGCTAGCAAAAAAAAAAAAAAAAAAATACATGTGACACTTTTCCTGATACTAACCAAATGTCACAAATCCTGCATTTGCAGATAATGCATCAGCGGGAACTCCTTTTAGTTCCAGTGGAGGAGTAAGAGACCACGAACAAGAAGGGGTATAATTAAGTCCTGCTGTACGCCTGGCTTCGACAAATTCCTAATTATAATAAAGCTTGAAAATTGAAACCATCAAACCACCCAAAAGTGTAGCAAAGCATCACACAATAACAGTTTGCAAAATGCAACAAAAATGATACTTTATCTCCCTCTCTCCCTACTCTCTTTCATCCCAATGACCCTTAGATACGTAATACCTAAGAAACCATACCTGCAGGAATGAAGTTGCGAGAACAATGTCTATTGAATCGTTGAATCTCATTGGATACACCACAGTCACCTTATCAGCCTGTCAAAAAACATGTTTCATCATCTAAATGGACCAATTAACAACACAAACATCAATCTCGTCAAGACAGTGACAAATCTACAGTGCCAGAGACAAAATACTCTTTTAAAAATGACAGAACCGAAACCAAAACAAACTAGATTTTCCAGTTTCAAATTAAAAGAAATCTTCATTTTAGTATTTTATCCTTTTCTTTATACCCAACTCAACTAGCGGCAACTATTGTTGCAGGTTTGCATACCACATAAAAAGCACTATCTCCTAATATCTGAGCTATATGCTCAGCTGATTAAGGAGGTTTCTATGGCACAGCAACTCACACAGATTAAGATTAGGCATTTCAGTCTATTTAATATGAAGTGTGTGCACTTTTAAGGGGATTTTCCTGAAAGATATGTTGAGGATTGGACGTCTTTGTGTTAGCAGACCCCATTTAAAGAGGGATAAATATCTATTAGTTAGTTGTTTAGGGTAGTTAGATAGATACTTAGAAAGGGAAAGAGGACCGGGTATAAATGATAGGAAGGAAAGAATGGAAAGTAGCATTAGATTTTGGAGGGGAAATGGGAGGGAGAATCCAGTTCTCTCAAAAACCTGGGGAGATAGGAAGAGAATCATACTTATGTATCATTTTTTTATCTGTGTTTTGTATCTTGCTGATACTGATCAGAGGCTATTCATTGCAACAAAGATTGTTTGTTCAATGGTCGAGTTCAATCACTTTGCTCATTTATTTATTTTCATCATTATTTGTGATTTTTTTAACACTAAAGAGATTCCCTTATACTCCAAATTCATTGTAATTTCTTCTAAAAGTTGGTTATGTCTAGCAAATTTTGAGAAATTTTGGCTAAGTTACTTATAAAGGCTTTGGGAAGCATAATGAAAGTAGGACTTTAAGGAGATGCCTAGTTTTGCAGTAACTTGATGTTTATGGATAGAAAAAGTGCCCAAATTTTCAAGGATAAATTACAATTGACTCTTACAGAATGTCAAGGAACCAGCTCACCCAAAGCTTGAGCTGTTGGCAGCGAAGGCCAAGCAACATTTTTTGAAAAGAAATATTTTCAGTTCTATTATGACATTAATAAATGGTCTATCCAGAGGGCTTTCTGTTGGACTCAAGGATTGAACAGACAAAATTAGTTATATTTTACTAGAATAATCTGGTTTATAGACTAAATTTGAAGCACAGTACATCAACTACACAGGGAGTTTCCTCCTTCAAAACACCAAAAACTACAAACTGACACATTAGCTGCCTCGTACAGGTCCGTCACACCACACATACAACAATATAACTGCCACACCATAAAACATAACTGTCTAATACAGAATTAAAGCAAACATAACTGACATATACAACACTATAACTGTCACACCATAAAATATAACTGCCTAATACAGAATTACTTGGTCTGCCTTTTATTTTTCCTAACATAAACCTTCAATGGCTTCAGGCCATTTCCCTCTGCAGATCCAACAAAACTTGGCTTATCATTTTCTCTGTTGATGCAAAGGGATTGGCAATCTCTCTCTCCCCCCAAATTCTCTTCCTTCCTTGGTTTCTGTTCTCTCTCTAGTATCCTTTTAATCAGGGTTTTAAATAGTGCATTATAGTGCCACGGAGCAGCCCCTGGCTGCTACAGGGGCTGCTGTAGCAGAGGGGGTAAGTGCAATGGCCACTGTGGACGGAATAGTGGGCTTTTGGGGGCAGGATAGCAGCACTATGGGATGATTCCAAAAAATCCTTCTGACATTCGTGATATCATTCGTCCCATTCTCCTAGATGATATTGATGGTAGTAACAATGGTTAGTGGGAGAAATGGAAAGAGATGGCGGGGATGCTAGAGATGATTTGGTTTTTGATGATGACAACTTGACTTGGGGAGATGTTGCCAATTTAGCTGGTGTGGGTGAGACTTTAACATACACTAGGCAGCAAACAAGACTGAGGAGAGGTGCTGCACCTTCAGCAGAACAATTAGAAAATGATGAAGTTCAAGAGGAGGAAGAGGAAGAAATCTACTGTAATAGTAGTGAAAATGATAAAGATGACTTGGATTTAAAAGATGATGATTGATGATTCCTGTCTACAAAACTTGTATTTGACTTTTGTTGATATTTACTTGTATGTTTTGTTTAAGACACCTGTGACTTTTTATTATTAATTATGAATGTCATGAATTTTGAGTAATTTTCATCATTTTTGAGGATTTATATGAACATAGTATACACAATAGCTATGGCGCTTTTGAGGCCAGCTGCTACATGCTGCTATCTGGGATTGATAACACTGTTGTTGGATATCAAATCGGGCAAGAGAATTGGTCAATTAATGATTGATTGGAGAATCAATCAATTAATGACTGAATGGAGAATCAATAAAGTATTGACTGATTGCAATTTAATTATAATTATAGTCGTACCAGTGTTATCGAAAAGCGGCCATGGCGACGCCATAGTGGAAGGCGGTGGCGGGAATTTCTCAAGCCGCCACGGAAAGGTGGTGGCGTGGTGGATTTCGCGTGGCTGGCCATGGCGGCCGCGATGGGCGACGCGGTTATGGCGTCGCAGGCGGCTATGGCGGAAATGCTATTGCTGTTCGACGAAGGGACAGAGAAGAAGTGTCGGGTCATGTGACCCGACCCCAACCCACCACGAAAATGGGTTATGAAACCCTAAAATTTGTTTTCAGAATTAAAATGGGCCTTGACTCAGTCCCAACCCAATAGGTTTCTGAAGTTTAAAAAAGAAAGAAATGGGCTGGGTCGTGTGACCCGACCCAAGCCCAAAATTTTATTGTGGACCTTTTCTTCTTTGCGCCGGCTGAAGGTCGAACTTGGGTAAAAATTGAAACCACTCGCCGGCTTCTCTTCGCAGTTCGCATAGTGCAAGGCTGCTGCGCGTCTTCTCCGGCGACTGACGATCGACGACCGACGACCGACGACCATCTCCTTCGCTTGCATTACACCAACGACCAGTGGAGACGCATTCTATTCACGTGGCGGCTCCGCACCAGACCACCGCCATCTTCGACGATTGCACTGCACTGGCGGCCAACTCCGACGTCGACTCCACTTTGAAGACGATCTCCGACGACCTGTTCCACATCGTCACCATGGCCACCGAGCAAGGTTCTTCAAGAGGAAGCAGCAGACTTGATCCAGGATGGAAGCATTGCCATTCCTTGGATGAAGCAGACACCAATACTATTGTCTGCAATTACTGTGGAAAAATTACAAAAGGAGGAATCACCAGGGCCAAACAGCATCTTATGGGAAAGAAGGGAAATGCTGCAGCTTGCACCAAGTGTCCAAAGGAAGTTAGAGAAGAGCTCTGGGCACTTCTTAGAGAGAAACAGAAGGAAGACAACACTGAAATCCCAAATATGGCCTATCATGATAGTGAAGATGAGGACATACTTTCTGCATCAGCAACTAGTAATCCTAAGGGGGGGAGAAAGAATACTGCTAAAAAAGGGCCAATGGACCTGTTTTGTAAAAATCCAGAGACAGTTATTGGGAAGAGAAAGAAGGAGAAATTAAGACAAGCTAACATCCGAGAGGCATGTGACAAAGAAGCAAAGGCCAGGGTCCATCAATATATAGCTCGTTTTTGGTACCAAGCTGGCTTATCATTCAACCTTATTAAAATGAAGAGCTTTCAAGATATGATTTCAGCCATTGGTGCTTATGGTCCAAATCTGCCAGCTCCATCTTATCATGATATTAGAGTTCCACTACTCAACAAGGAGTTGGAATACACTGAAGATTTGTTGAAGGATCATAAGGAGCAGTGGAGCAAACATGGCTGTTCTATTATGTCAGATGCATGGACTGACCGAAAGCAACGGTGCTTGATTAATTTTTTGGTGAACTCTCCCGCAGGGACAACGTTTATGAAGTCCATTGATGGCTCTAAATTTGTGAAGACGGGTGAAAAGATGTTTGAGTTGCTTGATTCCCTCGTGGAGGAGATTGGGGAACATAATGTTGTTCAGTTATAACAGATAATGGAAGCAATTATGTTTTAGCTGGTAAGATGTTGGAAGATAAAAGACCACATCTTTATTGGACCCCTTGTGCAGCCCACTGCATAGACTTGATGCTTGAAGACATTGGAAAGCTTCCTTTAATAAAGAAGACAATTCAAAGGGGAGTTAGTCTTGTTGGGTTTATCTATAGCCACTCTAGTACCTTGAGTTTGTTGAGACATTTCACAAACAAGAGGGAATTGGTAAGACATGCTGTGACAAGATTTGCTACTTCCTTTCTATCATTGGAAAGGCTTCATCAAGAGAAGGGAAATTTGAGAAAGATGTTTACTTCTGATGAATGGAGCAAAAACAAGTTGTCTAAGGAAGTTAAGGGGAGGCAAGCAACAAAAATTGTCCTTATGCCTTCATTTTGGAACCATGTGGTTTTTACTCTCAAAGTCATGGCCCCTCTTGTTCGAGTACTTCGTCTTGTTGATGGGGAAAGAAAACCAGCTATGGGCTATATTTATGAAGCTATGGAGAAGGCCAAAGAAGCAATTATGAAGTCTTTCAACAACAATGAAAGTAAATACAAAGATGTATTTGCAATCATTGATAATAGATGGAATTGTCAGCTTCATCGACCACTGCATGCAGCTGGTCACTTTTTAAACCCCGAGTTCTATTATGCCAACCCACAATTGGAGTTTGATTTGGAGGTTACTAATGGGTTGTAATGATTGCATCAAGAGGTTGGTGCCAAGTAAAGATGTGCAACAAAAGATTCTAATCGAGTTGCCAATTTATAAGAGTGCTAGTGGTCTATTTGGTTCTGACTTTGCAAAATCATCAAGGAAGACCACATCTCCTGGTGAGAAAATCCTAATCTCCTACTCCTAGTATTCGAAGTGTTTTAAATAATTAAGTTTTAATGTTTAAATTTTGATTTTAAGTCGCACTCTTTGGTTTTGTAGCTCAATGGTGGCGATTGTTTGGCCACTCGGCTCCAAACTTGCAGCAGCTAGCTATCAAGATTTTGAGCTTGACATGTAGTGCATCGGGATGTGAATGCAATTGGAGTGTGTTTGAGCAAGTAATAATCACAATTCATGACTCATTATCTTTGATTTATTTTGATGGTCAAGCCTAGGATAGGAACAAACTAATTAACCCTTTGTTTATATTTATAATGCAGATTCATTCAAAAAAGAGAAATAGGCTAGACCATAAAAAGTTGCATGATTTGGTGTACATCAAATATAACCAACAGCTCAAGCAGAGATATAATCTTAAAGATGAAATTGACCCTATTGCACTCAATGACATTGATGAGTGTAATGAGTGGTTAGTGGGAGAGGTGGATGATAACAATGAAGATGTAGCGGGGAATGACTTGGTTTTTGCTGATGATACCACACTAAATTGGGCAACTGTTTATGAAGCTTCAGGAGTGGGAGAGCATAGAATCTATACAAGGAGGAAAGCAAGCAAAAAAAGAAAGGAGCCATCAAGTGGTGGAATTGTTATTGGAGCTACCCAAGCTTCTAAGAAAGGTCCAGGTGCAACTTCAAGCTCAAGAGAAAAAGGGAAAGAAAAAGCAGTTCAAGTTGATGAAGAATTGGAACTTGAGAACTCCGACTCCGAGGATACCGAAGAAGAATTGTTTAACTTTGACAAATCTGAAGGAGAAGAGGAAGAGGGATATGCCTCACTAGATGACAAGGAAAATGACTATGTTGGGGTTGAGGAAGAGCCAGAAGATGAATATTAGACATTTAAGACAATTTAGCTTGCTGTTTTCAGTGTTTTGTTAGTTTTATGGCTGTCATTTTAAGTCTCAAACTTACTGTTTTTTCTATTTTAGTTGTTTGAATTCCTGAACTTGGTGTTTTGGTATCATTTTACTGTTATTGAATTTTTAAAACTTGCTGTTATTGTTAGTTTTGTGGCTGTGTTTTATTAATTTTGCATTGCAGTTTTATTTCTACATTTTTTTATATTTATCTATATATGTATATTCTATTTTTATTTTGACCACCATGCTTCCGCCATATTCCGCAACGCCATCCGCCATATTTATATGGCGGATTTTTGGCTTGCCGCCATAATCCGCCATCCGCTATCGATAACACTGAGTCGTACAGATTTGTTCCATTTTAGGATATGATTTGATTTTTCTTTCCTTTATTAGGATCCTGATTGGTGTAAATATTTCTCTATTTAAACCTACCTTGTATCTAATTTGATTCAAGGAATAAAATCACTTGTTTCCCTAATATTTCACATGGTATCAGAACTGTTCTAATCCAAGTAAGAAACACCATTCCTCCATGGCTGAAGAAATCAACTGTCTCAAACCTAGATCCTTGATTGGTGACTGGAATGGCTAACATTACCAGCCTGACCGAAAACTCCATCCTAACCATTGTTGGCTACAAATTAAATGGACAAAAATATACCAATGGGCAAGATCTGTCAAGATTTTCCTTCAAGGGAAGGGAAAAGAAGAATACATCATAGGTGAAGTCAGAGCTGGAGAAGAAAGATCCCAACCACTCAAGGTGGAAACTTAAGAACAGCCAAGTTGTCATGGCAGTTCAACTCAATGACAAATGAAACTAGGAAAATTCCATATACTACAGTAGAAATCTGGAATGTTGCTAAGGAGACCTACTCAAATGTAGAAAATACTTGTGCCATATTTGAGATCAAGAGTCTTCTCCATGACCTACGTCAAGGAGATTCGTCTATCATTGAATATTATCACAACCTCACGATATTGGCAACAATTGGACATCTATGAAGATATGGAGTCGAAATGTGCAAAAAACAGCAAATTGTACAAAATATTGGTTGAGAAGGACCGGATTTATCAATTCCTTTTTGGTCTAAACAAAAACTTGGATGGGACAAGAGGAAGGGTCCTTCGAACAAACCTCTGCCCAACATCAAGGAAGCTTTTTCAGAGCTGAGAAGGGAGGAAAGTATAATCCAATTCCCAACATTGAGAGCTCTTCCCTAGCAGCAAGGGGAAGTTAGGAAAAATCCCGAGGATCGTGTGACCATTGCAAGAAACCTGCCCACATCAAGGATACATGCTGGGTAATTCATGGGAAACCAGCAAACTGGAAGCCACCTCGGAGTAAAGATAGTCGCATACACTTTGCCACACTTGACAAAGTGTTGACTGCACCTGCACCTAAATCAAGTCCATTTTGCAAGGAACAAATGAAAATGCTGAAAAAATGCTCCAGCAAGCCATCCAAAACACTAGCACACACTCTATTGCCACTTTAGCATAAAAAGGCAATCCTTCAAGAGCTTTGTTTGTTAAATAGGGAAAACTTGCTGTAAATATCTTAGATTTGTTTCCCTATTTCTTATTATTGTTATTTCCTTGTTTTCTGTTTTTACATTTTACCTAATAAAAAGGAGATTAGTGAATGTATAAATCATACAATTAATATAAAAATTCTCTTCTTTCAACTTGGTATCAGAGCTCCTGACCTTAGGAGCCTTGTTTCCGTTGCCCGCTCCGGCAACCTACTGTTGTTGCCCCCTTTGCTATCGCTTTCGAGACCAATGGTCAAGCCAAGTGGTGCGCCTTCCACCGGGCAATTGCGACCCAAGGAGTTTTGGGGTCATTCTCCACCCCACACGCCGTCTTCCTTCTCAATGCATGTAGGCCATGCCCCATTTTCCAGTGACACCCACTCGCCGGCATTGATCCAGACAGGCTTGCTGGAGCCTTCCCATTCCATTCTAGGGGCTATGTCACCTATAATCTTATGAGGTGTCCTAGATCTACATCCTCTTCCCTCCCGTTTTTGTGTTTGCTGCATTTTTGGAGGTTGTGTAGCGCAATGATGGCTAGTAAGTCCTTTGGATCATGTGCCTTGAGCATGAAGGGTAAGAGCTCCTTTAATATCTTTGGTTTTGTCTCCAAAAGCATATGGATTCTTGATTCCAAGGCAACAAACAACATGACCCCTTTCTCTACACACTTTACAACATACACCAAAGCACCTAGCAAGCAACTTATTACAGTTGCTGCTAATGGAGACCATGTCTCTATTGTTGGGTCCGACAGCATCCAACTCCAATCGTCTCTCTCCCTACACAACGGTCTTCATGTCCCTAAATTAGCCAATAATTCCATTTCTATGCATAGGCTTACTCAAGACTTGAATTACTCACTAACCTTTTTTCATTCTTATTGTGTCTTTCAAGATCTTGCCATGGGAAAGACAATTTTATTTGCTAAAGAGCAGGGTGGGTTATACTTCTTGCAACCTAAGAAGATTGATGATAATATCATAATAAAGGAGATGTGTTCCAGTCAATAAGCAACCTCAGACACTTGGGCTACGTCACAAATTTGGCTTCACCACAAGCGTCTTGGACCTCCTCCATTTAGTTTACTTAAGTCTCTATTTTCGCATTTGTGTACAAAAGAGTCTATTGAGTCCTTTAATTGTGATGCTTGTCAAATTTCTAAGTACCATCGTGCATACTTTCTACCTAGTAATAATAAAAGTGTTGCTCCTTTTGATCTTGTCCATTCTGATGTTTGGGGACTTGTTATTGAATTTGTTTCTAAGGTTAGATGGTTTGTAACTTTCATTGATGATTGTACCTGTGTGACGTGAACTTACCTTATAAAACACAAATCTAAGGTTTGTCAAATATTTGTCAATTTTTTCAGTCTTGTCAAAAACCAGTTTGGTAAGTCCATTAAAAGAATCCGATTAGACAATGGTACTAAATATGTTAACCTCGAATTTTCTAAATTTGTTCCCAACAAAATAGGGTTGCAAAGAGAAAGAATCACCACCTACTTGAGGTTGCTAGATCTCTATTCTTTCAAATGTCCACCCCTAATGTCTACTAGGTAGAAGCTATCCTAACTGCCACCTCCCTCATTAACAGGTTACCCTCTCGTGTCTTACAAGGTATTAGTCCAGTTAATCAGTTGTAGCCATTCTTCCCTTCCTCTCCCCTTCCGTTGAGTCTCCCATGTCGTGTGTTTGGGTGTGTTGCATTTGTCCATTCTCACAGTCCTAATCGTGGTAAGTTAGACCCAACAGTTGTCAAATGTGTCTTTATTGATTACCCCTCAAATAAAAAAGGCTACAAGTGTTATCACCCTTAAATCATCAAGTTTTTGTATCCATGGATGTCACCTTTAATGAAACAAAATCCTTCTCTGTTAGCCCTCAGCTTCAAGGGGAGAGTATCCTAGAAGCCGAGTCTGTCTCAGGGTCATTACCTCTTCCGTCTTTACCTCTTCTGCCTTTACAAAAAGTCCAAGACACTAATCTTGAAGAAGCACAGGAAGATCATACTGAAGCAAAAGAGGAAGCACAGGAAGATCAATACTTTGGAAAGAAATATCAAGGGTGAGAGAGAAACCCATTTTGGTCCCACAATAAATTGAATTGTCTGAACCGGAGAAAAATGTCCTAAAGGTTGGTAATGAGTCTGAAAATTTTACTAACAATATACCAATTGCCTTGAGGAAAGGGAAGAGATCATGTGTCACGTATCCTATTTCTCAATTTGTTTGTATTGACCATCTCTCTATCTAGAATCGAAGCTTTATTGTAGTCATTGATGCAATCAAAACCCCAGCATCAGTCTAAGAAGCTCTAAAAGACAAAAATTGGGCTCAAGCCTTGAATGAAAAGATGGAGGCATTAGAGAGAAACTCAACTTAGGGGATTGTTGATAAACCCAAAGACAAGAGAGTTGTAGGGTGTAGATGGATATACACAGTAAAGTGTAGATCTGATGGGACATTATATCGATACAAGGCAAGATTGGTGGCAAAAAAATACATGCAAACCTATGGAATTGATTATGAGGAGACATTTGCCCTAGTGGTAAAAATGAATATAGTAAGAATCATACTCTCCCCTGCCGCTCACTTTGGCTGGGACCTACAGCAGTTTGATGTTAAAAATGTCTTCCTGCATGGAGACTTGGAGAAGGAAGTCTACATGGAGATTCTCCCAGGATTTGAATCTCATGGTGGAAAGAACAAAGTGTGTAGGTTGAAAAAGGCTTTGTATGGCCTCAAACAATTTCCCCGAGCATGGTTTGGAAGATTTACCTAAGCCATGACATCCCTGGTATACAGAGAAAGTCAAGGTGATCACACTCTTCATAAAACATTCTCCTAATGGCAAACTCACTCTTCTCTTAGTGTATGTAGATGATATGATCATTGCAGGTGATGATAAGATAGAGAAACTAGCTCTAAAAGAAAAGCTAGCAACTCATTTTGAAATGAAGGAGTTGGGAAAGCTGAAATACTTCCTTGGAATAAAGGTTGCCTATTCCAAAAAGGAAATCTTTATTTCTCAAAGGAAGTATGTGCTTGATCTTCTTAAGGAGACAAGAAAACTGGGATGCAAGACCACAACGATGCCCATTGAGCAAAACCACAAGATTGGAAGTGAAGAAAGTCCACCGAAGTCCCAATACCAGATATTAGTGGGGAAGCTGATTTATTTATCTCACACTACGCCCGATATTGCCTATGCTATAAGTGTGGTCAGCCAATTTATGCATGACCCATGTGAGAGACACCTTCAGGCAGTTGAAAGGATCCTTCCTCCATTATTTGAAGGCTAGCCCAAGAAAAGGACTATTATTTAGAAGAGAAGGTTCTTGTCCATAGAGATATACACTAATGCTGACTATGCAGGGTCAATCATAGATAGAAGATCCACTTTCGGCTATTACATGTTTCTTGGTGGGAATCTGGTAACATGGAAAAGCAAGAAGCAGAATGTAGCTGCTCGGTCTAATGCAGAAGCTGAGTTTTGAGCTATGGCATATGTGAAGGATTATGGATGAAGATTATTCTTGACGACCTCAAAGTTAAATATGAGGGTCCCATGAAATTGTTTTGTGATAACAATTCAGCTATCAGCATTGCTCATAACCCAATCCAACATGACAGAATGAAGCACATAGAGATTGACAGACACTTCATCAAAGAGAAGTTGGATAGTGACCTTCTAGTTACATCACATATACCCACAGGGCTTCAAGTAGCAAATGTCTTCACAAAGGGGCTTCCTGGTGCTAGATTCAAAGATCTTATTGGCAAATTGGGAATGATTGATATTCATTCACCAAATTGACAGGGAGTGTTGTAAAGATCTTAGATTTGTTTCACAATTTCTTATTATTGTTATTTTCTTGTTTCTTTTTTTACATTTTATCTTATAAAAGGGAGATTAGTGAATGCACAAATCATACAATCTATGATCTATATATTAAAGAATGATCCACATGACACCTGTCAACTTTTTATTAATTCAGTTTCTTGCTCAAAATCCATCTCCTCTGTTTTCTGTACACACTATCACAGTAGCCCTCGCACTCGTGCTTTCCCATACCACACACTTGCAAAAATACAAAAAAGTTTTAGCAAGCATGATTTGAACAGCTAACGCTCTTATTTGCAATATTAAATCTTACCAATAAACCATATTTACACTCTATTCCATAAATAATTCATGTTCCTATAATTTAACCAATTCATGTGATTTAATTATAATATATTAATAATGTGAAAATTTTTATATTGTCATCCAATCATACATTGTTATATCATCTAAGGTGATTTTTTAAAAAATATATATCTAAGATGATTTCTAATTAATTAATGGTATTTTATATTGATAGTATATTAAAATTAAATTCAAAATTAAAGATAAAATAAAAATAAATTATTATTAAATAATTTACTATAACTAACAGTACTTTTCTTATATACACACTTTATACATTTTTTTTGTTTCCCACAAATATCCTCATTCATAGGCAATCGTGTTCAAAGTATTTATTTTTTTGGTAAAGATCATAAGTGTCCTTCATAGGAGGCAATCTTGCTTGAGCCATGTAGGACTACTATAGGCAGCAAACTCTCCATTCGAGTATTTAATGTAAGCTATATATCCAAGGCTCGAACTCGAGACCATTGGATAAGTTAGAACAATATTGTGTCAGTTGATCTACACGCTCGGAGGTGTATTTATTTTAATTTATACATTCTTTATATATTCTACAACATTTAATTTTTAACAGTAGACATTCTTTTATTTGATTAATTTTTAATTTGTATTTATTTTATTTATTTTTTTAATTATTTATTTTTTTGGACAAGTATTTTAGTAATATTTTTAAAAAATAACTTTCTTATATTTTTACTACAAAATCTACTCGAATAATATAAATTAGAATATTTAACTTGAAGAGTAAAGCTTTTACTCTCTCAATTAGAGATTTCCAACACTCTCTCTTTCCTCTCTTTAGGAGGTGCATTTCACATCCTATTTGCACGCAACAAGCCAAAAAATACCCTCCTAAATATTTTTTGAATGACAGTGTAAACACTTTACACTGTCAATGCATATCTTTTTATTATATATATATAAAGACAAACGCGACCCGTGCAAGTGCAAGGGTCATCACTCTCACGATGAATTTTAATAAAAAATTATTTATTAATTTTTAATTAATATCTTTGTAATGGCTGTCAATAAATTGTAAATTCAATTATATGTATATTTGGCAAGACAATTAAATAGTTTATAATTATAAATTAGTTAACTAGCTTATTTGACTAAAAATAAATTATTAGAAAATTTTGATTAAAGAAGCTTTTGAAAAAATATTTATTTAATAAGTTATTAAAAATAGCACATAACTTACGAGTTAGTAATTGTATATTTTTTTCAAAATTTGTCCTTATTAATTTTTAAAAATATTATTTTATCTTCTCCTAATTAATACCTTTATTTTCAATAAATCATATGTACATATCTTCAGTTAATCAATGTAGCAATTTATACTATCTTGACATAAAAAACGCTTCTACTCATAGTATATGAAATATAAACAAATTTAATATGTATGTAGAGAACTTTTTATCCCTTTTTGAGATAAAGAAATTCTTTTAACACATTATTTATGTAGACGTGTCCTAAGCACATGATTATATCTCTGTAACAGGATTCGTAGTTGATACGATGAGGGGAAGCGTGTGGCTAAGACTTTGATGTTTAATTATGCATGAACAGATACATTTGTCTTGACAATTTATTTTTATTTTTGGTTATATAGTCATTTTTGAATTCTTATATCATTCTCTTTTGAGTTTTGATTAAGTTCACACCTATTACCTTTATCTTCAACCTAACCTTTGACTCTAAATAGAATATTACATAAGACTCAAATTAGTTAATTCAAAAGGGTTGTCTAACTTACCCCAAGTAAAAATGGGATTAAACAACTCTATCAAAGATGATTGGTGCAATTTTTTATGTTGTACCAACCATCAATTGCACCAATCTTCTTTGATGGGATTTTTACTTGGAGTAATAAGTTAGACAACACCTAATTCAAATTACTTTGATTGATAACTTACACTATTATATACTTATTATACCCTATAAATGTAATTTTTCATTTGAATTTTTGCATATGGACAATCTATCAACATGTTTTACTTAATATCAAGAGAAAAAATTAACATATTATATTTGTAAGTTATTTTGATACATGTGTAAAAATGAAATCGACCCGTGTACTTGCACGGGTCAACTAACTAGTTCATATAAAAATTCTCTTCTTTCAACTAAACCCAATTCATGGATTGTAGACTTGGGAGCCTCGGACCACATGAATGGGGATATTACTTGTAAATATGTAATTATTTTAGGACATAATACTTTCCCTATAATTAGCACTGATTTAGGACAAAGATAATTACCAGTAATAATTAGGAGATTTTACTTCCCCATTTCCTTTTATTCTTGATTATCAGTAGCCTATATATTCAAACCCATGATTGTATTTCAAATCAAGCAATAATATTCAGATTATTCTCTTTAATGCTTCATTTTCAAGTTGGTATCAAAGCTCCTAATTTGGGGGACTCTACCTCAGCACCCTAGCCACCTTTATTGTGGCAACCATTGGCTACCTTCGTTGCAGTTTTTATCCTAGTTGTCACTTTGGTTGGGTACCCTTATTGTGCCTTGTTCACCTCTGAAAAACGTCACCAAGATACTGTTCTACCATCCGTCACCGTCACCCATTTTTGATTTGACCAGTGACTAGCCCAGGAGGATCGTTGCCTTGATATCAACCAGTGTGCAAAGTTTCGTGACCAACAGCCTGCTCACATGCACTCAAGCGCAATTATGAAGTTTCAACCATTGTCGACTCGCGGTCTTCGACGTCGACGCCACTGTTGTCAAGAGACTGCCTCTCCTACAGTGACTCTATTGAACCCTAATGATCTTCCAGTCCTTCACCAAACATATCATCTTAATGGAAAAAATTATCTGCAGTGGGCTCAGTAGATTCGTACGACTCTTAAGGGTAGAAGGAAATTGGACCATATTGAAAGGAAGGCTCCGGAGAGGGATCATCCTCACTTTGCAGTGTAGGATGGTGAGGACTCCCTTATTATGACTTGGTTGTGGAACCCAATGATGCATGAAGTGAGCAGGAATTGCATGTTCCTTTCTTCATCCCGAGAAATTTAGGATACCCATTCGTCAGATTTTCTCCTTGAAGTAAAATGTTGCTACCTGCTATGACTTGAAGACAAAAATCTTCACCAAGCAAGGCAATCTGTGTATCACAAAATATTATGGGATTCTAAATGTCCTTTGGAGTGAGTTGGATCGATACCAAAATTTAAAGATGGAATGCAACAATTACCCCACTATCTTGGATAAGTTTGTTGAGACCGACTGAATCTTCGAGTTTTTGTCTGGACTCAATGCTAAATATGATCCTATCCGTGTTCAAATCCTAGGCAATATTCTACACAGTACAAGGGGAAGAAACTTGTAGAAATGTTATATTGGACAAGAAACCCGTTGATGGGTCTACCTTAATTGCAGGAAAACCCACTGATGGACCTACCTCAATTGCAGGAAAAACAGGTAAAATCAAGTCTTTCAAATCTAACCAAGAGAATCGTTGGTGCTCTCATTGCAAAAAAAAGGCCACACAAAAGAGACATGCTTGAAACTTCATGGAAGAGAACAGGTCCTTAGCCATATTAGAGGACACAACAGAACCAAGCACATGTACCTCCAGTCCTCAACCTGCCAAAGAATCTGCCAAGACAAATACTGCTTCCTCATCCTTTAGTAAAGATGAGATGGAACGCCTTCAAACCTTCCTTGACTCTCTAAGTAAGCCTTCTGGGTCTAGCTCTCTAGCTATGACTGGTAAGAATCTATGCTCCCAATCCTTTAATGTATCTTATACTATTTCTCGTAATGTATGGATTGTTGACTCTAGTGCTACTGATCACATGACCTTTCAACCCCAACACTTTTCTACTTATAACCACCCTTTAGATATTCATCATATAACTATTCCTTATGGATCTCATACCCCAATTATTGGCTCTGGGACGATTAAACTTCACCCCTCCTTAAAATTGAATAATGCACTCCATGTTCCTAAACACTCCAATAACTTAATCTCTATTAGTAAACTCACTAAAGACTAAAGTTGTACGGTAATCTTCTTTCCTTCTCATTGTGCCTTTCAAGATCTTGCCACAGGGAGGACGATTGGAGTTGCTAAGGAACAGGGAAGGTTGTACTATCTTATGGATGAAAGAGATGAAGATTCTAGAAGGGGTTCTAGTCAAAGGGTGTTATCTTCCTGTCATCAGTCTAGGTCCAATGCACAAGTCTGGCTTCAACACAAACATCTAGGGCATCCCCCATTTTCTTTACTTAAGTGTATATTTCCATCCATGTTTTTGTAAGAGTCTATTGAGTCTTATAAATGTGAAATTTTGAATTTTCCAAACACCATCGTGTGACTATTTCTCCAAGTTTTAATAAAAGTGTTGAGCCTTTTGATCTTATTCACTCCAATGTTTGGGGACCTACACTGTTTCTAATGTTTCTAGCACAAGATGGTTTGTCTCTTTTATTGATGATTGTACCCAAGCAACTTGGCTTCTTTTGATGAAAGATAAAAAGTACCGCAACTCTTTATCCAATTTTATCGGATGGTACACACACAGTTTGGAAAAAATATTTAGAAGTTACATTCAAACAATGGAAAAGAATGTCAACCAAAATCTCTCACGATTCATTTAAGAACATGGTATCCTTCATGAATTTACATGTGTTGATACCCCACAACAAAATGGGGTTGCAGAAAGGAAAAATCGTCACTTGCTTGAAGTTGTTTGTGCCTTTCTATTTCAAATGGTAGTTCCCAACTCATATTGGGGAAAGGCGTTGATGACAGCAACTTATCTCATCAATCAACTACCATCTCGTGTCCTCAATAATGTCAGTCTTGTCCAATTCATGACTTCACATTTTCCTTCTGCTCCTATCATGCAGGGTCTTGAGTCTCAAATCTTTGGCTGTGACGTTTTTGTTCACATTCACAAACAACATCGAAGTAAGTTGGAACCTCGGGCAATTAAGTGTATCTTTTTGGGATATGCACATGACAAAAAGGGGTACAAGTATTATCACCCATTGAGTCACCGACTCTATCTCCATGGATGTCACTTTTCATGAAAATGAGTCATTCTTCACTCACCCTCAGTTTCAGAGGGAGAATTGCAATACAGAAACCGAGTCCGAGTCTTTTCTTTTTGATCCTGTCTCAACTAAATCACCTTTTCCTTTAGTGTCTTCTATGTCACAAGAAGTGGAACCTTCTGCACCAAAACCAGTGAAGACAACGGTTAACTAACAACAATTGGGGTACCAAAGGCGCCAAAAACCCAATATGATCCAAAAGCAGCTCCAGTAGTCCAATCTAGAGGGAAGTACTAAAAATAATCCTATTTCTGATAATTATGATCCTATTCCAATGACTTACCAATTGCATTGAGGAAAAGGAAAAGGTCTTGTGCCAAGTACCCTATTTCTCAATTTGTTTCCTCTAAACATCTTTTCTTGTAGCACCAGAGCTTCATTTCATCCATTGATTCTATTAGAATCCCAACCTCAGTACAAGTTGCATTAAAGGATGGCAACTGGGTTCAAGCAATGAAAGAGGAGATGAGAGCACTTCATAAAAATAAGATGTGGGAGATTGTTGAGAGACTAATACATAAAAGACCAGTGGGGTGCAAATGGGTTTATAGCATCAAGTATAAGTCAGACAACACTCTTGAAAGATACAAAGTGAGACTTGTGGCTGAGGGATACACTCAAACATATGGAATTGATCATAAGAAGACATTTTCCCCTATTGCAAAGATGAACACGATTCAAATTCTGCTCTCCCTTGCTGCACACTTTGGTTGGGAATTATCCCAATTTGCTGTAAAAGATATAATCCTGAATGGAGATTTAGACGAGGAGGTGTATATGGAGATTCCCCCAGGTTTTTTCCCTTGCCAATGAAGGGAACAAGGTTTGCAATTAAGGAAGGCTTTATACAGGTTAAAGCAGTCACCTCGGGCTTGGTTTGGGAGGTTTACAAAGTCAATGATATCCCTGGGATATAGACAAAGTTAAGGAGACCATACTCTGTTCTTCAAAAATTCACAAGGTAAGCTAACCATTCTATGTGTATGTTGATGATATAATAATTACAAGAAATGATCCTGCTGAGAAACAACTCAAGAGAAAATTGGCTATTGAGTTCGAAATGAAGGACCTTGGGAAACTTGGTTATTTTCTTGGAATTGAGGTGGCTTACTCAAAATATGGTATTGTTATCTCTCAAAGAAAATATATACTTAATCTTCTTAAGGAGACAAGCAAGCTTGGATGGAAATCTACCGGTGTTCCCATTGAGCAGAATCATAGGATGAGTAATGAAGAGGAAAATCCCAAGGTTGATAAGGCACAATATCAAAGATTGGTTGGAAAACTGATTTACTTGGCACATACCAGACCAGACCTAGCATATGTTGTTGGTGTTGTAAGCCAATTCATGCACAACCCAAGGGAAAGACACTTGCATGCTATTGACCGAATTCTCCAATATCTCAAAGCCATACCAGGGAGAGGACTACTATCCAAAAGTGGTGTAAGTTTGACAATGAAAGCCTACACATACGCTAATTATGCAGATTCAATAACTGACAAAAAATCAACTTCAAGCTACTGCATGCTTTTGGGAGAAAATCTTGTTTGTCACTTTGAGAAGCAAAAAACAAAGTGTAGTTGCTCGATCAAGTGAGGCAGAATTCATAGCAATGGCTCAAGGAATTTGTGAGCTACTATGGATGAAAATCATCCTAGATGACTTAAAGATAAAGAATGAAGGTCCTATGGAGCTGTATTGTGACAACAAATCAGCAATCAGTATTGCCTATAATCTTGTCCAGCATGACAGGACGAAACACATTGAGATAGACCAACACTTTATAAAGGAAAAACTAGACAGTGGATTGATAACAACTGTCTATGTTCCCACCGGACATCAGCTAGCAGATGTGTTAACCAAGGGTCTGTCCACTGAACAGTTTCATCAGCTAACTTGCAAGCTAGGAATGATCGACATTCATTCACTAGCTTGAGGGGGAGTGTTGTAAATATGTAATTAATGTAGGACAGAATACTTTCCCTATAATTAGCACTAATTTAGGACAAAGATGATTACCAGTAATAATTAGGAAATTGTATTTCCCCATTTTCTTTTATTCTTGATTATCAGTAGCCTAAATATTCAGACCCATGACTGTATTTCAAAATCTAGCAATAATATTTAGATTATTCTCTTTAATGCTTCATTTTCAAGTTTACTCTTTTTGATGAATATGTCCCATGCAATGATAACTCCATAGTTCGAATAGTTGATGGTACAACCTCAAAGGTAGCTGGTAAAGGATCAATGATTATTTGTGAGGACATTACTCTTAACTCTGTCCTTTATGTTCCAAATTTGAATTGCAATCTCTTGTCTATAAGTAAACTAACTCGACTTAAATTGTGTTACTAAATTCTTGTCTCACATATGTGAATTTCAAGCTCTAGATTTGAGGACGAAGATTGGCAATGCAAAGGAATGTGTAGGCCTCTACTTCCTTCGAGTTAAAGACTTCAAGAAGAAAAGCAATGACATAGTCCACACAGCTGTATCAAGTGGCAATAACCTAGAAAATAATGTGATGTTATGCCACTATTGTTTAGGACATCCAAATTTTACGTATCTTGAAAAATTATTTGCTTCACTATTCAATAAAAATTCCAAGGTTTTCCAATGTGAAATTTGTCAATTATCCAAACTCACTCAGCCATTACCCTACCCAATCATATACACCATCTTAACCATTTCATTAATTCATAGTGATGTTTGGGGACCATCTCAGGTTAAGAACATAACAGGTTCCAAGTGATTTGTTACTTTTATAGATGATCATACAAGAGTTACTTGGGTGTTCCTTATGAAAGAAAAGTCAGAGGTAGGAAAAATCTTTGAGAACTTCCACAATATAATGCAGACTCAATTTCAGACCCAAATCCAAGTCCTCAAAACTGACAACGAACGTGAATACTATCATAACACACTTGGTTGTTGCTAGGAGTAGCACTAAAGCTGAGTTTAGATCTATGGCTCATGGTATTTTTGAAGGAATTTGGCTGTAAAGGATGCTTAAAGAACTTGGAGTGTTAATAGATCACCCCATGAGGCTTTCTTGCAATAATAAGGCAACAATTAACATTGCAAAAAATCCAGTTCATCTTGATAGAACCAAACATGTGGAAATAGACAGACATTTCATAAAGGAGAAGATAGTTAGTGGAGTTGTCAAGTTGGAATACACTCCTTCCAACCACCAAACAATAGACATATTAACCAAGGCCCTTCAAAAGTCAAGCTATGAGAATTTAAGATCCAAGTTGGGTATGATTGACATCTACTACCCAACTTGAGAGGAGGTGTTGGATATCAAATCAAGTAGGAGAATCAGTCAATTAATCATTGATTGGAGAATTTGTCAATTAACGATTAGTTGGAGAATCAGTCGATTATTGACCAATTGCAATGTAATTATAATTATAATAATTTATATTTAGGGAAACTACAGATATGTTACAACTATAGTTAGATGATTTATTATTTTTACAGTCAATCCCCATAATTATAGTAGTACAAATTTGTTCCTTTTTAGGATATGATATTATGATTTGATTTTTCTTTCCTTTATTAGGATCCTGAATGGTGTAAATATTTCTCTATTTAAACCTTCCTTGTATCCGATCTGATTCGAGGAATGAAATCACTTGTTTCCCTACTATTTCAAGGCAAACAAAGATTGTCTTGAAAAGTTCAGGTTTAGGAATTATTATTTTTTTGTTTTTTTTATAGGGAAAGGTGCTGACACCACCCTCCAAACATAGGTGAGAAGGAAAGTGAAGTCGTGAGATTTTGATCACCATAAGTTGTCTTAGTAAGATCATATTTAGTTCTTTGCTTCAAAACCCAAGGGAAGCTCTCACAATTAGAGAAAACTCATTTCATTCAAATTTAACTTGATTTTCAGATTTAGAAGATGATGATTGATGATTCCTATCTAGGAAACTTGTATTTGACTTTTATTGATATTTACTTGTATGTTTTGTTGACACCTGTGACTTTTTATTGTTAATTATGAATGTCATGAATTTTGAGTAATTTTCATCATTTTTGAGAATATATATAAACTATAAAAATTTTCACAATAGCACCCATCCGCTATAGAGCTTTTGAGGCGGCTATTGCACACTGCTATCAGGGATTGATAATACTGCTTTTAACAAACTGCCTCATTATCTTCCTTAGTATGTATTTTCTATCTTCTAATAAAGTGCACTTGTATATATATAGCCTGACAAGAAAGTTGAGGAAACAACATTTATGGTTAAAGCAAGTTAATCCTGCATATAGCATTCTTATGGAACTACTCCTTAGTGTAGGAAGAAAAGAAGAGTGAATAAAATATTCCAAGCAGCGATAAGGACTTAAATAACAGAAAGTTGCAACTATTATCACACCTGAGGAAAAAGAAAGAAAGACTCATTAGGCCGATGAACAAGGGCAACAAGCGGATCCATGTCCGGAGCAACAGTTCGGGCAGCAAGATGTTCCAAAATTACTCTCAGTGGAGCACCAAGGACGACCTCCCTTACTGATGCAACTTTTACCAAAAAAGCATGTTTTTGTTCTGCACAAGTTAACACCACCAATTGTCAAAGAACATCAACAACCAAAAATTTTTTCTTTTTTTCATTAAACCATAATTCAAGGCAAAGTAGAACATAAGCATAGAGGGATGGATTCAGAAGTACATTCAGAAGGATTATTATAATACTAAAGGATAAATATTTTTTAAAAAAATAATCTTGCTCTTTTACCCTAAAAGGCTAAAACATAAAAAGAAAAACATCCATCAAATCTATCAAAGCATATGGCACATGACAAACTTAAAAGTTAAAACTAATTTTCTTTATTAATATTTAATATACAAGGAAAATTTGCTTAAGCTGAACCAATTCCATAAAGAGATGAATAACCAATTCTGAACAATTACCACACTTAAAACACATTTGATGATTTGATGAGAAAAACACTTACGTATCCTTGGAAAGTATAACATTAGCATCATTATTATTACATCTATTAAGCACCACTGTCCAAACAGAAGACCCACCCTAAGCAGGGGAAAGTATTTTTTTTCTAATAAAAGAACTTCATTATGATCAAAAAAGAAAATTTTACAAAGAGTTGAAAGAATAAGGAATCCTCATTAAGTTTAGAGCAAAGAACACAACAAAAAAAGAGAGAACACCAATGAAGCAAATAGAACCCAGATGCCTAATCTTATCACAGATCAAGTGTTATGCCATAGAAACCTACATAAAAGCATGAGTTATACTCAAACCACATGCACTAAAGTGTAGCAAAGGATGCACATTGAAACAAATAAAAATTTTCTTCACATCTGCCATGAAAGATAGCGATCAAAAATTGGTCCAGGGACCTAGGGCAAACCCAATGGCCAATACCCATCAAAAAGGCCAAACAAGGATTTTCATAGAGAAACAGCTATAGAACAGTGTCAGAGCAGATGAGGAACCAATTCTGAGGACACACAACACGTGACATGCATATCAGGGGTAAATATTTATTTACTTGGACAACAACACTCATTAGTTCAAATCTGATTTAAATTTAATTAATATAACTGTTGAAAATCAAAATATTTTATTCTGAATTTATTGTAGTTTATAGGCATGTAATCATTGATTTAGAGGAAACTAAATATTCTCTATTTATGTATCATTAATGTAATAAGCCTATATAAACTCGTTTCCATTGTGTATTCACACACACGGTTTCAGTCAAATATGTCTCTGTTTTCTCCTTCTCAACATGGTATCTAGAGCCTAACAGAGGCATCTCAAGGACCGTGCTTGCCCGGTGGACCCACTGTCCTAGGAGACAAAAAAAAAAAAAAAATTGGCGAACCGTGTACGTCTTCGGTTCGCCCTCTGTTCCAACGACGCCTTCCAATTTTTCCAGCGTCTTCTCCAGCCACCACCGCAGGCTGCTGCCCCTGCTCCGGCGACTTTCCGGCAACCGACCACTTGGTCCAAATCGCCGTCCACCAATCTACACAGATCCGTTGACGACGCCGGCATCCGACGATCCACGCGTGCTCACGCACCCTTCTTCTTTGCGCGTGCCGGCTTCATAGATCCCTATATGGACTTAAGCAGTCCCCCCCGAGCATGGTTTGGCCGCTTTCATACCATTGTACAGCAGTTCAGTTTGACTTGCAGTGAAGCCGACCACTCTGTCTTTTATCACCATTCACCTCAAGGATGCATATATCTTATTGTTTATGTGGACGACATCGTCATTACGGATAGTGATCAGCGTGGCATTCTCCGTTTGAAACAGTACCTCTCCCAACAATTCCAAACTAAAGACCTTGGTAAGCTTCGGTATTTCCTAGGTATCGAAGTCGCTCAATCCAAGGATGGTTTGGTGATCTCTCAGAGGAAATACGCTCTTGATATTCTAGAAGAAACTGGCCTATTAAATGCCAAGCCAATAGACACTCCTATGAATCCTAATGCCAAACTGCTACCAAATCAGGGGGAGCCCTTATCAAATCCTAGGAGATATAGGAGACTAGTGGGAAAGCTGAACCATCTCACAGTCACTCATCCAGATATTGCCTTTGCTGTCAGCATGGTAAGCTAGTTCTTAAACTCTCCTTGTCAGGATCATTGGGATGCAGTAATTCGAATACTCAAATACATTAAGAGTGCTCTTGGTAAAGGCCTCATTTATGAAGATAGGGGACACACTCAGATAGTTAGGTACTCAGATGCCGATTGGGCTGGTTCACCCAGTGATAGGCAATCCACCTCTGGGTATTGTGTGTTGGTTGGAGGAAACTTGATATCTTGGAAAAGTAAGAAGCAAAATGTTGTAGCAAGATTTAGTGTTGAAGCAGAATACAGGGCCATGGCTTTAGTAACTTGTAAACTCATATGGTTGAAGCAACTTCTCAAGGAACTTAAGTTTGAAGAGTCCACGAAAATGACGCTGATTTGTGACAATCAAGCGGCTTTGCATATTGCATCCAATCCTGTCTTCCACGAACAAACCAAACATATTGAGGTTGATTGCCATTTTATCAGGGAGAAGATCGAGTCAGGGGACATTACCACGAGCTTCATCAACTCTAGTGACCAGCTAGCAGATATCTTCACCAAGTCTTTAAGGGGACCAAGAGTTGACTATATATGTACCAAGCTGGGTGCATATGATTTATATGCTCCAGCTTGAGGGGGAGTGTTGAAAATCAGAATATTTTATTCTAAATTTATTGTAGTTTATAGGCATGTAATCATTGATTTAGAGGAAACTAAATATTCTCTATTTATGTATCATTAATGTAATAAGCCTATATAAACTCGTTTCCGTTGTGTATTCACACACACGGTTTCAGTCAAATATGTCTCTGTTTTCTCCTTCTCAACAATAACATATGTGGTGTTATGGAAAATGATTTGTTTTTTATTCAAATGAGAAAAGAGTACAAAGATAACACATATAGTTACATCAATGGGCTTAGGCTTATAGGCCCAACACCCACAACTAATACTCCCCCTCAAGCTGGAGCATATAAATCATATGTCCCAAGCTTGTTACAAATATAATCAATCTGAGAACCTTTCAAGGACTTAGTGAAAACATCTGCCAACTGAGCATTAGAATTTACAAAGTTTGTAGCAATGTCACTCAATAAGATCTTCTGTCTAATGAAATGACAATCTATCTCAATGTGCTTGGTCCTTTCATAGAAAACTGGATTAGAGGCAATATGCAAGGCAGCCTAATTATCACAGATAAACGTCATCTGGGAAACATCTGCCAATCTAAGTTCTTTCAGTAACTATTTAAGCCATACAAGTTCACAAATGGTTGAGGCCATGGCTCGATATTCGGCTACAGCACTTGATCTTTCCACAACATTTTGCTTCTTGCTCTTCCAAGAGACCAAGTTATCACCCACAAACCATGCCCTGGGGGGTTATTTGAGGCCATATAGAGATTTGCGAAAACAACAAACTAGTCCTAAGGACTCCCCCTGAGCAACAAACCCAAGAGGTTGCTCCATGTAAACTTTGATGAGATCACTATGAAGAAAAGCATTTTTGATGTCAAGCTAGCCAAGAGGCCAGTGACGAATAGCAGCCATAGAGAAGAATAGCCGAACAGAAGCCATCTTGGCCACAGGAGAAAGGTGTCACCATAGTCTAAGCCAAAGATCTGAGTATAGCCTTTGGCAACCAAACGGGCTTTGAGGCAATCAACTTGACCATTAGGACCAACTTTAATTGTGAAGATCCAATGACAACCTACAACCGTCTTGCCAAGTGGCAGGGGAACGAGGTCCCAAGTATCAATGCTCTGAAGTGCACACATCTCATCAAGCATAGCTTGCCTCCATCCAGGGTGAGATAAGGCATCACCTGCAGTCTTTGGAAGGGAAACAGATGACAAGGAAGATAGACAAGTATAATGCAAAGGAGATAAACGATGATAACTTAAGGTAATATAATGAGGAGAAGGATTTCGGCTCGAACAAATATGTTTCCGGAATGCAATCGGAAAATCAAGCTCAAGAGGCAGTGCCGAAGTGGTTGGAACAATGGGAGCCAAGGTGGAGTCAACCCAATCGCTAGCCGAAGGTGGTAAAAAGGGATGCGCCCAACGATGATACACTTGAAGAGGACGAGAAGGAGGTGGATCAGGAGGAACCATGGACAACTCTTGAGGGTGAAGATCAAACAGAGGAGATCGGAGAGGGAGCTAGGAGGGAGGGGAGACAAGCTTAGAGGGAGGTGGTGTGGAGCCAAAGAAGGGAAGGGATTCAAAAAAGTGACATCAGCAGAGACTAAATAACGCCTAAAAGTAAGGGAATAGCATTTGTAACCTTTTTGAGACCGATGGTAGCCTAGGAAAACACATTTGTGGGACCTTGGGGAAAGTTTATCGAGGCCTTGGTGTGAGATTATGAACAAAACAAGTAGATCCGAAGACTCGAGGCGACAATGGGAGGATAGGTTGGTGAGGAAATAAAATAGAGTAAGGTATGCGATTATCAAGAACTGATGAAGGCATGCGATTAATAAGGTAACAAGCAGTAAGAACCGCATCACCCCAAAAACGGTGTGAAATATTTCCATGGAGTAACAAGGTCCAAGTTGTTTCAATGACGTGTCTGCTTTTATGCTCAACAATCCCATTTTGTTAGGAGTATGCGCACAAGAGGTTTGATGAAGAATGCCATGAGAGGCCATAAACTGCCGAAATTCATTAGATAAATACTTATGGGCATTATCACTTTGTAAAATGTGAATAGAAGCACCAAATTGATTTTTGATTTCGTGATAAAAAGACTTATAAATAGTAAACAACTCAGATCTGTTTTTCTTTAAAAACAACCAAGTACATCGAGAATAATCATCAATGAAGGTTACAAAATCCTTTGAACCTATAGTAGACACAGTACGACTAGGACCCCAAACATCAAAATGAACTAGACCAAAAGGGGACGTAGCCCGACGATAAACACGACCAAGAAAAGAACTATGAACATGTTTTCCAAACTGACACGATTCACAAGACAAAGGAGACAATTTTGACAGACTAGGCACCATCTGTTTTAGCTTGACAAGGCTAGGATAACCTAACTAGGCGTGAATGAGAAGAGGAGAATCCTAACCAGCATAGGCAGAGGTGTTTAGTTGATAAAGGCAATGTGACTCACATCCGGCGCCAATCCAACCCGAGCTCCAATCCTGCAAAATAACAGAATCCTTGGTGAAGGAAACAATACAGTCGAGGGAACGAGTTAAATGACTAATGGATAATAGATTAAATGGAGATCCAGGAACATAAAGAACATTATCAACGAAAAATGAAGGAAGGGGATGGGCAGTCCCGACGCCCTGAAACTATGTTTGAGACCCATTAGCCATAATGACAGAAGGTAAAGAACCAGAAGTAGATAGAGTGGAGAAAAGAGATTTATTACCGATGAGGTGATCAGTGGCACCAAAATCTAAGACCCATGGACCAAGGGATGTGGAGTGAAAGACACCAGCAAAGGAATTACCTGTGTGCACAATAGAAGTAGTGGAACCAGAGGCCAAACACTCCTCATACCATTTAACAAAGTCAGCAAAGAAGGCTGGAGACGACTGTGGATCAACAACTAGAGTAGCGGACTTAGAGGAAGCAGCTGGAGTAGTGTCGGCAGCATTAGATGCTCGAGTAGGGCGACCATGGAGAGAAAAACACCGATCAATAGTGTGGCCAATCCTGTAGCAATGATCACACTTGGGACAAGATTTGCCCGATTTGCAGGAGCAACCACGATCACCGCTATGAGACCAAGGCCGAGGAGTCAACAGGTGGTGAAGGCAGGTCCACATCAACAGAAGTTTTTGCTGGTACAAGCAGCAAGGTAGACCATGCAGAATTCAAAGTGGGAATAGTCGAAGATCCCAAAATCTGATCACAAACTAAGGAATACTCCGCAGGTAACCCATATAAGGCTAACAACATAAAGAAAGATTGGCATTACTCAAGTTCCTTGGCAAGGGTGGAAGCAGTGGGCAAGAGTTCATTGAAGTCATATAGGAGGCCATTGACTTTGCCTAAATAATTAGCCATGGAACCATCAAGTCGGCGTGGAGCAATGACACTCATAAGGTTTTGGCAAACCCAGTATACGCGTTGAGTGTCATTGGTGTACAGAATCTTCGCCTGCTCCCACACAGCCTCACAAGTATAATGAGCACAAAAAATCTGCTTCAAGGAAGGATTAAGAGTAGATTTAATGATGTTACACAACTGGGCATCAATCCGTTTGCAAAGCTTCAGGCATAGAATCAGGCTTTTGGGTGAGGTGGTCTTCATAGTCTTGACCACGAAGCCAAAGCTTGATGTCAGAAGCCCAAGAATCATAGTTGCTGCCATCTAATTTGTCAACATAAAGAGGGATGTTGGCATAGTTGGTGAAAAATGAAGAATCAGCCTTCAGGGGTTGGGAACCAGCCATGGGTCAACCAAACAGAAGAGAAAGTGTTGAAAGACACTCCCAAAGCCAAGCAAACTAAAGTCCAAGATGAAAATGGAGAAAAAGGACAGGCAAAACGAGCTCCGAGAGTGAAAAGAGAGCCAAAAAACAACCCAAACAATGTTTGCGGTGGCCAGCTATGGCTCCAACGGCGGCAATGGAGGCGAACCACTGGGTCAAGGGTGCCCCACTAAGGCGAAGCGAAGGGAAGGGGCGATAGGACCCCACGTGTGCCGAAGAGGGAGATCAGTGCGAAAAACAGAGGGCGTACCGAAGACGGTGGCGGCGTGTCGGAGCTCCGATGGTGTTGCCAGACGGAGAGTGGAGGTTGCGCCAGAGAGACAAACACGGTGGTGCCAGCGGTGGGAGGTGGGTCACGCCTAGAGAGAGGCCCACTGGAGAAGGGAGGTGTGCGCCGAAGAAGAAAAGAAAGAAATAAAAAGTTGCTGAAAAAAATGAGGGGCCTGGAGCACTAGGCTCTGGATACCATGTTATGGAAAATGATTTGTTTTTATTCAAATGAGAAAAGAGTACAAAGATAACACATAGTTACATCAATGGGCTTGGGCTTATAGGCCCAATACCCACAACTTTAACATGTGGTATACTAGTATTATGTGATATTTTTAATTTAATATTATGGCATGCATTCTTACTATGTGTAATGTGTTGTGCTTTTAGTGAACTAGTGTAGAGTACAAATGAATTTTGTCCCTTAAGGTTCACAAATGTGAAATTTGCTTTATTCAATGAATGAATTAAAAATCAGAAAAAGTATTAGGAAAAACATCCCAAAAGGATCCTTACAATAAAAGAGATTCAAATTCAGAAAACTTTCTACATTCAATTAAAAAAAAGAGTAGAAACTCCAAAAAAAATACAAAGAAATATGGAAACTATTCCTAAAAGATCATCAAAAATACTCTAAACAATTCTAAGATATAGTCATGATATTATGAGATATCCTCAACATTCTAATAAATCGCATAATAAATTAATTCCATAAGTGCACCTACCAAATAACCATCCAATAAATTGTAACTTGCTACTTGCTGTATTGCATTATGTTTGATATATGCAATTATAGTAATACTATAAACAAGGAAGATTATATTCTTGTAATTATGTTAATTAGGGTAATTGTATATTCTTGTAATTAATGTTGTATTTACGACACCTAATATAAATTATATGTTCTGTTGTGTAATTTAGACACATGGATTCATTCACATGTTCTCTCATTCCTCTCTCTCAATTAGGTATCTAGCTAGAGTTAGACAGCAAGGCAACCCTAATCCATCAAAACCTGGTGCCTAGTGCCCATTGGAGCAATTTTCTTCCAAAAACCGTGTCTCATCTCCAGTTTCCAGTAACCTTCTCGTCCAGTCGTATTCTTTTTTCCAAGTCAACTCTTTTTTGGTTTTCTCCACACTATTCACTATAAACGTCACTTTTAGGACTGCCATGTCAAGTGTGGCCAGCCCTGGTGAAATCACTACGATCAGCACATTGACACATGCTCACGTGCCTCAACAGCGCCGTGGGCATTCTCTACCCAGCCACTGCTTCCACTGCGTGTGGCAGCCCATGACACCATTTTTCCGGCCGGCAGTTGCAGCACGGGCATCACCCTGACATCCTTGTCCCTAATCTGTGGTCCTTTCATCCATATCAAACCCTTGTGTAGCTACTTCTCCATGAACAGTGTTTTGGGGCTGTTTCTCTCTCTTCACGGTGACCCATGGTTGCCTTTCCAAGGCTAAGCCTACTATCTTCACCATATCAATGGTCCATTGTGTACTAACAAATTGGATGACTCTAACTATTATACTTGGGCTTTTGACATCAAGCTTTGGCTCAAAGGGCAAGATTACTCTGACCACCTCACTGCCATGGCCGATTCTATTGTTGAGGCTGATCCTCCAAGTGGAATAAAATGGATGCTCAACTTTGTAGCATCATCAAATCCACCATTCATCCCTCCCTCAAGCAGATTTTTTGTCATCATGAAACATGCAAAACAGTTTGGGAGCAAGCCAAAGTTATGAAAACTATCTAATATCTAAGATAAATATAAATTCCTGAAAATAAAAAATAAAAAAGTTGAAAGACTGTACTAGAGTAATGAAAATGTAACACTTGTCAATTGTTCTAATGCATAGAAAATATAGCAGCTTATAAATTCAGCTTAAGAGGAAAAACTTCTCCAGTTCTCCCAGAAAGGGGAATGGAAAGTTACGATGACATTCTATACAAAACCTCTTTGTACCTTGATTTGCCGGAAGCTTTGACAGATTTATTTTTAATGTGAGGTTAAAGCCATCCCTTGGAGGATCAAGAATTTGCACAAGATTACCATATGCAGCTTTTATTGCTTCAATGGCTCCAAAAGGAAGTCCACAGACAAAAATAGTTTCTGAAGAAGGAGTAGGCAACGATACCGACAGCAACAAAACATGAGGATTCTTCATTGACACCTACAATCATTAATATTGCTCAGTTAATGTGCAACCTAAAACTGTCAAAAACACACTTATATTTAATAAAAACTATCTAGGGCTAAATTTAACCAGCAATGTTAAAGAATCAAGGGTAGTCATCCAAATATTTTCCTGATAATTGTTTCCATAAAAAATGTTGTTACCTGAATATGATATCGAACATCATCAAACTCAACCCAGTGGTGATCCAGTTCAACTCCTTTTTCAAGACTGAAACAGTGATCAACATTAAAATTTTGTGACAGATCATTAAAGCCAAAGTTCAGGTTTCATAATAACTTGTTAATTGTTATTAGCATGAGGAAGGGAAACAATTGACCTAACTGCACAAAATGGAGTTCAAATGTAGTCTCTTTAGCTGGAAGCATATATTACCACCAATTGTATAATGAGATGAAATCAAAGTCAACAATTACACACTTGAAGTAAGGCTGTAGCTACACTTAATTACATGGAATTTTCTAAACTGGAGTCCCTCTTTGATAGTGTATATGTTAGCTTTACAATTGTAATCTGTTGCATAGTTTAGAGCTGTACAATTGTAATCTGTTATCTTCAGTACCTAACTAACTGCAGTCAGTTATGCTGAGCTGTCAGTTAGTTAGAGGAGCTGTTGCCTAGTCAGCATAGCTTGCTCAGCAAGCTACTGCAAGCATAGCTTCTTAAGTAAGCTACTACAATCTGTATAAATACTGACTTCTGTACTTCAATTGAATTAAGGGAAAATCATTTTCAGTTTACACAAGTCTCTCTCTCTCTCTCTCTCTCTGACCTTACTTTCAGCTTAGGCATAGTTTCGTTACTCTTGGGTCTCCTTGACACCAAGCTTATATGTTTGCAGGAGAAATCACATTTGCAGCAAGAAAGTGCCCAGGGCATAGTAATCATGTGTGTTTCGTTAATTTTTGCAGTGAAAACAAAATCAAATTTTCAGTGATGAAAATTATTTTATTTTTCAGAGAGTAAAATTGATTCTAGGCAGGAACAATATTTAAAAATATACCTATATTTACACTTCAAAAGTGATTCTACTTTATCATCTAGACAAAATCAATTTTTCTAGACTCATTTTTAAAATATCATTCCTGAATTCAAAACAACTTTTTTAAAATCAATTTTTCATCTTCCCTACATTTTGTGCTGAAATTCGAACACAATTTAAATCCATTATTTCATATTTTACAAAGCAATAATACTAAAGGATATTTCTCTTCTCCATTCTTCACTTTCTTGTCTTAGCAAGGTAGTCTCACTAGTCTTCATGCATTTCTATCCGTTAACAATATTAGATTGCTAAAAGGAAAAATAGACATCACTTCGAAACAGCAAAAGCACTTTTGTTCCATATGAAATTTCCAAAGAAGTTTTGGGCAGATGTCATTGCTTTGACGTGTCATTTAATTAATCATATGTCCTCTATTGTTTTGAATGATAAAATTTCTTACTAGGTTTTGTTTCCCTCTCGTCCACTCTTTCCCTTATCCCTCATATATTCAATTGCAGTTTTGTTGAGGATGTTCACCCTCAAACTTTTAAACTAGATCCTAAACCCTATAAGTGTGCATATATTGGCCACTCTCACTCCCAAAAATGGGCATTGTTGCTTCTCACCTCATCTCAGACCATACTTGGTATGTGCTGCAATTACCTTCATTAATTTGAGGGTGAAACTTCCATTAATTTCCATCCAAAGACTGATGTTTCTAAAGCTGCTCCCCTAACTCCCATTAATTTCATCACTTTCAAATCAAAGACCTAGGCAAACTTCCAATACTCTCAAGCAATCATTGGCCTTCTTTAAATCCAACTTGAAAACCACATGTCACTCTAGCAGCACTAGTTGTTACCACAAATTTACTGGCCATAATAAGCACTACTAACAAAAATAAAGTCATCTAACATCTCACAAACCTGCAAGGGTAACACCTTAGAGAATAAGAATTACTGTGTAAACACTTGTAACCAAATGTAGCATTTAAACTTTCACCAAGCAAATAATTTTGGGATCCAAGGCAATAAAAGTTGAAATCACAAGAAGCCCAATCTTCTTCATATCATTGAAGAACTCCGTTCAAAGGATCATCTTTCACAATCTCCTAGCAGCTCTGAAAGAAATTAATAGTGACCCCATCTGGACCTGGGTCCTCATTATGTAAATCCTAAATTGCCTTCTTCATTTCTGCTTCAAAATAACTCTCTAACTAAATGGCCTTGTCACTTAGAAAAGGACACCAAACCAAACCATCAATACAACAACAACAAATTGGTGATTTCTAGGTAGAGAACTTCATAGAAGTTGGTGATTTTTCAAGCAATTAAACATAGATGCCACTTCTCACACAACTCTCCTATTATCCAACTCCAGTTCATTAATGAAGCTTCTCATTCTTCTCCCAGTAGCAAACCTATAAAAGAAACGAGAATTAGCATCACCCTTCTTAACCCTCCTTATCCTATAATTGCTCTTTAACTAATCTCTTCCACAGACAGAATTTCTTCAAAATCATTAGAAAGCATAGCTCACATAGTCAGCTGCCCATTTACTACATCATCCTCACTCTCTAGATGATCCAAAGCTGCTAACATTCCCATCCCACCACCCAGCTATCACCCTTATTCTTTTATCTGGTTATCAAAAGAGTGAAGTTGCTACCACATATTTTCAAATGAAAGAGGAACAGGACCCCGCAGAATCTTTCCAGACTTCAAAACAATAGCAAACTGATCCGAAATCAGACGAAGGAAAAGAACCTCCCTAAGTAGAAGAGACTAAAAATCTACCAACACTAGACACGTTCATTCATTTCTCCAACAGTCTAACCAGCATAATAAGCCGAGTTATCTTCAATCTTATGCTTTCATGATTTAAGTATTAACAGTTCTCCAGCAAAACCATTGTAGGTTAATATAAACAGTATTTACTAATGCTTCAGAAAACTGAAAAGATAAAGGACATCAAATCACTTGTTATCAAACAAAAAGGCCCAACTAAAATCCTTAACCCAAATAGACCAATCTTTATCAAGAAGCAAAGGCTGCATTTACAGTAATAAGCATAATCCAATTCAAAGATATCAAGATTCAACTCTGCAGATAGCATAAACCATTAGGTCAAGGGTTACGATTCATGAATAGTCAGTCATATATCTAACACGCCCGCTCAACCTTCCTTCCTTGTGATGAAATTCAACTTCAATTGCAAACAACGGAACCACAACGATTAGACTCTGACACGTACCACTTTCCCACAAAGCTTAAACGCTGATGAATGGGTTTTACATCAAACAAAATAAAGCCCGAATCACTTCATTCGAAATACTATGACTCATTGAGCATGAAGTGCATGTTAATAAGGAAGCCGTGTATTTATTTACTTTCCCCGCCCTTTAACCCTTAACCTCTGTCAAACTACAGAACGAATTGTCGTTACAGGGAAATGGATAGAGAGCGCAGGCAGTGAGAGTAACTGAAGGGAAGGGAAGGCAATGAAAGAGGAGGGAGGGAAGAAGAGAGAACGTACTTTTGGGCCCGATTCAACAAGGTCTGGAGCAGGAATCTTGAATGAGACTGCAGGAGTATCATGGATCCCTCTGGCGATGTTGCACGATCCAGGCGAGGGATTCTTTTCTTCGTGATTGGGATTCAGTTTTCGAACAGGGCAGAACCAAAATCATGCGTCGTGATGTGATGATGATTGATTCCCTGATTCAATTCTGCTCATGCTGTCGTGCCCTATATTAGTTTTGTTATTACCTTTTCTCTTTTACTAATCCTTGTCCCAGGTAAATATTCTAACACCAAATTATTAGAATCTCTTTGTAATTGATTTATTCATATGAAATATGAAAATATAGATTAAAAAATACTTGAAACCACCACTAAGTGTGTAATCAATTAGTGTAGAGTTATTTTAATTTAACTAGTATTTTTTTCTCTTTTTGGTTGATACATGCTACTAATTCTAATACATACTTAACTAATGATTTTGAATGGGAATTTAAAGATACAAATGCGTTAATTGCCTCCAATAAATATTATATGTGATCTGTACTAAAAAAAATATTTAAAATCATAAAATGATATAATTAATTTGAGAAAATTAAATTTAAAATTAACTTGTTTTGTTACAATTTAAAATTACTTTACATTATCATTCTGGCATAGAAAATAAATTAAAATATCAAGTTAGCTTCAAAAGAATTTATTCTAACTAATATTTTAACATGTGTATTGTACATAATAAATATTTATTTTATAGAACTTAAATTTATAATAAACAGATACTTATGAATATATAAATTATTTTATAATTAAATTTGTAATAAATAAATATTTTTTAATATATAGATTTTATTTTAAATTTATAATAAACAATTATTGTAATACAAAGTCAATTTTTAATTATCCATAATTTCTTTTAAAAAAATATTAAAATTCAATTTAGAACTAAGATATTGAAAATGATAGATTAAAATATATACGAAATTAAAAAAATCCTTGAAAACATTCTTGTTTAAGAATGACAACTAAAAATGCTCTTGTTGAATAATAGCAGCTAAAAACACTCTCATTCAATATAGCTATTCTAATTTTTATATATAAAGAATTTAATATAAAAGTAAATATTTTTATAAAGTTTGCAAGTGACTTACCACTTTTTCTTTGCCTTTTAATTACTTCTTAAATACTTCTCTAGTAAACAATTTATTTTAATTTTCAAATTATATTTTTACGATGCTATAAACATAAAATTATATTTTATAATAAAATGTTTTTAACAATAATATAGTATTCTGATTTTTAAAAACAAGATGACTCGCATATAAATTGTTTTTTTCTTCATGCAATTACGTGTCTTTCTTGTACATGTCTTATAAATTTTATATCAATTAATCAAAGGATATTTTCCATTGTACACCAAAAAAAAAATCAAAGGATATTTTGATTATTTATTTTAATCAATACTCCAATTTCCTTAATCAATACTAAACATAATAAGATATTTGTAAATTATTGTTCAAATAATAATTTTTCAATTAAACTAATGTTTAAAATTTTTAAAATTAAATTTATTAAACACTTGTATTTTTATTTTTTAATAAATAAAATATTAATTCTTAACTATTGTTTATATTTATATTGTTCATATTTATATATTTATATATATTTACAATTTAAAAATATTTGTGTATGAATTAAATACGAGGAATTGAATTTTAAACTATAAATATAAATCTCTACCAAAAAAAAACTATAAATATAAATAATGCATGGTCGATTATATTAGACTCTACCTTATTCTCTTTCAATTTCCATGCTTCTTTGAGAAAGAATACTAAATCCAAGGCATACTAGACCAAAGTGCAGTGGAATTCTAGCACACAAAGGCTTCAAGCAACACTTCTACTCACTTGTTTTCTTCTTTGAGGTAAGGGGGACTAGGTTCTAATTCTATGATCATTAACATGGTATTCATTGATTGGATTTGACCCCTAAATCCATTTATTATAAATTCTATGTATGATTATTTACTTGTTTTGATATGTTGTTATTATTTTATAGAGATTATGATTACTATGCGGTATTTTTCTGTTTTAATAGGTTAAATTTGGTGTTATTCATGAATTATTAATTTCAATTGTTTTATTTACTTAAACAATCGGTTAAAATTTTTTTTATAACATTTAAACTGTCAAACTGAAATTCTAATCGGTTAGTCAAAATTTAATTGGTGGATTTTATTTTAAACGGATTTATTGGGTTAAAATTGTTTAGACGGTTTGTTATAGTTAAAATATTAATTAATATATTTATTTTAGTTAAATATCGGTTTAAATGGATTAAATGAAACTGTCTTATTATATTGAATCAGAAATATAATCACTGTTTTTGTAAAAATATGTGTGATTTGAATAAATTAATAAGTTATTTAATTTTTATTCTTTATTTGGTGATATTAATATTACTGTTAATCTGAAAACTGTTAAGTTTTTATAAATAATTATAAATTGTTTATTTAAAATTATATATATATATATATATATATATATATATGGTTTTCAAAGAAAAAGAAAAGGAAAACAAAATTTTAAATATATATATATATATTTAAATCTATCGATTAATTATATATATATAGTATACTGTTAATAAAGCTAATCTGTTTTAACTATACAAATATAGATATAATGTAATTTTATAATCTATACTTCTAGTATTATAAGTTATTTGATAAAAATAAATAATATATCATTATTTAATTATAATACTGTTTTTAGAATATAATTAGGAACTCTCTGTTAGTAAAATAATTATATTTATGTTTCTATTATATAAATTTGTTTTGAAAGATATAGGGTGTGTTTGGGACAACTGTCAAAATTAAATTGTTTCAATAATCAATTAATGAATAATTGATTATTGTTAAAATCGATTATAATCAGAATCAATTTTGTTTAAGTAAGTTTGCTGAAAAGTAGTTTTAAGATAATTAATTTTGTTTGGATACAACAACAAAATTAGCTTTTACATAGTAAATTACAAAAAAGATATGCATGAAACTTAAAGGAACAAAAGCTATTGAGAGAGTAGGGAGTAATTTGGGGATAATGTGTTTGAAGAGAAAAAAAAAAAAGCTGTTGAGAAATAATCATAAACTCCAAATCTTCAGATACCCAAGAACAGCTTATTTTTCACCAAAAAAACGCTTTTTAGCAAATTTCAACAGTTGTCCCAAACATACTAATTATTTCTCAAACAGGTTTTTTTCTTAAAAAAAACAACTAAAATGAGATATTATAAATTGTCCAAAACATACTCATAATATAAAAATTATATTCCATTTTAATATGATACTGTATTAATATATAGAATAAGTGATTTTGTTTTAAAAATATAAGATGTTATTACAGTAATAATTATATACTAAATATACTATTCGGTTTTACTATATATATATGTATATATATATATATATGTATATATATATTAGTGTAAAAATTTGTGCAATGCATGAGACATTACAGTCATATTGATGATACAAACCTGAAATAATATTGTAAGAAGCAAAATAATAATGTTTTCATGTGAAGGAAAGAAAATGAAATAAGTTTATAGATACTGCCTTAAGTAGTTATCTTATTTATCATATACATTTGAAAGAGAGTAAAGCAAATTGAACATTTAAAAAAGTATAGAGAAATGTGTATTTTTCACATGTATATTTTCTTGTGCAAAGCCTGAAATGTAGATGGGAGTGTATAATATAGGTTAATGATGACTAAGGTTCCATTTGACCTATCTATTTTTTGAAGGCTTAAAAGATACTTCAAAGCTAAATTTAAAAAAAAAATTGTAGAAGTTAAGTTAAAGCCATTTGATGTTTTTATTTTTTTAGCTTAAAAGCCACTTTTAAGGTTAAAGATGTTTGGTAAAAAATTTCAAAACTTTAACTTTAACTAAAATATTGATTAATTAGTTTAAATGTATATAAACCAACCCAAAGACCTCTAATCGTAATAAAATGTGTCATAGTGGTATATAATGTTGGAAAAAAAAATGTGGCTTGTAATGTGAATTAAGAATCTTATTGCTAGGTGTATTACATGATACACTAAATCAAACAAAATGACACTGTATAAAAAAATGCATACATAATAATAAATATAATAAAAAACAATGTATACATTTTGTCCTTAAGCAAAAAATATGGGTCAATAAAGCTACTTTTTGTTAGTTTTTGGAATGAGACAGGTAATCTATATTTTTTTTCCCATCCAATTTGTTTAAAGTGATTAATTCACTTGTCACAAAAAAAGTGATTAATTCATTTTAAAAAATAAAATAAGTGTTTTTAGTTATTATTAAAAAATTAATTATAAATAGTACATATATATACATAATAAATTATAAATATATTAAAATATTAATTATTAATTTTTTATCAATAACTAAAATGACTACTTACAATTAAAGAAGAAGAATAAGAAAGATATAAAGAAACAAATATAATATAATAAAAAAAGATAGATGGAGGGAAAAATAAAGTAAAAAAATGATATAGAAATATAAAAATATCAATATTTATAGTATATATAGACTAGGTTGCAATTTTTTGTTTTCTATAGATTTATTTTTTTTTAGAAACAATTATGTTCAAGATATCATCCAACATATAACATGGGCACCAAGTTCATGGAAACTCAAAATTCACCACATTGGGAGATATTTTCCCTTTCACTCAAAATTCAACACTACTCCTTAATAACCAGGTTGCAATTTGCATAAGTTGTTTTTTATTCTATGTTTTATTCATAATTCACTTGGCATCCAAGGCCAATGCAAAGATCCAAGACAACTTGGTATTGACAGATTAATTTTTTTACCAATAATTCTTAATGTGTTATTCTTCTCTTTATTGTTTTTAGCTTACTTTTAATGAATAATATACTATGAATAAAGATACACACACACACACACACATATATAATTATTTATTTTTTATCATAATCTTATCATATTTTTTCTTTTTTATCTTTTTGGTTCTCCAATTTTTACACCATAAGATTGAGATATAAAAGATTATTATCCAAATATATTGGAGAGTGGGTATCACACAGATCTTATAATTTATCTCTTTTATATTAGTAAATACTAACTTTTCAGATATTTTCTTAAGTAAAAAATTCTTTTGCTAAAAGTAAACATTAACTAAAGGCCTATATTAAATGTTTTATAATCAAACTAATTAATGGTCTTTATCATCATTTGATTCTATTATTGCATCAACCTTGACATTTTCTTAGAGTATGTTTGTTTTAGTTTTTTTTTTTTAAAAAAGAGAAGTTGGGTCAAATATTTTTTATAAAAAATTTTAAAAGTAAGTAATGTATTAAATATTAATATGATTTTATAAATATGATTAAATATTTAAAGGAGAAGAAAAGGCCACAAAATGTTGTGTCACACACTACCTAAATTCAAATATCAAAAGTAATCTATACTATATAAATTGACAAAGGAGGCAATGAACCATAAATGAATGGAGTGAAAGGAGTTCTCAAAGCATTGACATATGGAGAACCATCATGTCATCTTAACTCCACACTTGGATTGTAGTTATCATCTGAAATTCCCAATGCACAAAGTAGGTTGATGTTGGTGCGATTATAATATTCTCAATAACTTATGTGGATTATATTGAATTACAAAGAGGATAGAATACTAGTTGATAATGGTGACAAAAGTGTTCTTCAAACTTGTTTACTTGGGAAACCATGGATATGGGTTAATCTCGAGTTGTCACTACATTTTATATCAAAAAAAAATTGATTTGTAATGTTATAATAAAGTAATTTTATTAGAAAAAAATAATGAAATAAGTAGAGTCAATGTGTTGGAAAAATTAGAGAGATGGAGAGATTATAAATATCTAGGATAACAACATTTTTACTTGAAGATTTTTGTGCCATAAGTATCTTTTTTCTCACTCATGCATTTCAAGAATCATGATCTTCCATATTGATAAATAAGTCCTTTATAATTTTGAAAGATGGTAAACAAAAAACAACATTATTATTTGTGGGTATGACAAAAATAGTGGGTACTAATCGTGGGTATGATAAATACCCTCTTCTCCCATAGATGTTACTTTTGGAAATTCAGGATTGAATAACATCTTAGTAGCTTTAATAGTGTTTTGAAGTCCTTTTTTTCCTGAATTGTCAACATATAGATTAATTTAATTCATATGTCAAATATTTAATTTAGCATACAATAACAATGAACAATGTTGCAAGTTGATACCTAAGAATGGTTTAACTCTAACATATTGAACAATTACAACAGCATTGCTAGTATCTCTTGTAGCAAAGAAAGATCTCCTAAACATAGTTCTTGAATAATGTGAACTTAAAGTGTATGCTACAATAAGGACACAAAACAATAACTAAAAAAATAATACTACTAAGTAACTGCTTTAAAATTGTGAAATATTACATTATTATTAATATACACATAGAATTACTACCCTTTAGAGTCAAGTTCAATTTCTTTCATCTTTGTTTTGTCACTATTTGTCATAACCTTAGTTTCAGGCCCATATGAGATAAGTATGTCCATGACATCTGTAAATATGAAATAGTTTATTAGGTTATGGAAAATTGTAGTGTTATTATTATAATTATAACTAAAAAAAATTAATAAATCACCCACCAAACAAATAATTGGTGTCATAATTAGTACAAAGAACCTTAGAGATCGGGGTAATTGTCAACAAATTATTGGGAACAACATTATCAGCAAGCAACTTTAGTTTTGTAGTTAGTTTTGTAGCTATTTGAAAATTGACCTTGTATGGATGTCGAGTCATTCCATAAGGACCCTTACTATTGACTACACTAAAATTGAACATGGAATAAACAGAGCCTTCTTTACCAGTGGTTGGAACCTATATATCAAAGTATTCCTGATGGTTGCATGGATGAGGTCATCCCGTAGAAGAAGACAAACGTTAAAAATAATAATAAATGTAATTAGAAAATTTATTATAATTGTATTATATCATATCATAGTAGGCTTTGCATTATGAACTTATATTTTGGTTCATGAGGACCATCTCAATAAAATTATCAATTTTTCATTGTTTTTGTTGATAACATGCCAAAGTCTGACAAGTTTGACAATTAGGCTCCATGTCTTTCTAGATGAATTCACATATGAAAGAAAGTCACATTTAGATACCATTGATGTTGAGGTTATGAAGATTGAGATCGAAACCTAACTAGGAAAAAAGAAAGATTGGTGTTTCTCAATACGACCAAGTTAAACACAAAGCAAATGAAATTTCACATTATTCAAATAGAACTACGAAACGATTCAAGAGTTACAATCGATGGACAAGATGTTAAATTTAGGTGGAATGGTAGGAAAATTTAATTTATTTTTATTTAATTTAATTTGAATTGTAAATTTATATTTTGTCCATAACAATGCTATTACTTTGTTTTTGTAAATAAATTTCATATTAAATTAGATTCTATATTTAATTCCATTATGATTATTCCCATTTTAAATTAAATTAGTTACAAAAATGAATTTCATACTAAAATTGTCTACTAAAAGGCTATTAATTCATATTAATTGTCCATATTAAATTATTAATTATTAATCCATAATAATATAGAATTCTTGTGCATATTAAATATTTCTATAAATAAAATCTATATTAATTTTCCATTTGAAATTTGAAATTCAAAATTAAGCACCATTTAAGTATTTAATGGAAATTTATATTTTAAATTGGAATAGTTACAAAAATAAATTTCACATTAAATTATTTTCATAAATAAATATCATATTAAATTATTTTCATAAATATCCGTACATTTTAAATTAATCTTTTAGTATAAATTTATTGCTTGTGTGTTCTAGAACATAAAAAATATGTTGCTTATGTATACATTAAAAAAAAATATTTACCTCTTGTAATAAAAATATATTCAATAAATATATTGCTGATGATTTAAGTAGTAATTTGTTCCATTTCTTAAAAAATATATACAAATTATTACAATAGAAAATACTATAATAGAATTTAACTTTGTAGATACTGGTTATTATAATAATTTAAATTTATTTAATATTTGACAACGCATCATGATATCATACTGATTAATTAAAAATTTTGGCAAAATTTATATTTCTGTATAAAAATCAGAAATACCTCTTATTTTAGAATTTTTGTTTTATATCATTAAGTCAGATACGTCAAATCCAATATATACGTCTCTAATGGCATGGAATCAACACTTGATGTATATAAGGATAGATATGAAATGTTATTAATTCCTATTAATTGTTCATATTAAACTATTAATTCATAATAATATGAAATTTTTAATCACATTAAATTATTTTCATAAATAAAATATATATTAATTGTTTAAATAGCGTAAATTGAATTATTAATTCATAATCTATATTGAATTAAGCATCATTTTAATTAAGCATCTATTTTAATGGAAATATCTATTTTAAATTATGCATTATTTGAAATAGCCTGAATTGAATTATTAATTCATAATAATATGGAATTTTTGTCAATATTAAATTATTTTGGTAAATAAATCTATATTAATTGTCCATTTTAAATTTAAAATTAAGCATCATTTTAATCTTTATTGTAAATTTTGATTTTAAATTGAATTAGCTAATTTTTATATTAAATTATTTTCAATTTTTATCCATTTTATATTAATTTTTGTCCATTTTATATTAATTCATAACATTTAGTTAATTCCATCTATTTTTATATTATAAATCTAGTATTTAATTTTGAAATACAAACATTTGTATATTATAACCACACAACATCTCTTATATTAAATTAGATTGTGGATTGGTGCGATGTACGAAGAATTAACATTTGGTTGTTATGCTGATTAATATACAATATAATATATATAACGTAAATGTATCCTTCATTAATATGTAAATTTAAGGGTAGTTAGCTATTAAGTTTATTTTGATTGTTTCCTTAAAAAATTGATTTACGTTTAATACATTGTTGTGTAGTTACTATTTCTTACCACATATAACATTTATTCTAATTTTCTAATTTTTCGTGTTTTAATTGTTCATAAATTGCGTGTCGTAATTATCCATAAATTGATTTGTACGCAAATGAATATGAGGTCGACACATAAGCAAAAGAAGGAGGGAAATGCTCTGGTGTTGCCAAATGGGATGTGATTTCGTGTGTAATTGTTCTAGAGGTTGATACGTGAAATTTTTCTTTTTTAGATTATTTTCATTTGTATATATTACTAGTACGTAGACCTGTGCAATGCACGGGAAATTAGCGTTCGATTATTATCTTTGATTGATATGCAATATTAAATATTTGTAAGGTAAATATAACATTTATTCATATGTAAATTTCTAAAATGTATTTATTTTAATACTTATTATAAAAAAAGTAGGACCATAAGTTTTAATATTATTAGTAAAATTAAGTACGATGATGCTTATTTTAATGTTAATATTGTAGTGATATTTTGTATTTTTATATATATATATATATATATATATATAGAGAGAGAGAGAGAGAGAGAGAGAGAGAGAGAGTTTAGATGATAATTCTTAAATGTGAATATTGTATAAAATATTAATATGATTTAATATTGTATGGACTAAATTGCTATCAGGGATGACAATGCAACAGGGTGGGTAAGGGTAGTAACCTCTTGTGACTGTCCTTGTTGAATGAAAGTGACATCTCGTGTTTTCCTCATACCTGCATGAATATCTATTGAGTAGGTATCAATGAATTTTATAAATATCCATAGGTATTCACGGGTATCGTGGATAGTTATGAAAATATAAAATTAAACAAAAGAAAAAAAATAAAATTAAAAACAAACAATTTTAAAACATATATTTATATAAATAATAAATAATTTCAAAACATATATTTATACTAAAATAAATAATTTTGAAATATATATTTATACTGAAAATAAATTAGAGCAACTTAATTTATATATAATTAAAGTTATTTAAGTAATTCTAAATTGCGGATACCAATAGGTTCAGGTACTTTACTACCTGCCCCTGTCTCGTTAATAAGTAGATAGAGAAAAATTATTTATTTTACCAATAGGTACCTCCATTAAGGTATCCATTTTCAATTTATAGCATATTTTATCCACAAGTACGATTTTTGTTTTTGATCATCCCTAATCATTATACTTACAACCCAAATTAAAAAATGGATGTGGCAAAAATAAAATCTAAGAGATCACAAAGGGTTTTATAGGTTTTTTTGTATCTTTGTTTGAAATTAAAAGAGGATTCCATCACTTCCATTGAAGAAGGAAAAAAAAAACATAGCATTTCAATATGAAAGATTTGACAACTGAATGAAATTAATTAAACACTTTTGACTATAATTATCACCATTGAATTTTTGAATGAAAGATAAGTGACAATTGCAAAAAAGATGAAAAAAAATCCAAGATATTAAAAAAATTAACACAACACTCCAATTTAAAAAAAAAGAAGGAAAATTGGAATAAAACTCATGTTAATGTTTTTGATCTTGTTAAACATTATCAAATATTTCTCGATACATAATGCTTTTGGTTGATGTACATACTCTTTGATCGTCATCAAATATTGAAAATTTGATACCTTTTCTTGATTTAAATCTAAATAATGCAACGCACAATTTACTGTAGGTAAAAATTACCTTTATTTATTTATTTTAGAATATATATTGATCGTAATTATTTTAACTAATATTTTAAGCAATATATATATATATATATATATATATATATATACATTTATATATATAGTAATTATAGATAATTATCTTAATTATATATAGATGATAATTACCTATGTTAACTCAAATTAAAATATATAAAGGTTGTAGAAAAAAAAAAAGCAACTACATTTCGGTAAGAAAAAAAATAAATGTGACCTTGCGGCTTGAGAAAAAATGGATGTGATGTTGTTAACTTGAACTTTATATTTTTCATTAACATTTTGAAATATAACATCTAACACATGCAATATATATGATACACTAATTATTTTAATAATTACAATATATATATATATATATATATATATATATATATATGTATATATACAATAATTAAATTTTATATAATAATTAAAATACACACACACATATATATACCCTAACTTAAAATAATTTTTAATACCTTAATTAAAACTTATATATATTAATCATAAAACTTTAATTAATTCAATTAAGAGTATGCATTGGTTGTAATTTTCTAAATTAATATAATTACGTAATTTTATCAATAAAAAATAAAAAAATTCACGTTAAGAAAAATGAATTATATATAATTAAAATATTTATCTTAATTATATATAATTCATAATTATTTTAAATACTTTATTTATGTAATTCAAATATATATAATTATTTTAGGTAATTAGTTTAATTGTATATAATTAATAACTACATTAATTACTTTAATTATACAATTTTAAAAAAATAAAATTACCTTTGTTTAAAAATATTTTTATTACCATAATTAAAATAATTATATAATTTTTTCATTAAAAATATAAATTTTTAGCAACATTTACAAGTACATGCAATGAAAAATAAATTATAAATAGTAGCTACATGTAATTACCTTAGTCTTTTATTTTTTAAATTGTTCTAATTAAAACTAAATCTTTTTAATTCAAATATATATAATAATTACAGGTAACTACCTTAATTATATATAATTAATAGTTACATTAATTACTTTAATTATATAATTTAAAAAAAATCTAATTATGTTTGTTCAAAATAATTTTTATTACCATAATTAAAATATATATTGATCATAATTATATTAATTATTTCAAATCACAAAAATTTGTGTGTGTGTGTGTGTGAACCGTAATTTCCATAATTAATATAATTATATGTTTTTATAAATAAAAATTGAAATTTTTAATAACATTTAATAATTAAGTCAATAAAGATTAAATTATATATAATAATTACATGTAATTACCTTAAAATTTTATTTGTTTTAATAAAAACAAAAAATTTTAATTCCAATATATATAATAATTTTTGACAATTACCTCAATTGTATATAATTAATAATTACATTAATTACTTTAATTATATAATTTTAAAAAATCTAGTTACCTTTGTTAAAAATAATTTTTATTATCATAATGAAAATATATATCGTCATAATTATCTTAATTAATTCAAATCACAATATATAACAGTCATAATTACCATACTTAATATAATTATATATAATAATTATATAATATAGGTTCAAATATGTTTTAAGTTCATGTAAATATGACTCTGTCTGGTTTTAGTTCTTGTAAAAAAAATTTGTTAGTTTTAGATATCTGACATTTTCATAGTGTTCTTTTTTAGTCCTTATCATTGAATTATTATATATACAATTTAGTGCTGATATAGTTAACAAAATAAAAAATATTAATTAAGATAGTGAACACTATTTTAAATTAAGATAATTAGATTATTTTTAGGTATGTAATTTAATTAAGTAACGTGTTTATTATTTTATATAAATAAGGTAATTAGATATAATTTACTTTATAATTTATTTATAATTTTCAATATATTATAAACAGTAATTTTTATTACTTTTATTATTGCTCTTACCTTTTAATTCACTAATTTAATTTTAACATTGTGCTTTTTAAAAAAATTAATAATTTACTTAAATGTGTAAAATTTATTTTTAATATATTACTTTTATCTTTAACGACATAATCACTACTTGTGATATATATTAAAAATAAATTATATTTCAATCAATCAAAATTAATAAATTAAAATGTAAAAATAATATCAAAGTAATATATGAAAAGTAAATTATAAATGTCTAAGTAAATTATATATATTTTTAAAAAATTATAATGTTAAAAATAAATTAGTGTATTAAAAAATAAGAATAATATTAAAAGCAATAAAAAATACTATTCATAATATATTAAAAATTAAAAAATAAATTATAAAATTAAATTATATGTAATTATCTTATTTATATACAATAAAAAATACATTGCTTAATTAAATTACACACCTAAAAATAATTTTATTATCTTAATTTAAAATATTCTTCATTACGTTAAATAATATTCTTTATTTTGTTAGCCATGTTAGCACTAAATTAACTATAGTTAGTGATAAGAAATAAAAATAATAATAAGAAAATGCCATAGATATAAAATTAACAAAAATTTTGCACGGACTAAAATTAGGCAGGTCATATTTGTAGTGACTTAAAATATATTTAAGCCTATAATATATTTATCAAAAATAGAAATAAATATTTATTGTAACGACCCACTGCCGCCGCATAACAACTTTTGTACTTTATTTCTTGGAAGGCTTCTTTTAATAATGATATTAGATTAAGTATTATAAAAAATAAGTCTTTGTTTTTTGCTTTCTTCATCTTTAGAGATAATAATAGAAAAAACTATTCATTCCAACCAAAATAGTTACATCAATGTATACATCAAGAAATCAAAAGAGAATACATACACCAACATTATTAAACATTTTTATATCAATAAATACCAGATACAAAACACTCTTTCTATAGCTGGTCATACTTTACATTCTTTTAATAGAAATAAACAATAAAAGGAATATCAATTCCTCTAAAGGAATAAAAGTAACCCTCCATACTTGTTCCATCTCCCCACTAGCTGAGGCGAAGCTTCATCATCAATTAAGAGAAGCTAAACCTGCCAAAAACTCAACCATCTGCTCCCACGCCAAAGACGTGATCATCACAGGCACAAACCACACGTGCAAACAATGTAAGGGTAAGCTTACTTAAAATAATAAAATATATATTTTAAAAGTAAAGTAATAGAAAAATCCATTCATTCCATATCAATAATCAAACAGAGAATAGCAACAATGTCAACAATAAGGCACTATCCACACCTCTACCACCACCTCCAACCAAAATAGCAACCTCGACAATAAACCACCACAACAACAATACTACCTCCGCTACCAACATACATCACAACCATAATTACCAAGAAATTATAATAACAATGATAACATTACCACCACCAACATCATTAGTTATAGACGAAAACTTCATTTATATATAAAAATTCAAATAAAATTTCATGATATATAGTCACATTCTTCCGTAGTGATATCAATCACCATACTAATGCATGAAGACGCTACTCTCGAGAGATTTCTACATATCAGGCGATCAGCCAGGTCTTATCCCCTACCATGGCCTTCCAAGTACCATTCAGGGATTGTCAAACTTTGATCAATTGGATAAGCTTATGGTTGTTAGGATAAGTGTATGTGGGTAGTGGTATACTACGACACAAAGCCTGCACTGCCTTGACCCCACTGCAGGATCACCCATCCACTTATCCCCTAGGCTCATCTTTCAGACCCCACTTCTTATCCAGGTACTAGGTTGGAGGCTCGGCTGAGCCGCAGCTCCGTTCACCCCCAATTCCATGCCTGCCCACATACGACATGAGGCCTATACAACCTCAGCCAACAACATATGCATGTTAATGCATGTATCACCACAAGAATCAACTCAACCACAACCATTCATAATATCCATAGGTACACACACACACACACACACACACACACATATACATATATATATTAATATATCATCACAACCATCCACTCAACAACAACAATCAACACATCATACATATGTGTATCAACATATCACCACGTGGCCTACTTAGCACCACCTGTGGTCCAACAATCCCCATCAACCCCATGCAGGCCCAATCCAGCCTCTTGCATGGTCAACATGTAAGGCCCTATCCAAGCAGCCAACACCTTGTGAGAAATAATATCATACATCACAAGCGAAGGTCCTATCTAAGCAACCTTCCACTCAACTACCACTTTCCAACAATTTATCAAACCAATCCATAACAAAATTAAAGAAAACCAAGAACCAAGTTTGGAAGAATAATAACAACAAGTGGAGGTCCTATCTAAGCAACCTTCCACGTCAACACATACCCAACAACAATTCAATCACAATACACCACATCAATAACAAAGTTCATACTTTCATTTCAAATGCATGATCCACAATAACAAAAGCCCACACATTCATTTCGCATCAATACCAAACCTCTTAAACTAAGCATACACGACAAATATGTCCTTCCTTTAAAGTTAAACATTTTCCAATATTTTAAAGGATCACACCTAAACATCAAATTCAAGGCAATCAACTACCTTTCACATTCTTACATGGACTCAATTCTCATTCAAGAAAATCAAATTTTCATTCACCACAACATGTCGCCCCGCGGGAGAAAAATGCTACTCAGTGGCCCTGACGCCCAGTGGGAAGAATCTGTCACCCGGCGGCATTCTTCCAGAAACCCCATTCTAGGCTCGGGTAGAACGTCGCCCGACGGGGTGAAGCTGTCGCCCGGTGACACCTACGACGTGAACAAGGTATATGGGTGCAATTCTTCAATTCCTTGGCTTTTAATTGCTATACAATCATTCCAAATCAATTCTAACCACTTTTAATGCATTTCTAACCGATTATACGAAAATTTTTAGTTCTAAACAACCTCAAATCTCAAAATCCTTTTTGAAAACCTTTTTTCCCCAAAACTTACATACACAAGATTTTCACCAAAATCAATTGATTCCAAAGCGTTAAATCAACATATCAACGACCACAAACATGAAATCAAACAATAGTAAGCTTCCCTTACCTCTAAGACTTCCAAATCTGAAAGTTGGAAAGATGAGGATAAGAAAAGGAGACCTTTGAGCCAATCTTCCAAGAAATCCACCCTCCGCACTCAAGAACACGAAATTGGGGTTGAGGAACCTCTAACACCACTAACTAACTTGAGAAATCTCGAGAGAAATAGAGAGAGATGAAGAAAAGAGAGAGAAAGTTTAGAGAGAGAGAGGGGGAGAATGGGAGAATGAAGGGGAAATCCCCCCTTCCTTCCTTATATATTCGACCTCCCTAGAGCTCTCGCACGGACTTTTGGCTAACTAAAGCCTAAACCTCACCAAACCACTGCTCTTATTCCAAAACTAATCTTACTCAACTGTTTTTCTTCCAAAAGCCAACATCACACTCACAGCATACCCACATTGGCTCAAGCAGACATCTCAAAGTTTCCTAATTATCACACCAAACAATAAACCAATAGCATTCAACCCCACCTTTATGTTTTTTAAAATTTTAACTTTAATGGTCCATGCATAGCACTACAAAATTGACACCAAGCATCTCAAAAACAGGGAAGAATTAGGGGTTTTGTCGCCCAGTGCCACAGACTTGTCGCTCGGCGCCAACATCCCTGAGAGCATCAGTGAAAATCAGCGAAGATGTCGCTCGGTGCCACTTTTTGTCGCCCGACAACAGAATCCGTCGCTATAGGCAAAACTTCCGTCGCTAAACTGAAAATTCTGTCGCTAATTGACAGCATTCTATCAATTGTCACCCAACTCCAAATCACGACTTTTGCAGTTCGCAAAAAGATGATCCATGCCATTTTTGACCAAATCAATCCATCACAAGCATCACAAAACAATTCTAGACACCTTTAGTTATTAAAACACTTAATCACGTATTAAGAAAAACAAGATGTTACATTTATCAATACTAATAATTACATTTACCAAAAAATAAATTATATATAATAATTACATATAATTATGTTAATCTTTTATCTTCTAAATTAATTAATTATTAGTAAAAAATTTAATTTAAATATATATAAGTATTACAAGTGATTAACTTAATTTTTTATAATTGATAATTACATTAATTAATTTAATTATATAATTTAAAAAATCTAATTATCTTGGTTTGAAATAATTTTATCACCTTAATTAAAATATAAATTGGTCATAATTATCTTAATAAATTTAAATCACAATATATTTATTAGGCATAATTACTGTAATTATTTATTTTTATCAATAAAAATAGAAATTTTTAGCAACATTTTATTAAAAAATAAATTATATATAAATAATAATTACATGTAATTAATACTAAATGTGTTTATTTTTTGATACAACCTTAAAGTTAAATTTTTCAATGTTTGCATTGTTGAAGTCAAGGAGTTTTCATAGATAAATAAAATTAGACATTAAAAATCAGATAAAAATAAGAATTAATTTTAACTAAAAAATAACTCACATAAAATTTCATAAAAACCATTTTAATGGAGTTCACTAATTTGTCATCATGTAAAATATTGAAAATAAAATTAAGTGAATGAATGAAACAATATAAGTTTAAATATACATATTTAAACGATTAAATGTTAGTACAGTTTATATCAGATATCACATCTATTTGTGTTAAATTTGATCTGATGTGATGCATGGATAAATTATGTTTGTGAGAGAGATATTTTTCTATTATTTTGAAAGACAATTTATATGTAAAATAAAAACAAAAGATTATTAAATAATATTTTCATTATAATTGAAAAAGAAGTTATTGAAAAACTAACGTCTTTTCATATATTAGGTAATATAAATAAATTATCAAATAATTAGCTAGTTTGTTTAATAAGATACATGTATCTAAAAGACAATTAAGAATCACTCCAATCAATTGCCACAAACTCTCATCAACCCCATAAATTAGTCATTTTTTTGTTTTTTATTCATAAAAATAATAATAATTAATAAAATATTAATAATAAAATAACAATAATAATGATATGATCGTGCAATGCGTGGAAATTTTATCACCGTAATAAAAGAAAGACTTTAATAAATTAGTTAGATGAGAAAATAATAAATAAAAATTAAGTAATGATTTATTTAAAAAATAATATTTTATATATTAAATTTGCATTGAAACACAGTAGTAGGTCTATAAACAATTGTCCCCATGCCAAATTCTATTTTTTTTAGTACATTTACTAAAGAAAATGTTGTTGAACAATTAGATATTAATTTTCAAAAAATAATGTCATTAATTAATTAGCATCTAATTGCTTGTTGATGGTATAAATGCTTAACGATGGAATTAACACTTGAGTATTTAAAATTCAAAACTCATACTTCCCAAAGATTTTATTTAAAAATTAAGAATGGTGTATTAATGAGCAAACCTTTTACATATGAGAGTTAGATGTGTGAACTTTAACCATTAAACCTAAACTTGAACAATAAAGATCATTATATAAAATTAAATTTTTAATCTAAACTATTTGGGTATGATTTTATAGCTCATCTAGTATGAATAATTCTTACTATTGGATGTTAAAATTATTAAATATAATATATTAATCTTTAATAAATAATTTATATTTCATTTCATTAATTCTTCAAGATATTTTACATTAATTTAAGAATATGTAATATTATCTCTTGTATGTTTACTATCATTCATCTTTAGTTGACTTTTATTGTTTCAAGTATTAAGCAAATAAAATTATCTATTTTATTTAACAAATAATTACAATATGACTAATATATAAATCAAATTATTAATAAATTTGAATTGGAAATATAGATATAAAAATTTATATTTAATTATTATAACAACGAATTAAAAAATTTATTAAAACCACAAATAATTTTGAGTCTAAATTTAAATATGCATGGAAAAGATAGAAACAAACGCATGAATGAATTTTAATATGTTATCAAGCAATTGAATCTAAATTAATTAGGTAAAAAAATTCAAATTTTCTTAGATAAAAAAGATCTTCAATAAATTTGGGTGAGAAGACACTTTAAAGGAAAAAAAAGATATTCATATTAAAATTAATAAAATAATAAATTAGAGGAAGGAACAAAAATTATAATTTTATAATAGATCATTTTTATAGACTATGAATTCTACAATAGTTACTTAAGATAATTTTATAAAAAACATAATAACATATATCCCTTATTTTTTCATTACAGATGCATCATAATTTTCATTTATGTTTGACTTTGTTATATCCTTTGATTCCATTTGATGAGGCTCTTTGTCAAGACTCTCTAACTTCATCTTGTAGCTTTGTCATATTTTGATTTATAACTTTCTCATCAATGGTTGCTTTGTTAAATTATGATTCATAAGCAATATCCATTCCATTGGCAACTTAATTACCTGAAATTTGTAAAAACATATGATAAAAAATAGTTTCTTTAGTTATAATACAATAACATATGATATATGCATAGAATAGAAAGTGAATTAATATAAAATCAGAAGGGTAGACTCATCGTTTCGCTCATTAGAAAGTCATTGTTCTCTAATAAACAAACATTGATCTTCCTTAACTTATTATTTGGCGAAATAGTATCTACAAAATGGGATAAGATTAGAAATCAAGAATCATAAAATTATAAAATATAAATATAAATAATATGTAAAACAAATACTAACCTTTCTTCTCAAAGAGCTTGCTTTGGATACTCAAATTATGGCTGCAAAAAAAAAGACAATTAGTAAATTTGTACTAATTTTCAATGAAAGAAAGAAAAACAAAATAGTGCAAAGAAAGAAGTCATTTTTCAATTGAAGAAAGGTAGAACAAAGATAATCAATAAATTTTTAACGATTTGTAGAAAAAAAATGAGGAAAAATAATGATTAAACAATGTTTATTATTAGAAAAGTAGTAACTTTGCTTACTTGTAGGAAAGGAATTCTCAAACCAAATGCTCTATCTTTTAATTTTTCATATGATGTTTCTCTGTCTTTTAAAAAGAGTGTAGAATCAAGGTTGAAGAAAAAAAAAACCACAATGCCAATTAGCAACAATTGACATTGTCGAAAGGTGTTTGGTGTTTTTATTCTCTCGTTGAACAACTAAAAGGCAAAAACCACCACTTTGTAATAATAATTATTACATTTTAAAATTAAAATTTCATAAAAAGGGGAATTAAGGTCAAAATTACTATTTCAAAATTACCTTTACAATAATAATTATTACATTTTGAATTTGAAATTTGATAAAAAAAAGGAAGGAAATTGTACATATTACATAAATTGTACAAAAACAATTAATTCTAATTGTTAAATGGTACAATGCTATTCACAATCAAGTAATAATTGATTTTATGAATAATTTTGCATTATATCATCAAATTAATTATTGTGTCATAAATCACCATACACTGATTTGTGTGAAAATGAATGTGAGCCCAACACCTAAGCAAAAAATGGAAGGAAGCATTATCGTGAAGCCATGTAGGATAAGATTTTGTGTGAAATTACTCCATAAATTGACACATGGAAGTTTCCTATTTAAGATTATTTTCTTTTGTATATACTATAGATATATTATAGATTATAGATAGATATAGATTATAGATTATTAATTATAAATATGGGGAAGGATCAAATTACAGTGTAACCAATACCAACTATTACACCATTCAATAACTTTTAATTTGATAATTTTATCTTAAAACCTACCATTAGATTGAAAGTTTCTTTAACACAGATCATATATACAAAATTTTATATTAATATAAAATTATTTGATACCTTATTCATATAGATCAAAATGGACGTAACATATACTTTTCAAAATATACTAAAATATGAATTATTTGATTACCTTCTTATTGTTGTTCAGTTTTAACAAAATTTGACACAAACAATCTTGGTAATATATAATGATAATGCAATGGTTGGATCGATAAAAATCACATTCTATATCAAGTTATTGATGGTGTAATAGTTGGTGTAATTTGATTTTTCCCATATATATATATATATAGGGAAGGGATCAAATAACATCGGTATAACTTACACCAACTATTACATCATTCAGTAACTTGATATAGAATGTGATTTTTATCGATCCAACCGTTGAATTATAATTTCATATTACCAAGATTGTTTATTTCAAATTTTGTCAAAATTGAATAACAATAAGACAATAATCAAATTACTCATGTTTTACTATATTTTGAAAAGTATATATTCCGTCCATTTTGATCTATATGAATAAGGTATCAAATAATTTTGGATTGATACAAAATTTTGTACATGTGATCTATATTAAAGGAACTTTCAATCCAACGGTGGATTTTGGGATAAGATTATCCAATTAAAAGTTAGTGAATGATGCAATAGTTGGTGTAAGTTACATCGGTGTCATTTGATCCCTTCCCATATATATATATGGGTTAGGATCTGTTGACACCAGTGTCAATGTTAGTCAAATTACACTTCAATAACTTTTTGTATAATGCAAATTTAATATATATATATATATATATATATATATTGAGTATTATTGAAATAAATAAAAATTTATAAATTTTTATAAATAGAATATATTAAATTTTTAATTAACTTAACTATAGCCCTTAGTCAAATAAATAAATTAAAGGATATAATTAATATGTTGTATCTTTGTGAAATTGGTACAATACCTTTGGAGAGATATTGATACTGATTTGTTCAATTAGAAAGTTAAAGGTAGTAAAGAATATTGTCTGTTAATCATGACATATTATGGGAACCATATGATGAGGTATGTGTTTTATGAGTCTTGCAAAAATCTTAAGTCTAAGAAACATGATGATGAAAAAAAAACATGTAGTGAGTGCATGAGTTTTAGTGGAGATGGGAATGATAGTTTTGGTACACTGTGAGATAAAAGGCAAGAACCATTGTAAAGGTCTAGAGGGTATGGTGTGGAGTTGTGAACGTCTCAATGGCTAGGGTAGCTCCTTTTAGACCCGGATAATCATATAACCAACTTGATAACCTTAACACCTACTCAACATTATCAGGATTGGTAGAGTATATTGTGACACTCATTCACATTAAACATAACCCATACTTATTTACTTATTTAATAATGCAAGTAAAATTTTTCTTTGCTTTTAATAATAGAAATTTTGCAAATTTAACAGAATTTGAAAATGGTAGTAAAAAAAATAAAAGTTGTATGTATATATCATAGAACTGTACATCATGATTTCATAATCAGAAAAATTATTGAAATACAAGGATATCAAAATATACATCAAAATAGTTACTACTTATTTTCAGTACATCAAAAAGATTCTAGTCAAAGCAGTGTCCGTCTATCCTATCCCATAAAATAACAAACTGTCAGACTAGCCCTATAGGTCCTCACCAACAACCGAGCCTTCATTAACCGCTATCAATCATGCATAAAAGAAAAAGTAATGGAGTAAGGTGATTTGTTCTAAAATCACTTCAACATTGGTAGGAATTCTACCACACAATACAGATAAAACATAATTAATAATAAAAGGAGAACCTAAAGTTTATTCTATGTTATACTATCATTGACTCAGTATGGGTTCATACTTTCCATTAGTGGATAATAATTCTTAACAGAACCTGAGAAGTGATTGGGAGTACATATACCTCTCTTAACATCATCTCATGGTATAGTCCACATCATCATTGAGGAACAAAATAACAATTTAGGATATCCATTTATAGAGGTATACTCTCACCAATCCTAGTGATGTTGAGCACTTGTTAGGGTTATCAAGTTGGTTAAGTGATTGCCCCAGTTCAAGAGCACTACCTTGGCCATTAGGACACTTACCACTAGATACCACACCCTCTAGACCTAACCACGGGTCCCTGCCTTTCATCCTGTAGTGTGCCAAACTGTAGCTTCCCTAGCAGGGTGTCATGCTACTGCATGTCACTTGCTTTACATTACTCACTAATTTATCACTTCCTAACTTCTCAAACAGATGTTTCTCTGGTCTCAATTAATTTGAGTACCATTACAATCAATATTTCTGCCTCATATTGCAAAAATTACACAACACCAAAATTTTAACAAAATAATGGCATAGTAATTATGGTTTAATTACTAAAATTTTGGTAGAATAACAACTAAATAAATATATTTTAATTTTCTAAATTGGAGCAAAGTAACAACTTAGCAAGTGCATTTTTATTTTCTAAAATTGAGTAGAGTAATAGCTTAGCAAGTATAATTTAATAATTTAAATTTGAGCAGAGTAATAGCTTAACAAAAATTAAAGTTTAACATCAAACAATATAACAATAATAATAATAATAATAAAACTTAAGCCTAAACGTGTTTTGGGAAAAACCCTTTCTACTAATATGCAAAGTGGCAATAATTTAGAACTAACCCCACTCCCCCCATTACCTCTAAGGTGGTTGATGAAGAGGATGAAGTTGTTGGTGCAAAGCTCAAAAGAAGAGAGTTTTTACTAGTTAATGGAAACTAGTAAAATTTAAGCAAAGTAAGAGAGAAAAAGAAAAAAAAAATAAAGAGAGAAGCTCTCCTTCATTTGGCTAACTTGAAAGAGGAAGAGGTGTGTAAAAAAAGTCCAAAGGTTGCTTATTTATAGAAGAAGGAGGGGGGTTTAGGTGTCCCCCTAATGACATCATTGCTTATGTAATAAATTAGGTTTTTCATTTATTTTTAATTCAACTATAGGAGACATATTCAAACTTAAGGACACATAAACATATTAGAGTGGTGAATTAGCCCCCCCTCCCCAGGCTTGGGACATGGTCAATGTACTGTCCTAGCTTTATCAATGTCAATTTTATTTGTAGTTAAATTAACCAATATTGATAAAATCGCCTAAATTTAAAAAAATGACTTTTAATATAAAAAAATGCAATTAAATGCAAAACTGGACAAATAATTTATTTTTCATCAAAAATAAATTTCTAATAATTAATTTTAATTTTTATTAATTTATTTCAAATTATATGTATTTATTTTGTATTTTTAAGATAGAAAATTCATAAAAAATCCATTTTAATTCAATAAATACGAAAATTTTTACAAAAATTCTAAAATTAAATATTTCACCTATAAATAAACTTAAATGACCATTTTCACCATTTTTGGATGTCAAACCAATACTAGTTGGCTTATTAAACACCTAGGGACATTTTGGTTATTTTACATAGGAATTCCATAAAATTTCTAAAAAAACTTCAAAATTATATTTTAATATATATGACATGATTCTAAGCTCAAATTGACATTTTATTGTCAATTGAATCTTTTTCTCATGTTAGCCCTTAATATTCAGAAATAAGAACAAAATCGTTATTTCCTAATTTCTTCTAGCTCTTACTCGAAAAAATTATTAAAAATTATGATTAAATAGCTCTTGAAATTCTGAGCATAATGGTGGGGGTTGGAATTTTGAAATTTCCTCTCGATTTTTTAGAATTAAATAGTCAAATATTAGAAAAATAGTTGAAAAACTGAAATAAGAGTGTTATATTTTTCACTATTTTTCTTTCAAAATAAAATTCTTATAATTAAAATATACCTATTATAAAATTTTCAAAATACTTGGAGGTCAAAAAGTCTGTGGTCTGCTCTTGTAGTCAACTAGGGGTATTTTGATCATTTCATAAAAACTGTTTTAATAAATCTTTGAAATTTTTTTAAAATTATTATTAATTTTTCTAAGCACATAAATGACTTAAAAATAAATTCTAGACACTTCTAACTATTTTTATCTATTTTCTCAATTATTCAGTCCTTTTAGGGGCAAAATAGTCATTTTACCTTTTTCAGGACTTCATTTCTAAAAAATTATCTAAAATCTAAACTAAGTACTACTCACTAATATGAACGTAACCATAGGAATCAAGTGTTTGAGATTTTGATTCGGTTCTTCAGAAATAAGTATGAAATAATTAGGAAAATAATTTGATAGGCAGAAAAATAGAGGTGTTACATATACCCCCTAGGTTTGGCCAGTGGGTCATTTTCTCGAGAATATGATGATCATGATGATGATCGTACTAGGCAGAAGATGTGTACTCCCAATCATTTTCTAGTACCAGAAATTGGTTGATATTAATGATGTTCATCTGTTGAGATATGGATCCATATAAGTATTGAGTGTTGCATAAAACTTAGGTCCAATACTTAGGAACTTTCCTGCATACATCACATCATCATACATATATTTATATTTGTTATATGTAAGTGTCTTAGGTAAAACCTCTGAATCTTATGTCAAAGTGATTTAAGAATTAAATCACCTCACTCCTCTATTTCTATTTTTGTTTTTGTATGTATGGTTGCTACCATACTTAAAGGATGACATCGTTTCTGATTATAATACAAACTCACCTTTAGTATAGCTATTAAGCTAGTGGACACATAGCATAGAGGAGAGTCACACTATGAGGAGGACTCTTTTTTAAGACGACTTTCAACATCATTTCATCTTTTACTTACTACTTAGGTATGGAGGGTTAGTATACCTACTGCTCTGACCTAAGACTTCTCGGTTTTGTTATGGGGTAGTTAATATATTTTGGTTATGTAAATACTTTGTGATGATGACTATGGTACCTTGTTACTCTGGATGTATGTTTTATTATGATTTCGAGATATGATAAATTAATTTAATTAAGAATACGTGTTATGAATCTAATCAAGTTTTTAAAAAAGACATAAAATTTTATTTCAAATATTTAAATTAATCCTGAATTTAATAAAATTAAAATGTTTTAGATAAAAATAAATATTAATAAGTATTTAGCTAAATGTCAATATATTTTGGTGTGTCATAGTAAGGAGTGATTTCGACCCATAACTAATGAATCAATGAAGAAAAAAAAAACAAAACCTCCTCACATGCTACGTTGGGTTAGGCAATTTTTTGGAACCAACAATGAAAAAGAAAAAAAAAAAACACTTCAACTCAAAATAATTATCTACTACTCCAATTAATCCAACTACTAACCTATTAACAATTAATTTAACTTATCACATACCTAATTATTTTTAATACACATTAGAACAAATTCAAATTTTAAATTTTTTAGCCTTTCTAATATTTAAACATCATTAAGTTTAATTTGCACAGAACTTCCAACTTATTCAAGTTTACATAGTTTTCTTCCAAAGATGAAATAAATTAAAACTTCTATGTTTTTGTTTTATTATAGTTATAATTTCGTCAATAATTGCAAACACATATGATAAGATAATATCCACAATAACTTAAGGAGGTTGGGTTTAGTAAAAGGATTAGTCTTTCACAACATGGTAAATTAAGACTCGAATTCTCACTAAAAAATGTGTCATATTTAGTGTCTAACAGTGTCTTGAACAAGATTGTCTCTAAAAAAGATACATGTAAGGAATAAAAAAAAGATAATATCCACAATACTAGTAAGCATTAAAATACTAATTTTATTATTATATTTTTATTAATCTATTAAAATTGCATGAATAACTAATAATAATAATCATCCTCATCAAAATAATATATACATATGTACATGTATACATGTATATGTATGTATATACATATGTACATATATGTATACATGTATGTATGTATGTATGTATGTATATATGTATGTGTATACATGTTACTCTACTCAATAGCTCTTAATATGTATTAGATTTCAATGATCTAACCGTAGAATATTTTGATATTATGTCAATGATCCTACACATCAAATTTTAGGTAAATCAAACATTTGTAGTTAGTTAATTTTATAGTCGACATTTACTTATAATTTTAAAAAAATATTATACGCCAATTTGAATCTACTTGATGAAGTATGAAATAATTTTTAAACTTTATAACATTTTGTTGACTTGATCTACTCAATATAATCTTTTAATTCAACGGTTAGATCGTTGAAATTTAATATATACCACGAGTTAGTGAGTGGAGTAACTCTATCAAGAGTTACTCTTGGAGGAACTTGATTCCACCCATATATATATATATATATATATATATATATATATATATATATATATCCTATATGTTAAATTAGAACCTCTATTTCTCATAAGAGCGTTTTTAGTTGTCATTCTTCAACGTTAGTGTTTTTTGGGATTTTTTTAACCACTCATATCTTTTAATCTATTATTTTTAAAATCTTTAATACTAAATTATATTTTAATATTTTTAAAATAAATTATTAATAATTAGAATGACATTGTATTACCATATAAATTATATATTATAAATTTAAAATATAATTTATATGTTCAAAAATATTTATTTATTACGAATTTTAATTATAATATAATTTATATTATATATTCAAAAGTATTTATTTATTATAAATTTATGTTATATGAAATAAATATGCAGTGCACAGGTTAAAATATTAATTATACTAAAAATCAATTGAGTTAACCTCATGGTGAAGAATAGTTTGTACAAGATCTTAAGTTCTAATCTTATTATTGTCATTGTACACCCCAAAAATACTAAAAAGTAAGATGTGTTGTGCACTAATAAACAAAAACTTAACTTCTCTATCATGAAAGTCACCATATTAAAAAAAAATGTCCAATAAAATTTGAATTTAGTAAATATTTATACTAAAAGAGTTATGAATTATAGTTTTTATATATTCAAAATAAATTCAGTAACTTAAAATTGTCGCTTAAGAAAAAAAAAATCTTACACTTTATATAAGAATTGATCAATAAAATTTAAAACTAAAATATTAAGATTAATTTTAAAAAACTAAAATGTTAGAATAATTAAAGTTTATGGATAAATTTATTAAATTATAAATTTGTATTGTTTTTAAAACATATTCTAATGAACTATTAATCTTATATGATAGAAAAAAGGCTCAAATATATTTAATATAAAAGCATCATAGAAAGAGAAAAGAGGTACAAGTCAGTTTGTTGAGTGATATATCAATAAACATGAAGCAAAATTGATGAAGGGAGTGTGTGTCTAATTTGATTCTAGAAAGTTGAGGCAATTAGAAAAAATCATTGATGGGAATAGAACCCCCTCAGAATTTGTTGCCCTCCAAACACTACTTTCCTTAGAATTTGCTTTATGTGCATGATTTATACAACCTGCTGCAATTTTTATTTTGGCTGATGTTTTTTTGGTTTATAATATTAGATATAGGATTGAGATTAAATTATCAAATATTTCTTTCTATAAATCCTAACAATATTTCTTTTGGTTTGCAATCTCTTCATTTGAGATTCAGGTTATTTCTCTTTATTTATTGCTTCCTATTTTCATCCTAATCAAATCTATAATTTTTTTGTTTATCCCTGATTTTTTTAAAGATTTCATTATAAATACAAATTCTAAATGGACCATATACTATCATATAACCTTAAATAAAAGAATTTATGCTTGGTTTTTTTCATTGTTTTTGTATTCTTTATAATTGTTTTAGTGTTACTTTGCTTTGTATTTCTAATATGTTTAGTTATGCTACGATGTAGTATATGTTGAGTTACTTAAAAACTACTGTTGAAGCTGGAGGTAAGCCAAAATGAGAAAGCATAGGCCTTACTGGTATTAGTTACTATAAAGATTGGTTAAAAGACACTCAAATTTTTCATAAAGGTAGAAGCTCGAATGGATCCATGATCACTTAAAAACAACTCTTACTGTCTTAAAATGCAACTTGTGGATAACATGCAAACCTGTAAGATGGATATTATTATTAGTATGAAGTTCAATATTTTCAATTGTCAAGCCTCTACAAAAAATATATTGTAATTATGATCATTATTTGGTCCTTGAAATTACTATGCATAATGTACTCAATGAAAGAATAACTAGAGAAATGTGTGTGAAAATCAATGTTACTTATGCAATGGCACAAGTATTATGCTATTAGTTGTTGAAATACAACATATTGGGTATGTAGCAAAGAGTTGTTTACTTTCTTTCGTTTTTGCTTATTTTATTTATGGATCAAGTTTTATATTGTCACTTAGTATTTTAATTTTAATTTTTTAGTTGCACCTACGTGTAAGAGTTCAATTTTCTATCAATGGTGTCTTTTTTTTCACAAAAATAAAAATAAAAAGACAAAGATAAAAAATAAAATTGAGTGTGTTAGGACAATTTTTTTTTCATTGAAAATGCATGTTGATTTTAAAATATGTATATGTGATTTTTTTCGCTTAAAATTAGCTAACAAACAATCAAGAATAAATATATATGATTAAAAAAGATAAAATAAAATGAGTAAAGATAAAAAAAAGTTAAACAAAAGACATTTTCTTACTCTTTTTTGTTTTGTTTTCAATTTCTAAATTATTGTTTATTTGTCTTTACAAATGTTTTATATTTTTTAGTAACAATTATTTCATTTTGGATGCTTCATTTGTTCAATAAGATTGTTAAGTAAAATTATTTTTTACAATATAAGGATTAGGTGCAATTGTTATTCTATATCATATTATAAACTTTTTTACCATACGTGATTTTTAATATGACTATTTTATTTATATTTTTAGCTTATTTTTATGATTTATTTCAATTTATTGTGTAATATATTATATAATATTAAAATATATCTAATTTTACCTAATTTAATTACTATTAAATCTTTTATGATAGTTAATTATAATCATAAAATTTATATAATAGATTTGACCTATGTAATATAGGGTTAAAACAAACACACACACACACACACACACACACACACACATATACATATATGTATATATTATAGCAAGAAAACTAGAAAAAAATGTCACAAAATGCATAAATATAAACGTGAAAGGCATAAACAAGTATTTTCAAAATATCACAACAAATGTTAAAATTTAATGTGAGACTTTTTTTTTTTTGAGAGACTACATGTATCTTTCATGAGAGACAATCCTATTCGAGACGGGTGAGACTATTATGGGTAGCAAAAACTTTCATTTCGAGTATTTAATGTAATTGCATACTTACTCAAACTCAAGACCACTAGTTAAATAGAAACAACCAGTGTTAGTTGGTCCACACACTTAGTATTGTAGACAGCGACGATAGTATAACAAATGAAATTTCCCGAGGCATGTGATAACACTGCCCTAAAGGATTTATTCGCTTGATACGCGCAAGCCCCCAGGATACAACAGAAACCTCTCGAAACATATCTAAGGCATAGAACTGGCAAGGGAAAAAAAAATTAAGAACCCAGGAGCACAACAGTTAATTTCCTTTCGATGAAGAAGAATAGTCTGTGTAGTAAAATAATTTGGGAAAAGCAGATTATATAAAACTATCCACAACGTTCACAATACAAACGTTAACATATAATAATAATAATAATAATAAGTTAATAAGGAAAACGTTTACAAACAGATAATGGTGTCCCATATTTTTCAGAAAGGATCCATGAAACAAATTCTAAGGCTCATGATCGCACGTGCGAGGGAGGGGGGAATTAGTGGATTTACACTGCAACAAGACCATGAGGTACATTCTTATGTGCACGAACCTTCTTCTCTTTGCTAGCCACTTTAAAATCTATTACCACATTTTGATATATAAAGGCAATGTGGGACATGAGCCTTTTGAAATACCCATTACATACAACAATATTTCAAAAGGCTAAAACATTTTTTTTTTTATAAAAACAGAAGGGAAAGAAAAGAAGAAAAAGATTGGGTTTTCTAATAGGATGTAATGCGTCAAACCTGGTTTAGCAAGCTATTAAACCAAGCCTAGATTGATAAGACTCAACACACAACGTAGCAAGCTATTGAACCAAAAACGCTTGATGTGTCTTAGCGATTTAACAATCACATTGTACCCCCACAATCCTTGCCGTTATCGCTGTTTTGAGCTACTAGGCCATGCGCGCGCCCAGTATTCATGAGTGCTCTAGAGATCTTGCTAAGATCCCATACAAGCGGCCCCACTTGACACTCATATAGGTGATTTCATCAAGTGTATGCTACAAATCATACACCACCCATAAGGGATATGAAAATCATTTAAAAGCTTTATAAACTGTAAACCTTTCTCAACTGTACAAAGCTTTACTATAAAGCTTAGCCTCTCATTAATGTAGTGTCTAGCACTTTCTCATATCATAGGAAGGGACAAAAATCAACTAAAATTGATTTTAGTGCTAGCAAAACTAACAAGTGACTTGTTCTTCCCATTGAACCTTCTTCATGGGATCTCCAATCACAAAGGTTGGGTTACCATCACTTGTTTGTTTTCAACTGGCTTAAGTCCCCTTCCCCTCGATGTTTCAAATATCATTTTCCTCCCTAATGCTTTTGTTAGAGGATCTGCTAAGTTTCCTTTTGACTTCACATAATCAACGGAAATTATTCCATCCTTTAGTAGCTGCTTTACCACATTATGTCTTAGTTGTATATGTTTATTTTTCCTGTTGTAAGTTTTGTTCTTAGCTATAGCTATTTCGATTGGCAATCATAATGCATTGACATTGATGGTTTTGGTTTCATTCCCAAAGGAATGTTTGCTAAGAAGTTTCTCAACCATTCAACCTCACTACCAGCCATCTCAAGAGCTATAAACTCTAACTCCATTGTTGATCTAGCAATAATTGTTTGCCTGGCTGATTTCCTTGAAATCGCACCACCATCGAGTGTAAACATATATCCACTAGTGGATTTTGTCTCATCTGAATCAGAGATCCAGTTAGCATCACTGTACCTTTCTAGTACAGCAAGAAATCCACTATATTCAATACCATAATCCATGATACCTCTCAAGTATCTCATGAGTCTCATAAGTGCATCCCAATGGTCCTAATTAGGACTCTAAGTATATTTACTCAGTCTGCCTACTGCATAAGCAATATTAGGTCTAAAAAAATTCATTAAATGTAGTAGGCTCCCAATAATTTGGGCATATTGAGATTGAGCAATAGAATCTCCTCTATTTTTCTTTAGTTAAGAGTTAGCATCGTAAGGGGTACTCACTGACTTAGAGTCATAATAACCAAACTTCCTAAGAAGTTTCTCAACATAATGTCCTTGGGATAGTAATATACTATCACCCTTCCTTATGACTCCAACTCCCAAAATTACACTTGCTTCACCCATGTCTTTCATATCAAATTTAAATGCAAGGAAAGATGTAGTTTTAAAAACTATATCATTGTATGTACCAAAAATTAGCATGTCATCCACATATAAGCATATAATCACACAATCACCATTCACAACTTTGGTGTACACACATTTATTAGCATTACTAGAAGAAAAACCATCAGCAAGTAAAATGTGATCAAATTTCCCATGCCATTGTTTTGGTGCTTGTTTTAGACCATATAGGGACTTTAAAAGTTTGCACACTTTGTTCTCTTGACTAGGAATCACACACCCTTCAGGTTGAGTCATGTAAATCTCTTCCTCTAGGTCACTATTCAAGAAAGCAGTCTTTACATCCATTTGATGAATCACAAGCTTATGCATAGACGCTAAAGCTATCAATACTCGGATAGAGGAAATCCTAGTCACAGGAACAAAGGTATTGAAGTAGTCTACATCTTGTTTTTGGGTAAAACCTTTAGCTACTAACCTTGCCTTATGCTTCTTTATAGATCCATTAGGGTTGTACTTTCTCTTAAAGATCCACTTACATCAATTAGTTTTGCCCCTTTAGGTAGGTCCACTAATGTCAAAGCATTATTTTTCTTAATAGAATCAATTTCAATCTTAATAGCTTCTTCCCACAGTTTTGCATCAGAAGAATTAATAGCTTCTAAATAACTCATAGGATCATCTTGAACTAGATAGGCGTAAAAATCTTCTCCAAAATACGTCTCTTTCCTTTGTCTATTACTCCTCCTTAAATCCTCAACCACATTTTCACTAGAGGCTTCTACAGGTTGTGAAGAACTAGTACTTAACCTTAAAGGGAATATGTCCTCGAAAAATTAGCATTCTTAGTCTCTGTTATGGTATTGCAATCAATGATATCACTTTTAAGGACAAGAAACCTATAAGTAGCAATATGTTCAGCATAACCTATAAACATGCAATCAAAAGTCTTAGACCCCATCTTCCTTTTCTTAAGATCATGTAGCATCACTTTAGCTAGGCACCCACACTCTCTCAAATACTTCAAGTTAGGTTGATATCTTTTCCATAACTTATAGGGTGTCTTACTAGTTCTCTTATGTGGTATCCTATTTTGTAGAAAACATGCAGTTAGAAGGGCTTCTCCCCAAAGGTTATCAGGTGCTGAAGAACTAATCAGCAAGGCATTCATCATTTCTTTAAGGGTTCTATTTTTCCTCTCAGTTACTCCATTGGATTTAGGTGAATAAAGTGGGGTTACCTCATGTATAATACCCTCCTTCTCACAAAAGTCATTAAACAAAGTGTACTCACCGCCCCTATCTAATCTTATTCTTTTAATCCTTCTATTTAATTGATTTTCTACTTCAGCTTTATATGATAAAACCATGTCGAATACTTCATCCTTATGTTTGATTAGATAAAGTTTAGTATGTCTAGAAAAATCATCTATAAAAGTTACAAAATAACTTTTACCACCTCTAGACATAGTTGTTTTTAAATCTGCAAGATCGGAATGAATTAAACTAAGAGGTTCAGTTACACGTTGCACGGAGGGACAGGGTGTTTTAGTTAGTCTTGATCCAACACATTTCACATTTTTTAATTTGTTTATCATGCAAATTAATCAAGCCTAGTCGTTGCAATTTAATGACATACGAGGAATTTGTATGTCCTAATCTAGCATGCCATATATCATACGAATCAATCACATAAGTAGAAGATGATCCAGATTCATTCATAGTTTCAGAAACATCAAGTACAAAGAGTCCTTGATCACAATATCCCTTTCTCACAAACACATTATTTTTTGTCATTACAATCTTGTCAGACTCAAATGACACTTTAACCCCAACCTTTCCCAACAGTGCTACAGAAATTAAATTAACTCTAATAGAGGGCATATGCAGCATGTCATTTAAAGCTAGTGTCTTTCCAGATGTAAGCTTCAGAAGAACTTTTCCCTTTTCCTAGAACTAGAGTAGTCTTAGAGTCACCTAGATACACTTGTTCTTCTCCATCCCCTACAGCATTGTAGAAGGTAAAAACATTTTTGCTCACACATATATGTCAGGCAGGTCCAGAGTCTACCACTGATTTGCTCACATTGGTCATCATATTAACTTGAGAAACAACTGTGGCAATCACATCATCTCCTTCAGCTAGGTTCCTCTTAGCCTTAGGAGGATTGTCGTTTCTCTTCATTTGATGCCTACATTAAGGTGCATGATGACCTGGGTTTCCACAGACATAACAATTGTCCTTTTTCTTGAAGGTGGGGTTAGAAACACTAGGGAAATTGAATTTATTTTTAAATTTATTTTTCTTATTGTGATCAAGCTTTTGATCGTACCTTTTTGGGTTTTGTTTGTCTTGTACCATATTTGCCTTTACAGCCAAGGCTTTGGCCCTTGCAGTAGCACACTCTTTTTTGTTGGTGTCTTCAATGATGATGTGGGTGATACGATCTGATAGAGACATTTGTTTATGCCTATGCTTTAGTTGTTGCTTGTAGTTGGTCCATGACTCAGGCAGCTTCTCGATCAGTACCTCTGACAAGAACTCATTGAGAAGTTTTAGGTTTTCAACCTTTAGGTCTTCAAGCAACTGTGGCACTCATTTATCTGAACTTTGATGTCTTTATCTTCAACCATCTCCCAGTAGTAGTAATTGCCAATAATGAACCTTTGTTTGACCACGTCCTCGGCAGTATACTTCAGTATCATAGAGTCCCATATCTCCTTCGCTTGCTTGTAGGAACAATACACATTGAACAACTCATTAGATAATGCACTAATTAAGGTGTGGCAACATACCTTATTCGCATGGGTCCAGTCTTCTATTTGCTTATCAGTTGCACCAGAGTCAGGTTTTGGGGTTGTGAGTGCAAAAGCGACTCTGCACATGTCCAGCATGATGTAGACATGCACCTGCCATCGGCAAAAATTTTGGCCAGCAAACACCTTAATCTTTGAGACGTCAGGAAGAGGTTTTGTATAGGCAATAGACACAACAGAAAGGACAGGTTGCATAGCAGCGCTTGAGGTTGCGTTAATGTGCATGTCGTCAGCCATAAGTCCTTTAGATTGTAGATGGCAACGACAGTATAACAAATGTAATTTCCTTAGGCGTGTGAAAGCACTGCCCCAAAGGACTTATCTGCGTGATACGTGCAAGCCCCCTAAGATACAACAGGAACCTCCCAGATCGTATTTGAGGCAGAATTGGGAAGCGGGAAAAATTTAAGAACCCAAGAGTGCAATAGTTAATTTTCCTTCGAAGAAGAAGAAGAGTCTGTGCAATAAAATAATTTGGGAAAAGTAGATTATATAAAACCGTCCACAATGCTCACAATAAAAATATTAACATATAATAATAATAATAAAAGTTAATAAGGAAAACATTCACAAACAAATAATGGTGTCCCATATTTTTCAAAAAGGATCCAGGAAAAAACGAATATTGACTCATTCAAAAAAAAGGTTACAAAAAAGGTGTTTTTTGGATAAGCTTATTTGAATTTAAATTCAATTTTTGAAAATAAGATTTAATATATCCAAAGTCCTTGATCGCACGCGCAGGGGGGGCACAAATCGGCAAATTTGCACTACAACAAGCCCATGAGGCTCATTCTCATACATGCGAGTCTCTTTTTCTTTGCTAGCCACTTTGAAATCCATTATCACATTTTGATATATAAACACTTAATGGAAATTCAAACTAGACAATGTGTGGGACATGAACATTTTGAAATACCCATTACATACAACCGGTATTTAATGTGAGAATTGAACATTGCAGAATAGCCTTTGCAATTATTAAAAATTTATTAAAATGATAGTCTTACCGTTGCATAATCCCTTTTTTTCAATTAAAAAAAAAAACTGTTAAACGGTACCGCTAATTTTGTTTGTAGACTGTAATTCAATTTGTAAGATGATTTGATAACTAAAATCTCAACATTCTCATATCTTCTTATTTTATTTGTTTTTATCAAACGAATTTCAATTAATTTAACATCCTTTTTTATAAAAATTTCATACAAAATTATCTACCTCACACCAATTTGAATTCTCAACATCTTCAATTTTTTCTAAATTCACAAATTAATCCAAATATTCAAAAATTCCAATTTCTTATGTTATTATTTCCATATTAATCTATCATGTTTCAATCACCGTAAATTAACCCTACCAACTAATCTCACTAGGTTACATTTTTAATATACTATACTTGTTCCACATTTTTATTGTCTCAAAATCAAAATAAAATGAATTAATAATTTTAAGTTAAAATAAAAATTAATATTGATGAGATATAAAGACATAAAACAACTTATAAAACTTATTTGGTAAACTTTTTGGAATTACACCGTTAAAGAGAAGAATTGTTTAAATTATAAAATAAAGTAATGTATCATGATAAAATTCATTTAATAATAGGAATTTGCTAACATACATCTGTTTATATTTGAAAAGAAATATACTTTAGCAAGTTATACTTTTAGGTGTATTTTAAAAAACCTAAAATTATAACTGACTAACTTACTTGTTCTGAATAATATATATATTGTGTGTGTGTGTGTGTGAAGTTCTGAATAATAAATGAGTGCACGTTACACTTATTATTTTTTAAAAGAAATATTTTAACAAATTAAACCTTTAAATATATTTTAAGAAATCCAAATCTATAACTTATTATGTTATTCTTTCTAAAAAACATGTGAAAATATATTAACAAAACCCTTTAGCAATTATTAAATAAAGAATTAAATAGCTTTACATTGATTAAATAATTGGAGATGCTCTTAGTACATAATTTTTGAGCTATCAAAAAGTAAAAATAACGATCATGTCAAACAAAATTAGTTACCAAACTAATGATTCAATGTGTCCCGGGAACACATTCCTTCCATGCCAATAGAAAGAGCACTCGGACCAGGATCTACTGCAGTTAAAAAGCAACTGCAAGTTCTGTCAACATTTAAGGTTTCAAATGTTTTTAATTAATTTTTTTCTTTTATTTAATCTATATATTTTATTTTTTATGGCTAAGATTTGCTACAGTGCAGGGATTCCATTTCCAGTGCACTCATGTCACCCACGCGTCCTTTTTGACTTGGCAAAAAGCTACCGCTTTCATTAATGATCTGTTCCTAAACCAACAGCATAGAATTTCCCATCTTCCTACAAATAAAAAGCATGGAGTCTACGAGGAAGAAACAATAGGGGATGCTTTCATCGAAATTTATTGAGGAATAAGGATCCAAAAAAGGGCAAGGTCCAAAACAATGATAACAATAATAAAAGGAAATATGCACACAGAAAAAGCAACACAGCACATTGGTCACCCTCCATATGGTGGCACCTAAGGTTGGGATGCTCTGGTCCCCCACACCGACAGCATTATTAAACCATTCATCTTTATTCATTACTTTTTACAAAATACAGCATATAAAAGTTAAATAACAGAACACAGAACCCAAAAGAATTATTAAAAATGAAACAAGATCATATTCTCATCTGTATCTGTACCAAATAATTAAATATATATATATATATATATATATATAATACAGAAATTAAAAAAGAAAAAAAGCTCTCAGTGATTTTTCTGTCCTGCCACAAGTTAAATTATATATTTCTGTTTAGGAAAGCCCCGTCAAGGAAAGAAAGATTTGAGGTATGTCATTGCCTTGTCTTCTGCAACCTTGATCCAATCATCTTGAGCTCAAATTTCTTGATTACCCCAGCAATGTCCCTCAATGTGGTGTCCAATTCATAAGGAATTTTGTCATGGGTGACTTGTGTTGAGTTTACAAGTATTTTACATGATTCTCTCCTTTCTGCAATGGTTCCATGATAGTGGAAGTACATGATCCTACCTTCAGTTTTGTGAGTTGTCTTTCCTGCTAGATCCTGTGACATGTGCACCCCTGTTGCATACAGGCTGCGTGGTTGCGCAGCATATTTTCGATCTCTACGAATGCCTCTAATATTATCTCTATACACAAGCTTTTCAAAACCCCATTTCCTATAAAATTCATATCACACCATGTCAAACACCACGTATTAGTTATTACACAAGCTTAATTAAATAATGTTATGGGCACATTTGATAAATAACCTAAGTACTTATTTAATAAGAGCTTAACATATAAAAGCTTATTCATAACCTGAACTCTGAAGCTTATCGAAAAAAGAAATTGTAGACAGGTTGTAAACAACTTACAACATTGATAAGTTCAACTAAACACCCTATGTAGAGCATTATTCCTAAATCCTAAGTGTTTTGTGTGTGTGCTTGTGGTAGACGTAATTATAAGACCAACAGTAAAAGCAACAATACACTTGACAATTGATGCACCATCACTATACCAGCTAGCTTCCTTCTTCTCTTTCAAACATCTATAGCAATTCTGTGCAATAAAATCAAGCAACTAACAGTTGGACAGCTAGATCTAACCGTTATTGTCGGAGTGTGACCAAATTAATGGTTATATTTATCATGAATATTAAAATACTTTAGTGCAGTGTATACCTACAAAGCTGTCATGATCAAAGCTCACTTGTGGACAAAAGCGTTATGGGTCTTAATCAAAAGATAAGAATTAAAATCAATCAAAAAAAACATCAGGGAGAATCATCATCACTTTTCAGCACGCTCGGTGAGGTCTTTCAATTACTAGAATTGAAATGATTTTGAAGATTATTAGTGCAGCTATCTTATTCAAGAAGACAATGATGATTCAAGAATGGTTCAGAATTTTCAACACATGTGAAAAAACTCTTCTTGAACTAGTATGATCCAATTACTCTTTTGTATAGTTATTTATTTATTATTAAACATGGTTGTATGTATAAATCAGAAACAAATCACACAACTTTAGAACAAGGTTCAAACATGCCCCACTTTTCCACCTGTCCTGGAACACTAAAAAAAACAGAATCAATACCAAAGGAATGGGCTAATAATTCCAAACGCATGCATACCACAATAATGCAATTTCCTCTCCTCCCTCTCTACATAAGAAAGAAACAGTGTCCAACCACTCTAGATCCTCTATGATTTCGAGAATCAAAACAAAAGAGGAAAGGACAATGACATCAAATTTATGCCTCAAGTGAACAGCAAGAGCAAAATTCACACTTAGCTAAACTAAATCCACCCAATTCAGTCTTCCAATAGTTTGAGCCATTTCAATTCCCTGAATTTGCTATTTCACTTACGTAAGGAACAAGATTTAACTAAGCAACCAGCTACTTTAAATAGAAATTAAGCAGATTGAAGCTATTTGGCTAAATCAGGTAATATGTGTTTTAAATCTCCCCATTTTCGATCAAAATTAGATTTAGTTCTTGTATTTTTTATAATTGATGAATTTCATCCCTCTTTATAGAACTAAAGATGCTAAAGTGAGGAACAAAATTCACCACTTATAAAAAAATACTAGGATCAAAATCATTATTTTTAAAATACTGGAACTGAAACCAATTTTGACAGAAAATTGAGGGAGCCAAAACACATTTTACCCTTAACTGATTCAAGCAAAACGAAAATAGAGTATTCTGAATTGGGGCATGAAAAATTGTACCTGTAAAATTTGCCATAATCCTCGGACAGGCAAATCTTGCTGCTCATAGGCATCTGTTCAATGGTGAACTGAGAGTACTCCGAAAGCGAGTCCAACACAGTCTTGATAGTACTCTTAGGTGGCACATAAATGTACTCATCAACATCAAAAAAGAACATCCACTTAGCCATGAACTTGTATCTATGCAAACAATCATTCACCACCATGAACTGGTTATGATAATAGCCATCAAACCTCTCTTGGTCCCTAATATCCTGCAACGTCACATACCCCAGTTCCATCCATGGCTTCAGCACCTCCAGCACCTGCTCGTGCACCCCACCAGCATCGTGAATCACAAAATGCGACCTTGGCCCAAAAAACCTCACATGGTAAGCGATCCACTCCCTCACCCTCTGAGGGTTCAGGTTCCCATACAGAGAAGAGCCACAGTAAAAATAGTCGTACTTAGGCTTTGATACAAAAAGTGAAGCATTTAAAGTTCCCGGTGCTTCTTCGAGAACCTCTATTCTGTCGGTGACATTGAAGTTGGTGTCACCGCCACCCGAGGTGGAAGCATGGAGCACCAACTTGCCACCACTGTTGTCACCTATGATGGACATATACAACACGTGTATTAGATACGGTAGGTATGTATCTGATACAACAATACAATTATTCTAAAATTATATAAGATATTTTATAAAGAGGATGGTTTCTATTTTTGGTTCATCAAGGAAAAATGCTTCTATGTTTTTATAATGTACATATTTTTATGTCTTGTAGTTACATTAGATTTTCATAACTTTTTTTAAAAATTTGGATACTTCACAGATACGGTGAAGCATTCACCAGATACAGATACTTGAAGCAAATAAAAGTATCGGTGATTCATAGGTTCTCACCATTGATGGTGGTGTCGTTGAAGGTGCAGTTGACAACCACCACAGTGTAGACATGGCCATAGCCCCAGTCAGGGAGGATCTTGTAGCCCGTTGTGGAGATGGGTTTTGAAGAAGAGGTGGAGTTTTGCAGTGAAGGGAGAGGGATCCACTCGCACTCGTAGGTGGGTTTGCCATAGACATGGAGAGGCTTGGAAGCGAGGCCAACGATGGCGAAGGTGTTGAGTCCTCCGCGGTATGCTGCCATGGTGACGAAGTTGTAGGCTGCGGAGCCGTATGGGATGAAGGCACGCTTGATGGTGCCATTGGGAAGGGTGGAAGAGAGTGGTGGTGGGGGTGTAGAAAGTGGTGTAGAGGGTAATGGTGGGGGCTGTTGGGACACCCTTGAGATGCAGAAGCGGAGATCGGAGGAGGAGATGGTTAAGCGTGAAGGGATGAACTGAAGGAGAGTGGCAACGCCACAAAGGAGGAGTAGAGTTGTGAGAAGAAGCTTCAGTTCTGCAGCATAGTTTCCTAGGGACCCAACAAAGAAGAGCTTCTTCTCCTTGGCCATTGCTATGTTATGATGTTATGCACGTGCTTTCTCCCCCCCAGGGGAGAGAGAGAAGAGAAGATGGGGTTGTGAATCCGGGAAAGTGTTGTGTTGTGTTGTTGTTTGTTTTGGTTTGGATTGGATGCAGGGGGTGTGTGTTGTCTTATATTATGCAGCTCTTGCTTGCAAGTTTTGGGAGCAGAGAGTTGGGAAGTTAGGATTGAGAATCTGATTTGGTTTAGGAAATAATGTGATGTGATTGTTGATGATTGAGGGTTCTACGTGAGCTGCGAAATTGAGCCCCTCATCTAATTTGATTTCTAATGGAAAAGAGAAAGATAGGCCATCCTAAACTAGGAGTGAATTACTCGTAATGAAATAGAGAAAAAAATGAAATTAACCAATATAAAAATAGAAAGAAAAATAATAATGTCAAGGATCTGACGAGGATTTATATTTTAATTTAAACCGATAAAAAATTTAATTTATAGATTATACAAAATTTAACTTTTCTCATGATACGAAAGGACAACAACCCAAACAACTACATCGTATTTACCTTTTTTTTTTTTTTTGATAACATATTTACCCTTTTTTAATTGCGAACATCTATTATACTTGACATAAAAGTATTACTGTAATATCAGTCCTCCATCTATTTCCCTAATTATTTGCCTGTTTCTTCTTTTATCTACTTTCTCAATTTATGTACGCTTATTATTATTATTATTATTATTATTATTATTATTATTATATATTTGAAATGTAATATCTAATATAATTGTTAATTATTATTAGTGGGATGTGATTAGTCGTTAATAGTCACTAGATGACTATCGGTGTAACGACCCACAGTCGCTACTACACCACATCACTGTACACTACCATCACGTGTAAGCATATATATATATATTATATATAAACAAGGAAGAGGGGTACAAAATATACTTTCTATGGCTGGTCACACTATACATCCCATAAAAAAGAATGAAACAGAAGCAATACAACAATTCAAAGGCGACTGTGTGACTCGTCACATCACACTACCTCCTGCTAGCAACTCCACTTTCAGCTCTGGATAGCTGGATCTACTGAGGGCTCAATGTAACGCCCGGCCGCTTGCAGGATCTGTGACTGTCCCCACAAACCAACACAAGACTTTTCAGCGTGTTTTGTCCTCACTCACATGCTTCCCGAGAAACTTCCCAAGAGGTCACCCATCCCTAAATCGCTCTAAGTTAAGCACACTTAACTATGGAGTTCTTAAGCGATGGGCTACTGAAAAGTAGATGCATCTTGTTGGTATAGGTAGCACTTATTAATTCCTTTAAGCTATCCTCAACTGTATAGTCCCATACCCGCACAGCCTCTGGATCCCTCTCGTTCGGGTGTGTATTCGATTCATTCATGTACCCCTCCTGCTGGAAGCCTGCCAGGAGCCGCTCATTATCCGTGCCTCATCTCTTTTGCATCGGCGATCACTCCCTGCCCTCGTCAGTGCCCAGGATGTTACATGCCCACCAGCTTCCACTTGGTTCGTCCTCGAACCACACTGTACTGGGAGAGAGGCCTTGCTCTGATACCACTTTGTAACGCTCGGTCGCTTGCAGGATCTGTGACTGTCCCCACAAACCAACATAAAACTTTTCAGCGTGCTTTGTCCTCACTCACATGCTTCCCGGGAAACTTCCCAAGAGGTCACCCATCCCTAAATCGCTCTAAGTTAAGCACGCTTAACTATGGAGTTCTTAAGTGATGGGCTACCGAAAAGTAGATGCATCTTGTTGGTATAGGTAGCACTTATTAATTCCTTTAAGCTATCCTCAACTGTACAGTCCTATACCCGCACAGCCTCTGGATCCCTCTCGTTTGGGTGTGTATTCGATTCATTCATGTACCCCTCGTGCTGGAAGCCTACCAGGAGCCACTCATTATCCGTGCCTCATCTCTTTTGTACCGGCGATCACTCCCCACCCTTGTCAGCGCCTGGGATGTTACACTCAACGTTTGCTCCCACGTCCAGTGACGTGATCATCACAGTCAACAACAACAACAGCAACAACCACAACAAAACACAAGGCAAGGGTAAGCTTACTTTAAGAAAAACATCACGACATATCATTGAAAGACTCATCAACAATTCGAATTATCACCCACATGTAATACAAGATACAAAGTACAATGATATGGGTTTCATAATGTTAAACCACAAGTTGCAACGATCTTGCCATTACCATCTCAATGCATAAAAAGACGACTCTTGAGAGATTTACAATAATTCAAGTGATTAGCCAGGTCTCATCCCTTAACATGGCGTCAATAGCACCTAGTCACGTGCCTTTCACCATTTAGGGATTGCCAAACTCTGATATATTGATAAGATTATGTGATCTATCAGGATCAGTGTATGTAGGTGGTGGCTTATCGGGACTCAAGGTTTGCACTACCTTGGCCCTCTGTGGAATCGCCCATCCATTTATCCCCAAAGGCCCATAACAGCGACCCACTTCTCATCCAACACTAGATTGGAGGCCTTGTCTGAGCCGTCTACTCTAGTCAGCCAACCAACTTACGTGCCTACTCGTAACACGACATGAGGTCCATCATCAGCGACCTCAACCATCGACTTATGCATGAATACATGTACAACACCACAACATCACATCAACATCAACATCAACAAGTTAAATGAATTTTAACTACAACACCTCGTGGGCTCAATTCAGCACCACACATGGCAAAACAACCATGCATGGTAAACAAATAAGGCCCTATTGGAGTAGCTCGTACCCCATGAGGAAATCTCAAAACAACAACGTTTACAACAAGTGGTGGTCCTATCCAAGCAACCTTCCACTCGTTCTATACTCTCAACAATTCTCACATTAAATTCGCACTAGGAGTCCGTCTCAACGATGTTTGACCTAATTAAACTTTTAATTAAGTCAATAGCAGACTACCCTATTCGCTCAGCGACTTATATGCTTGCTCAGCAAAGATCTCCCTTACAGAGGACCTACTTTCCCCCACAAAGGTTTTCGCTCAGCGACCACAAGTCTCGCTAAACGAACATCCACTCCAGAGAGTCTCTTGCTGAACGATAACCTAGATCGCTCAGCGAATTCGTTATAGGGACTTTCACAGACTTCTCTTAGCCACAGTTCGCTCAACGAGTTCCACACTCGCTTAGCGACCAACAACCCCAGAGAGTGTCCAATTTTAAAGCACGCTTCTCGCCTAGCGAACACTTTACTTGCTCAGCAGAAGGCTCACAACAGAGAGCACTAACTCTTTAGGACCCAAAAATCGCTCAGCGAGCCTAGTCCTCGCTCAGCGAATCACTCCTAGTCATTCTGGAATCCCCATGTTTGCTCAATGAGTCTTCTACTCGCTCAGCGAACTATCTTTAGGAAAATTTTTAGAAATTCATGAACATTAGCTCAGCGAACTGAACATCATTTAGCGAATTTCCCTTCTTCCTCAATCACAACCACAACCCAAGAACACTCACTCAGCAACACAAAGAGTCGCTTAGCGAACTCCAACCCGAAAGTCTCACTTCACCCCCAGGGGCATCCTCGCTCAGCGACTACGAAGTCACAGAACTAGAAACTCTAATCGAAAAACCCAAAAATCCAAACTTTACTCTCACCCACACTCTAAATCAACCCCACGAAGGTCGGACAACACCATTCAACGTTCCCTAACATCATACTCAATAGATTTCACAAAAAACACAACATTTCAACAACAAATCGTTTTCGAATTCAACAAACCCATTTTAAGCAAAATTTCAACAAAACTCATTCAATCTTAGATTTTAGTACGAACCAAGGTTATATTCACACACAATTGCATTCATATATCAACTATTCAACAAGTGTAAGCTTCCTTTACCTCTTGGAGCTTTCGGAATCTAGATTTGTGGAAGAGGAGAATGTGAAAGATGTGAGCTCTAGAGCTAAACCTTTAAGGAGAACAATCCTTCTCAACATAAGGGAATGGGGTCAAGTCTTGAAATCTTGCTATACTCTTGGTGGGTTTGAGAGAGATTAAGAGAATGAGAGAGATTGAGGAAGGGGTGTCTGGGTGTCCTAACAGAATGAGGGGGAAGGGAGTTTAGGGTGGCTTAACGCCCTCCAAGGCCTCATTTAACCACTTCCTAGGACCCTAAACTGTCTCGACCTCATTGTTCACTCAACAACCTAGATAAATACCATTAACAACTTCTTTTGGCTCAAGCACATTTTCCTTAAGTTTCATAAATTTAGACCAGAATTCCAAGAAAAAACAAAACAAAATAACAATCACATAACAATAACTTATTTAATCGTCTTAGTCATCAAAATCACACTCTTAATTTCCACCTTTGGTTATTAAATCACTAAATCACATATTAAGAAAAACACAGGCATTATAATAGGTCATTATTTTAAATGCTTTAAGGGTTGATTTTGCTTGTATTAATTTCTTTCAAGGCTTTTAAGTCTCTCAATAAAATTATCATTTACAAAAAGAAGAAGAAGAAGAAGATAACTATAGGTAGTTTATAATTAAGTAATTAATGGTAGTTCTTAAGGATATGATATTTGTTGTCATATTGAAAACGGTTGATATTTGTTTGGAAGAGTTTTACTGAATTTATTTAAACTTAAGAAAATGGTTTATGACTTATTAAATTCTTTTAAACTTATTTTAATAAAATTTATGACATAATAAGAACTTATTGTGCTTAACTAAGTTGTATACTGATAAATTCATATTTAATGAATTTATGTGCATGGTTTTGATAAGAAAAATAAGAAAAAAAAAGGCAAAATAAGCATTGAAATCTTAGAAAAATATATAGAAAATTAGTAGAATTTGAGTTTTGCACCTAAATTTTTGTAAATGTTGAATTTTAAGTAGTTTTGTTAATTTTTGCATAAAAATACCAATTAATTATCCTCATTTTGAAATTAAAAATTCCTAATTATGTTTTGAACTTTAATCATGCAAGACAAGATTTTGGAGTTCAGAATGCTAAAAACGCAAAATGTTGCAATATGGCCAACATCCCAAATGCCAACAACATTTTAAACGCTCGACCAGCATCCCAAAAGCTGGAAGCCCCAAAATTTAGGAAAAATCAATGAACATTGTAGCGCTTTAACATCCCAGATGTTGGAAATGTTGAACAATGTCAGTGCCCCAACATCCTGGGTGTTGGGCCTGCATGGGAGACGCTAGACTACCAAAAAAAAACATTGGAAGCACTGGAAACAACAACATTGGATGCTATCGTGGGAAATGCTAAAAATGACTTTGATAGCTATTTAAAGTGCGAAAAAAGAGCGAAATAAGGCATTGGGTTTCATCCTTGAGAGAGTTAGCCCCAATCTTCACCTTCCTTCATCACCATTGAAGATTCAAGCCTTGGGAAAGGATATTTGGAGCTTTAATACAACTATCATCTTCTGTCTTTACCATTTTTTCTCTTACTCTATTTTTCTCCATGTTTTTTTTTCTTGGTTAGGGGTAAATGAACCCTACTAGTATACTTTGTAATTGATCCTTTTTTTCTTCTAATGCAAGTTTTATTCATGAGATTGAGTAATTTACTCTGTTCTTACCATTGATGAGATTGATCTTAAATATATGCATAATGAGAAATCATATGTATGTGTTTTGATTTGGGTTTGATTATCATGTCTTAAGTTGAGTTTAGGAATAGTACTTCTTAATAAAAATGTTCTTGTGGATTTTGCACCTAATGCTTGATTTGATTCTAATAGAGCTGTGGAAGTAAAACATTAGGGTTAATTCGAAGTGATTGGATGCTAAGAAATTGGGTCTAAACTAATTTAGTGAAATTTGAAATTCAATGTTTGTGAATAAACTTGTGTTGGATGCAAGTGAGATTATTAAAGGATACCCATGGAGGGACTCGAACCTAACCACTTTTATTTTCCACTATTCACACTAAATACCTAAAAACCCATAAACAAATAATTACTTATTGTGTTACGTTTGCATCTTATTTTCTCCTTAATGTGCATAATTATCCTGTTTTCATTTATTATACATCAATTTTGCACTCTTAATTAATTTTGTCTGTCCAAATAGTATTATTATTGGTAGTAGTTGATATTGAATGACAATCCCTATGGAGATGATACCTACTCACTGGGTCTACTACTTGTTTGATCAATGCGCTTGTTTTAAAAGAGACTAAAAATTTAGAAATTATACACGTATTTTACATACCATTGAGTCTTCTAACATATACTCAAAAGTACCTTTAAGGAATTATCGCATGAATGATTATTAGAGTCGGTACTTGGTAGTAATAATTGAATAATTATTATATACGCTAGTTACACAAGAAAGCAAAATATACCTATAACTAAATTTAAAACTCGTGCATTGCAGGGGTTTGTTTAAATTATATATATTTTTATATTTGTATTTATTTTTATTTTTAAAATATATGTACAAAAATAAATTATTAATTTTTAAAATATTTAATAGTAAATTAAAAATAATTATTAAAATTGAGAAAGATGATTAATTATATTTTTAATTGACCAGATGATGTGTTCAAAAATATTAAGCCTATTAAAATTTATTAAAATTTTTTCTTTTTTCAAGTAATGATTGTGTTGCAATACCTATATAAAATGTATAAATTCAAAATGAATGTAAGAGTAATAAATATAAATATATAAGTATTTAAATTTGATTATTTATTTTTATTATTGTGGATATTATGTTAACATGCACTTGATTTTTGTTGTTTATAATTAATGGTTTTAAATGTATTTATTATAAAAATTAAAATTTATTTTAAATTTGTTGAAATAGTATGATTTCTATTAAATTTATATAGTTGTTAATTATTTTAAAATGATATTTTTAATTACTCAAAAGATATTAATTTTAATTTTGTGATGTTAAAATTTTGAGTTGGTTAACCTAAATGCGACATAAATTGAACACTCTCAGTCAGTGTAATGAGGTTTGTCTATTATTGTTGTTGTTGTTGTTTTTCTTGTTATTTGTTATTTAATTTTAATTTTATTACTTGCTTTTTTTTTAAAGTTATATATTTCAGACTTTATATCTTATAATTTAACTATTATAAAAATTATTTATCAATAAGAATTAATGTTTATGTGTTACTAATTTTTTTTAATATTATTACATACTACTTTGCTTATGTTACTATTCTTTTCTCATTCTAAATGAATTCAGAAAGACAATGATATTAATAACAATAATTAGACTATTATTACATACTATACAACTATTTTTTATTTATGATATATAATGGGTATTTGTTATTCTTTAAGGTCTGAATTTATAAGAATAAGGAATCATAATATCTTATAATTGACTGTTATGAAAGAACTCTATTATTATATTTAATTATTATTATTTTTATATTTGTATATTAATTATATATTAAATTTAATGAGTGTTGTAAATTATGGACTATATAATTGATCAACCTAATGTGCTATTTAACATAATTTACCAAAAAATAAAAATACATGTGAGGCTTTTGCATCAATTTAATTGTCATTTTTCAAAATGTTATACATATGTGGGCGGGAAATTGTTAAATACAATGAAGTGAACCTACCACTACCATTATTATTATTACTATTATTATTATTAACATCATATCATCATCATCATCATCATTATTATTATTATTATTATTCACATCATCATCATCATCATCATTATTATTGTTATTAGCTTTTAATTATCAAAATTTTGTAATAATTATTATAATGTAATCAATTTAATTCCTTATTAAAAGTAAACTTTATAGAGAGAGAGAGAGAGAGAGATTAGTCTATAATTAATTTATTTTATGAAAATAATTAATTATTTTTATACATAATTTTTTTGGAACAATTAATAAACATCGAAGTATATAATAAACTATATAAATAACATGTATAAACATATAATTAAACAATTAAATTAAGTAGAAAAAATAAAAATAATTAATGGGGTAATTTAACTATATAAAATTAAGTGAATTACATAAGAAATGTAACAAATAAGAAATTAATGAATTAGAAGTAAAGTTGTAACAATAATATGCTCCCTTTATGTCTTGTTAAATAAAAAAAAATTGTAAGTTGAAGATATAAAGTAAAAGTTAAATTATTGATTTTTTATTGCTCAAAATGAGAAAGATTATATATATAGACATTATTTATAATATAATAGTAAAAGGGAAAGTATAAGAACATATAGCTTGAACAATAATAATTAAAATATAAAATAACATAAAAATAAAATGAGAAATGAAAAGTAAAGAAATGCACATAGGTGATACCCGTAAAAAAAAAAACAAAAGAAATAATAAAAGATACATAGTAAGATGATATACCTAATGTTAGTTCTCAATCCCCTCTTTCCATCTTTTGCAAAATTCATTAGATAATGCATTACTGTAAGAATTTTCTTCTCTTAACTGCAAAGCCAAGACACATTAAGCAAAATTATCTTTTTATCAAACCGTAGGAACAAAGTGAGGAAAAGAGAGGTTAGCAAATGAAAAGACAAAGAAAGAAGAAATACACCTGCTAGTTGATCCTAAACCTTGATCCTAAACCTCAATAGAAGAATATATAAGAGAGAATAAAGACATAGTGATGATTCAAGCATTTAATTCAATTTTACAAAATTGAATAAGTGAATTCATTAGACCTGAAAACTAGACATTGAGCTTTGTGAAACAATGATCTTTTAGTTTATTTTTTGACGCTAATTTTTAAAACCCACTCACTAAAAATAGTTTTTTTTTTATAATTTTAATTTAATACAATGTTTGAAAGACTAATATAACCATATTAAATACAAAAACTTGAAATGGCTTATATATTTCTAGTTTAGGGTAGGAAAAATTGCTCCAACAACCTTTCTTTTATACATGTATATAAAGATAAAATTATATTAAACTTATGCTCAAATATATGTAAAGATAAAAAATGAACAGGCACACCTCATCATAAAAAAAATAATAATAAAGAATGAACGGATTGTAGGATTTTTAATATCTATATTTTTTTTTCAACAAAAAAAACGAAAGGTCCATTCTACTTTTGGATACTGAAAGGTTTGTTCTAGTTTTTAATAAAATATTAATAAAAACTTATTTAATATGTTTAACGTTATAAACATGAATAAAATATAGTTTATTGTTTCGTATCGTCTATATATATATATATATATATATATATATATATATATATATATATATATATTAAATTTGATTAGGTTCGATCAATGACTATGCATGAATTTAATTTGAAAATATATATTATTAACTTAATTATAATTATTGAAATTATATAGTAAATCTCATTAATGTGATAAATTTAATTTTTCATTAAGTATAAATAGGTCCGTTAAATCTGATTAGGTCTTATCAACGACTATACATGAATATGATTTGAAAATATATATTATGAACTTAATTACAATTATCAAAATTATAAAGTAAATATCATTAATGCAAACAATTTAATTCTTCATTAAATATAAATAGGTCGGTTATGCATGAATCTGATTTAAAAATATATACTTTTAATTTAATTATAATTATTAAAATTGTATAATTAATATCATTAATGCGAGCAATTTAATTCTTTCTCAAATACAATTAGTCTATTAATTCTAACTAGGTCCGATCAATGACTATGTAAAGTTTAAGACTTCATTGTATGACTATACAAACTTCAAGTATTCTTTATATATATATATATATATATAGAGAGAGAGAGAGAGAGAGAGAGAGAGAGAGAGATGATTAGCAGAAAGACATGCATTACTTTGTTCGTCCATCCGTATTTTTAATTTTTTGGTAAGACAAGAAAAATGGTTTATGATTTATTTAAATTCTTTTTAACTTATTTCAATAAATTTCATAGTTGAATTTATGATACATGTTTTCACATAATAGGAACTTATTGTGCTTAATTAAGTTGTATACACAAACATATCTTTAAGTTACTATCACATGAATGATTATTAGATGGTTAGTAGTTATAATTGAGTGATTATAATATACACTAGCTACACAATAAAGCAAAATATACCTATTAATGATTACCGAAAGACACTGTTGTGACTGTCGACATTTTCTAATTTTTGGGTAAGGCGATAAATTTTTTATTTCTAATTTATATACTATTATTTCTATTATTATTTTAATATTATTTTACTATAATTTATAGCTTTTATATTATTATCGGATTATACACATAATATTAAAATAATATTTTTGTATTTAATACGGGGAATGTGAAGATGTATATAAGTTCTTGATGTGGACATCTTAAAGCTTCTATTTTTGTTGGTTTCTTTAGGAGATTTTAGAGTAGGTCTGAAACAAAGTAGTGGGTAGTTTGCTTTAACAGCTGAAGGACAAAAAAGTCTAAAAATATGTACATCAAATAAAAAAATCGTCTTTATTACTGTTATGAATAACAAAATAAATAATAAACTTATTACCATTAGAATTGGCCTCGAAAACTCGATCACGGAGAAGAGATGAGAAACTTACCACAACAATAGTAATGAAGAAAGCACCTAATGGCATTGGAGTGGCACTGGTTTAGCAATTGGCGCCGATAAATGCATTTACTATAGTGACTTGTGTCGGTGAAGGTGTCATTTAGGAGAGGAAAAGAAAAAAAAAGGGCTTGAGAAAAGTATATAATGAAAAGAACATAAGGAAAAAAAAAACATGGGAAAGATATGAAAGATTGTTATTTTATGAGTAAATACATAATGTAAACTCTGAAAGACGTTACTTGTGTCACTTCTGTCGCAACTGGGATCACGACCGGACGGCAAAAAAAATTAAAATTAAAGAAACCGCCACCATAGTTTATTAAGAAAAAACATATAGAAAAACTCTTTAAAAAAATGTGGTCTTTGAAACCAAATATGGATTCGAGAGTTAGTTATGCATAAGGAAGGTGTTAGCGCCCTACGACGTCCATCATAAAGACGGTTATTCCTAATTAAATGTGCAAAACGGATAGCTTCAACAATATTAATTTTACTCTTTAGATTTATTTTAATTACAAATTTTATTATCTTTATTTACCAAAAGAATTTTAGATAAGATTTATTTTGAAAAGAATTAATATCAACAAGGGTGAGCCCCTACTCCTACGTATCCTTATGTGCAATGACGAATTAGACTCACGTAGTTCTTTTTGTAGAAAAATATTTTGTTGGTGGATTGTTTTTTATTATTATTTATTTTATTTTTAGTATGGTAAAGGCGTACTCAATAACTAAATTAGAAGTGCATTTAAAGTGATCATCAATATGCCTTTTATGATTTTTATAATAGTCAAATAGGAAGTACATCCAAAGTGACTATTTAAAATCCTTGGTTAAAATATTTTCTTGTTTTATTTAATATCATCATCATCATCATCATCATTATTATTATTATATATATTTTTATCTTTATTTTTATTTTATTTTATTTATTTTTTTTAAAAAAGAATGATAACCAAATAAGAAGTGCATCTTAAATGATTATCATTGTTAAAAGAGAAAGAACCTTAATAATGTCCAAATAGGAAGTGCATCCTAAGTGGCTATTATTAAGGGTTTATTATTACTTATTTTTATTTTTATCATATATTTTTACGTTAGCTACATTGTCTAGTGAGTTTTTTTTATTATCATTATTATTATTGTAGAAAAGCTACAAAGATGAATTCCATTTTATGAACATCTTTTTCGTTTGATAAACTAACTATATTGTTTATAAATTGTGTCCAATAAGGCGCAAGACATGGTGAATAAAAGAATATACCCACTTTAAAACTCATGTGCAGTACAACGTGTAATTTATTTGCTCTCTTGTCTCCTCCTAATTTACTTATCCTAAGCTTACTATACTTTGTTCATTTTCGTTTTTTATCTTGCAGATTAAAAGGACCAAGGGCCCGTGACCGTGGCTGCCAAATTTGCTAGTAATGTCAACGAATAGGGATTGGGCCAGGCCCATTAGAAACCCAACCCCAAAGGAAGGAGACCTGATCTGACTCACGTGCATGTCCAACTCCTTATTCCTCCATCGTTTTCACATGTGTGCCGCCCCTTTTCCAGACCTGAGCTACTGACGCTGTCTTCGTCACGGACGGACAATTCCGTGGTCTTCATCATATGCCGCCGTGGTGCTTTCCCGCCAAGCAAAAAAAGGTACGGTCACGACGTGCAATAGCAAGAAGCCGATTTGCTCCCCTGTTTTGAGGAAAATAATGTCCCAAAGTCACAGGTGACGGGAGAGAAGAGTGGAGTTTGCGCATCGAAGGTGTAATGAACTGTTAATGTCGCAATGACGAAGCCAAGGAGCTGAGCAACTCACATTCTAGGAACAAAACTCTTCCAATGTAATTTCGCATGGCGGCAGTGACGAGCGAACTCCATTTTCACACTACTCTTTAATTTTCATTATCACTATTGATATTATATTCTCGGTAATTTACAATTCATGTGTAAGTTTTTTTTTTATGAAATGCGAGTTTAGCATAAGCGAAATTCAAACCTCAGATCAGCGTACTTATATTATGTGATTGAATCAAGAATGTATTTGTGCATAAGATAGCGAGGCATAGTAGTGAGTACACTGTATCTACGATGTAAATGCAATCAAGGAAACTAAATCATATTACACAGTATATAAACTAAATGTGAAAAAGACGCTAAGCGAGAATTAGATTGAAAGGCCATATGCTTAATAGAGTAGATATTGAACAGAGGGATGAAGCTGTGTTGCACGATGGAAGAATCATGTAATAATCAGAGAAGAATGGGCATGGCTGTTACCTTCGCAATCACCAGAGAGAGAACGTAGCGAATTGATGCTTTCTCCTTTCGTATCCGTCCCCTTCTTCCTCTTTTGTTTTCGGTCCCTTTACTTTTCAAAACACTGTTCACCTATCCTCCTTTCATCTTTGCTTTTCGCTCTTTTTTTTTAAATGATGTTTTTTTTTTCTTTGAACCCTTTTCCTATTTATAACTTCCAAAACAAACTTGCGTTGCAAGTTTTAAAGTTGGCACCTTCCGCCCTTCTGTTTTAGTTTAGTTTTTAGTTAGTTTTTTTTACTTTGGCCTTCTTGCATCAATAATAGGCCTAAGCAGGTCCAAAACCAATATTTTCGGGTTTTCCCTTTGGATGGGCTTTTAAGTTTATAAAGCTCAAAAACAAAATTCCTTAAAAATGTGTCTATTTATTTATTTTATTGATTTTCTACTTCGCTATTTTTTTTATCTTTATTATTATTATTATTATTTATTTTAATATTACTAAAACATTAGTCTAATATGTAAAACCTGAATTGTTTACAAAATTAATTGCTCGGATAAAATTAGGTGTTCACAGCTGCCTCTCTTTACTTAGCTTTTGCTAGATAATATGAATAACTAAACGTTTTCATATTATCGTGGTAAAAGATAAGTAAAGATATGAACTCTGATTTTATCCGGCAAGATATGATAATGGATGCGAATGCTTCAGGAAAAATGAAAAAAATAGAGGGCACAAACACCCGCGAATTATAAAAACAATGGGCACAAGCACCTGAGAAATGGGCATGAGCACCTGAGAAAAGTAAAATAATGGGCACGAGCACCCGAGAAATTTAAAAGCAATAGGCACGAGCACCCGAGGAATGTAAAAACAATGGGTACGAGCACCTGAGAAAAGTAAAAGTAGAGGGCACAAGCACCTAAGAAATAAAATGCGAAGGGCACGAGCACCTGAGAAATAAAAGCAAAGAGCATGAGCACATGAGAAATGTAAAAGTAATGGGTACAAGTACCCGAGAAAACTAAAAACAACGGGCACGACACCTAAGAAATTTAAAACAATGGGCACGAACACCTGACAAAAGTAAAAGCAGAGGGCACGAGCACCCGACAAATTAAAAGGCAAAGGGCACGAGCACCCAAGATGTAAAATGGAAAGGGCACGAGCACCTGAGAAAAGTAAAACAGTGGGCATGAGCACCCAAGAAATTTAAAAACAATAGGCATAAGCACCCAAGAAAAGTAAAACAATGGGCACGAGCACCCGAGATGTAAAATGCAAATGGCACGAGCACCCAGGAGATTGGAAAACAAAGGGCACGAGCACCCGAAAAATTAAAAAGCAAAGGGCACGAGCACCCAACCTAGATGAGCTATAATAAATGCGGTCGGCTTAGATAGCCGATGATGAAATGCAGGTGGCCTAAGTTGAAAATTTTATGATTGTAATGCATGATGATGCACATTATATAAGAGAACTTTTGAATTTCAAAAGGAAGTTTTCCTAGATTTCAAAATTCCTGGTTCCTTTAATTCAGTCTGAATTCATGGATGAACTAGAACTCATCTTCCTTGAATGGCATGAATCTTCTGGTATTACAACATTTGAGTTATCAATTGATTCCCACATTGTCAAGGTTCATCACTAAGGATTCACCCTATTTCTCATGATTTTGAACTTTGATTATTTTATGTTAGTATCCATTATTTATAAAATGGCACTTTGAACAAGGAAATGGCAAAAGCTGTAGGTATTTGGAAGTAGAATGGATGCTAGTTGTTTAGAGGAAAATGAAAGATGACATAAGGGATGGTTGACCCAAATTAGATGACAGGATGACATCAGAATTGCCCCAATTTGACGATAGGGCGAAGTAGAAGACGAAACCATTGCCCCAATCTATTAGACAATGAAGGAATTGCCCCTGTTTAAGTTTAAGGGGTGAAATTTATAGAGGAAATTGTTTCGGTGTATGGTGGAATGACACATGGATTGCCCTAGTTGAGAGGGTGAAATAAAGCAGGAGGAAAGACTCTAGTTTGGAATGGAATAACACATGGATTGCCCCAATTAGATTTGCAAGAAGGAAGGAAAAAATTGCTCCAGTGAGCGAAATGATATTGTATTTGCCTTATTTTCATTTGAGTAGTCTTTGCGAACATTGATTTTGCCGCACAGTGCTTAGAGGGCAAGTCTTAAGAGCATCATTATTTTTCTTTTCTTTCTTTCTTTTTTTTTCTTTTTGAGCAAACGCTAATCATGATTTAAGGTATTTTGTTTTATGATTAAAGTTTCTGCAACAAAGCAGTCAATCATTGATCAGAGTGGACTTTATTAGGCTTGTAACGTGGGTGGGGGCTGAATGGGCTATGAAAGGAAGGGTATAAGGCCCAAATGAGTGTTTGAAGGTTATTTAAAACAAGGATCTTCAGCACCATGCCGCATTGAGTGTTTTTTTTTTACTTTCCTTCCACGATTATTTTCTTTTTCCTCAATGTTATTTCCTTTTGATTTGATTTGGTTCATTTTTTTATGCCCCATTTTATTTATTTGTATCAAATTGTTTTCCATCACCTTTCAAGTATTTTCTTTTCTATCTCTTTTGTTTTCTTTTCTTTGTTGCTTTGATGAAGCCGCAAATTCACAAGACTTGATGCAAACATTGTGTTGACTCCTAGTGTAGGAGTGATCCTTGTTTGGGGTAATTTGAAAGAAATTTTATTGTTAGGCGCAAAAAGGTAGCATGGGATAATTAATATTTTGTCGGATAGAGAAAGATGGCCATTCATCACTTCAAATCATGACTGTTTGTTTTCAGTAAATTTAATCTTAAAACAAAATTTGATAGATTTTTAGCATTTGTTCAAAAATTTATTTAAACTTTTTATTTATTATATTTTTTTGTCCTAACTTTTGCTTAGACCGCCCTTATGGGTTTTCAGCCTAACGGACTTTAATTCTCTTTTTCTTTTTCTTTTCTTTTTTTTATCTCCCTTCTTTCATTTTTTTTTTGTGCTTTTGTTCAAAAGACTCATTTTTTGACCAATTTTTAGGCAACCAATTAGATGTAGATGTTGGGATCTTCCACTTTAGAAGTTATTTGGACAAGTCTAACTTAAGAGAAAAGGCAAGAAGAATGAAAGCGAGAAAGATTTTAGAAAGTTCAAAGTGTATTTTATTAATAATAGATACATGAAATGTCCTAAAGCCTTGAGCAATAGGATCTACAATGTTATTTTCAAAATCATGAGAAGCTTAGGGAGCTCTTGGTTCAAAACCATCAATTAATGGACCTTTCATGATAAGGGGGTGGGTTATTTCCTAAGATTCTTGAGTAATCTTTCTTTCTTCAATCCATTTGCTACCCTTTCTCCAATGATCATCGTATCAGAAAAGTTTGAGGACAGACATCCGATTATCATCTGATAAAAGGGAGGCTATAGAGTATTTACGAATATGGCAGTCATCTCTTGCTCTAGCAATGGAGGTTCAACTTGTGCAACGAGCTCCCTCCATCGCTGAGCATACTCTTTGAAGGTTTCTGTATCCATTTTTCATCATATTTTGAAGTTGCAGTCTATTAGGAGCCATATCAATGTTATATTGATATTGCTTGAGAAAAGCATTTGCTAAGTCTTTCCAAGAGCGGATGTGAGTAGGCTTAAGGTGCATGTACCAACTTAAAGCTGCCCCAACTAAGCTGTCTTGAAAGAAATGGATTAACAGCTTATCCTCATGAGCATGAGATGCCATCTTTCGGCAAGTACATTGTCAAATGGCTTTTAGGGCAGGAAACTCCCTTGTACTTTTCAAATTCTGGCACTTTAAATTTCGGGGGAATCACTACATCAGGAACTAAACATAGTTTAGCGACAACTCCAACACCATAACTGCTCACTTTTTCAATGGCACTTAGCCTCTCCTCTAGAATCTCAAACTTCTCTTTGTCTTGCAAATTCTTAGTAGAAGCCCCAGGCGTAGTGGTATGGGTAGAGTAGTGCAGCAATAACGACAGGCGTATTAAACACATTCGCGCCTATGGTGTGGGTTGGTGGGGGTATATGGTAGGTTGATGTATAGGTATTTATTTGAGGTTGAATGGTGTTTGAGGCATTCAGGGTAGAAATAATAGGGTTAGTGTTTAGTGGGTTAGTGGCTCCTGATGGAGTATAGTTTAGGGGTAAGCCATATAGTGGGAATGGTGAGGCTTGGTTTTCCTGGGAATGATTAGTTTGAGGATGGAAAGGGTATACTGTGGTAGGATTAATCCTCTGACACTGCATGGTGTTTGATAGTAACAAGAAAGAATGATATGCAGTTTCATAGTAACAAGAAAGAATGATATGCATGGTGTTCATGTAGAATGAATGCATAAGGACACTTATTCATTTATTTATTTACAAAGGAAATGGTTCCTAAGATAGAATGATGATGCTATTTTTATTTTACAGAAGAAATGGTGAATGGGATGTGATGTTATGTTTTTCATTTTGATAAGATGAAGAAATGATGAATGAAATTGAATGCTATTTTTATTTTTCCTTAGGTGAAAATAATGAGATGATATGTTTATATTATGAATGAAATAATGAATGAGATGACATGCTATATTTTATATTCTTTGGGGTGGAATGAATGAAATGAAGATGACATATATCTTTTTCTTACGAATGATAATGTGGTTTTTTCCTGGATGAAATGGATGGTGAAAAGAAAATATGGTTATGATTTTTATGAAAAATACATATTTTATTTATATGCAAAGGGTGGAATGATGATATTATGTTTTTATATTTTTTTATGAAAAAGGACTAGACATGATGGTTTTTTTTATTTAGATGAGATGGATGAAATGGTGATGGATGAGATGATGTTGCTATATTTTATTTATAAAAAGAAATGATGAAATGAGAATGGTATACATTTTTATTTAGATGCAATGGATGAAACAGTGATAGATGTAATGGTGATGTCAAAGATAAAATGATGATGCTATTTTTATTTTTATTATTTTTTGTAGGAAATGCTCCACTTATGTTTTAGGCACGCCTTTGAGTGAATAGCCTCTACCCTATAAGTCAAAAGTGTTTAAAATGTGAGGCTCACTAATGGATGGTCATTCTAATACTAAAGGTCTTTCGGTCTCTAGATCCTAGTACTCGTATCAAAATGTGACCACAGATAGGAAGTGCATCCCAAATGTGGGCATTCACAAATAGAGTCACGCCCTAGTCAAGCCTTTCGTGATTACCAGATAGGAAGTGCATCCAAAATGGTACCACTACTTGCCTCTTGCCGATCTCAAGCTACACTTAGGCCCGGGTATAGGACCCCACTCATAAGTGTGTGAAAAGAAGTGTAGTCGTGGTGTGTGAAAAGAGCAAAACAAATGAACAACAAATATATATACAAAGTCGTCTACCCTAGGGTTCAAACCAAGCAATCATATATACAATTATCAACAATTATGATAATCAAATAAACGACATATAATAGAATAAAATACAAAAAGAACGGGGGTGAAGTAAATAAAGAAGAAGCTATTAATTTGCACATCTAATTATGTTGGGCTTGACTCTCTAAACGTCCTTAGTGGAGTTGCCAGCTGTTGCAATTGGGGTCATGACCGGACGGCAAAAAGAATTAAAATCAGAGGAACCGCCACCATAGTTTATTAAGGGAAAACATATGGAAAAGCCCTTTAAAAGAATGTGGTCTTTGAAACCAAATACAGATTCGGGAGTCAATTATGTGTAGGGAAGGTGTTAGCACCCTACGACGTCCGTCATAAAGATCGTTACCCCTAATTAAATGTGCAAAACGAATAGCTTCAACAATATTTATTTTGCCCCTTAGATTTATTTTAATTACAAATTTATTATCTTTATTTACCAAAAGAATTTTAGATAAGATTTATTTTGAAAAGAATTAATTTTTTATTTTTTGAGATCGACAAGGATGTGCCCTTACTCCTACATATCCTTTGGTGCATTGTTTTTAATTATTATTTCTTTTGTTTTTAGTATGGTAAAGGCGTACTCAATAACTAAATTAGAAGTGCATCTAAAGTGGTCATTAATATGCCTTTTATGATTTTTATAATAGTCAAATAAGAAGTGCATCCAAAGTGACTATTTAAATTCTTGGTTAAAATATTTTCTTGTTTTATTTAATATCATCATCATCATCATCATTATTATTATTATATATTTTTTATCTTTATTTTTATTTTATTTTATTATTTTTTTTAAAAAAGGAATGATAACCAAATAAGAAGTGCATCTTAAATGATTATCATTGTTAAAAGAGACAAAACCTTAATAATGTCCAAATAGGAAATGCATCCTAAGTGGCTATTATTAAGGGTTTTATTATTACTTATTTTTATTTTTATCATATATTTTTACGTTAGCTACATTGTCTAGTGAGTTTTTTTTATTATCATTATTATTATTGTAGAAAAGCTACAAAGATGAATTCCATTTTATGAACATCTTTTTTTGTTTGATAAACTAACTATATTGTTTATAAATTGTGTCCAATAAGGCGCAAGACATGGTGAATAAAAAGAATATACCCACTTAAAACTCATGTGCAGTACAACGTGTAATTTATTTGCTCTCGTGTCTCCTCCTAATTTACTTATCCTAAGCTTACTATACTTTGTTCATTTTCGTTTTTTATCTTGCAGATTAAAAGGACCAAGGGCCCGTGACCGTGGCTGCCAAATTTGCTAGTAATGTCAACGAACAGGGATTGGGCCAGGCCTATTAGAAACCCAACCCCAAAGGAAGGAGACCTGATCTGACTCACGTGTATCTCCCACTCCTCATTCCTCCATCATTTTCACATGTGCGTCGCCCCTTTTGTAGACTTGAGCAACGACACTGTCTTCGTCGCGGACGACGATTCCGTGGTCCTCATCATACGCCGCTGTGGTGCTTTCCCGCTAGGCAAAAAAAGGTACGGTCACAATGTGCAATAGCAAGAAGCCGATCTGCTCCCCCGTTTTGAGGAAAATAATGCCTCAGAGTCACAGGTGACGAGAGAGAAGAGTGGAGTTTGCGCATCGAAGGTGTAATGAACGTGTTAATGTCGCAATGACGAAGCCAAGGAGCTGAGCAACTCACATTCCAGGAACAAAACTCTTCCAATGTAATTTCACATAGCGGCAGTGACGAGCGAACTCCATTTTCACACTACTCTTTAATTTTCATTATCACTATTGATATTATATTCTTGGTAATTTACAATTCATGTGTAAGTTTTTTTTTATGAAATGCGAGTTTAGCATAAGGAAAGTTCAAGCCTCAGATCTGCGTCCTTATATTATGTGATTGAATCAAGAATGTATTTGCACATAAGATAGTGAGGCATAGTAACAGCAGTGAATACACAGTATCTACAATGCGAATGCAATCAAGGAAACTAAATCATATTACACAGTATATAAACTAAATGTGAAAAAGACGCTAAGTAAGAATCAGATTGAAAGGCCACATGCTTAACAGAGTACATATTGAACAGAGGGATGAAGCCGTGTTGCACAATGGAAGAATCATGTAATAATCAGAGAAGAATGGGAATGGCTGTTACCTTTGCAATCACCAGAGAGAGAACGTAGCGAATTGATGCTTTCTCCTTTCGTATCCGTCCCCTTCTTCCTCTCTTATTTTCCGGTCCCTTTCCTTTTCAAAACATTGTTCACCTATCCTCCTCTCCTCTCTACTTTTCGCTTTTTTTTTAAATGACGTTTTTTTTTCTTTCAACCCCTTTCCCTATTCATAGCTTCTAAAACAAACTTGCATTGCAAGTTTTAAAACTGGCACCTTCCGCCCTTTTGTTTTAGTTTAGTTTTTAGTTAGCTTTTTTTACTTTGGCCTCCTTGCATCAATAATGGGCCTAGGCAGGTCCAAAACCAGTATTTTTGGGTTTGCCCTTTGGATGAGCTTTTAAGTTTATAAAGCCCAAAAACAAAATTCCTTAAAATGTGTCTATTTATTTATTTATTTATTTTATTGATTTTCTACTTCCCTATTTTTTTATCTTTATTATTATTATTATTTATTTTTAATATTACTAAAACATTAGTCCAATAAGTAAAACCTGAATTGTTTACAAAATTAATTGCTAGGATAAAATCGGATGTTCATAACTTCGATAATGAAAAGGCTCTGGTCTTTTATAAATTAATCCTCCAAGGATGAACTTCTTAGCAAGTTAACATGTTTAATAGGGTAATTTGTATACGTTCCATTAGAAAGTCAAAAGCTTCAAGAATCAATTTGTATAACGAAATCAAATTACTTGTCCGCTCTATAGGTTCCATGTCTTGTCCCTTCAATCAAATAATAAATACTTTCCTGATCAAAAAAAAAAAAAACCTTTAAGAAGAAAAAAAAACTAACAATTAGTCAATTGGAGAGAAATGTTACTAAATAAAAGAGAGAGAAATTTTTAGTAGTGTCTACTAGAATCAAAATCGAGGCACGGACAATCCAAAAACGCAAAAAATAACGGATTTTTTTTTGATTCACCACCACTTTTATTTAATTTGAAAAGTCCATAAAAATTTATAAGCTAGTGTCGGAAAATAAAGTCAGATTTAGGAATTGATTATGCATGCACAAGGAAGAGTGAGAGTTGCTGGAACTAAAGACGTATGAAGTGTTTAACCATTCAAAGTTTTGATGATAACAAAGGTTATTAAATTTCAAAGTTTGATGACAAGTGTATTACATGTGTAGTAACAATTTCCATAAGAAGACAAAGGTATAATTCTCTACTTAGATGTGTCTAGATATGTTTTTGTAAAATTTGGTGTCCAACACGCCAACTAAAAGTAAGCATTAGTTGGCTTTAGAAAACAAGGCGTCCAACATGCCATTTGCAAACCTCGTCTAATATATGTTTTCTAAAAGCGTCCGATGAAAAAGTCATCCTAAGCTTTTTAACTTAGATGTTTTTGATTTGGTTAAGTTTTAATAAAGCTGAATAAGTTTATTCATCCTCGTATGTATTGAAACTCATTCCTTATGCTCTTCAATATGCTCTAACGTTTAAATATCTTGGCATTTAATGAAAAACAGGATATTCTGATGTAAGTACAACCACGCGAAAGAGTTTAGTCAACTTATCAAGGTTGAACTACAAAAAAAGAAGAACAAAAGAAGGTATGACCAAAAAGCAACACTATGCGTCAAACAATACCTACTTTCTTGGTACAAAACCACTTCAAGACAAGATTGTTTCATCTTCTGTCTCCAAAATTCTCGAGACATGTATCAAATCTTAAATGTGAAGGATTTTCCATGTATTTAATATTTCTACAAAACGGGAAAATCAAGTTGAAATTGTAACACTCTTATCTTAATTTTTTAATTATTTTTCTAATATTTGATAATTTGTTTTTTGAAAAATCGGGAAGAAGTTTCAAAAATTTTGTTTTCCACATTTGTATCCAGATTGTTGAGAGCTATTTAATTGTGGTTTTTGATAATTTTTCCAAGATAGTGCTTAGAGAAATTAGAAAATGACAATTTTATCCTTATTTCTCAACAATAAAGGCTAACATGAAAAAAAGATTCAATTGACATTAAAATTTTAATTTGAGCTTAGAATCATGTTATATGCATTAAAATACAATTAATTTTTTTTTATTGTAAATTTTCTGAGTGCAAAATGATCAAAATGTCCTTTGGGGTCTGTTAAGCTTAGCCAATATTGTCTTGACATCCAGAAATGGTAAAAATAATAATGTTAGTTTATTTTTAGATAAGATATTTAATTTTAGAATTTTCATAAAAAATTTGGTATTTATTGAATTAAAATAGATTTAATATGAATTTTCTAACTCAAAAATACTAAATAAATAAATAAACATATGAAATAAATTAATAAAAATAAAAATTAATTATTAAAACTTTATTTTTGATGGAAAATAATATATTTGTTCAATTTTACATTTAAATTCCTTATTTTGATATTAAAAGCTAATTTATTTAAGTTTAGGCAAATTTATTAGTACCAGTTGATTTAACTGCAGATAAAATTGATACTGATAAAGTGGGAACAGCACATAGGGACACGTCTAGCCCCTAATATAGCTGATTCACCACCTCTTTGTGAATATGTGTCCCTTAAGTAAATTAAAAATAAAAATAAAAATAGATTTTTGACATAATGGATGATGCAATTAGAGGACACCTAAGCCCCCTCCATTCTCTATAAATAGGTAACATTTTGGATAGATTTTCTCCATCCCCTTCCTCCTTGTGCTGGACAAAGCACTTTCCAAAGGCACCAATCACCATAATTTTTTTCCCTTACACCAAAATCTTGTTAGTTTTGCACTATTTAAGGAACCTCTCTTCCTAGGAGCTTTGGACCAACACTACCACCAACCTTCTCCTCATTTGAGCTACTTTAAGAGGTAATGGGAGGAGTGAGGTTGGTTCTAAATTATAGTCAATTTGCATGTTGGTAGGAAAGATTTTCTCCTAAACCTTTAAATGCATAAATTTAACTATGTTTTCCTTATAATGTTATAATGATTTTTTGCTAAATTTTAAAGTTTTAATATATTGTTACTCTTTTCAAATTTAGATAATTAAATTTTAATTATTAAGTTATTATTCTGGTCAAATTTAGATAACTAAATCACGTTTACAAAATTGTTATTTTGCTAAAATTTTAGAAATTAAATTATAATTACTAAGTTGTTATTCTACTAAGCTTTTAGTAATTAAATTAAAATTTCTAAATTGTTATTTTGCTAAAATTTTAGTAATAAAATTACAATTACTAAGTTGTCATTTGGTTAACATTTAAGTAATTAAATTATGATTACTAAGTTATTATTCTGCTAAAATTTTATGTGATTACTAAATTATTATTCTGTTAAAATTTTGGTATTGTGCAATTTCTGCAATATAAGGCAGAAATGCTAATTGTACTGGTGCTCAAATTAAATGAGACCAGGGAGAACATTTGTTTGAGAAGTCAGAAATTGATAAGTTAGTGAATAATGTAAAACAGGTGATATGTAGTGGCATAACACCCTGTTAGGGAACCTACGATTTAGTACACTGAGGAATGAAAGACAGAGACCCACTTGCGAAGGTCTTAGGGGTGGGCATCAAGTAGTGAAGGTCCCAATGGCCAGGGTAGCGCTCATGAGCTGGGTCATTCGCTTGACCAAGCTTGATAACCTTGACAACTGCTCAACATTCTAAGATTAGTGTAAGAGTATGCCTTTATAAATGGACGTCCTAAACTGTTACTTTCCTCAACGATGATAAAGACTATATCATGTGATGTTGTTGAGAGAGATATATGTACTCCCAGTTACTTTCTAGTTTTGTTAAGAACTATTACTCACTAATGGAAAGTATGGATGCATATTGAGTCAAGGGTAGCATAGTATAACTTAGAATAAACCCTAGGTTCCCCTCGATTGTCAACTGTGTTTTATCTGTATTTTATGGTAGAATTCCTACCATACATGTGAAAGTGATTTTAGAACAAATCACCTCACTCCATTATTTTCTTCCCCGTATGTTTGATCGTGATATTGAATATGACAGTAATGCCCAGTGATGCTGAGGACAAGTTAGAGGAAACTTCTATGGACGAGGATTTGTAGACTCAGTTTATAGTATTTTCTTTTCATGAGGAATAAGGTAGATTGACACTTCTCTATATAGATATTTTTTATGTACATATTGAGTTAGGTAATGTTTGACTTTTGATGTACTTTTGATTTCCTTGTATCCCAGTTGTTTTTTTGACATGTATTATTAAACCATAATGTATAGTTCTACGATACATATATATATAGACAGACTTTATCTTCTATCTTTTACTACCATTTCTAGATTCTGTTAAATTTAGAATTTTTTCTATTTTAAAAATAAAAAATTACTTGCATTTTCATTAACTCAAATTTAATAACTAATATAATTACTAAATTAGTATGGGGTACTATTAATGTGAATGGGTGTCATAGAAATAGTCTCTCTAAACGGATATATTTTTAGAAGGCTTTATGAGCAAGACTTGCAAGATGAAAAATAAAGGACTAAGTGGTGACACTATCGAACACGAACATAGCCTTGAATCTCTTATTGAAGGACTACCTTTGTGCTTAAAGTTTTCATATTCTTTGCATTGCAGAGCTTTTGTATTCTATGTTAACTTTCATATCCTCACTTTATGAGTTGATCTTTTGTATAAACAACCTTGTTGTTATGAAAGCCTGGAGAGGCTTTGTGACTAAAAAATACTTGGGTTTTTGTGATTTAGGGTTGATCACTAGTTGTAAGGCCTAAAGAGGCTGTTGAAGAATACTTGCTGTAACTAGGATTTGGTTAGGGGAAATCCTTCTAAAAAGAAGGTACTAGATGTAGCTTGGTTGAGTGAACCAATATAAAAACTGTGTTTTTCTCCTTCCTTGTCCTCACGCATTTTAGCTGGACGACCTTTACATCTTTTGTTAAACGTTTGCGAAAAAGGTTTTAAAAATTCATATATGTAACACCCTATGAGGCATTACCATACATACATACTTTCTATTGCGAAAGACATAGATCTCACAGAAAATAAAACCTCACACTTGTATTGAATAAACATAAATTCCTAATATCGTGGGTACCCAAGGTACCTTACAAAACTCAAGGTAGTAATAAAACATAAAGGTGCTTCAACATCGAGGGCTTAGTCTTAAACATAGTAATAAATACTAAAAGATAAGCCTAAAATATAAATGCGAAGCTCATGAACTTCATCCTTATAAGCAATTTAAGTCTCCATCCCTACTCAATTTGAATCATTTAAACCTAAACTAATGATACCAAAGTATCAATGAGCACCCTAGGGACATTACAACATCATGCAAGCATATAATATACATATTGATAGTTAGTTCTCATAAATTGCGACAATAGAGCATATAAACATTAATAAAATGTAATAATTTATACATCAATCATAGAATAAGGGATCCTAATCAATAATTCATAACACATTAGCATTTCTTAATTATACATTTTCTTTTCCTTTGCTTTTCTTATTCTTCCTATTGGCAGATTTGAGCTCAAAATCTTAAGGAGTGACCCCCTTTGCTTTTCAAACATCCTCCCCTTACCGGAGGTTGATGTAACACCCATTTAATTTTAAATATAATTTATATTAATTTAGTTATTAAGTTTAAGTAAATAAAATGTGTGTAAAATTTTTCCAGTTTTAAAAAAAATTCCAAACTTAACATAATTTGGAAATGGTAATAAAATATGAAAGATATATACATATATTTCATAAAACTGTACATCATGGTTTGAGTAATACATAATAGTTAGAAACAAAAGTACATCGAAATACATATACTACCTAACCCACTATATACATCAAAAGAGATCCTATATAGAGCAGTATTTATCTACCCTATCCCTTATACAAAAAGAAAATACTATAGGTCTTCAGGTCCTCCTTCGTTGAGATGTTCTCTATCTCGTACTCAGCATCACGGAGCGTTAATGTCGTCTTCAATAATCATGACCAATCATACACAAAAGAAAATAATGGAGTGAGGTGTTTTGTTCTAAAATCACTTTTACATGTGCGATAGGAAATCTACCATAAAACAAAGACAAAACACAACTGACAACACAAGAGATCCTAAGATTCATTCTAAGTTGTATTCGACTACCCTTGACTAGGTATGGATCCATACTTCCCATTAGTGGGTAATAGTTCTCAACAGAACCTGGGAAGTGACTGGGAGTACATATACCTCTCTCAACACCATCACATGGTACAATCCTCGTCATCATTGAGGAACAAAATAACAATTTAGGATATCCATTTATAGAAGTATACTCTCAAACCAATCTTGGAATGCTGAGCAGTTGTCGGGGTTATCGAGTTTGGTCAGGCGAATATCCTGGCTTAAGGGCGCTACCCTAGCCATTGGGACCTTCACCACTCGATGCCTACCCCCAAGACCTCCGCAAGTGGGTCCCTGCCTTTCATTCCTCAGCGTACCAAACTGTGGCTTCCCTAGCAGGGTGCCATGTCACTACATATCACTTGTTTTACATTACTCACTAAACTATCAATTCCTAACTTCTCAAGCAGAGGTTTCCCTGGTCTCATTTAACTTGAGCACCAGTACAATCAACATTTCTGCCTTATTTTGCAGAAATTGCACAATACCAGAATTTTAACAGAATAACGACATAGCAATTATAGTATAATTACTAAAATTTTGGCAGAATAACAACTAAATAAATACATTTTAATTTTCTAAAATTGAGCAGAGTAACAGCTTAGCAAGCGCATTTTAATTTTCTAAAATTGAACAGAGTAACAGCTTAGCAAGTATAATTTAATAATTAAAATTTGAGCAGAGTAACAATTTAGTAATTATGATTTAATAATCTAAATTTGGGCAGAGTAACAACTTAGTAAAAATTAAAGTGTAACTTTAAACAATAATAACAATACTAAAATTTAAGCCTAAACGGGTTTAGGGGAAAACCCTTCCTACCAACATGCAAAGTGACAGTAATTTAGAACCAACCCCACTCCCCCCATTACCTCTAAGATAGTTGATGAAGAGGATGGAATTGTTGGTGCAAAGCTTCTAAGAGGAGAAATTCTACTAGTTGAAAACTAGCAAAATTTTAACATAAAAACTAGATAAAAAAATATTTTAGAGAGAGAAAACTTTAGAAAGAGAAGCTCTCTAGCTTGGGAGAGGAAAGGATGAGTGAAAATCTGAAAACTTTGAGGCCTATTTATAGAAGAAGGAGGGGGGTTAGGTGTCCAAATATTTACATCATCCATTATGTCACCATTATGTCATAAATCCAATTTTTATTTATTTTTAATCCAATTTAGGGACACATATCTCAAATAGGTGGTGAATCACCTATTTTAGGGTTGGGGACGTGCTCCACCAGCTGTCCCAAGCCTCCATGTGTCAAATTTTATCTGTAGGTGAATTAACCGGTACCGACAAAAACGCCTAAACTTGAAAAAAATTAGCTTTTAATATCAAAATAATGTATTTTAATGCAAAACTGGATAAATACATTAATTTTCATCAAAAATAAATTTCTAATAATAAATTTTAATTTTTATTAATTTATTTCAAATTATATGTCTTTATTTTATATTTTTAAGCTAGAAAATTCATAGAAAATCCATTTTAATTCAATAAATACCAAAATTTGTATCAAAATTATAAAATTAAATATTTTACCCATAATTAAACTAAAATTACTATTTTCACCCTTTTTGAGTGTCAAACTAGTACTGGCTGGCTTATTAGACACGCAAGGGCATTTTGGTCATTTTACACAGAAATTCCAGAAAATTCCCAAAAATTTCCAAAATTATATTTTAATATATATGACATAATTCCAAGCTCAAATTGACATTTTAATGTCAATTGAATCTTTTCCTCATGTCAGTTCTTAATGTTGAGAAATAGGGATAAAATTGTCATTTTCTAATTTCTCCAAGCTCCGGCTCGGAAAAATTATTAAAATCACGATTAAATAGCTCTTGAGATTTTGAGCGAAATGGTGGGAGTCAGAATTTTAAAATTCATTTCCGATTTTTCAGAATTGTGTATAAAAAACAGTGGAAGAATTAAAATAGGATTATTATATTTTTCACTACTTTTTTCTCAAAATAAAGTTTTTATAATCAGAGATACTTAATATAAAATTTTCAAAATATTTTGAGGTCAAAAAGTCTCCGATTGGTTCCAACAGTCAACCAGGGGTATTTTGTCATTTTACAAAAATTATCTCAATAAATTCTAGAAAAATCTCTAAAATTATTATTAATTGTTCTAAATACATTGATGACTTAAAAACAATTTTTAAACATACAGAATAATTTAATATACAAAAGTAGGGGTGTTACAGTTGACACCACCCTTTGAGGATCGAAGGAGACGGATATCATTCCTTTGTCAAAGGGGATACTACATCTTAAACATTCTTTCTTTTAACATTTAGCTTTTGGTCATCCTTTAGGGACCGAAGAGGTTTCTATCCTTCTTTTGCCAAAGGAGACCTTTTTAACATTCATATACAGTCATACATATCACGTTGTATTCAGTCATATGGGAACATTCATTTATAGTCATACATATCACATTGTATTCATTCATATGAGAACATTCATTTATATTCATACATATCACATTGTATTCATTCATAAGAGGACATTCATTTATAGTCATATATATAATACCTTAAGGGGTATTACCGTAACTAAGTTAGCTTTCTAAGAACACAAAAGAAAGACTTAAAAACATAGAAACATGTTAAAGAGACTCATAAATATAATTAAATATTATATACGAACAATACAATGAGAAAAATACACGCCTAATACAACTCATCTATCACCCGAATGTGTCGAATAAAACATAAAGAGGAATACAAGAAAACAATATAAACTAGATTATATCTTCTTACACATGACTCCAAGCTCCACCTATATATGTCTTCACTTGTATCCTAAAAAAAAAAGGGAAACTTAAAAGAGTGAGACATAATGTCTCAGTGAGTGCTCTAAGGGTTCTACGGCTAGGTCAGACTCTTCTACTCAGACAACCTTCATTACTTATCTCTCATGGCTTTAGCCTCACTAGGCCTCTCATAATAATCCATACCTATGGTCAGGTCTACACCTTTCAATAATCAATGTTTCCTATTAACTCCTCTCTCATTTTCACAACTGTTATACAATCTTACTATCTTATTCTTAACCTAAGAACTCTTTCTTACCCAAAACCTTCTTTAGTATTTAAACCCTTCATGTTTAGATTTTACTCTCCTTCCTTTTTATATTTAAGGTTATTCTTTAGGGGTCAAGTCTAAGGTCACAGACGTTCTAAAATACTTTTGACACTCCTTTAACACTCACTTTAATACTCTTATTTTGTTCTCTCTACTTGTCTTATACATTTCTATTACGTTATGCGAGGATTCACTTTTTCTCTATCTTATTCACAACTATTATTATCCAATTAGAACCCTCATAACACTATCCTAGGGCCTAGACTCTCACTTATCCTTAAGGTAGCAAACACAATTTTAATTACAAGCATACATTTATTTCACATCTTTTGCCTAGTAACTAGACATACACATCGTTTGTTTCATTAAACAAGCATAACATACATTCATAACATAAGCACATATGCATAATCTCAACACTTCATCACAAGACACAATTACGTTTTCACACGTGTTCACATTACATCAATCGCTCATGAAGGTCACACAGACTTTACATAATTACAATTGTAGCACACTTCAACATATCACACGATAACAAGATACATATGCATGCTATGTTCCTAAACCACTACTCATGCACATGTGGCATCAACCTAAACTTTTCAGAAAGTAGACTAGGAGTAAATGCAGGCCATAAGAAGCGTCATTGGTATCGATGCCTTCGGCTTGCACACCCTCAACTAGCATGATATCCCTCGGTGACTAGTCAGGGTTACCCAGTTTTGCCAGTACGCCCCGGTTCCATGGGATCAACATGGACCATTAGAGTTTTCCCAACTGGATAACCCGCAAGGCTAAGGTTAGACAACCCATCACAGCCTCCACCAGTCAGATTCCTACATACTTTCTTCATCACATAACTTAAATGTTATGATGCATGATCACAAATAATGCTTACAACTTTTTGTAGACTTTTATCATGAAACATTGACACAATTTCATATCACACTTAGTTTTTTCAAGGTAAATAATAATCATACAATATAAACTCAACAAGGCATAAGAAAACAAACAACAATGAGTTAAAAACTGCAAAAAGGAGTTCATAAACACAAAAAAACGAAATAACAAAAATCGTATCTGCCCAGTAGGACGGAAATCTCGCCCGGCGGTTTAGCGAACCCGCCCAATGGGTCCATGTCAAGATTCAACCTGCCAAGTGGATGTTTCACCTTGCCCAGCAGGTCCGCGTGCCTAGCGCCAACACGAAATCCAGTTTTTGAAGAAAAGTCGCCTAGCGGCTATCTAATCCTGCCAGGCAGATCCGAAGTACTAATTTTAATTTATTTTTCCTATTGTCTTTGGTTTCTAAATGCTCCCAAATAAATAATTAGATTCTTAATCACTCTTCTACATTGATAATTGTTCAATCTAATCTATAAATTCTTTACTCCCTCACAATCCCCTCAAACCCATAAAATCCCTAAACTTAGGTATAAGGAGGGAAAAAGATAAATAGATGAACAAGAACAAGGAAAGACATGGGAGAGAGCACTCACCTTTATGGACATACAAAGCTGAGTTCTAGGGTTTGGGTTCTCCGGTTTCTATTCCTCCTCCTTCTCTTCCTCTTCTTCTTCCCTTTTCTCCTCATTCTCTCTAACTTCTTTTTTCTTCTATTTTGTGACGGCTAAACCTAACCTTAGACATACATTGTATCTCTTACCTAGGTGATAAAATTATATCTTATCTTTTACCTATTATAACAACTACCAATTTGATATTTAAGATTCATGTTTTGTTTTATTAAGTTCTTGGGTACTATCTCCTTCATTTCCTCTTACACTTTTATGACCTCTATAGAGTGAAAACACGATATCTGGAGTTATACTAACCTTATCAAGTTGATATTTATCTCATTTGAAAGCTAAGAAGATTATCTACAACTTTTATGTTGACCTCAAAAACTGGTTTGATCATTTGCTATGCCAAAACTTATGAAGAACATGAAATCGTTGCCTAATTTTGACAGCTTGACCTTTGCTCACTAATTTGATCATATATTGAGCTATAGACATTATTTTTTTGGTGATTTTAAAGCCATTAGTTAATTAACATCCAGGGCTATAATTCTTATGAAAGACACCTAAGCTTCATTCGCACTCTAGAGACCATGCATGGGCATGCTTTACAAAGCATGATCGTGCTTCTTTTTGAGGCGCTAATCTGAATTTGATGCACGGCCATGCCTTACGAATCACGGCCATGCTCACTGTCTTGTAAGTTTAGGGCATGAATTTAAAGCTTAGGAGGCCTCCCATGACCTCCTACCTCATAAATATACACAATTTGAGCATGTTTAACCGTTCACAACATCTTAAACACTAGAGTACTACATCGATAATGCAATTACATACCCCAAATCCCCATTCATATTATAAACATTTATTTGCACCAAAAACCCCAATTGAACCCTATATTGACATGTTTATACAATGCATATGGAGAATATAAGACAAAACATACATGGGGAAAAGGGTAAACATACAAAGGAATGTATACAAGCGACAATACAATTATGGGGATGAGGAAATCGGCAAGGGGCTACATTCATCTAAAGGTGCTCATCATTTTGCTATGGCTTGGCTAAGCTTTTGCTCTTCTTCTCCTTTCCTTCTTTCTCTTTTTCCCTTCTTCTCTCACTTCCTTCCTCTCCTAATTCCATGCGTGATGTGGTATGTGCTTGTGTATAAACCCTAATTCCCTTATTGGGTCTTAAAGGCCCGTCCTTATAATAACCTCCTCCTTTTGAACAAGGCCCACTATTAGATTATTCATTAAAACACTCCTAATTATTAAATAAACTATAGTTAATATTAAATTATTACACCTAATTTTTGCGAGTATGTTACATTCTACCCCCCTTAAATAATTTTTGTCCCCAAAATTTGGAACCTTATGCACACTCAAACTGCTCTTACTTATCTTTCTAGATCTTTTAAGATTCATTTTATTAATGACTTTTCAAACTGTGTTTAAACCCTAAAAGATCTTGCAATTCTTCCATAACTCTATTTAGGAAAATTTTACTCCTCTGTTCAAAGGGTTTCATAAGGTTTCACTTCGTACCTAGAGTAGTGTAGTAATCATCATAGTGGGGTTCTATCTAGGTAGGTGCTTATCACCATATTTCCTTTCTTGTTCAAGCCAGATTCTCATTCAAATCCTCTAAGGTCAAGTGTTTCTGGTTTAGGACTTTGTCAAGGAGTTACGTGGTACTCTGAAATCCGTTCCTATAAGCCTATGCTAGATGTAACTTACTAAGTTTTCCTCTATAGGGTAGTTCTAATCCATCATCACTTAGGTTACACCTCAATTTTCCTCTTGTAAGTGACTTTATTCCATCATCACTCTAATCATCTCTAGGTTGGGGGTCTCTAAATCGTCTATATCAATCTCATCCTAGAGGTACATGTAGGGATTTCCTATTCATAGTGTCAGCTACTACGTTAGTTTATCTGGCATGGTACTTCTCTTACAAGGTTTAGATTACTTGAAAAAGATTAAGATCAATATCTTCTTATCTCCAACCAATAACATTCTAATTCCTAATCCCAAGAAAAAGGTGTGATGAACACTCATCTCTCTCTTACTAAACACTTGTAACTTAGAGAAACACACTGGACAAACAAACAACCAAAGAAATTTCACATCATACAACTTGATTGGTTTGAAGACAAACCACACCAGAGGTAACATAATTCCCACTTAAGGGCCATCATAGCAATCAAAGAAAATCAATGATAACACCATCTATATAACTGCATTCAAGGAAAAGGATAAAGACTTTACAAGAAATTCCAAACGCTTCACATAACAAGAGAAAGAACATACTATTCCTATGACGTGCAAATAGCCAAGAGACTTATTAGTTAGAAAATATATACCTAGGGTAGGTTCGTCATCCTTATTGGTCTTTCTAATACTCAGAGTAGAAGGGCTAAACTATAGCTAGAGGTATAGGGTTGATTGTCTCTTCTCTATTCAATCTAGGACATTTCTTGACAGTGGTTATACACACATAGGCTAAGCAAACACAATTTCTCATGGTTTTACCACACTTGAGACATCCCTCAATTTTAGGACTCTCTAATACTGGTGTTATCTTACCCTTACCCTTATTCTTCTTTGGTTTCTCAAGTTGGTGAAGCCCTAAGCCCTCTCTCCTTCTATTGTGATGCCTTTGTGGTGTACTCTTAACTTCTCTAATGTTGCCCTCTATCTCACTCTTAGCTTCCTCCCATAGGTCCATCATAACTTAGGATTCTTGGCAAGTATACCAAGTCACATTAATTGCAAGGGTGAATAAGAATATCGTTCCGTCAGAGACTTAGTTTAGTGCTTAGCAATTCCTAATTTTACTACTATTTAGGCTATTAAATGGAATTTTCAATCTAGCTCTAAACATGCAAATTTAAGCTTTAACACTAAAATCATAGAACTAGCAATTTTTCTCTTTTTATTTTGAAATTTTAAAAGATAATAGAATTAAAAAGGGATCTTGCAACTATAAAAACTATCGAGGGTTCAGTTAGCCTAGATATCCATCCCATGCTCAAAAAGGTTATCTATTCAAATTCTAAGTTTCAATGTTAAGAAGAGTCAACATAATTACTTATGATTGAATCTCTCAAACCATAAGCCTAATTTCCACAATCAACCCCTAATCCCTTAGGCAGTTCATTTACAAAAATTGCATTAAGAATAAGAGCTATATTTTTCTCTAATGAAGCAAATCTCATTCCTAAAATATGTCTCATTAGGTACTTGATTTCAGTTCAGAATTTAACTAGTATTTCCCAATCACCAATCAAACTCTTAAATCATTCCAAGGTTAATCAATCCAAAGAATGCATTAAGAATAGAAATCAAATACTAACACAAAACTTTGGAATTCAAATAGAAACAAAGTATAACATTTACATTGAGATGTCAATCTAGCTAACCTACACCCCAACAACTAAGGAACTAGCCACTCATAGTCATCTCACAATCCTCGATTGCAATTCCTTGTGTTCTTGATCTTGAAAGCCTTTGGAAAAGAACTCCAACCCCTTAGCTCCTCTTCACTTCGCACAACTCTTTAGAAAATGATCAATCCTATTTAATTCTTCTGAAAAGTCACCTTAAATAGTGAAAATTATCATTAATGCGCGCTTAGCGCTCTATTCTGTGCACTGGGTTCCCTTTAAACAATAACTCAAAGGGTCTCTGGTAGGTGGGTGCTAAACCCTCTAAATGGGCGGTGAGCCCTCTAACTATTATCCTTTTTGGCTATTGTGCGCTAAGCCCTTGAGATGGGGGCTAAGCCCTCACACTTAACTTCTATTTTCCTTGACACACTTGGGCTAGACCTTCAATTTATTGGGTTCTCATCCTAGGTTGTCCACAAAGTTGTTGTTGGTCTTCCAATCTACACATATTAACACATAAAATAAGTAAAAATCATATATATTTTCAAAATAAAGAAAACTTAATTTTATTGACTTAATTGACTTAAAATATAGCTCAAACTAAACATTTTATAAAAACTTAAGAATTATAAATAACTTTTATCCTCTAATAGATGTACCTCTCCAAAATCACTACCTTGAAGTTTTTTCACTCTAGAGGGATTCCTGGATAGGCCAGCCTAATTTATCTTATACTATGGTTAAGTAAGGTTACATTTAAACTGAGATCCCTAAACTCCTTTATCGCTAACTTCCACAACTCTTATCCACACAAAGGGTTGTCCTTTCCTAGCCAACTTGGTCAAGGATAAAGCTAATTGGGGAAAATCCTTTTGATGAATCTTCTATAACAATTTGCTCAACCTTAGAAACTCCTAATCTAGGCTACGACCTTTTGTTTAGTAAACAATTCCTTTTCTCATAGGATAATCCTAAAGTGCTCTCCAAGCTCTTCTAGTATCCGAGAACAAACTAGGACGTCATCTATGAATACCACCACAACTTGTCTAAGGACGGCTGGAAAATCATATTCATGTAATCTGTGAATATGACAGGAGTATTGGCTAATCTAAAAGGCATAACCAAGTACTTATAGGATCCGTAATGAGTCCTAAAGGTAGTTTGTGGAGTATCTTTTGACTTCGTTATAATCTTTTAGTAACCTAACCTAATGTCTATCTTAGAGAAAGTCTTCGCTTCTCTAGGTTGGTTCAACAAGTCATTTATCTTAGGGAGTTGGTACTTACTCTTAACTATCACCTAGTTAAGTTATCGATAGTCATCACGCAACTGCATGCTACTAGTCTCTCTCTTTTCATTAAAAGAACTGATGCTCCCTAAGGGAAAACACTAGGCCTAATAAATTGTTGGGCTATCAAGTCCTCTATCTCTGCATTAAAGAAAAGCATGAAACTAAACTAAACTTGGTTCCTGTACACTAAACCTTAGAGGATCTAAGGAACACTAAATTTAATGAGGATTTGGTCCTTGAACAACACTAGAAGAAAAATCTATGGTTTAATCAAAATAATTTATCACAACTAGATTGGTGGAAATTCACTCTATACTAAGGGTAGCACCTAGACCACTTAAAGGCAAACATACTAAGTCATCAAGAAAATGCCTATCTTGAATCTCTAGGGAACATTCTATGAAATTATGGGAAGCTACAATCCTACCATCAATAGGAGTGGACACACTTAACAAAAAAGATAGGGATTTCATAAGTGACTTTAAACACTTTTCACAACAAAAGAAATAAAGGAGGGCCTATGGGTGGTCGCTTACTCCATGGATACAGGCCTTTAATCACCATGCTTTCTACTTACACCATACAACATATTGAGTTGACTAGTCTCAATATTTCACAACAAGGTAATATAGAATTCATGGCAACATAGAACACTACTCTTTATCCTAACCACAGTCCGAATGAATCAAACTACTTTGATACCAAAATGTAACACCCTAGGAGGCATTATCATACATACATACTTTTTATTGCAAAAGATATAAATCTCACAGAAAATAAAACTTCCAACTTATATTGATAACATAAATTCCAAATATCATGGGTACCCAAGGAACCTTACACAATTCAAGGTAATAATAAAACATAAAGGTGCCTCAACATCGATGGCTTCATCTTAAACATAGTAATAAATACTAAAAGATAAGCCTAAAACATAAAGGCGAAGGTCATGAACTTCATCCTTAAAAGCAGCTTAAGGCTCCATCCCTACTCAATCTAAAACATTTAAACTTCAACTAATAAGACAAAAGTCTCAATGAGTGCCCTAGGGACACTACAACATCATGTAAGCATATAATATACACACTGGTAGTTAATTCTCATAAATTGCGACATTAGAGAGCATATAAACATTAATAGAATGTAATAATTTATACATCAATCATAAAATAAGGTATCCTTATCAATAATTCATAATATGTCATTATTTCTTAATTAAACGTTTTCTTTTCCTTTACTTTTCTTATTCGCCCTATTGGCAGATTTGAGCTCAAAATCTCAAGGAGCGTTCCCTTTGCTTTTGCCAAACAACCTCCCTATACAAGAGGTTGACACCATCCTTTGAGGATCGAAGGAGACGGATATCCTTCCCTTGTCAAAAAGGATGTTACATCTTAAATATTCTTTCTTTTAACATTAAGCTTTTGGCCATCCTTTTGGGATCGAAGAGGTTTCTACCCTTCCCTTGCCAAAGGAGACCCTTTCAACATTCGTATACAGTCATACATATCACATTGTATTCATTCATATGGGAACATTCATTTATAGTCATACACATCACATTATATTCATTCATATGAGAACATCCATTTATAGTTATATATATCACATTGTATTCATTCATATGAGAGCATTCATTTATAGTCATACATATCACATTGTATCCATTTATATGAGAACATTCATACATATCACATTGTATTCATTCATAAGAGGACAGTCATTTATAGTCATATATATATATATATATATGTATATATATATCACATTGTATTCATTCATAAAAGGATAGAGAAAATCATACAATAAGGATAATAACATAGACATGTATATTCATCTCATAGACACATATTTTATCTCTTATTATAGGTTAAACATACATTTTATATTACCTTTTGGGATAGGTATATATTCATCAAGTTGATATTTATCTCATTTGAAAGCTAAGAAGATTATCTACAACTTTTATGTTGACCTCAAAAACTGGTTTGATCATCTACTATATCGAAACTTATGAAGAACATGAAATCATTGCCTAATTCTGACAGCTTGACCTTTGCTCACTAATTTGATTATATCTTGAGCTATAGACATTTTTTTTGGTGATTTCAAAGCCATTAGTTAGCTAACATCTAGGGCTACAATTCATATGAAAGACACCTAAGCTAATTCACACTCTAGAGACCATGCACGAGCATGCTTTATGAAGCACGATTATTCTTTTTCTGAGGCGCTAATATGAATTTGATGCATGACCGTGCTTTACGAAGTATGGCCATGCTCACTATCCTGCTGGGTTTAAGGCATGATTTTAACATCTTGTTTTTCCTAATGTGTGATTAAGTGTTTTAATAACTAAAAAGTGGAAATTTGATATATAATCTAGGTGATTAAAAGAAATAAATGAATTGTTGTTATGTATGGTATGTTGCATGTAAGTGATGATTTGATGTTGTTGGTTTGAAATTCTAATTTGAATTTAGGAAATTTAAGATATGTGCTTGAGCTAATTTGGATATGTTGTGAGAGTGATTTTGGGGTTTTGAGAGAAAACAGATAACTTAGACCAGTTTTAAGATAAGGAAAGTGGCTTGGTGAGATTTAGGTCCTCAGTTGGCCAAAAGTCCGTGTGAGAGCTCCGGGGAGGTCGAATATATAAGGGAAGGGGAGGGATTTCCCCTCATTCTCTCATTTTCTTTCTCTCTCTTCAATTCTTTCTCAATCTCTCTCTAAAAATCTGAGGTTACTACGGGTGTTAAGAGGATTCCCAAGCCTAGTGCAGTGTTGTTGTGGAAGGAAGATCAATCTGTAGAAGGTTTTGGTTTTTAAATTGTAATTGATTGTTGGGTTGGTTGTGCAGTGAAAGGTTGCTTAGATAGGACCTCTACTTGTGGTGTATGATATTATTGACTGTTGGAGGCTGGAATGGGCCTGCGTGTTGATAATCGTTGTTGGACCACAGGTGGTGCCGAGTAGACCACGTGGTAGTGTGATGCTGTTGTTGTGTTGATACACATATATAATTTGTTTTGTTGTGGTATTGTGGTTCATGCATACATGCATATGTTGTTGGCTGAGGTAGTATGGGCCTCATGCCGTATGCGGGTAAGCATAGAAGTTAGGGGTGAATAGAGCTGCGGCTCAGATAGGCCTTCAACCTAGTGCCTGGATGAGAAGTGAGGTTTGAAAGCTAGGCCTAGGGGATGAGTGCATGGGTAAATCCCGCAGGGGGCCAAGGCAATGCAGGTCTTGTGTCGCGGTATACCACCACCCACATTCACTTATCCTGACAACCATAAGCTTATACAACTTATCAGAGTTTTAGCAATCCCTAAATGGTGTATGGCCATGGTAAGGGATAAGCTCTAGCTTATCGCTCGAAATGTAGAAATCTTTCGAGAGTCGTGTCATTCATACATTGACATATGGGGTTGATAGCATAGTATTTGATGTGGTGTGTGATACACTGTAATGCATGTAGACCATCACTTTGTTTTGTAAATGTGGGATAGCATAGCTGATTAATGATTTTAAATATATTGGATTAAACATTATATGTTAATCTTTGTTTCGTAAGCTTATCCTTGCCTTGTTCTGTCGTTGGTTTGATATCTTGTTGCTGTTGTTGCGTTGCTGTGACTGTGATGATCACGTCATTTTGAAGTGGGAGCAGGGGGAGAAATGTCCACAGATCCAGCATCTTAAAGCTGATGGAGAAGGTCTCAAATTAAGATTTTTGGAGGCCCTTTTGGGTGGAGCTTTTCAAAAAGCTCTTTTTATTTATTTTCGGTTTTTGATTGTATATGTTGTATAGTTGACCAGCTATAGGGAGTTTTGGTTTTGTATTTCTCCCTTGGTATTGTATATATATGATAATGGACTTGTATACAGTATTATTTCATACCTTATATGTTTTAGAGTAACCTGTGGATTGGTTATTATTATTATTATTATTATGTATGTATATATATATGTATATATATATATAGGGGTTTGTTTGTAGTACTGTGGCAACAGAGGGTCGTTACAATTTAAGCACGTTTAATCGTTCACAACATCTTAAACATTAGAGTACTCCACCAATCATGCAATTACATATCCTAAATCCCCATTCATATTATAGACATTTATTTGCACCAGAAACCCCAATTAAACCCTATAATGGCATGTTTATACCATGTGTACGAAGAATATAAGACAAATGATGTATAGGGAAAAGGGAAAACATACAAGGAATGCATACGAGCAATAATACAATTATGGGGATGGAGGAATAGGCAAGGGGTTGTACTCACCTAAAGGTGCCCATCATTCTACTATGGCTTACCTAAACTTTTGCTCTTCCTCTCCTTTCTTCCTTTTTCCTTTTCCCTTCTTGTCTCACTTCCTTCGTTTCCCAATCCCATGCATTATGTGGTGTGTGTGTGTGTGTATGGCTTATATTTATAAACCCTAATTCCCTTATTGGGCTTAGAGGCCTGCCCTTTTAATAACCTCCCTCCCTTTAAACAAGGCTTACTATTAGAGTATTTGTTAAGACACTCCTAATTATTAAATAACCTATAGTTGTAACACCTATTCATATTAAATATAATCCATATTAATTTAGTTATTAAGTTTAATTAGATGAAAATGTGGGTAAAATTTTTTCCTTTTATAATAGAAAAAATTCAAATTTAACATAATTTGGAAATGGTAGCAAAAGATGAAAGATAAGACTGTATATATATATGTCGTAAAACTATACATCATGATTTGGTATAACAGTCATAAAATACAAAAAGACTGGAAGTGCATCAAAAAGATCCAATATAGAGTATTATCAATTTATCCTATTCCTTATACAAAAAGAAAAATACTATAATATAGGTCTTCAGATCCTTGCCCACTAAAGTATCCTTTGACTCGTACTCAGCATCACGGGGCATTGACATCGTCTTTAATAATCATAATCAATCATACATAGAAAACAAAATAAGGGAGTGAGGTATTTTGTTCTAAAATCACTTTTACATGTATGGTAGGAAGTTTACCATAAAACAAAGATAAAACATAGCTGACAATAAAAGGAAATCTAGGGTTCATTCTAAGTTGTATCAGACTACCCTTAACTTGATATGGATCCATACTCCCCATTAGTGAGTAATAGTTCTCAACAGAACCGGAAAGTGACTGAGAGTACATATACCTTATCAACATCATCACATGGTATAGTTCTCATCATCATTAAGGAAAATAATAATCAGGATATCTATTTATAGATGTATACTCTTAAACCAATCCTGAAATGTTGAGCAATTGTCAGGGTTAATAAGCTTGGTCAGGCGAGTATCCTGGCTCGATAGCGCTACCCTAGCCATTGGGACCTTCACCACTTGATGCCTACCCCCAAGACCTTCGTAAGTGGGTCTCTACCTTTCATTCCTCGACGTATCAAACTGTAGCTTCCCTAGCAAGGTGCGATATCATTGCATGTCACTTGCTTTATATTACTCACTAAACTATCAATTCCTAACTTCTTAAGCAGAGGTTTTCCTGGTCTCATTTTATTTGAGCACCAATACAATCAACATTTTTGCCTTATATTACAGAAATTACACAATTTTAAAAAAGTAACAATTTGGTAATTATGAAAAATGTTAGCAAATATTAACTTAGTAATTACTAAAATTTTATCAGAATAACAATTTAGTAATTATAATTTAATTACTAGAATTTTGACAAAATAACATCTAAATAAATATATTTTAATTTTCTAAAATTTAAGAGAGTAATAGCTTAGTAATTATAATTTAATTTTCCAAATTTAAGCAGAGTAACAACTTAGCAATTATAATTTAGATTAAACTTAGCAAAAATTAAAGTTTAATATCAAATAGTATAAAAGTGATAATAATAATAATAATAATAAAACTTATGCCTATACAGGTTGAGGGGAAAACTTTTCCTGCCAACATGCAAAGTAACAATAATTTAGAACCAGCCTCCACTCTTCCTATTACCTGTAAGGTGGTTGATGCTAGTAAAATCTTTAGCATAAAAATAAAATAAATGTTTTTTAGAGAGAGAAGCTCTTTTTTTTTCTAGCTAGCTTGAGAAAGGAAGAGGTGCTGAAAAATGGTCCAAAACTATGGCTATTTATAGAGGAAGGAAGGAGCTTAGGTGTCCATATGATTATACCATGCATTTTATGATAATTCTCATTTTTATTTAATTTTAAAATTATTTATGGGACACATACACCATTTAGGATGGTGAATTACCCCTCCTAGGCTTAGGGATGTGCATAATGTAACTGCCTGGCCGCTTTTAGGATCGAAAACTGTCCCCACAAACCAACACAGACTTTTAGCATGCTTTGTCCTCACTCACACGTTTTCTGGGAAACTTCCCAGGAGGTCACCTATCCTAGAATTGCTCCAAGTTAAGCACGCTTAACTGTAGAGTTCTTACGTGATAGGCTACCGAAAAGTAGATGCATCTTGTTGGTATAGGTAACACTTATTAATTCCTTTAAGCTATCCTTAACTGTACAGTCCCACACTTGCACAGCCTTTGCATCCCTCTCACTCTGGTGTGTATTCAATTCATTCATGTGTCCTCCCGCTAGAAGCCTGCTAGGAGCCACTCCTTGTTCGTGCCTCATTTCTTTTGCACCGACGATCATTCTCTGCCCTCGTCAGCGCTCAGGATGGTACATGCCCACCAGCTTCTGTTTGGTTTATCCTTGAACCACATCGTACTGGGAGAGAGGCTCTACTTTGATACCACTTTGTAACTGCTTGGCCGCTTTCAGGATTGAAGACTGTCCTCACAAACCAACACAAGACTTTTCAGCGTGCTTTGTCATTACTCATATGCTTCTTGAGAAACCTTCTAAGAGGTCACCCATTCCAGAATTGCTCCAAGTCAAGCATGCTTAACTGTGGTAGTTCTTAAGTGATAGGCTACCGAAAAGTAGATGCATCTTGTTGGTATAGGTTGCACTTATTAATTCTTTTAAGCTATCCTCAACTGCACAATCCCACACTTCACAGCCTCTGGATCCCTTTTATTCTGGTATGTATTCGATTCATTCATGTGTCCCTCCTGCTGGAAGCCTGCCAAGTGCCGCTCCTTGTCCGTGCCTCATCTCTTTTACATCGGCGATAACTCATCGCCCTCGTCAACGCTCGGGATGTTACACATAATGAGTTGTCCCAACTTTATCAATGTAAATTTTATCTACAGTTAAATTAATTGGTACTAATAAAATTGCCTAACTTTGAAAAATTAGCTTTTACTATCAAAATAATACATTTTAATGCAAATTGATCATATATATTATTTTTCATCAAAAATAAAATTCTAATAATTAATTTTAATTTTATTGATTTATTTCAAATTATATGTATTTATTTTGTATTTTTAAGCTGGAAAATTTATAAAAAATCCATTTTAATTCAATAATAGCAATTTTTTTTGAAAATTCTAAAATTAAATATTTTACCTATAAATAAATTAAAATTATCATTTTCACTTTTTCTGTATGTCAAAATCATACTAGCTAAGCTTAACGGATATCTAGGGGCATTTTGGTCATTTTGCACTAAAATTCTCAAAATTTTCCAAAATTATATTTTAATATATATGACATGATCCCAAGCTTAAATTGATATTTTAATATCAATTGAATCTTTTTCTCATGTTAGTACTTAATATTGAGAAATAAGGGTAAAACCATTATTTTCTAATTTCTTCGAGTTCCAACTTGGAAAAATTATTAAAAATAAAAATTAGATAACTCTTAAAATTTTGAGCATAATGGTAAGATCAGAATTTCGAAATTCCTTCTCGATTTTTCAAAATTAAATTGTCAAATATTAGAAAAATAGTTGAAAAAATCAAAATAGAGTTGTTATATTTTTCTTTATTTTTCTTTCAAAATAAAATTTTTATAATGAAATATATTTAGTATAAAATTTTTGAAATATTTTGAGGTCAAAAAATCTCTAGTTGGTTCCTTATAGTCAACTAGGGGTATTTTTGTCATTTCACAAAAATTATCTCAATAAATTCCTAATTTTTTTTAAAATTATTATTAATTATTCTAAGTATATTGATTTAGACTTAAAAATAATTTTTAAACACTTCTAACTATTTTTGTCTATTAATTTTGTTATCTTACGAAATGGTCATTTTACCAATTTTCGGGCTTTGTTCCCTAAAAATTATTAAAAATATAAATTAAATACTACTTATTAATATGAATTTAACCATTGGATCAAAATTTTGAAATTCTCATCTAGTTCTCTAGAAATAAATATAGAATAATTAAAAAAACAATTTAATAAGCAAAAGTAGAGGGTGTTATAATAGTTAATATTAAATTTTTACACCTAATTTTTGCGAGATGTTACAACATACACACAATTCAAGACTCCATTCTTATGTGTTTCTTACTCTTTCAAGAGATAGGATATGCTTGATTTCAGTTCTCAATTTTTTTGGTTTTAAAAATTGTTTTTTAAAATAATACACACTGCTCAACAACTAATTTCTTATGTAAAATTTATAAAGTTTTGAAAATTATTTTTAAAACAAGTATTTTAAAAACCAAAATACAGAAATAATTAAAAAATGTTTTTTTCATTCTCTTTTTTTATCTTTCTCAAATGTTCTTATTCAATAGGTCAAGTGCTTAAGAAATGACTAATAACAATATTATCTTTTAGGAATCACTTTTTATTACTTTTTTTTAAACAAAGAATTTTTTTTGAAAAGACTAATCGAACAATGCCTTAATCTTAATCTCACAATAACCCTCCTTGATACATGTATTTAAAAGATGGTAGCCCAAAAATTAGTTATGTGAATTATAATAATCTAATATATTAAATTAGTCCATAAGATAAACAATGACAATAAATAAATAAATAAATCATAATATTAAAGTGTACAAAACACAATGATGAATTAAATATTTACAAGCATTTAAATTTGGGATAGTGCAAAATTATATTGAAACTGAATTAAATATTTCCAATCATCAAATACTAAAAACATATATCTATAAGGTAAGAGTTTGAATATTAAGCACAACTAATGAAGTATAAGACAATCAAGAAATGCCATATATTCCATTAATGAGTTATTGAACTGATAACATCATAATAAGAAGTTTGGGCCAAATCAGTGATTGTAAGGGAATAAGTTTTGGAATATTTAAATACTTAAGTAACTTGGATTTAAAAGACTGCATTTGAGAATTTGATACAGACTCAAGATTAGTTGGAGATAAAAGACACTTAGAGAAAATTATTCTAGAAATAATAGGCCAAGTATTGAGAAATACAGCACATAAGACAATCCTTAGTTATTAATGTTGAAGTGAATTCACCTAAATGACTTTGAAATTCTTTAAGTGATAAATTGGAAATGAAAATGTTGAGTAAAGGACATGAACTAAATAAGACTCAAATCCCAATTAATTAAGATAAATTATTGGTCATGTAGAGCTTAATTTATAATTAGGCAACTAATGAAGTTTAAATTGACAATAAAGTAGCTAATTAAATAATTTATTAAATAATCCTTTAGTCAACGCTTGGAGACAAGGTTGATTCGAAATGGGCAAAGTCAATCCTTTGATCATAATCCATTTTTAAAGTTTTAGAACATAGGAAAACACAAGAAAGGGGTTGAACCGTGTTCTAAATAATTTTTGCAAATATTTTCACAAAACTTGGATCATTTTATTGATAGGATGATGTATGTAAGACTTTGTGAAAGATGAAGTTGATTTTAACTTGTTAGAAAGATAAGAAAAGGAAATTAGTTCTACTTTGTTAAACAAAAGGACTGGATCCAAGAGAGGGGGGGGGGGTGAATTGGATCTTTCAAAATTTTCAAGAATCCCCAACTTTCTTTCAATAGTGAATAACTAGATTTTTCAAAAACTTTGAATCTTATTGATTTGGTTATACGAATGAAATAGCATTGGATCAATTATCTTGAACTTTTCTATGCAAAGAGCCTTATGATTTTAAATGCAAGTGATCAAGATTTAGTATGCTAGCAAGAGAGTTGAGGAAAGAAGAGAGTAAACAAGATTTATACTGGTTCGATCACTACCACTGTGATCTACATCAATTTCCAATCAAACCGATTGGTGTTATCACTAAGTAATTCAAATGTTTACAAACACTGTGCACAAACACAAGAATTACAACCAAACAAACCACACAATCAAGTTTCTTGAACCCTTTCAAGAAAAACTTGAATCCCAGTCTTGTGGAACCCTACCACAAGGAAGATAAGAGAGACACCCTCTTAAGAATGAAAATCAATTTAGAAGAAGGTTAGATCTCACCTTGGTTTATGATAGATGGAAGACAATGAAGAACCAATTAAACTTTACCCAAGAAAAGACTTTTCTTTATCCTCAAGATTGATCAATGATGAGCTCTTTGACTTTGATCCAAAACTTTTAGTGATGAAGAAGAATGATATGAATTTTCTTTAGAAAAGCTCTCTCTCAAATTTAGAAAAGTGAAGTTGTATTGAAGTGTGTTAAAAGATTCACAAAGGTTCACTTTATATAGAGAGTTCACTGAACAACTAATTATTTAGACTTGTAATCAGTTATTTTGTCCTTTAGAATCTAGAAAATGAAGTTTGAATGAGTTTAACTTGTTATTTCCATTTATAACTAGTTAAAACAGAGGCCATTTGAATTTCCCTTTACTGGAATAACTAGTTACATAACTTTGTAACTAGTTATTTTCATATAGGACAAAACAGTTTTATATTATGTAACTAGTTACAGAATTATGTAATTAGTTACTGCTGAAATAACTAATTACATAATGTTGTAACTAGTTAAAATAGAAAACATGTAACTGATTACATACTGATTTAACTAGTTAAAATAGTGTATGTTTTCACTGTTTACACAAAATTAAACGATTTTAATTGATTGCAAAGCTAACTTAACCAATTAAGTGGTTCTTTAATATGAGATTAAGTAGTTCTAAAGCTTTAGTGTGTAGTTCTTACTTCCTATCAATTTAAAAACAAGTTTTATCAAATTATTTCTCTTCAAATTCAATTGTAGACTTATAGAAAATATATTTCCACTTTGTTAACCTTTAATTCTTAAATCTTGAGCTCATTACCATCAAACCATTAAGGATAGAGATAAATCATGCAAGATTACAAACACACATACACATGTATAAACACACATTACAACTTTGCACTCATCAAGAGGCTAAATCATCAAAACTATATTAATTTTCCTTGGGGCAAGAGTAATCTTCTTCTTGCTTCTTCAATCTCCCCCTTTTTGATGATGACAAGCACTTGATAACTTGTGTGTCTTGTAACACCCATTCATATTAAATACAATTCATATTAATTTAGTTATTAAGTTTAAGTAAATAAAAATGCGTGTAAAATTTTTCCATTTTTAAAAGAAATTTCAAACTTAACAGAATTTGGAAATGGTAATAAAATATGAAAGATATATACATATATATCATAAAACTGTACATCATGGTTTGAGTAATACATAACAATCAGAAAACAAAAGTATATCGAAAGACATATACTACCTAGCCCACTATATACATCAAAAAGATCCTATACAGAGCAGTATTTATCTACCCTATCCCTTATACAAAAAGAAAATACTACAGGTCTTCAGGTCCTCCCCCGTTGAGATGTTCTCTATCTCGTACTCAGCATCATGAAGCATTAATGTCGTCTTCAACAATCATGACCAATCATATACAAAAGAAAATAATGGAGTGAGGTGTTTTGTTATAAAGTCACTTTTATATGTACAATAGGAAATCTACCATCAAACAAAGATAAAACACAACTGATAACACAAGGGATCCTAAGGTTCGTTCTAAGTTATATCCGACTGCCCTTGACTAGGTATGGATCCATACTTCCCATTAGTGGGTAATAGTTCTCAACAGAACCTGGGAAGTGACTGGGAGTACATATACCTCTCTCAACACCATCACATGGTACAGTCCTCGTTATCATTGAGGAACAAAATAACAATTTAGGATATCCATTTATAGAGGTATACTCTCAAACCAATCTTGGAATGCTGAGTAGTTGTCAGGGTTATCGAGTTTGGTCAGGCGAATATCTCGGCTCAAGGGCGCTACCCTGGCTATTGAACCTTCACCACTCGATGCCTACCCCCAAGACCTCCGTAAGTGGGTCCCTGCCTTTCATTCCTCAGCGTACCAAACTGTGGCTTCCCTAGCAAGGTGTCCATGCCATTACATGTCACTTGCTTTACGTTACTCACTAAACTATTAATTCCTAACTTCTCAAGCAAAGGTTTCCCTGGTCTCATTTAATTTGAGCACCAATACAATCAACATTTCTGCCTTATTTTGCAAAAATTGCACAATACTAGAATTTTAACAGAATAATGACATAACAATTATAGTATAATTACTAAAATTTTGGCAAAATAACAACTAAATAAATACATTTTAATTTTTTAAAATTGAGCAAAGTAACAGCTTAGCAAGTGCATTTTAATTTTCTAAAATTGAATAGAGTAACAGCTTAGCAAGTATAATTTAATAATTTAAATTTGAGTAGAGTAACAATTTAGTAATTATGATTTAATAATATAAATTTGGGCATAGTAACAACTTAGCAAAAAATAAAGTTTAACATTAAACAATAATAATAATCATAAAACTTAAGCCTAAACGGGTTTAGGGGAAAACCCTTCCTACTAACATGCAAAGTGACAATAATTTAGAACTAACCCCACTCCCCCCATTACCTCTAAGATAGTTGATGAAGAGGATGGAATTGTTGGTGCAAAGCTTCTAAGAGGAGAAATTCTACTAGTTGAAAACTAGCAAAATTTTAACATAAAAACTAGATAAAAATATTTTAGAGAGAGAAAACTTTAGAAAGAGAAGCTCTCTAGCTTGGGAGAGGAAAGGATGAGTGAAAATCTAAAAAATTTGAGGCCTATTTATAGAAGAAGGAGGGGGGTTAGGTGTCCAAAGATTTACATTATCCATTATGTAAGCATTTTGTCATAAATCAAATTTTTATTTATTTTTAATCCAATTTAGGGACACATATCCCAAATAGGTGGTGAATCAGCTATTTTAGGGTTGGGGACATGCTCCACCAGCTGTCCCAAGCTTCCATGTGTCAAATTTTATTTGTAGGTGAATTAATCAGTGCTGATAAAAACGTCTAAATTTGAAAAATTAGCTTTTAATATCAAAATAATGAATTTTAATGAAAAACTGGAAAAATACATTATTTTTCATCAAAAATAAATTTCTAATAATAATTTTTAATTTTTATTAATTTATTTCAATTTATATGTATTTATTTTGTATTTTTAAGCTAGAAAATTCATAGAAAATCCATTTTAATTCAATAAATACCAAAAAATTTATGAAAATTCTAAAATTAAATATTTACCCATAATTAAACTAAAATTACCATTTTCACCCTTTTTGAATGTCAAACCAGTACTGGCTGGCTTATTAGACACGTAGGGGCCTTTTGGTCATTTTACACAAAAATTCCAGAAAATTTCCAAAAAATTCTCAAAATTATATTTTAATATATATGAGATAATCCCAAACTGAAATTTACATTTTAATGTCAATTGAATCTTTTCCTCATGTCAATTCTTAATGTTGAGAAATAAAGAGAAAATTGTCATTTTCTAATTTCTCTGGGCTCCGGCTTGAAAAAATTATTAAAAATCATGATTAAATAGCTCTTGAAATTTTGAGCAAAATGATGGGAGTCAGAATTTCAAAATTCCTTTCGATTTTTCAGAATTGCATTACCAAATATTAAAAAATACAGTGGAAGAATTGAAATAGGATTGTTATATTTTTCACTACTTTTCTTTCAAAATAAATTTTACATAATGAGAGATACTTAATATAAATTTTCAAAATATTTTGAGGTCAAAAAGTCTCTGGTTGGTTCCCATAGTCAACTAGGGGTATTTTTGTCATTTGACAAAAATTATCTCAATAAATTCTAGAAAATTTTCTAAAATTATTATTAATTATTCTAAATACATTGATGACTTACAAACAATTTTTAAACATACAGAATAACTTAATATATAAAAGTAGGGGTGTTACATGTCTTGGTGTGTTCAAGTTGTCTTTATGATTTAATTCTTGCAATTTTGCAAAACATACCCTTCTCCCCCTTTGGCCATCATCAAAAATATAAAACCAAAATAAAGTATGGAAAGCCAAAAAGAAATAGCAAGGATAGCAATTGCAGCAAATACTATTATTAAACAAGGGTAAACTTCATTAAAGTAGATCATAGAAACACATTACAACATGATACCATATTAAGAAAAAGCAAACAAGGATAAGCATAAGATCAAACATAAAATAAGACACATTACAATCCAATACATAGATGCAAATTTAAACACAACATAATCAAACATAGTTTCAAGCAGAATTTTTTTTAATCTTGTTTTGGGAACCCCATGGTAGCAAATCTCTCTTCAAAATTGTCAAAGCGCATGTGAAGAAACTCAAACTGTTCTTTGTTATACTCTTATGTAGCATGATGAAGTTCAAGAAGACCATCCAGTTTTGAGAACACTAAGGTCTCAAACTGAGAAAATGGCTTCAATTCAGGACTTTCAAGTGCTTGTTCTTGATTCTCTTCATGGATCTGGATGCTAACGCATCCTTATAGATCCAAAAATCTCCTCTGGATTCAAGTCCCATCTTATGAAGAGCCGAATCATTTAATCGTGTTGGAACTTCTCAAAATCTCAAAGGTTTCATTTTCCATATTAACATCATAATAATCAAGAATCCTTGACACAAAAACAGCATAGGGAAGGGGAAAGTTAGCTTTTCTTTTAAGCCTTCAACATGTGGTCACTAATGATCCCACTCCAGTTAAGTAGTATTTGTTGCTTCAAAGCATGTAAGATCATTAAGTCTTCCTTGGTTAGTTGAGCGTGATTACTCCCCCTAGGTGTGAGCACCCATATGATAATAAAAGCTAGCAACTTGTCCTCTATCTTCATGCCACCAGTAGTAAAACACAATTTATTTCTAGGAGAATGAGTGAGGGTTTCCAAATATACCTGGGATTTGTCAATGTTTTTGAAAGTGCTAGAGGAGAGCCTATTTCCTTCAGATCTAAGTCCAGCTACTACATACCAAATAGCTGGAGTTAGTGTAATATGCTTCCCTTTTACATGGGAAACAAGAACTCCATCTTCCATCTTAAGTGTGCAGAAGAAAACTTTGACCAAATCCATGTAATAGCTTCCTTTTAACTCAACAAATTTTTTCAATTCTTGAGCTTGAAGGAGAGCTAGAAAATTGAACTTTTCTCTATGAAGCCAATCTAGAGAAAGAACTTTTGAAGGTATGATAAGCCTCCTTTGGTAAAAATGCTTGAAATTGTAAACATCTTCTTCATTGCTAAGCCACTGCTCTGCTCCAAAATTTCTAGGAGCCTCATCAATTTCATTTTGAGCTTCAATTACTAGGTGTTTAGACCTATGGGTTTGCATTTTTCTTGGACGTTTAGAGGTAGTGCTAGAGGAAGTCATGGTGGTGTAATGGTATTTTGATGAAGAAAGATATAAAATCTTGTGGTTTTTCAAGTTTCAAGCATGAACATGTTTATAGAACAACCAAGTAGCAAGAAAACAAAAAATGCATTCAGATATTGAGGAGCAAAGTTCACGTGAGATTCTAGGTGTAGGTTGTGTGTGAAGGTTAGTCAAAGATATTAAGAATCTTTGTGCAGAACTTTGAGTGATTCCTTGACTCTTGACTGAAGAAACAAACAAAGAAGAATCAAAATAATCAATTACAATGGTGCCATTTTCGTTTTTGGTACAGCAGCTGAAATAACCAGTTAAAAATGCATATAATCAGTTAAAATAGAGAGCAAACTATGTGCAGTGTTCAAAAACATAATTGGTTACAGCTACATGTAATTAGATATATGTGACAACTTTTTATTTTGTGCTTTTGAGTCATAAAATTTGCATGAAATAACTAGTTACATATATCTGTAACTAGTTAAAATCGAAAGCTTGCAATTCGTCTAAAGGGGCTGGGCGAAAATAACCTATTACATAAAGCAGTAATGAGTTATTCCAAAGATCAATTAAAAAAGCAAATGGGGTTGTATAAGAAATAAATAGTTACATAAACCTGTAACAGGTTATTCCAGTAGTAAGCAACACGTGAATTAGGTGCTAGAATGGAATAATTAGTTACATAAACTTGTAACTGGTTATTCCAACAAGCTGTCCACCAAAATGGGTGTTGGAATTTCGAAATTAATGGCTTACAAAGTGCTGTAACAGATTATTCTAGTGAGCTATCAATTTGTTCAAGTGAGACAACTTTAAAAATAACTAGTTATAAGCTTTTATAATTGGTTATTTGTGATAGCAAAGTGCACTTACATGAAAAATTCTGTAGCAAATAATTAGTTACAAGGTGCTATAATTAGTTAAAGCAAGGAAGTAGTTCTAAAGCTTTAGTGTGTAGTTCTTACTTCCTATCAATTTAAAAACAAGTTTTATCAAATTATTTCTCTTCAAATTCAATTTTAGACTTATAGAAAATATATTTCCACTTTGTTAACCTTTAATTCTTAAATCTTGATTGAGCTCATTACCATCAAACCATTAAGGATAGAGATAAATCATGCAAGACCACAAACACACACACATATGCATAAACACACATTACAACTTTGCACTCATCAAGAGGCTAAATCATTAAAACTATATTAATCTTCTTGGGGCAAGAGTAATCTTCTTCTTGCTTTTTCATACTTTTTAAGCTACACTTTTATAAAGCCAAAGTTAAAACAAATAGTAGTTAAGGGTAGTGATAAAAACACAAGGTTTTTATACTGGTTCATTTTAATCCAAGATCATGTCCAATCCTGGCACACCACCAAGTTTTCGCTAATGAAAACACTTGTTACAAGTATTCTTTAACTCAAGCTTCTTCAGGCTCAACCACGAGTATTTTTTGACTTGCTTCTCCAAGCAACTAACCAAGTATTCTTTTATCACAGCCTCTTTAGGCTTCCACCGTTTTCATTTAGAAAAAGTTAAAGGTAAATCTCACTCACTACTTCATCTTAGAAAGACAAATGTACAAGATAAAACTATAGTCTTTTGTTTATCACACAAAGATTTTTTACACTTAGATTGATTTTGCAAAAAAAATTGTGTGAGAGAATTTTCAAGCAAAAGTTCTTTTTGATCTTCATGTATTTGGTATTTATAGGTAGTCTTAAGATATTTGTTGTAAGACCTTTGTTCCTCCTTTCATTCTTCAGCTTTAGCAAAGAAATGTGAACAATAGGGGCATTAAATGGCTTTCACCAACTAGTTACACTAATAAGATAAAACATTATGTTTATCTTCCTTTTTCTCATACTGCTTTCATGTTACAGAGAATAATCTACTTTTGTTCAAAAAGGTACATTATTGAACTTGATTGGTAGTTGGTTGCGTCTTTTGATGAAGTAGGTGATCTAAGCTTTGTTTGACTTTTATCTAAGCTTCCTTGATCTGCTTCAGAATTTGTTAAGACTTAATATGCTTTTGTTCCTGAAACAAAGATAAGACCATGCAAACATATATTCGCAAGACTATATATATTACTAAAAAACAACATTTTCTCCTATCGTTGTAGTAAAATGATTGACTTTGTCTTTTATACTTAAAGTTCTTTCATCTTTTTAACTACAAAACTTATTTTTCTTTATTTTTTAAATCAAAACTAATGAGGGCTATAAATTGTCATTTGTCTAAATAAAAGTTTGTCTAGTTAAGGATAGAATTTCCAGACATGAACAATAGACATTAATTGAAGACTGAGATAAGCCAATTTACTCTACAGGGAGTAGATCAATTATAATCGATTTCAATTACTTTAGGTGTTCCACAATATACCTAAGTTTTCATAAGATGAGAAAGCTTACACGAGAGATATTATGATAGGAAACTGTAAGGATAGACAAATGTAGACCCAAGTGGTCAAGACCTATGTATTGGGTGGTGTGCTTGAGCATCACAATACAAATTTTGGTTATGATTATGATTGTGGTTATGATTCTCAATTATGAATATGAGTCTGATGATGATGCTTGATGAATTGTGAGTATGATTCTGATGATAATTGTTAGGTACTAGACATTTGTCGGCCTAACATCCTCGCTCAAGTCGCTTCACACTATGTTGCTCGCGACTTTTGGGATTGTGTTAAATGCTGGATCTCGATCGACCGCAGACTTTTAGAGAGCTCAATCGATCACAAGCGCCACCTACCACTCTAGAAAAGGAAACAATAGATCAATAGAAAAAAAAATCTAGATTCACTTCTTTTATCATGCAAGCTGCAATCTCAAAATCAGGGTTGAGATTGGGTCGTCAACAACGCTATATGAAGACCTAGAATGCATATGAAACTCATCTTCATGTAGGACATCACTATAAGGGCCCTACCAAAGTTAATAGCAAGGTCAAGGTCCCTCGAAAGGATTGTAAGAGCATTTGGTGTCCACCATAGGGGGCCTGGTAAATAACCCCTAAGCCACCCTAGGAAGCAAGAGCCATAATGTGCACTTGAGACAATGACAATGTCGATAGGGGTAGGTCATTACTCCAGGAGTTGATGAAAAGAATAGATGATCTTCAGCGTGAGAATCGACAAGTTCAGGCAAAGAATGGGAAGATGAAGGCGGAACTCAACGCCTTTAAAGTGTAGCAAGAGAACGAGGCAGAATATTCTCACCTGTGGCAGTGAAACCAAGTAGTACCACAAAATAAACGAGCCACAACATCCTTTCTTTGACAAGGTAATGACAACCCCCATTTCGGACTCTTTTCATAACTTGGTCTCCCACTTTACGAAGGTACGTCTGATCCTCACCAACATCTTACCATGTTTAACATTAGAATGCTAACCATTAGGAGAACTAACCCCATGTTTTGCAAGTTATTTCCCAGTACTTTGGTAGATTCGGCCTTATAGTGGTTTACTAACTTTCCCAACCGTTTCATTCAAAGTTTGAGGAATTTTCCTAGGCCTTCCTCATCCAATTTGACTCTAGCAGCCTCTATAGACGTATTGATTCAGGATTGTTCAGTCTATTTTAGGGGCATGGTGAGCCTTTGAAAGATTACATTAGTCATTTTAATTAGGAGGTTGTGTAAGTCAAGGATCTCAATCCTAAAATCAACTTACGAGCAGTTATCAACAACCTTGAAAGATTGCCCGTTTGCACATGATTTAGCAAGATGGCCATTAGCGAATCTAACAGAATTTCGTAAAGGTTGCGAGAGAGATCGATGCAAAAGAAGTTATCACAACCAATAAATGACAAAGGGAAATGCTTGTCATACCAAAAGCAAAAGTCGGGGTACATCCACATATTTCCATTTGCCCTGTGAAGGGTAGACACATCACTAAGAGACCCCCAAGGGATTAGCCCACGGTTCTGACATATGAGCATATGCTGCTGAATCCTCGAAGAACCCATATACTAAGAGAAGTGTATCATACTAACCTTATTAACCTACCTCCACCCCCGAAGGACGAACCCGAGAATATAGACAAAAGCAAACACTGTGAATTTCATCGGGCCTTTGGTCATGACACGGAAGATTGTTGGGCCCTTAAAAACCAAATTGGACAATTGATCTGATAAGGTCACCTAGGACACTACGTCTATAATGGGCGAGAAAAAGCAAAAAGAAGAAGGAGCCCAATTCGTAGCCCTAGGAGATACCATTCGTCAAGGAAGCACAAAAGGATGACTCTAGCAAGGAGGAACATCACAAGGCACCGAGGAGAGTAGGATCAATCCACACCATAGCAAGTGGTTTTGTTGGAGGAGGAATGTAACACTCGTTTACATTGGACACATCTCGTACTTACTTATTTATTTATTTAGTTAGTTATTAATTTTAAGTTAATGAGATTACAAGTAAATTTTTTCCGTTTTTCATTTATTTTATGCTCTGTTATCTTTGAAACTTTTTAAAATAGAAAAGCTATAAGTAAAAAAAAAAATTGGAAATGGAAGTAAAAGAAATAAGATCTATCGTATATGCTTCTATAATGTACATCCTAATCAGTCCATCAGCGAAACTAAGTACATAAAGATGAAATACATATTGAATTTGAAAATACAACTAAAGTAGAGAAAATACAAGAAAATCCAAAAAGTACATCAAAGAGACACTAGCTACCTGTGACACCCATTCACATTGGACACAACCTACAACCATTTATTACTTAATTAGATTTTTATTCAAGTTAATGAAAATACAAGTAAAACATTTTTGTTTCATTTTTCACTTTGATTATTTTTTGAAATTAAAATAGAATTTGTAAATGGTAGTAAGAGATAAGATAACTAAGGTTTACATCATATGCGTCAATAATGGATCTGAATATATCATAATTTAACTGCTAAATACACATAAAACAAATACTAAGAAAGTCAAATAGGATATAGAGAAAGTCAAAGGTACATCAAAGAGACACTAACTACCCCATTACATACATCACAAAAATCTTAGTCAGAGTGTAACAGCCCAAATTTCAATACTAGAAATAAACCACGAGTAGAGTAGACCCCTTCTTCATGTTATTAGACAAACAGTCTTAAGAATTTTATTATTAATTCATAGTCTAATTATTATATTTATTCTTCTTTTATTGTGTAGTTGTGTTATATATTTTCATCTATTATCTTGTTGTTGTTGTGTTTTGTTATTATTATTATTATTATTATTATTATTCTTATTGTTGTTGTTGTGTTATTATTATTATTATTATTATTATTATTATTCTTATTATTATTATTGTTATTAATACCTTAGTATTATAAATTAGTAAGAATATTATCATACAACCCAAAAGAGCATCTAGGGCCCAATAGGGGACTAAAGCCCACTAAGCCACATACCCACCACATGTTATAAGAAGGGAATAGAGAAGGAGGGTTAGGTTTAGCCGTCACAAAATAGAAGAAGAAAAAAGTTAGAGAGAATAAGGAAAAGAAGGGAAGAAGAAGAGGAAGAGAAGGAGGAAGAATAGAAACCGGAGAATCCAAACCCTAGAACTCAACTTTGCATGTCCACAAAGGTGAGTGCTCTCTCCCATGTCCTTTCTTGTTCTTGTTCATCTATTTATCTTTTCCCTCCTTATACCTAAATTTAGGGATTTGATGGGTTTTGAGGGGATTGTGAAGGAATAAGGAAATTATAGATTAGATTGACCAATTATCGATGTAGAAGAGTGATTAAGAATCTAATTATTTATCTTGAAGCATTTAGAACTCAAAGACAATAGGAAAAATAAATTAAAATTAGTACCTCGGATCCGCCCGGCAGGATTAGATAGCCGCTGGGCAACTTTTCTTCAAAAACCTAGGCACGCGGAGCCGCTGGGCGGGGTGAAGTACCCGCTGGGCGGGTTGGGTTCCGACGCGGACCTGCTTGGCGGGTTCGCTGGACCGCTGGGCGGGACTTCCGTCCTGCTGGGTGGATACGAGTTTTGTTATTCCGTTCTTTGCATTTATGAGCTCCTCTTTGTAGTTTTTAACTCATTGTTGTTTGTTTTCTTATGTCTTGTTGAGTTTATATTGTATGATTATTATTTACCTTGAAAGAAACTGAGTGTGATATGAAATTGTGTCAATGTTCCATGATAAAAGTCCATAAAAAGTTGTAAGCATTATTTGTGACCATGCATCATAACATTTGAGTTATGTGATGAGGAAAGTATGTAGGAATCTGGCTGGTGGAGGCCGTGATGGATTGTCTAACCTTAGCCTTGGGGGTTATCCAGTTGGGAAAACTCCAATGGTCCATGCTGATTCCATGGAGCCGGGGCGTACTGGCAAAACTAGGTAACCCTAACTAGTCACCGGGGGATATCATGCTAGTTGAGGGTGCGAAAGCCGAAGGTATCGGTACCGATGACGCTTCTTATGGCCTGCATTTACTCCTAGTCTACTTTCCGAAAAGTTTAGGTTGATACCACATGTGCATGAGTAGTGGTTTAGGAACATAGCACGCATATGTATCTTGTTATAGTGTGATATGTTAGAGTGTGCTATGTTGTAATTATGTGAATTCTATGTGACCCTATTTATGTGAATTCTATGTAAGAATGCAATTGTGCCTTGTGATGAAATGTTAAAGTTGTGGACATGTGATCATATCTTGCACGAGTGTCGTTCCTGTTTGATAAAACAAAACGAGGTATATGTCTAGTTACTAGACAAAGAATGTGAAACAATTATATGCTTGTAATTGGAATTGTGTTTGCTACCTTAAGGATAAGTGAGAGGCTAGATCTTAGGATAGTGTTATGAGGGTTCTAGTTGGATAATAATAGTTGTGAATAAGATAGAGGAAGGGTGAATTCCCTCATGGCATAATAGAAAGGTATAAGACAAGTAAGAGGGAGAATGAAATAAGAGTATTTTAAGATGTCTGTAACCTTAGACTTGATCCTAAGGGACAGCTTTGAATATTAAAAGGAAGAAGAGTAAATTCTAAAGAGGGTTTTGGGTAAGAAAGTATAAATAATGAGGATGAGTTCTTAAGTTAAGAATGAGATAGTAAACCAATATAATAGTTGTGAGAATGAGAGAGCAATTAACAGGGAGTATTGACTGTTGAAAGGTGTAGACTCAACCATAGGTATGGATAATTATGAGAAACCCAATGAGGCTAAAGCCATGAGAGATAAGTAATGAAGGTTGTCCGAATAGAAGAGTCTAACCCAGCCGTAGAGTCCTTAGAGCACTCACCGAGACATTATGTCTCATTCCTTTAAGTTTTCCCTTTTTCAGGATACAGGTGAAGACACGCGTAGATGGAGCTTGGAGTTACGTGCAAGAAAACGTAATCTAGTTTATATTATGTTTTTGTATTCTTCTTTATATTTTGTACGATACCTTCAGGTGATAGATGAGTTATATTTGGCATGTATGTTTTTTTATTGTATTGTTCGTATATAATATTTAATTATATTTATGAGTAGTATTTGTATGTTGTTTCTACCTTTTTCAGTTTGTTTTTTTGAAATCTAGACCTAGTTACGGTAATGCCCCTTAGGGTGTTACACAGAGCAATGTCTAATACTGTCCCATCCTATATATAATCAAAAGGAAAACAAGCTCCCCAGTCCTACAACCCCTTGTTCATCTGAGCAAACTCTGAATCAACTGGAGCAACATAGGGGTGTGATCATTGGGCATCATCACCATCTTTGTGTATTTGTTCATAAATAACATACATAGAGAGAAAAAATAGAGGAGTGGGGTATTTTGTTCTCAAAATCACTTTCACATAGATGGTAGGAAATCCTATCGGCAAACACAAGATAAAACACAACTGACAATGATAAGAAGGGAACCTAGGGTTTTTATCTAAGTTATATAGTCTACCTTTTATTATGTATAGATCTATACTCCCCATTGATGAGTAATGCATCACTCCAGAATCGAGAAGTGATTGAGAGTACATATACCTTTTTCAACATTATCAACATGGTACAACCCTCATCATCATTAAGGAAACAAGAAATAGGACATCCATAGTCCAACATAGAGATATACTCTCGCACTATCCTGAAATGCTTGGCAGTTGTCAGGTTTATCAAATGGGTCCCTGCTCTCTATTCCTCAACTTACTATACTATGACTTCCCCTTGTAGGGTTTCATGCCAAATGCATGTCCTTTACAATCTATTACTGATCTAACTAATAGTTCATCACTAATAGACTTATCTCTAAGTAGAGATTTCCCTGGTCTCAGTAAGTCTAAGCATCAGTATTCTAATTCTCAATGTCTCTGCTGCTTACGCAAAGACTTAGTCTTTATTTACACAACAGTATAATAGTTTAGAGTTTATACATCCATATATAAAACATCTAACATATAATTAAATATCAAGGTGATCATAGTCTAAAAGAAATTCGCAAGGTATTTACTTATCAAATTTTGTCTAACTTTTTAAAGTACCTAATTTAAAGTTTAAGATTAATTATTGTTGGATATCTAATAATACAAAAACTGAATTTGTTTAGGATTGATTATTAAATAAATTTTAATTTTAATTTATACTATAAGTCTTAGGTAGCTAATAAAAGATTAAACTAATTGATTATGAATTTAAATTTAATTACTTATAAAAACCAAACTGCATAATTAAAGGAATTATTCTAAGCTTCTAATTTACCAAAGTTAAATTTGAATTTCTACTAAATTTTATTTATGGTTGCTAACATTGATTAATCACTTTTAAGGAAATACTTTAGATAAAATTCAGAAACTAATTTGAAGTCAAAAAATTTTAAAATATAAAATGTGATTTTTATAAAATGTGATTCATGGCTTGTTGGGAGTATAATTTTGTCTATTTTCTAAAACATCTAGGATCACTTAAAAAAAATCTACAAAAAAAGATACAAAAATAACAAGCAAGTGAGGTTAGACAGAACTACTGGATGACAAGCAAATTATTTTTAGCCTTTTCTTATTTATCCTAGAACATTTAGCAAAAAGTAAAATTTTTATTAAAATTAAGTTTAATAAGCTTTCAAAATTGACCAAGATTATTAAAAACAAAGCTTTATAGAATTTATAGTGATTTTTGAAAAATAGCAGTTCCAGAAAACAATTTTGGCTAAAATCAATGCATGACCAACAATTTCCAAAATTTGTTAAAAATAGTAAACGACCATAAATATAGGCATATTATATACCTACAGAAATCTTGTCAAATTTAGTTTCTATTCGTTCAAATAGTTTTACCTAAAACTGAGGGAAAAATTCTAGAATCACATTTAAACACACACTACCAAATCAACCTTTTGAGACAATAATCCCAAATTTCAATAGGCACAACTTTTTTGCTTCTTAACTTCTTCAAGTGGTTCTTGAGTCCATTATGAAGATAATTTTTTTCTAGTTACATACAAAAAAAACAAGCACTCAAAAATAATAACTACAACTCAAGTTATGAGCAAAACAACCACAAGTGTCAAATCTAAACCTTAGCTTGTAATACAACCACAACAACCACACATATATAAGTTTCAAGATTAAAATGACTAATGGGTTTTGGGAGCAAAAACCCACCCACCATTAATGTGAAAATTATAAAATAAGAGAACTACCCCACTTCCCCCCTATTACCTCTCAAGCTTAATGAAGAAAATAGAGGAGAAAATGGTGGCTTCCAAGGTTGGTGGTGGTGGCTCCTTTGGTGGAGATGGATGGAGGCAATTGGTGGAGTGTCATTACTGCAAGAGAATGGGTGTGGGAGAGGAGGGGCTCACGATTTTTTAGCAACAAAAAAGGGTGAGGAGTGTAAGACTTGTCTTTTATAATCTGTGCATAAGTGGTTGATAATCTAAAAAGAGAAATTAAATTTAAATTTAGTTTAACTGAAAAATTAAAAATAGTGCTTGTTGTGAAAATATCTACAGAGTTTTCTGCAAAAATTGGGCCTGCTCAGTTTTCAACAATGCAGAGGTACATTGTGAAGGTTGACAGTGTAGAACCTATAGAATGTTGATCCATAATAAGACTAATTGAATAATTAATAAGAGGATTTCAATTTAATTTCTAATGAAAAATAGACAATTAAAAATATATGTTGTTCTTGTTTAAGATCCTGCAAAGATTCTTGCGGGAATCTGATTTGTGAAGATATCAGCTAAACAGGTATTTATTTGTACAGATGATGAGCAGTATAGGATAATGGATTTTAATCATAATTAATTTTAAATTAATTATGATTATATTCTACTTGGTTAGATAGCTTTCCTCATTAAAAGATTTAAAACACTACTCAGGATCGACTATCGAGAAATCTGTCAGATAAAGAATGTAATGCTTGTTTCTTCCTAATCTATGAATAAGTGATTGAATAATTTAAAAATAAAATTAAAATTTAATTTTCTATGAAAAAAATAATTGAAACTTATGTTTTAATTCTATGTAATTTTTTTTCAAGAATCTGATTTATACAACTATTAGATAAGTAAAGATATATCTGTAGAGATTTGACGAACAGTGTAAGACCATGGAATTTAATTGTAATTAACTTAATTTAATTATGATTGAATTCTATTCAAGTTGTCAGTCTTCCTTACTACCAAGTTTGTTCCATTTCTGATGAATCTATTTGTTAGATAATATGTCTAGAATCCTACTAGATAAAGTAAATTTGACTGCCTAACTAGGGCAGAGGTATTTAACCTTATCCAAAGAAATTCTAAAGAGTCATAAACTCATCTAGATCCTAAAGTCAATTAAATTGTTTTAATTGATTTAAGTGCTAGAAAATCATAAACCTAATTTTATTAATTCTAGTATTTGATTGCGTTTTCTCTGTCAGTGTGAGAAATTTAAAATTTCTACTGCCTAAGCCTACGACCTACACATCTAAGCCCAATCCAACTAAGCTAACCATTTGTTTTCCTAAGCTAACCAATTAGTTGTAACCTAACTAAATGTCCCTTCACTAGTTCTTACACATTTTCCTATTACTTGTGTCCAAAGTGTACATAGGAGTACTTGAAACCACCAAGACCACCCATGGTTTAGGTCTTGGCATCCACTCTCCCTTGGTGGAGAAGTTGGATTTTATTTTCCAATTTTATTCAAACTTGTAACCATTTTGTTAGTTACTATTTTAGCCTTCATTTAATTTGTCTTATAAGTGGTGTTAAGCAAAGTTTCCTCTCATTTTCACCCCTTAAAACCATGAGCTAAGAGAGAGTTCTCCTCTCTTGTTCTGAAAAATTCTAAGTGCTAAGGAGTGTGTTGGAAGGTTGAGTGTCCAAGAGAGTTGGTTCGAGGTAAGTCCCATACTTTTCATCCTCTTATATCTTCACACTTCCATTTTTATAAAGACCTAAGTAGTCTAGACCATTCTTTGTGTTTCTATGGTTTTAAACCTTTTCATTTTTTTGTGTTCATCTCATACATTAACCATTCATGGTGATGGATGATGGTTGATCTTGCCAAAGATTGAAGGAAACTCACACCTTTTGCCAAACCTTTTTCCAAAGCTTTGAAGGACCTTACTAGAAAGTAAGGAAAGCTAACCTTTTTCTAGGTGTTTTGGTTGTGGTGGTTTTATTTTTGATGTGTTTGTTGTCTTATAAATATTGTTGGTATTTTAAAATTTGTAACTTGATGAAAGAAACCATTTTCGTGCACGAGTGCAAAGTGTTCCTGATGCTGATTTCGTTTTCTGCCTGAGCATGGTTCATTGTTTGTCCTATATCTAGAGCTGTGGTTAATATTTGAGTTATTTTTGTTTTGTTGTAAACTAGACAAAATTCTCTCCAAAATAGATTCAAGAAACGTGTTAAAGGGTTAAGAAACAAAAGAGTTAAGCCTTTTGAAAGTTGTGCATGATTTCTAAAAATGCTGGTCTGGTAGCGTGTAGTAAAATACGATTTTGGAAGATTTTGTTGTGTATTTGTGGAAAATCTTGGAATGACCGAAAACTAGACACAATAATCTTTTCAATCATACATGGTTTGCCTATATTTAGTATGTTTTTCTATTTTAAACAATTTTTAGAAACTAAAGGTTGTACTTGTTTTTTGACTGAAAGTGGTTTTGAGAATTGTGAAATTTCAAAAATTATATAAAATTGTGTAAAACTTGGTTTTTAATGTTCTTAATCATTTTGAAAAAATTTAAGCTTAATTTTAGAAAATAAATGGTTTGACTTAGAAAAGTTTTTGTTGGATGTGAAAAGTACCAAAACAGGTTAGTTGGTCCTCTAGTAGATTGTCCTAACCTTACTATCTTGTTATTTTTGAATCTTTTTTTGTAGATTTCTTATTGAGGTGATCTTTAATGTTTTAGAAAGTAAACAAAATTTTCTTTTCAATCATATAGGGATCATTTCACACAAAAATCATTTACTTGCCCAAAATGAATTTTAAAATTGGGGCCAAAAACTAGTAGCCACTAAAGCCTGTTTCGGCAAAAAGTTTTATGAACTTTTTACTAGATTATAAAGGGGTATATTTTTACACTTGAAATTTTATTATGGACCTTTTTAAATAAAAGGTAAATATGATTTTCAAGAAAATATTTTTTTTTCTATTTTTATGAAATTTAAAAAGGTGTTTTAATGATTTAAAAAAGGGGGAATAATAATGGAACTTTTGAAACTAAGTTTTATGAAAATCTAAGACCTAAGTTTTAAAATGGTACTCTTAATTCAAAAACCTTTATCTAACTTATACTAAAAACAAAATAATTTATCTTGTAATTATTATATGAGATTGGATAAAAATGATGTTTCTTCCAAACCTTTTCATCTAAATAAGCGGATTTAAGATAAATAACATGACCTTTGAAACAAAAGTAAGTAATAAAAGATTTAAAACAAATTATTTAAATTAATAAGGTGTTCCTAAAGAGAGGATCTCTGTGTATTCTCTTTAGGATCGCTCTAGGTAGGATCCTATAGAAGGACGAATGCTAGATAGGGCTCTTTGTTGTAACACATGATAATGGGCTAACTTTAGATCGAGCCCTAGTGTTGTGACACATGATGATGTTATTTTTATGAGGATAAACTGAGTGAATCCATGATGTGATGAAAAATCAAGACTTGATGGCATGTTGATTATGCTATAAACTATTGATAAAGGCTTATTTGGGTGTGAATGATAAATGGTTGTTGTTATATGTTGCCGTCAATGTCTGTTTATGATGAGTTGTTGTCATGCATGCATGCATTGTTGTTGCAAGCATGTGGTGCCGAAGGTGTCAGTATTCACAGGAATATACAAGTGTAAGCCGAGTGTGAAAGCTTGAAGACTACAGATGACGTGATTCTACAAGAGACCGAGGTCTTGCAAACCCTGGGTCGTGGTGGCAGTTCTCCCATACATAAATCTTGATGAGTGCACTAGTTCCTATGATCAGTAGCTAGTATTCCTTAAATGGTTTTGGTGTGTGCCACTTTGATAACCCTCATGAGGGTATCTGTGTTGATTATACCATGACTAAGGAATATTCGGGCTGGTCACTTAGTTTTAGATTTCCATGGAAAGTATAGGATCATGGTTTGGATCTGTATTCTTGGTCACACTTTAATTTAGAATAATAATAAATGGAATTCTAGTATATGCTATATATTATGAATAAATGCATGTTTAACCTTATGCTTGGTATGTTATATACTTTAATGGTTATGATTTTCTCTTTTGGGTAGCATATCCTTACTTGTGTGTGATTATGTGTGTGATTGTGTGTGTAACTGTGATGATCGCAATGATTCGTTGTCGTGGGAGCAAATGGACGGAGATCTGCCTAGACATCTAGTTGTCTTATGACTCTTGGGAGTGCAAATCAATACCAAAGGATGATGCCTCGTAGATCTCACCACTGCCAACAGTTGACAAGACGGTGGAATCATCTTCGTATACATGCCTGATTGCGATACTCCTGCGAAACTTAGAGGAGTTACTTTTCGATCCTTTCGACAGCCTTATAGTTCCTTTGGTTTGGTGTTGCTGGATGCCCCTAAAGGTGAGAGGCCTGCATACATGGAGGTGGTAGAGGCAACTTGAGCTATACCTCTCGCCATGTATCTAGAGCTTTAGTTGTAGAGATGAGATCCATACTGGGTCATTCCTCTTTAGGTATGTGAGTCTGTTCTTATGACTAGCTTAGATTAGGGAGTGTCTACATGTATAATCCCCTTCCTTTCTCAAGCTACATTCGTAGGTTGGTCACTTGTTTTGGCGCACACTTCACCTTAGAGTATTTTGATTTCTTATATCTGAGTTAGTGTGTGAAGCATCGCCTCTTACTTGTACATGTTGGTGTTGAGGTTTCCACGATTATGAAATTACCTTATTTCATGCTCATTGATGTAACTCTAATTTCTATTATAAGTTGGCACTAGTATTGGAAAAGTATTTTCAAAGTTGCAAAAAATTTCACTCATTTTCATAAATGAATTAATAAAATAGCTTTCACGATAAAAATAAAATTGAATCCCGATTATGTTAATTGAGTTTTTCTGTGACGAAGTTGGGTCATTACAAGGAGGGCTTCACAATTAGAAAGTATTTATAAAGAAAGTTAAGGTGAGGTGACCTTTGATGACGTCATATGAATGACATCATCTAAGACAATATCACACTTTTGTGACATGTGTTTAATATGTTGAATCACTTTATTCCCTGGCTTGTAGAGGTTTCTCTGCATTGCCTTGCAAAGGTTTCTCAAGTCTCTACTTTCAACTTTAATTTTATTGGCTAATTCAACCGTTATCACTAGACTTTAGTAATTTAATTTTTATAACAATTCAATGAATTTTTATGTGAAACTTGAAAGAAACATTATTTTATATTTAAAATTAATTATTAAAATTAAAAATTAATTTCTATAATTTTTTAAAATTTGTAAGTAATAAATTTTTATTTTTGAGTTAAAAACTCATATTAAATTCATTTTAACTCAATAAATTCCAAAATTTATACAAAAAATTATAAAATTAAATTCCTCACCTAAAAATGTACTGAAACTATTATTTTTACTATTTATAGATGTCAAACCAATTTTGATTTAGCTTAGTAGACCACTAGGGGCATTTTGGTCATTTTTCACTGGATTTTTAAAAAATTTCAAAAAAATTTCAAAATTATATTTTAATATTATGACATGTTTTCAAGGCTTAGAATGACATTTCATTGTCATTTGAATAATTTTCACATGTTAACCCTTTATATTCAGAAATTGATACGTAATAGTCATTTTTTATTTCTTCAGGGTCCCAACTCAAAAAAATTATTAAAAATACGAGTAACTAGTTCTACAAAATTCTGAATGCAACAATAGGAAACAAATTTTGAGATTTGTACCCGATTTTTCAGAAATAAATTCACAATTAAAAGAAAAAAACGTTGTAAAACTAAGGTAAGGGTGTTATACTACCCCACTATATACATAAAAAAAATATCCTAGTCAAAGTAGTGTCTAATCCCAGCCCCTGTACAAAAAGTGAGCAACAACCTTCTTGAACTATTGGTCCTCGTCAGTCTAGGTCTCCTCGGAATCCTCAAATTCTGAGTGATGTGCATGTTTGTTAGGTACCTACCTCGTGAGGTGACCCAGCACTAGAGGGTATAGAGAAGGGGAGGAATGCTAGCCATTAGCCATACTACCTTGATACTCCTCCATCGAGGAGTCAATAGGGAATTCAACCAATACTACCTCCATAAAAGATCCATTATGGTCCTCAACATGCAATTGCACAACTGAGGGCTGCTCCACAGGTGGCTGCTCAACAGGTGGCATGAAATCCAACTATGGCACCATATAGGGGATAGTGAGGTCAACTAGTGGCAAAGAAGGAAGTGGTGGTGTGTTAACTGAAATGCAGCAGCAAAGAAGAAGCAACAGATACTAGTATTATTAGAGAGATCGAAGGCGTAGGTATTCCACGAACAAAGGACACGAAGATGATCGTGATGAATCCACGAAAAGTAAGATAATCCATTTCTTCAGCATAATACTAAATCCTTAGGTGTCCGTAGTCAACATGTATGTTAAACAGGACGGGAAGATAGGACGGGAAGAGCCACCATTTTTAATTATCAATTATGAACAATCATGCAAAAAGAAAAAAAAAGACAGGAGTGAGGTGATTTTGTTCTTAAAATCACTTTCACAAAAATGGTAGGGTATCCTATCGTCAAACATAGATAAAACATAGCTGACAATAATAAAGAAGGAACCTAGGGTTTTATCTAAGTTATAACAATCTACCCTTAACTCTGTATGAATCCATACTTCCAGTAATAGTTCTCAACAGAACTAGAAAGTGATTGAGAGTGCATATATCTCTCTTAATATCATCAACGTGGTACAGTCCTCTTCATCATCATGGAATAAAGCAATCAGGACATTCATCATCCATTTAGACGAATACTCTCACACTAATCCTGGGATGCTGAGTAGTTGTCAAGGCTATCGAGCTTGGTTAGGCAAATATCTCGGTTCATAAGCGCTACCTTGGCAATTAGGACCTTCATCGCTTAATACCTTACCCCCTAAGACCTCTGCAAGTGAGTCCCTGTCTTTCATTCCTTAGTGTACCAAACTATGGCTTCCCATGAAGGGTGTCATGCCACTACATGTCCCTTGCATCACATTACTCAACTAACTAGTAGTTCATCTCCTAATCACTCTTATCTCTTAGCAGAGATTTCTCTAGACTCAACAAATATGAGCAATAGTACATTCTCTTTCCAATGTCTCTACTTCACATTGCAGAGACTTGAAGTCTACATATTCATGTAGGAATATCTACACAATTAAATAATTTAAGGATAAATTTTTAAGAGGCATGCGTTGAAGAAAACTTTTAAGAAACTTAATCATAACTTGAAAGAATTCATTAATCAATAAGATTGCCTACTTATTAAAGAGTAAACTTACTTATCAACATTTCTAAGGTTAAGTACTTATTAATAAGATTGCCTAGGTGATTAGTCAATCAAAATTTTAAATTCTAATTCTAATTGTAAGTCTTAGTTACTTAATAAAAGATTAAGATAATGTAAATAAAATTTGAAACTTAATTTTAATTTATAAAAACCGAAACACATATAAACCAAAAGAAGTTTTAGAATTTCATTTTAGTGTCTATGATTAACTTTTATCAAAAGTTTAGTTTAAACTAAGTTTGGCTTAGATCATTCTCCAAATAAAATGGTATCTAAATCAAGTAATTGTGAACTAAAGATAACTAGCTAATGGTTATTAGGACAAATTTTCATTTTCTTACAAATTACAACAAAATGTGTAGAATTTAGAAAAATTTAAACCTTTACCTATTTTATTAGAAGAATGGCCGAATGGCCTTGGTTACAAAACACAACCATAAAAATTTTGCTTAAACCAAACTAACTTATTGCCAAGCTTTAGTACAAGTTTAATCAAAATTTCCCCTTTTCCTCCATTAAGGGCCGAAAGCCTCTCTCCTAAAAATCCATGGCTTTTATCTTGCTTTCATGCCCATTTCATTGATTCATTGGAGATAAAAATCTTGTGCTTGCTTTTTCCTTCTAAAAACTGTGAACTAACCATGGTTAAACAATCAAAATTTCTTTCAAAACCCTCACTCATAGGTTAGTTGAAATTAATCCAAATTAACATTTATTTTAGACCCATGGTAAGAAGAAAATTTTATCAAGTTGTATTCTTTACAACTAATAAAACCGTGAACATCTAAAGGAACAAAAATCAACTTTGAGAATTTCTTCAAACTTGTTTTAGGTCCACCATTAACTTGTTAGGTAATTTTTTTTAAAATTCCTTCTAAACACACCGAGGTCGTGAGCCTTGTTTAAGCAAAACCATGATTCCAAACCTTCTTCTAACATGGACTAGGGCATTTGTTATTGTTAGCTTAGCTAAAAAAAAATTGACAAGTTCCTCCTTGGTTAAATCATGGCCATGAGCCATAAATAGGCAACCCAAGCCTTGAAAAGTTTTTGTACCAACATATCCATCACAAAACTATATTTCCACTTCAATATCAACCATCAACCATCAATATTTTGCCATAACAAAACCAAATTAGTAGCTATATGGCAAAAGAAATTAACCATAACAACAACAATAGCAACAAAATGAAATAGCATAACAAAAATGAAAACTAGAATGTGTTTTAGGAAAAAAAAACCACCCTTATCATCTATATGATAGCAAATAAAAAAAAACACACCCATTTCCCTTCTATACCTCATTAATGGATGTTGATGAAAAGGAGAAGAGGTGGTGGGAATAATGGCTCCAAACTCCTTTGGATGGAGGAGGAAGATAGCACTTAAAGGTGATGGATGAATGTTTTAAAAATGGTGACTTTGTGTGTAAAAAAAAATGGATAAGGGAGAGGAAGAAGAGTGGCTTGGCCAGCAGAGTGCAGGGAGAAGGTGGAGAAGTCTGTCCAAGGGCTACCCTATTTATAGAAGAGAGTTGGTGATGAGTTGTCCCAAATGATGTCACCTCCATGAGGTCATAAATCAAAGTTTTAATTTCTTTTTATTTTAATTCAAACATGTGATAAAAATTGAGGGATGAGTCAGTAGAATCCAGGGACTAGGCATGAGCTATCTTTACTCCCCAGGTCTCTGCGTTTTGTTTTCTCTGCAGTCGAATAGACCAGTACCGGTACCGATAAAAATCACTTAAACTTTAGTAATTTGGTTTTTAAATCAAATTAATAAATTTTCAATTGAAACTTGGTGAACACAATATTTAGTGATTAAAAATAATTTTTAGAATTAAAAATTAATTTTTTATGTTTTATTTCAAATTTTTACGTAGTTAATTGTTATTTTTTAGTTAAAAATTCATACTAAATTCATTTTAACTCAATAAATTCCAAAATTTTCATGAAAATTATAAAATTAAATTCTTCACCTAAAATGTATTGAGAATGTTATTTTTACTGTTCCTAGGTGTAAAACAATACTAGTTTAGCTTTTGTAGTCAATTAGGGATGTTTTGGTCATTTTTATAGGAATTTGAAAAAATTCCTAAAAAATTTCAAAATTATATTTTAATGTATATGACATGATTCCAAGCTCAGAATAACATTTTGTTGTCATTTAAAGCTTTTTTCACGTGTCAACCCTGTATGTTGAGAAATCTTGACGTAATCATCATATTTTTTCATTTTTTTGGGCTCTGCCTCAGAAAAATTATTGAAAATAACGATTGAATAGTTCTCAAAATTCTAAACCCAATGGTGGGAAACAGCATTTTAAGATTTTTTCCCATTTTTTAGAAATAAATCCTTAAATATTAGAAAACAATTGTATATCTAAGGTACGAGTGTTACAAGGAATGACCAGTTCCACCCGCTGAAGGCATCTCAAGGATGTCATGACAATTCGAACTATAGGTATGTCCTCTATTCGAGTCAATTCTCCTCCCATTACTTTCTTGGATGACAATTATGCAAGTATGAAAAAGCACAACCTTGACGACCTTATGGTTGTCAAGATCAATATTGAAGGGTGTTCGGTCAATAAAGCCCTCATCAACCAGGCCAGAAGCTCAGCATATGTACTATTCTGGGAAGCATATTAGTAGCTAGCACTCCTAAGCGACATAATCAAATCGTTCGATGGCAACCTGGTGGGATTCTCAACAAAATAGGTGGTGGTCAAAGGTTACGTTAATCTAGACACGACATTTGACTCGGTAGAGGCATACCATATGGTGAAGGTTAAGTACTTATTGGTAAATGCTGTCATATCATACAACATCATTATAGGAAGGCCAACCTTGAACAACTTGTGGGCTATAGTGTTAATGCCACACCTCACAATGAAGTTCCCAATGGATGATCACATGGTTGGCGTAATGAAAGCAAATCAAGAAACAACAAGGAAGTTTTATGTCGATAGCTTGCAAGTGAGAAAGCCTAGACATCAGTCTCATTCTAACCACTCGGCAGGCGTAAACATGACAGAACTGGACTCTCGGGAGGATTTTGTTAAGCACCAAATAAGGCCTGTAGAAGATGTCAACTAGGATCAACATATCCCTACCTCTTAAACTGTAGAAGGAGATAATTCAACTACTCAAAGAGAATCACGAGTTGTTCACTTGAAAACCAGAAGATATTTCGGGAATTGATCCTGACTTCCTATGTCATAAGTTGATGGTGGATCCAGCTGTTTGGCCTATATCTCAAAAAAGAAGGAAATTAGGGTAAGAATAGTGTAGAGCAACTATCAAAGAATCTGAAAAGTTACTCAAAGCAAAATTCATTAGGGAGATACGATACACCACATGGCTATCCAACGTGGTCAAGGTAAGGAAATCCAGTGGCAAATGGAGGAAATGCGTGGACTTCACGGACTTGAACAAAACTTGTCCTAAGGATTCGTACCCTATACCCAATGTAGACCGGCTGGTGGATGGGCATCTATACACCCAATCTTGAGCCTTATTGACGCATAGTCAAGATATAGCCAAATTAGAATGAACCCAATCAACAAGGAGAAGACAAGCCTTTATCACGAACAATGATAATTATTGCTACTAGGCCATGCCTTTTGTGCTTAAGAATGCAGGGGCAACATATCAACGACTTATGGATAGGATCTTTGGTGATAAGATAGGACAAAACATCGAGGTATACATCAATGACATGGTCATTAAGTCTAAATAATTAGAAGACCACATAATAGATATACAAGAGATTTTTGGATGAATTAGATAGCATAATTTAAGGCTCAATCTAGACAAATGTACTTTTAATGCACATGGAGGATAATTCCTTGGATTCATGTTGTCAGACCTAGGTATTGAAGTCAATCCAAAAAAATGCGAAGCAATCCTTCAAATGAGGAGCCCTCAAAATGCAAAAGAAGTTCAACACTTAGTTGATCGAGTACTTGCCTTATCCAGGTTTCTCTCCAAGGCTGGAAATTGATTGAGACCACTCTTCAATTGTATAAGGAAAAAAAGGATGTTTTGAATGGACAATTGAATGCAAGGAGGCTTTCTAAGGAATTAAGACTTACCCCTTTGCCCCACCAATACTAAGAAAGCTAGATGTAGGCTAACCTCTGTTACTCTATTTAGCAACAAGTAACATAGCTATGAGTTCAATGTTGGTCTAGGAAGTGGACGGTTGTGAGCAACCAATGTACTTTACTAACTAAGCACTTTGGGGCTAGAAATTCGATATTAGAAAATTGAAAAGGTGGTCTTGACATTAGTGACAATAGCCAGGCAACTATGACTTTATTTTCAAAACCACACCATTAACGTCTACACAAATTAACCAATTAAACAGATACTCCACAAGTCGAAAATCATAGAAAGAATGATTATGTGGTTAGTTAAACTCTCGGAGTTTGACATACACTACTACCCAAGGAGACCAATTAAATCTCAAGTGTTGGCAGCCTTTGTCTTAGAACTCACACTGACCGATGAGGCCATCGAAGCTACAAACTGGTCCTTTTATGTCGATGGAGCATCCAATCCCAAAGGAAGTAGAGCCGAGATTATACTGGAATGACTCAGGGACATTGTGATTGAACCATCTCTGCGATTGATATTTCCCACAAGAAATAATTAGGAGGAATACTGTAACACCCCAAATTTCATATACTAGAAATAAACTACGAGGTAACTCTTAGTAGGACCCTTCCTATGTGTTATTAGACAAAATACGTCTTAAGAGTTATTGTTATTAGATCACTTATTATTATTATTATTGTTGTTGTTGTTGTTGTTGTTGTTCCTATCATTGTTATTATACTTATTGTTGTTGCTGTTGTTATTATTATTATCATTATATTATTATTATTATTATTATTATTATTAATTCTTTGTTATGGTGTTGTTATTATATTATTATTGTTGTTATTATTAGTGTTATTGTTATCGACACCTTAGTATTAGAAATTAGTAGGAATGTTATCATAGAACCCAAAAGAGCATTTAGGGCCCAATAAGAGACTAAAGACCACTAAGCCACATACTAACCCACATGTTATAAGAAGAGAATAGAGAATGAGGGTTAGGTTTAGTTGTCACAAAACAGAAAAAGAAAGAAGATAGAAAGAATGAGGAGAAAAGGGAAGAAAAAGAGAAATAGAAGAATAAAAACCGGAGAACCCAAGCCCTAAAATTTAGCTTTGCGTGCTCCTATAGGTGAGTGTTCTCTCCCGTGTTCTTCCTTGTCCTTTATGTTGTTCTTGTTCATCTATTTATCTTTTCCCCTATTTATGCCTAAGATTAGGAATTTGATGGGTTTTAAGGGGATTGTGAGGGAGTAAGGAGTTTATAGATTAGATAGTCTTTGGGCAACTTTTCTTCAAAAATCGAGTCTACATTGCTGCTAACGCGCATACCTGTTGGGCGGAGTGCAACACCTGCTGGGCGGGTTGGGTCTTGACACGAACCGGCTGGGCAGGGTTCAATACCCGCCGGGCGAGTTCGCTGTTGGCGTGACCGCCGAGCAGACCTCTTGTCCCGCCGAACAGATACGATTTTCATTATTCCGTTTTTTATGTCTATGAACTCCTTTTTGCAATTGTTAATTCATTATTGCTTCTTTTCTTATGTCTCGTTAAGTTTATACTTGTGATTGTTATTTAATTTGAAAAAACTAAGTGTGATATGAACTTATGTTAGAGTTTCATAATACAAACCTATGAAAAGTTATAAGCATTATATGTGACCATGCATCATAGCATTTGAGTTACGTGATGAGAAAAGTATGTAAGAATCTGGCTGATGGAGGCCATGATGGGTTGTTTAACCCTAGCCTTGGGGGTTGTATTCGGTTAGGAAAACTCTAATGGTTCATGCTGATCCCATGAAGCCGAGGGCGTACTGGCAAAACTGGGTAACCCTGACTAGTCACCGGGGGACATCATACTAGTTGAGGGTGCGAAAGTCGAAGGCATCGGTATCGATGACGCTTCTCATAGCCGTGCATTTACTCCTAGTCTACTTTTCAAAAAGTTTAGGTTGGTACCACATGTGCATGAGCAGTGGCTTAGGAACATAGCATGCATATGCATCTTGTTATCGTGTGATATGTTGAAGTGTGCTACAATTGTAATTATGTGAAGTCTGTGTGACCTTCATGAGCGACTGATGTAATGTGAACACGTGTGAAAACGTAATTGTGTCTTGTGATGAAGTGTCAAGATTATGCATATGTGCTCATGTTATGAATGTACATTATGCTTGTTTGATGAAAGAAAATAATGCGTATGTCTAGTTACTAGGCAAAAGATGTGAAATAAATGTATGCTTGTAATTAAAATTGTGTTTGCTACCTTAAGGATAAGTGAAAGGCTAGGCCCTAGGATAGTGTTAAGAGGGTTCTAGTTGAATAATAATAGTTGTGAATGAGATAGAGAAAGAGTGAATCCCCACACAACGTAATAGAAAGGTATAAGACAAGTAAGAGAGAACAAAATGAGGGTATTAAGGTAAGTGTTAAGGGAGTGTCAAAAGTATTTTAGAATGTCTGTGACCTTAGACTTGACCCATAAAGAACAACCTTAAATATCAAAAGGAAGAAGAGAAAATCTAAACATGAAGGGTTTAAATACTAGAGAGGGTTTGGGTAAGAAAGAGTTCTTAGGTTAAGAATGAGATAGTAAGCTTGTATAATGGTTGTGGGAATAAGAAAGGAGTTAACAAAAAGCATTGACTATTAAAAGGTGTAAACCCAACCATAGGTATGGATAATTATGAGAGACCTAGTGAGGTTAAAGCCATGAAGGATAAGTGATGAAGGTTGTTCGAGTAGAAGTGTCTAACCTAGCCGTAGAACCCTTAGAGCACTCACTGAGACATTATGTCTCACTCTTTTAAGTTTTCCCTTTTTCAGGATACAGGTGAAGACATGTATAGATGGAGCTTGGAGTCACGTGCAAGAAGACGTAGTCTATTTTATATTGTTTTCTTGTATTTCTCTTTATGTTTTGTAAGACACCTTCGGGTGATAGATGAAGTGTATTACGCATGTATGGTATCTTATAGTATTATTCTTATATGAATATAATTATATTTATGAGTCGATTCAACATGTTGTTTTTATGTTTTTTTTAAGTCTTTCTTTTTTGTTCTTAGAAATCTAGTCTTAGTTACGGTAATATCCCTTAGGGTATTACAAATACGAGGCACTCATTGCAGGATTAACCTTAGCATTGGACGTCGAGGCATCAAAGATAGATTTTTTAGCAACTTATAGTTGGTAACCAATCAAGTCAACATTGAATATCAGGCAAAAGACCCTCTCCTCATCTTTGCTTGGCTAAGTTAAGGTTGTTATTGGCATCATTTGATGAGTACTCAGTCAATCATATAAGCAGGGAGCAGAGTCTTTGTGCCAATCTCCTATCTAAATTGGCCAATTCTAAAGGTATAAGGGAAAACAAAATTGTTATCTAGGAAACTTTAGAAGCATCGTTGGCTTCCCTTTAATAGATTTGCGCAACAATGGCACAACCTGCCAACTTGATGACCCTAATACACAAATTCTTGTTGGAAGGAACACTCCCATCCAACTGACATGAAGCCAAGAAACTTAAACGAATAGCTAGTTTTTATGTTATCATTTCTGGTGAACTTTTTAGATGAGCATGCCACTATTAAAATGTGTCATCCCAAAACATATCCCCCACATTATCCAAGAAGAGCACGAAGAGTTTGTGGACACCATGCGGAAGCCAAATCGCTAGCCTCCAAAATCTTAAGAGCAAGATGTTATTGGCCAACTGCTTCGGCCGGACTGCGCACAATACGTATAAAGGTGTGATCGATGCCAACATCACACTAATAACATGTCTAGCCAACTTAAGCTGCTCCACACCATTCTTCCCCCTTAGCCCTTTAATGAATCTCGAATAAATGACTTTTCACGGTGATTCTAACAAATATGGTTTTTTTTATGGCACTTAGAATCAAGATTAGTTGTAGATTCTTTTTTATTTGAACTAGCAACGTTATGTCTTCAACTTAAGGGTATGAGAAAAGTTAAAATCTCCATTCTATTGTGATCAAAATTTAACTTAGTATACAGTGTTGATAATTTAATTTTTGAAGACTAAATTGAATAAAGATTTTTGTTTTATTAACTCTAATAAGTATGGAAATCTGTAGGCAAAGCATTAGTAACCACTCTAATCAAATATGTTAATTTGACTTGAATTTGTTAACAATCACAGAGACAATAAGAAGATTTGTGAAATGTTGCAATGAAATTATAAAGAAAGCAAGTAACACAAAAGATAAATGTATAGAATCATATATACATTTAAAAACAGAATTCAAAAAAATAAAGGAAAATTCATAAAGTAATATGTAATGGCAAGAATGAAACTAAATACATAACAAAAGGAACAAAAGCTTGGCTCCTCAAGGCATACATCTCCAACTCGCAACTCCATCCTAAGCTATGAGAAGCCGGGTCCACTGAAGCATTTCGTCTACTCCCACACCATAAGACGTGATCATTATAGTTATACCAACACAAACAACAGCAACAAAACATCCAACAACTACAAAACAAGGCAAGGGTAAGCTTACGAAAACAACGATATATCATATGATCAAGGAAATCATCCACAATTCTCAACATTCAATCAAAGCATGCAGCATACCACGCACATGTATACACAACATACATTCATACAACAAGGGATTCTCAACTCAAAACCCCACGTTATAACAATTCCACAACAACTATGTAAAGGGATGATGACATGACTCTCGAGAGATTCACAACATCTCAAGCGATCAGCTAGGTCTTATCCCCTACCATGGCCTATCCAAGCACCATTCAGGGATTACCAAACTCTAATCTACGGATTAAGCTTAATGGTGTGTTGGGATAAGTGTATGTGGGTGGTGGCTCACCGTGACTCAAGGCTTGCACCACCTTGGCCCCCTGCGAAATAGTCCATCCACTCATCCCCAAAGGCCTATCTTTAAGACCCCACGTCTTATCCAAGCACTAGGTTGGAGGCTCGTCTGAGTCACAGCTCTTGTCAACCATCCAACTTACGTGTCTGCCCACACTACGACATAATGCCCATCACATAGCCTCAGCCAAAAACATATGCATGAAATACATGTATCACAACACCACAACCACTCAACAACAACAAGTCAACAGATATATATGTGTAGCAACACAACACCACGTGGGCCCAACCAACACCACACGAGGTCCAACAACAACTACCAACACCTAGCAGGCCCAATCCAGCCTCAAACATACTCAACAGGTAAGGCCCTATCCAAGCAGCCCATACCTCGTGAGAAACCTCACACAACAATTTCATTCACAACTAGTGGAGGTCTTATCCAAACAACCGGCCACTCCAAGGCCCTATCCAAGCAGCCCACATCCCATGGCTAAAACCCAAGCAATAACATTTACGACAAGCAGAGATTCTATCCAAACAACCTTCCATTCTTCCCATATTCTCAACCTTAGACTCACACTAAGAGTCCTTCTTAACCATGTTTCACAGCACTACATTTTCAAAATTTATCCACAATAGAACACTCTATTTGCTCAGTGACTCATATGCTTACTCAGCGAAGTCCTTCCTTATAAAGAACCAACTTTCCCCTACGAAGGTTCTCGCTCAGCGACCATGAGTCTCGCTTAGAGACTATATTATCCCCAAAGTCTCTCGCTCAACAAATATGTTCCAAAGACTTTCTTCAAATTTCTATTGACCACATTTTGCTCAGTGAGTCACCTAATCGCTAAGGGAATGGTGTAACACCCCTATTTTTGCTTATCAAATTATTTTTTCTAATTATTTTGCATTTATTTTTGAAGAACCTAGATGAAAATATCAAAAATTTGATCCCTATGGATATGCTTGTATTAGTTAGTAGTATTTAGTTTAGATTTTTAATAATTTTTGGGAAATGGAGTCCAGAAAAGGGTAAAACGACTACTTTATCCCTAGAAGGACTGAATAATTGAGAAAATAGATAAAAATAGTTAAAAGTGTCTAAAATTTATTTTTAAGTCATTTATATGCTTAGAATAATTAATAATAATTTTAGAAATTTTTTGCAAATTTATTAAGATAATTTTTGTGAAATGACCAAAATACCCCTAGTTGACTCCTAGAGTAGACCAGAGACTTTTTGACTTCACGGTATTTTAAAAATTTTATATTTTAGTTATAAAAATTTTATTTTGAAAGAAAATAGTGAAAAATGTAACACTCTTATTTCAGTTTTTCAACTATTTTTCTGATAATTGACTATTTAATTTTGAAAAATCGGGGAGGAATTTCAAAATACTGATTCGCACCATCATGCTCAAAATTTCAAGATCTATCTAATCAGGACTTTTAATAGTTTTTCCTGAGTCGAAGCCCGGAGAAATTAGAAGATGACGATTTGGTCCCTATTTCTCAACATTAACGGCTGACATGAAAAAAAGATTCAATTGACATCAAAATGTCAATTTAAGCTTGGAATCATGTCATATATATTAAAATATAATTTTGGAAAATTTATAGAAATTTTCTGAAATTTATGTGTAAAATGATCAAAATGCTATTAGGTGTCTGACAAGCCAGCCAGTACTAGTTTGACATCCAAAAATAGTAAAAATAGTAATTTTAGTTTATTTATGGGTAAAATATTTAATTTTATAATTTTTATAAAATTTTGGTATTTATTGAATTAAAATGGATTTATTATGATTTTTTTTAGCTTCAAAATACAAAATAAAAAGATAAAATTTGAAATAAATTAATAAAAATTAAAATTAATTATTAGAAATTTATTTTTGATGAAAAATAATGTATTTGTCTAGTTTTGCATTTAATTGTATTATTTTGACATTAAAAGCTAATTTTTCAAGTTTAAGCGATCTTATTGGTACTAGCTAATCAATTACAATTAAAATTTATACTAAAGAGCTTTAGGACAGCTCACTCAGCACGTTTTCAACCTACAAGGGGGTGATTCATCACCTAAAATTGATATGTGTCCCTAGTTTTACATATGTGTCCACCTAAATTGAATTTAAATTAAATAAAAAACCAAATAATGACATAATAGATGATGTAAATGGTGGGACACCTAAGCCTCCTCTTCCTCTATAAATACCTCCATTCATGGACAAGATTTTTACCATTCTTCTCCTCCATAAGCTAGAGAGTCTCTCTCTCTAAAATTTTCTCTCTCTAGAATTTTTTCTTATTTAGTTTTTATGTTAAAATTTCACTAGTTTTCAACTAGTAGAATTTCTCCTCCTAAAGGCTTTGCACCAACAAATCCATCCTCTTCATCAACCACCTTAGAGTTAATGGGAGAAGTGGGATTTGTTCTAAATTATTGTCACTTTCCATGTTGGTAGGAAGGGTTTTCCCCTAAACTCATTTAGGCTTAAGTTTTATTACTATTATTGTTGTTGTTATATTATTTGATGTTAAACTTGGATTTTTGCTAAGTTGTTACTCTGCCCAAATTTAGATCATTAAATTAGATTTTTGCTAAGTTGTTACTCTGCCCAAATTTAGATCATTAAATTATAATTGCTAAGCTGTTACTCTGCTCAATTTTAGAAAATTAAAATGCACTTGCTAAGCTGTCACTCCGCTCAAATTTAGAAATTTAAAATGTATTTATTTAGTTGTTATTCTGCCAAAATTTTAGTAATTAAACTATAATTACTATGTCGTTATTCTGTTGAAATTTTAGGTATTGTGCAATTTCTGCAATATAAGGCAGAAATATTGATTGTACTAGTGCTCAAATTAAATAAGACTAGGGAAACCTCTATTTGAGAAATTAGGAAGTAATAAATTAGTGAGTAATGTAAAGCAAGTAACAAGCAGTGGCATGGCACCCTACTAAGAAAGCTATAGTTTGGTACACAGCGGGATGAAAGACAGGGACCCATGGTTAGGTCTAGAGGGTATGGTATTGAGTGGTGAGCATCCTAATGGTTAAGGTAGCACTCTTAAGGTGGGACAATCATTTAACCAATTTGAGAACCTTGACAACTGCTCAGCATCACCAGGATTGGTGAGAGTATACCTCTATAAATGGATATCCTAAATTATTATTTTGTTCCTCAATGATGATAAAGGTTGTACCATATGATGATGTTAAGAGAGGTATATGTACTCCCAGTCACTTCTCAGGTTCTGTTAAGAACTATTACCCACTAATAGAAAGTATGGATCCATACCGAGTCAAAGATAGTATAACATAGAATAAACTTTAGGCTCTCCTTTTATTATCAATTGTGTTTTATCAGTATTGTGTGGTAGAATTCCTACCATACATGTAAAAGTGATATTAGAACAAATCACCTCGCTCCATTATTTTTCATTTTATGTATGATTGATTGCAGTTAATGAAGATCCTACTGTTGATGAAGACCTATAGGGCTAGTCTGATAGTTTGTTATTTTATGGAATAGGGTAGACGGACACTACTCTGATTAGGATCTTTTTGATGTACTAGGAATAAGTAGTAACTATTTTTATGTATATTTTAATCTCCCTGTATTTTAATCATTTTTCTGATTATGAAATCATGATGTATAGTTCTAGGATGAATACATACATGGGTTTTTTTTTACTATTGTTTTCAAATTCTGATAAATTTACAAATTTTCTATTATTAAAAGTAGAGAAAAATTTTACTCGTATTTTTAAATAAGTATGAGTTATGTTCAATGTGAATAGGTGTCACAAATGGCCATTCCAGAGAATAATTAGAACTTGCTCACACTCCTGGCTCAGCGAACCTCTTACAACAGAGAGCAACAATACTCCAGGTCCCCAATTCGCTCAGCAAGTTGCTCCCAGATATTTTGTAATGCTCACACTCGCCTAGCAAGCCATACAGTGGCTCAACGAACTCTCATCTGGAAATTTTCCAGATTTCTATGAACACTCACTTAGCGAACAACATTTCGCTCAACGAATTCCTCCTACACTCCAACCATCACCTTGATTCTAGAACACTCGCTCAATGACACGATGGATCACTCAGCAAATCGTCAACCCGACAACTTTACTTCAGCCTCAAGAGCATTCTCGCTCAACGAGGCCCGTAGTCGCTCAGCGACTATCAAATGACAGTAGTAGAAACTCTCTTCGAAAAACCCCAAAATCCAAACTTTCTACTCACTTATTCCCCAAATCTATTCCACAGAGGTTGAATACAACCACACAACTGCCCATAACAACATACTCAACACATTCAACAATCCATACAACATTTCAACACAAATTATTAAGAATTCGAAGGAAACCCATTTTCACACAACATCTCAACATAACTCATTCAAATTTAGCTTTCAATACAAATCACAGCCACATTGGCATACAACTATGTTCATATAACAACTATTTAACACTTGTGAGCTTCCTTTACCTCTAGGAGTTCCAAAACTGAAATTTGGGGAAGGAAGAGAATGTGAAGAAACGAACTCTTCAGCCAAACCTTCGAGAAATCCACTCTTCTCAACACACGAACAAGGGATTAAGGCTTGAATTCCTTCTACACTCTTGGTGAATTTAAGTGAGGTTGAGAGAATGAGAGAGTTTTGAGAGAGTGAGAGAAGAGAAACGAGAGAATGAGGAAGAAAATGGGTCTTTATGTCTTAAAACCCTCCCTAGGCGTCACAAAGGCTTTGGGCTCACTAAAGCCCATGGTCCGTCTAATCACTCCCCCAAGCCTTACAACTGGCTCAACACTGTTGTTTCCCTCAACAACCCATATGAACATAACCAACATTCTCACTTTGGCTCAAGAACACTTTCCTCAAGTTCCCTAAATCTAGACAGGAATTCCAAGGCAACCAACACAAAACAATACTTATACAACTACAATTTATTTATTCATTTTAATCACCAATATCACATATTATATTTTCACTTTTTGTTATTAAAACACTAAATCATACATTAAGAAAACATGGCGTTACATCGTTACTCTGTATAGATCAATGGCTGAAGCAATAAACATCTTGATCTCTATTTCAAAGGCAAAGAATATTGCTGGACTTTTCTAGTTACTTCAACTATGGCTCAATGCCATTCTCGAGAAACACCTCACATTTAAACTGCCATCAAACATTCCTATGAAATTGGAAGGTGTTCAATTAACTTATATGACACCGCTCAAGAAAAAATATAGTGTGGAGACTTTCAAAAGATATCTTTTGATATTTTTAGAAATCGAGGAGTTTACTAAAGAACTAGCCCTTTTCACAAGACCCAACATTCTTGGTCCTTCTTGGTTACTTCAAAGATTCCCTTGTGAATCTCTTGGAAAACAAGCTGAATTGATCAAAATGTGGAGATCATTTTTTACTTTGGATTTAATTTTTACTGGCTTCAATTTGAGGGACACTACATTCTTTCCTTACAAACCCAAATGTTTTCTCCACAATTTGGTTTGGGTCAGTTGGTACCAATGCCTTTGTTGAAGGAAAAGACGAAGATAACTAATTCAGCACCTTCTGAAGAAAATGTCATCTCGAATTTGATCAAAAGCATGGTCCTGGAGAGGAAAATGAATTTCAATCCCACATTTTTCGAACCCACTTTTCTCTGCACCAAATCTTTTCATGATTGGTGGAAGGCGTATTATTCTTTAAGGCCAATTTCTATCAAAGACTATTTCAACAAACTGACTAACTCCTTCGACTTCATGTAGGAAAAGAAGACGAAAAGAAAAGGTAAATACACTCAATGCCTGGACATTCAAAGATTCAAAAACTTTTATCATGTTTGCTATCAACCAAATCGAATAGACAAAACTATTGCTGACGCAACTAACTCTTTGAAGGAAAAAGTCTTAAAAAATTGTCAAAATAGAAAAGTAATAAACCATAATGGACAAACTAATTTCGAAAAATATTGCCCCAAATCTTTACCGCCTCTCCCAATAGCTTTTTTTTAGTTTAACCAAAGGTTTGAGAGAACCATCGTGGGTATCAGATTTATTTTTTTCCTTATGGGTTTTTAAAAATTCTGAAGCTCCTCAAAAAGATAGGGTAACTATTACCAAATTTTTCTTAGACAATTATCCTCATCGAGATAAGCTATGTAGAGATCTTAAAGTCAGATTACTGATCAAAATTCCTTCTGGTAAGATTCATTATTTACACAATCCAACCTTTTCTTCTTTTATAAGTATTAACGTTCCTTTCTCAAATGTTCTTTTATTTCAGTGTCAAAAGGTTAATCTGTCCCCATTTGTGAAGAAAATTGGGAAAGTGATCCACAAAGAGAAATCAAGGCCTAAGACTTCTCGAAAAAGAAAGTCTTCTTCAAGGACAAGGTCACGTGTACCTCAAAAAACGTAAGTTTTCAATTATAACAACAACTTCTCGATTTATGCTTCTTACCTTAATTGAAGTTTTTCTGTAATGCTATGTAGGCTGATTCAAAAAAGACAGGTGCCATTTCCAAATCCAAAACACCTGTCGAAAAGAAGTAAAAAAAAGATACAATTACCCCCACTTCTAGGGAACACATTGTAATTTCATTATTTTACTTAGTTATTTTCAAACAATCCTACTTTGATATATTGCTTTTCATTACTCCTTTTTTTCTTTTCTTTTTTTGTAGACTGCCACCACATCTTCTAACCTTGACAAAAACAAAAATCCCAATGAAGAGGAATGTAGTAAAGAGAAAAAGTGTCTTGACAACACCGCTCACCCTTCAAGCAAGAAACAGAAGGTATTTCATCAAATCTACTTGATTTTTATTTTAAATTGTAAAGTTATTTTAACTTTATTTCTGACTTGGCTCTTCGATCTTCAGGCTCCACTTAGAAAATCATACAACACGCAATCTAGAATCCCAAAGATTAAAAATCGATCAAAACCCCAATTATCATATGTGCTTAGTCAAAACATCTCCATGGAATGTGTCTACAAAAGTTGGGATTCATCATAGGTCCGTTTTTTGTAGGGAATTTCGATAGTGGACATTTCTTCTTGTTAAGCTCCTCGATGTAAACCTGAAGCTACAAAGGTAATTTTAACTAACCTATTTATAGGATTTCGAGATGATTATTTCGAGGAATACACTCATTCGTATTTCTACACAAACCTCTGAAGTTCGTAAAGATGTCCCCACCGAAGCTTCTTCGTCAATCCTAAGGAAGTTTTCAGGGTAATTAGAGCACAAAGTTATGCTCTTCAATTGATTTACAGGCCAATTTTTCTTCGATTTTCAATCAAGTGAAGGAGTCAAAAAATTTCTCGAAAAAGAAACAAGTGAAGCATCTAAAGAACGCATTGATAAAGATAATAAAGATGAAGAGGATATCGAAGAGGGAAATAAAAAAGAGAATGAAAAGAATGAGGAAGAGAATAAGTTAAGAAGAGAAAGAGGAAAAGGGAAATGATCAAGCAAAAAGTGAGAGTGAATCTTCCCCTATAAGGAGTCCACCACAAACCAAAGCTACTAAAGAAAATGTGGATTCTTTAGAGTACAAGGTGACTACCAACACGGATCTCGACGAGTGCATGAAATTAGTTGAAGCAAATCTATTTGTCATGATTAGTTTTATGTCCGATGGATTTGTACCTTCGAAGGCTTCCGAATCAAGCATGCAAATGTCAACTACTTGTGAAGAATTCGAGTTAGCCCTCAATGTATTTCGTGATCTATGTTTCGATAAGTCTTTATTTAAAACACTCAAAGAAAGGGATTACAAACAAAACTACAATATGCTAATCAAAAGTTGGAAGAATTTCCTGAATACCTTACTCCTAAAATTAAAAGTCAAATAACTAAATATGTTGAAGTTTATGACAAAGCTACAAGAATATACAAAGAGAAAGTTAAGTCGAAAGATCATTTGGTAGCTATTGATGTATAAACCGAACAAGATTACTCAAAGCTGGGAGATGCTCATACGGAGGTCGACCATATCAAGAATAAAATTACCAACACTAATCTAGCCTTCAAACCTCTTAAAGGAAAAAAGAAAGATCTTGAGAAACAATTGAAGAAAATTCAAGATGACCTTGCTCAAGTTAAACAAGATAAAGAGAAGATCAAGGCTAGACGCAAAAGACTCTCTGACTCCTAAGAGAAATTAGTCAAATCAGCTAGGTCTCTTTCCTATCATATCGGCCAATTATGTCAAGAGAAGAAAGAAATTGAAGCTCGACAAAATGAACTGGATGCTGAATTCGACAACTTGGTCGCCAAGCATACTGCCATAAGAAAGAACAAACCGTTCTAGGCCTTTTGTTATTTCATCTTTTTTATTTTTGATGTTTATTTGACAATCCCTTTTTAGGAACTCGAACAATGTTTTACTTTGAATTTTAATTTATTGCAATCTTAACTTCATTTATAGTTGGCCTATATTCTTTCAAATATTTGCCATTTATTGACATAATTTAACTGCCCATATCGACGTTACAAATTGAATACGCATTACTAGAAAATACTTTTTCGATCTCGAATGGTCCTTCCCAATTAAGAGACCACTTTCCAAAGATTTTCAATTTTTTATCTATAGGTAAAATAACTTTCCAAACTAAGTCACCAACATTGAAAGTTTTGTATTTCACCTTTTTATTATAAAATTGAGCAATGCGTTCTTTTTGACGAATAATATTTTCCAAAGCAATCAGTCTTTCATCATCAAGACAATTTAATTCATCATACATCAATTTCCAATAGTCTTGAACTACAATTCATTTTGTCTTTGTAATCGAACAGATTGTAAATTGATTTTGATGGACACAATAGCTTCATGACCGTAAAACAAGTCGAAATGATGTAACTCCTGCAGCATTTTTAAGAGAATTTTGATATGCCTATAATACTTGATTTAAAGTTTCATGCCAACTCTGAGGTTTTTGCCAATTTTCTTTTTAATTAAAGAAATTAAAATTTTATTGATAGCCTCAACCTGGCCATTTGCTTGCGCATACTATGGAGTCGAAGTTAACAACTTGATATTTCTAGATTCGGCATATCAAACTATCTTTTGGCCAGTAAACACTGTGTCTTAATCTGTTGTGATAGTTTCTAGTATCCCAGATCAAAAAATTATAAATTCCTCAATGAAATTTATAATATCTATTTGATCAATATTTTTCCAAAGGAATTACTTCTACCCACTTAGTAAAATAATCAACTGCAACCAAAATATATAAATGTCCTTTCGATGAAGTTGGGTGAATTTGGCCAATTAAATCCATTGCCCATCCTTGAAAAGGCCAAGGCTTAATAATCGAATGCAATTCACTTGTAGGAACCTATTGAATATTACCATGTTTCTGACATTCTTTGCAAGAATTAGCATAATTAATACAATCTTTTAAAATTGTAGGCCAATACAAGCCTTGTTGAAATAATATCCACTTCATTTTTTCCCGTCTTGATAAGCACCACATAAGCCTTCGTGAACTTCTGCCAAAGCAATATAAGCTTCAGTTTCCCCTAAACATCGAAGCAAGGTACCATCATCCCTTTTTTTAACAACTCATCTCCCAATATAACATAATTGAAGGCCTTATACTTAATTTTTCAATCAACTTGAGCATTTGGATCCTTTAGATATTCAACTAAAGGTTTCCTCCAGTCATTAGAAGTTAAGGAATTTATATTCAGGATTTTAGGGCTCTGCCAACCCTAGTTACGGGTGCAACTTTCAGAAATACATGTTCTCTTTCTTGAAACTCAAGGGGTTTTATCCTTTATCAAAATAACTTTCTTGTGTATCTTGTGATACTTTCATCTTTTTCCGAATTAGTTTAACTTTCTCCATGGTTTCTTGTAATATTTTAGGTCCCACTATCAGAGATTCCTTAGTCTCATACCAATAAAGTGGAGTCCCATATTTTCTCCCATACAAAGCTTCATAGGGAGCCATTCCAATGTTGAAATGAAAGTTATTGTTATAGGTAAACTCTATCAATGGTAAGAACTAATCTCAGCTACCTTTCAGACTGTCCATCAGTTTAAGGATGATAAGCTGAGCTTAATCTTAGCTTAGCCCCTAGAGCTTCTTGCAAACTCTTCCAAAACTTAGAAGTAAAACGAGGATCCCTATCAGAGATTATACTAGAAGACACTCTATGTAATCTAATGATTTCTCTTATATTCAACTAGGTCAACTTATCTAGAGAAAACCTAATGTTGAAGGGTAAGAAATGAGCAGACTTGGTTAGTCTATCCACAATCACCTATATAGGATCATGGCTAGAGGTTGTTCTAGGAAAATTTGTTACAAAATCCATTGCTATGCTGTCCCACTTCCATTCAAGAATGTTTAAGGGTTGTAATTTTTCAGAAGATTTTTGGTGTTCTATTTTAGCCTTTTGACAGACTAAACAAGAAGCAACAAACTCTGCTACAACCTTCTTCATTCCAGGCCACCAAAACAACTTCTTCAAATCTTGGTACATCTTGGTAAAACCTAGATCATTGCTTAATTTGCTCTTGTAAGCCTTTTCCAAAATCATCTTTCTTAATTCTCCATTTTCTGGTATACAGATTCTTCCTTGGAATGGAATGACTCCAATTAAATCCTGATTAAACTCCAATTCCTTTCCTTTAGTCCTTGCTTCTCACCTTTCTTAGAGATATTGATTAGTATTTTGGCTTCCCGTATCTGTTCTAGAAACTCATTGCTTAGTTGAAGCATTCCAAAACTAATACTTCTTGGTTTTATCTCCACAACCAAACCTAAATCTCTGAACTTCTTTATCATTTCCATCTCCTTGACCATCATCATTGAGACATTTAGGGATTTTTGACTTAGAGCATCTGCTACGATGTTGCTTTACCAAGATGGTAATGCAATTCGAAATCATAATCTTTCAAAAATTCCATCCACCTACTGTTGCTTCATATTCAACTCTTTCTGGTCAAACAAATACTTCAGACTTTTGTGGTCACTAAACACTTCAAACCTGGCACCAAAAAGATAGTGCCTTCAAAATCTTCAAGGCAAAAACTACTATAGCCTGTTCTAAATCATGAATTAGATAATTAATCTCATGGGGTCTAAACTGACTTGAAGCATAAGCTGCTACTCTCCTATTTTGCATCAGCACACAACCTAATCCTTGTCTAGATGCATCACAATAAACTTCAAAATTTTCGGTAGGATTGAGCACAATCAATACAGGTGCAGTGGTCAACCTTTTCTTTAATTATTGAAAACTAGCCTCACATTCCTCCTGTCTAAACAAAAGGTTGCCCTTTATGAGTTAACTTAGTTAGAGGCAAAGCTAATTTCGAAAATCCTTCAATGAATTTTCGATAGTAACCTTCCAATCTAAGAAACTTTGTATTTCCATTATTGTTGTGGGTTGTTCCCAACGTAACACTACTTCTACTTTTGTAGGATCTACTGAGATCCCTCCTTGTGAGATCACATGTCCCAAGAAACTAACTTGCTCTAACCAAAACTCACATTTTAAGAGTTTGACATATAACTATCTTTTCCTTAGTATCTGCAGTACTATCCTTAGGTGTTCCTCATGCTCTTGGTGATTTCTGGAGTAAACCAGAATATCATCTATAAAGACTATTACAAATTTGTCCAAATATTCATGGAATATCCGGTTCATGTAGTCCATAAAGATTGCAGAAGCATCAGTTACACCAAAAGGCATTACCAAATACTCATAATGTCCATATCTTGTCCTAAAGGCTTGTCTTTGGTATATCCTCAGTCTTTACTCTAATTTGATGATAACCAAATTTAAAGTCAATCTTTGAAAATACCGCCACCACTCTCAATTAGTCCATAAGATCATCTATTTTAGGTAATGGGTACTTATTCTTGATGGTGATTTTGTTGAGTTGGCGATAATCAACACACAATCTCATGCTCCCATCTTTCTTCTTCACCAACAACATTGGAGCACCCTAAGGAAAAACACTAGATCTAATAAATTACTTTTCTAAAAGTTCCTCTATTTGCTTCTTCAATTTTGTTAGCTCTAGAGGGGACATTCTATAAGGTGCTATGGATACAGGTCCTAATCTTGGTACCAAGTCTATGGTAAATTCTATTTCTCTTTCAGGAGGTAAATCAGGAATATCTTCAACAAAGACGTCAAGGAAATCACAAACGATAAGTAGATTGTTAACTTTTAAATCTCCCTCAATTTTTAAAGAAGATATAATCACATACACTTGAGCTTCCTTGTTTTTAGGAGCATCTATATGGTTGGCAGTTACCATCTTAAATCCCATAGAAGTCTTAGATTTTGATCCGAAAACTAGGGCCTTTTCAAGATAGTTAAGTAGAACATGGTTGGAAGATAACTAGTCCTATTCCTAACTCCAGATCTAATTCAGTTAAAGGTAAACAAATCAAATTTATAATAATTAGGCAGTTTAAACATGCATGAAAAGTAACACCAGGGATATTGGTAGGGGTAGAAACAACAAGGTTATAAGGTAAAAGTGAAACAGGCAAATTCAAATGCTTCACACAATCATTGGAAAAAAATGAATGGGTTGCTAGTACATTTAAGAGATTATTATTTATGATGCACTTACCTTGAATGAGGTCATCAGATATGGCTGCTTCAGTTCCGCTCATGGTAAAGACTCTACCATTGGTTCAAGGTCTACCAACTAGAGCCTTCTCATTGTTCCCATTGCCCTGCTCCTTCTTAGGCTTTATACACGTGTTGCAGTAGTGGCCCTTCTCTCCATAATTGAAGCAGGTAATCATAAACTTGTCACAGTCTTGCTGTAACACCCCAAATTTCAAGTACTAAAAATAAACCACGAGGTAACTCTTAGTAGGACCCTTCCCTTGTGTTATTAGACAAAAAATGCCTTAAAAGTTATTCTTATTATATTTCTTATTATTATTGTTTCTATTCTTATTAATATTATATTTATTATTGTTGTTATATAATTGTTGTTGTTGTTGTTGTTATTATTATTATTACTATTATTGTGTTGTGTTGATGTTATTATATTTATTATTATTATTGTTGTTGTTATTATTAATGCCTTAGTATTATAAATTAGTAGGAATATTATCATAGAATTCAAAAGAGCATCTAGGGCCCAATAGGGAGACTAAAGCCCAATAAGCTACATACTCATCTACATGTTATAAGAAGGAATAGAGAAGGAGGGTTAGGTTTAGCCGTCACAAAATATAAGAAGAAAAAAAGTTAGAGAGAATGAGGAAAAGAAGGAAAGAAGAAGAGGAAGAGAAGGAGGAAGAATAGAAACCAGAGAATCCAAACCCTAGAACTCAACTTTGCATGTCCACAAAGGTGAGTGCTCTCTCCCATATTCTTCCTTGTCTTTTATGTTGTTATTTTTCATCTATTTACCTTTTCTCCCTCCTTATGCGTAAGATTAGCGATTTGATGGGTTTTGAAGAAATTGTGAGGAAGTAAGAAATTCATAGATTAAATAGTCTTTTGGCGACTTTTTCTTCAAAAACTAGATTTTGCCTTGGCGCTGGGCGCGCAGACCCGCTGGACGGGGTGAAACACCCGCCGGGCGGGTTGGGTCTTAACGCGGACCTGCTGAGGCGGGGTGCGATACCCGCTGGGCGGGTTGGGTTTCGGCGCGGGTTCGCTGGACCGCTGGGTGGATACGACTTTTGCTATTACGTTCCTTGTGTTTGTAAACTTCTTTTAACAGTGTTTAACTCATTGTTATTTGTTTTTTTATGTCTTGTTGAGTTTATATTGTATGGTTGTTATTTACCTTAAAAATATGAGTGTGATATGAAATTGTGTCTATGATTCATGATAAAAGTCTATGAAAGTTGTAAGCATTATATGTGACCATGCATCATAACATTTGAGTTATGTGATGAGGAAAGTATGTAGGAATTTGGTTGGTAGAGGCCGTGATGGGTTGTTTAACCTTAGCCTTAGGGGTTATCCGGTTGGGAAAACTCCAATGGTTTATGCTACTCCCATGGAGCTGGGGCGTACTGGCAAAACTAGGTAATCCTGACTAGTCACCGGGGGATATCATGCTAGTTGAGGGTGCGAAAGTCGAAGGCATCGGTACCGATGACGCTTCTTATGGCCTGCATTTACTCCTAGTCTACTTTCCGAAAAGTTTAGGTTGGTACCACATATGCATGAGTAGTAGTTTAGGAACATAGCACGCATATGTATCTTGTTGTAGTGTGATATGTTGAAATATGCTACGTTGTAATTATGTAAATTCTATGTGACCTTGTTCATAAGCGAATGATGTAATGTGTACACGTGTGAAATGTGATTGTGTATTGTGATAAATTGTCAAGATTATGTATATGTGCTCATGTTATGCATGTATGTCATGCTTGCTTGATGAAACAAAACGATGTGTATGTCTAGTTACTAGGCAAAAGATGTGAAATAAATGTATGCTTGTAATTAATTGTGTTTGCTACCTCAAGAATAAGTGAGAGGCTAGGCCCTAGGATAGTGTTGTGAGGGTCCTAGTTGGATAATAATAGTTGTGAATGAGGTAGAGAAAGAATGAATCCCCATACAACGTAATAGAAAGGTATAAGACAAATAAGAGAGAACAAAATGACGACATTAAGGTGAGTGTTAAGGGAGGGTCAAAAGTATTTTAAAATGTCTGTGACCTTAGACTTGACCCATAGAGAACAACCTTAAATATTAAAAGAAAGAAAAGTAAAATCTAAACATGAAGGGTTTAAATACTAGAGAGCATTTTGGGTAAGAAAGAGTTCTTAGGTTGAGAATGATATAGTAAACTAATATAACAATCAGGAGAATGAGAGAGTAGTTAACACAGAAAGTATTGAAGATTAAAAGGTGTAGATTAGACCGTAGGTGTGGCGAATTATGAGAGACCTAGTGAGTTTAAAGTCATAAAAGATAAATGATGAGGGTTGTCCGAATAGAAGAGTCTAACCCAGCCGTAGAGTCCTTAGAGCACTCACTGAGACATTATGTCTCATTCCTTTAAGTTTCCCATTTTTCAAGATACAGGTGAAGACATGCGCAGATGGAGCTTGGAGTCACGTGCAAGAAAACGTAGTCTAGTTTATATTATGTTTTTGTATTCTTTTTATATTTTGTACGATACCTTCGGGTGATAGATAAGTTATATTTGGCATGTAGGTTTTTTTATTGTATTGTTCGTATATAATATTTAATTATATTTATGAGTAGCATTTGTATGTTGTTTCTACCTTTTTATGTTTTTTTTTTTTTAAATCTAGACCTAGTTACGGTAATGCCCCTTAGGGTGTTACACTCGCTGGTAGTGAGGTCCTCCACAGTGGCAGCATCAAATAGGAGTATTACAACTCTTAATAGCAATAGTCTTTTGGTCGAATGATCCGCCATTTGATCTAGGTGGAGCACCATAAGGCTTCCTTCTCTCTGGAAAACTTTGCCTCTTATTTCTCAAAGGTCCTCCGCTCTTCCACTAAGCTTGCCTCGCTTTCATGTCATCTTCACAACTTTTGTAGTGATTCACTAGGGTGGGAACCTAGGCTATTTAAAGATAACCCATAGTTTGCTTGATGTCAGGTCTCAGTCCACTCTCAAATTCAGAGCACCGTGACCTTTCATCAACTCTTTCCTAAAAATAGGGACAGTACTTTGACAGTTCGTCGAATTTGGCCACATATTCCCCAACAGACATATGTCCTTGTTTCAACTCAAGGAATTATATTTCCTTATTTCATCTTAAATCCTCTAGAAAATATTTTTCCAAAAACTTTTGGCGAAATAATTCCCAGGTGATTAATCTCCCTTCAACCTCTTCTTGTTGCCAGGTATATCTCTACCTGTGTTCAGCCTCTCCAGACAGCATGAAGGCAGCATATGTTACCTCATGTGTATCAGTGCACGCCATAGCCATGAAAGTTGCATCCAATTTTGAGTGCCATCTGGATCGAATCTACATTTAAATGTTGGTGGGTCATTTTTGCAAAAAGCTACAAGTCCTCGATATTCTACTATTCCAGCATCTTGTTGTTGATTCATATTCTAAAGAACAGCAGCTATTCTTTCAAGTATTTGTTGGGTTGCATCTTGTTGTGGTCTTCCAGCCATTATCTGAAAAAGAAATTCAATGTTTAGTTCATTGCTTTGAATAAAACCATATGTTAGATGAGTAAAAGTTATCTGTGAAATAGTACACCAGATAGACTCTTAGGAAAGAGAGGTGGGTCATAATGGACACTCTTATGAACCAAGTCTTTCCTAGCCAGAATCTACTTAGACATACATTAATCACTTCTACTAAACCCAATAACTAACATTAGGTTTATTCTTAGCAAAGTCTTCTTTTGAGTGCGCAGACAACTTTCCATAACAAAGTGGGACATCCATAACAGAGAACATAAGGACAAATAATTCATCTTTCATTCTTGTTTTGTCAATAGTTAACGAGAGAACACAAGCACAAATAATGATCAAGGCCATACCCCAAGCTTTGACAAGAAAGAATTGCTCTAATATCACTAAATGTAACACCCATTTTTATTAATCATAATTCGTATTAATTTCATTATGTAATTATTACGAGTAAAAATTTTCAATTCTTGCAATAGAAAGTTCCAAAATTAAACAGAATTTGGAAATAGTAGTAAAATATAAAAGAAAAGATTGTATATATGTACATATCGTAAAATTGTACATCATGGTTTGATAATACATGACAAACATAAAATATAGAAAGACTAAAAATACATTAAAAGATAGACACTACCAAACCCAGTATATACATTAAAAAGATCCTATATAGAGCAGTGTTCATCTACCCTATCCCTTATACAAAAAAATTATTATAAACCAAGTCTACAGATCCTCATCCATAGGGTGTCCTTTGACTCGTCTTCAGCATCACGGGTCATTGTTGTCTTCTTCAATAATCACGATCAGACATACATGGAAGAAAAATAATGGAGTGAGGTGATTTGTTCTAAAATCACTTTCACATGCATGGTAGGAATTCTACCATAAAATACAAATAAAACACAGTTGACAATAAAGGGGAACCTAGAGTTTATTTTAAGTTATACTAGACTACCCTTGACTTGGTATGGATCCATACTTCCCATTAATGAGTAATAGTTCTCAACAGAACCTGCAAAGTGACTGGAAGTACATATATGTCATCAACATCATCACATGGTACGGTCTTCATCATTATTTGAGGAAAATAACAGTCAGAATATTCATTTATAGAGGTATATTCTCAAACCAATCCTGGAATGTTAAGCAGTTGTTGAGGTTATCAAGCTTTGTCAAGCAAATATCCCAGCTTAAGGATGCTACCCTGACCATTAGGACCTTCACCACTCAATGCCTACTCCCAAGACCTCCGCAAGTGGGTGTGCCTTTCATTCTTCAGCGTATCAAACTGTAGCTTCCCTAGTAGGGTGCCAAGTCACTTGCTTTACATTACTCACTAACCTATCACATTCGTACTTCTCAATATAGAGGTTTCTCTGGTCTCATTCAATTTGAGTACCAGTAAAATTAACATTTTTACCTTATATTGCAAAAATTACATAATAATATCAAAATTTTGGCAGTATAACTACTTACCAAAATTTTAGCAGAATAACAATTTGGTAATCATAATTTAGTAATCTAAATTTGAGCAGAGTAACAACTTAATAAAAATTAAAGTTTAGCATCAAACATAATAATATAATGATAATAGTAATTAAACTTATGCCTAAACAGGTTTAGGGAAAAACCCTTCCTATTAATATGCAAAGTGACAATAATTTAGAACCAACCCCACTCCCCCCATTACCTATAAGATGGTTCACGAAGAGGATGGAATTGTTGGTGCAAAACTTCTAGGAAGAGAAATTCTACTAGTAGAAAACTATCAAAATTTTAACATAAAAATTAAGTAAGAAAAATTTCTAGAGAGAGAAACTCTCCAAGTGAATCTTTGGCTAGCTTTAAATAGTGGGAGATGCGTGAAAATCTATCCAAGAAAGGGAGGTATTTATAGAGGAGAAAGGTGGATTAGGTGTCTCCAAAATGACATAAAAGATGATGCAATAAATCTATTTTTAATTTTTTTAATTAATTTTACTTGCACATAACCCAAATAGGTGATGAATCACCTATTTTAGGGTTGGGAACGTGCTCCACCAGTTTTCCCAAGCCTTCATGGGTCAATTTTTGTCTATAGGTAAATTAGCCTATACCGATAAAATTGCCTAAACTTGAAAAATTAACTTTTAATATCAAAATAATGAAATTTAATGTGAAACTAGACAATTACATTATTTTCCATCAAAAATAAGTTTCTAATAATTAATTTTAATTTTTATTAATTTATTTCAAATTTTATCTATTTATTTTGTATTTTTAAGCTAAAAAATTCATAATAAATCCATTTTAATTCAATAGATACCAAAATTTTTATGAAAATACTAAAATTAAATATTTCATGTATGATATGATTCCAAGCTCAAATTGACATTTTAATATCAATTGAATTTTTTTCTCATGTCATCCCTTAATGTTGAGAAATAGCGACAAAATCGTCATTTTTAATTTCTCTAAGCCCCAACTCGGAAAAATTATTAAAAATTACAATTAGATAGCTCTTGTAATTATGAGCGTAATAGTGTCAATCAAAATTTTAAAATTCTCTCTCAATTTTTCAAAATTAAATCATCAAATATTAGAAAAATAGTTGAAAAAATTGAAATAGGGTTGTTATATTTTTAGCTATTTCTTTCAAAATAAAATTTTTATAATGAAATATTCTTAATATAAAATTTTCAAAATATTTTGTGATAAAAAAGTCTCTGGTTAGTGTAACACTCCTTTAATTCTAAATATAATTCATATTAATTTAATTATTACTTTAAGTTTATGAAAATGTGAGTAACTTTTTTTTTTTTTTTATACTAGCAAAACAGAATTTAGAAATAGAAATGAAATGATAAAAACTGCTTATGTATATATATATCCAACTGTACATCATGGTTTGAGTAATACATAATAGTCAAAGAGAAAACAAAAGTACATCAAAAAAACATATACTACCTAACCAAATATATACATAAAAAAGGATCCTATACAGAGCAGTATTTTTCTACCCTAACTGTTAAGAAAATATTATAAACTAGGTCTTCAAATCTGGAGGAATATCCTCTGACTCATCCTCAGCAACATCAGGCATTGTCGTCATCTTCAACAATCACGATTGAACATGCATAACAAAAATAATGGAGTGAGGTGATTTGTTCTAAATCACTTTCACATGTATGGTAGGAATTTAAATACAATTAATGAAGGGAACCTAAGGTTTATTCTAAGTTATACTACACTACCCTTGACTTGGTATGGATCCATACTTCCCATCAGTGAGTAATAGTTCTCAACAGAACCTGGGAAGTGACTAGGAGTACATATACCTCATCAACATCATCACATGGTACAGTCCTCATCATTAATGAGGAACATATATCAGTCAGGACGTCCATTTATAGAAGTATACTCTCAAACCAATCCCGGAATGCTGAGCAGTTGTCGGGGTTATCGAACATGGTCAGGTGAATATCCTAGCTCACGGGCGCTACCCTGATTATTAGGACTTTCACCACCCGATGCCTACCCCCGAGACCTCCCCAAATGGGTCCCTACCTTTCATTCCTCAACGTACCAAACTGTAGCTTCCCTAACAGGGTGTCATGCCATTGCATGTCCCTTGCTTTACATTACTCACTAATCTATTAATTTCTAAAGATTCATTCTGGTCTCAAGTATTTGAGCACCAGTATAATTTCTACTAATATCTCTGTCTTATATTATAGAGATTTAATCCATACATATCATTCACATAATTCATAATTCAAATTAAAGCACATAAGCAATAATTCAATAAAAATAAAGATATACAAATTAAAATAAAGACTGATAATTAAGAAATAAATCATAGAATGGTCAAAAAAATTCATAAAAATAATTTTTAAACTTAGAAAAATAATTAGAATTTTATCATGAATTTTTAGAATTTTTTCAAAAATTTTTGAAATTTAGTATTTCTAAGAAAAATGTGTCCATAAGCACTTATAGAGCATAATTAGAAGTACTAAATAAGCTTTAAAATTTATGAAATTTTTACAGATGGTCTATTAGTGTGTCTAGACCTTACCTAAATGATAAGAACTTAAACTAAAATTTCTATAGTAGTTTTCTAAAAATAAATTCATAAATAGCTCATAAAATAATTTCTATTTTTAGTTTCATATTATGAGATTTATGGTTTATTTCTTCTACTATCTTTGCTAAACTAATTGAGTATTACTAAAATTTGATAATATAATAATTTAATTATTTATCATAATAGCTAAAAATATTTTTTTCTAAATTTGGGCAATATAACAGCTTAGTAATTTTACTATAATTGTTTGAATTCGAGCAATATAACAACTTAATAATTATACTATAGTTGTCTAAATTTAAGCAGCATAACTACTTAATAAGAGTATTTTAATTATCTAAAATTGAGTAGAGTAACATCTTAGCAAATGCATTTTAATTTTCTAAAATGAGCAGAGTAACAGCTTGGCAAGTGCATTTTAATTTTCTAAAATTGAACAAAGTGACAGCCTGGTATAATTTAATAATTTAAATTTGAGCAAAATAATAGCTTAGCAAAAATTAAAGTTTAACATTAAACACTACAACAATAATATTAATAATAAAACTAAAGCCTAAACGGGTTTAGGAGAAAAACCCTTTCTACCAACATGCAAAGTAATTGAAATTTAGAACCAACCCCACTCCCCCCATTACCTCAAAGAGTTGGTGAAGTTGTTGGTGCAGAGCTCCTAGGAAGAGGATTTTTACTAGTTATTGGAAAACTAGTAGAATTTTAGCATAAAAACAAAGTAAAAGAAAATTTTCTAAAGAGAGAGAGGTTTTCTATGGAGTCTTACGGAAGTTTTTAGGAGAAGTGGAGTGAGGAGTTTAGTTCAAATTCATGGCTATTTATAGGGAAAAAAATGGGCTTAGGTGTCCATTGATGAGATCATCCATGATGTCAAAAATACAATTTTTGATTTATGTTTAATTGAAAATTAGGGACACATATATAAGTAGGTGGTGAATCACCTCTTGGTAGATCAGAAATGTGAGATAGCAGCTGTCCAACATTTTCCAGTGTAAATTTTACCTGTAATTAGATTAGTCGGTACCGATAAAATCGCCTAAACTTGAAAAAATTAACTTTTAATACCAAAATAATTAATTTAGATATAAATCTGAACAAATGTAATATTTTTCATCAAAAATAATTTCTAAAAATAAATTTTAATTTTTTTCGAATTATAAATATATATATTATATATTTTAAGCTTAGAAAATTCATATTAAATTCATTTTAACTCAATAAATGCTCAAATTTTTATAAAATTATAAAATTACATATTTTACCTAGAAATATACTAAAATATCATTTTCATCATTTTTGGATGTCAAACCAATACTGAGTTGGTTATTTGACAACTAAGGGTATTTTGGTCATTTTATACAGGAATTTCAGAAAATTCCCAGAAAATTTCAAAATTATATTTTAATACATATGACATGATTTTAAACTCAATTTGACATTTTAATATCAATTGAATCTTTTTCTCATGTCAGCCGTTAATATTGACAAATAAGGACAAAATCGTCATTTTCTAATTTCTCCGGGCTTCAACTCGAAAAAATTATTGAAAATCACAATTAGATAGTTTTCGCTATTCTGAGTTTAATCGTGGGGATCAGAATTTTTAGATTCCTTCCCGATTTTTCAGAATTAAATATAGAATAAATAAATAAATAAAACAATTAATTAAGTAAAAGTGAGGGTGTTATAGTTAGCTTTTGCAGAAATTATCTCAATAAATTTCTAAAAATTTTCTAAAATTATTATTAATTATTCTAAGTATATTGATGACTTAAAAATAAGTTTTAAAAACATTTATCTACTTTTGTCTATTAATTCTATTATTTGGCTATTTAGTAACGAAACGGTCATTTTACCTATTTTAAGCTCCGTTTCCCAAAATTATGAAAAGTCTAAACTAGGTACTACTCACTAATACAAACATAACCATAGAGATCAAATTGTTGAGATTCCCATCTTGTTCTCTAGAAATAAATAATTAGGAAAAATAGTTTAATAAACAAAAATAGGGTGTTACACATACCACATATGTCTTCGAGAGAATGTGCAAATCTACTATTGAAATTGTCTGTGCTTATCTTCATTTTGATTCTTAGCTATCGAAGACTGAATTTTCTTTTTAACAGCAACCAAGCATGGTTTAGCATCCATTTGATTTTTAAGGTTTTTCTAGTTCTCGAAAGCAGCTTTCTTCGTCCTCTGGTACCTCCTAAATTAGGCTTTTGACATATTACGCGTCCATGGCACGCTTGGCTAGCAAATCTTTTGATAATTAGACAAATAAGGATAAGGAGGTTGTCCCCTAGTTGCTCCTACTTTGAATTGAGCATCATTTACCTCAAACAATTGCCACTTCGGGATTCACTTGTCGAATCCATTTATTAGGAAGAACCTGCTTGAAAGCACATAAGTAAATTTTCCATGAAAGCATGAACTGGTTTTTGTATCTGATTAACAGATATGTTTATTTGTTGTTTTCCTTTAGGCCCTTGAGGCTTGTTCGTTTGATAATTCTTTCAAATCTTAGAAGCCTCAAATGCCTTTGCAATAGATTTGTTGAAAACTATGCTACATTTAGGGCATAACATGACTTCCCTATCATTGTCCTTCTTTTGAAGGTGGAATTCCTCTAAAGAGTCTCAAGAACAAGGCTAAATTTCTTTAACCTCTTTCTCAAATTCTTCTAAGGCTTGGTCAGGGTCATCCTTCAGCATGGGTGACTACCATGAGGACTTGCACAAGCTCAGCATAACTTGCTTGCACTTGAAATGGATCAGTATCCACCTTCGTAGGCTTCTTTTCAAACTTAAGCCTTCCATCCTAAATTGCCTTTTGGATCATATCCCTAAAACAAATACAATTGTTAGTCCAATGGCCACATACATGATGATACTTACAATACTTTCAACCTTTCTTTGTTCAAGAGAAGGCAATTTATGATCATCACTTAAAGCAATTTGCTTGTCTTTTAACAAAATATCAAAAATTTATCAAGTTTGGCAACAACAAAATCATACTTCGAGTTCAAAAATTTATTTCTACTTTCATCAAGTTTTAGTAATTGATAAATATAAAGAGGTCTTGGCTTTAATTCAACCAAATTAACATCATTTCCCTCATATTCGACACCAACCTCTTGATCATTAATATTAGTTTCTTCTTTAGAGTTGCTAGACATTTTGATGTAAGCTACCTATCTCTTTGAACTATTTTATCAAATTTTTTATTTCTTTCTTTTTCCAACCTTCATTGTTCAATTCGCCTAACTTTATTGGCCAATTGTTCCATATCTCTAAGTTGTTGATTTACTAATTTCTTTCTTATCAAAAATTCTAAACTAGTAGCTGTCATTCGAACTAACTCACGTTCAATAATTTGAGTATAACACCTCAATTTCATTTATTTTCAAAGATACTCATTTATAGCCAAATTTCCACATTCAATTTGGTATCATGTCACATATTTGACTGTTGACTTTCCTAAATCTCTCGAAAACTTCAAAAAAATTGGCACTTTATAACCCCTAGGCAATTTGGTTTGTAATACATAATTTGGAAATGCAAATACAAAGTAAGGTTGGTTGTAATAACCAATCTTGAAACCATGCCTATTAAGTACTTGTTTGACAATATGATTGATTTGTTGAGGATTTTGTATGTTTGATCCTAAATTTAGATTTGGAAAATGCCTCCAAAATTTTGCTGATTGTTTTGCCAAACTTCATCTAACACTTGATCTGCATTTTGGTTTCGATTAATCATTATAGGGTTTATGTGTAACATCCTCAAAATTTCTACACTAATAATTATATAATAATGGTTATTTAATTAAATTACCCTATAATTATGATTTAAAAATTTAGACGAAGACTTATAAATTTTAAAAGATTTAATTTCATTTAGAAGAGCCAATAATATTTGTATTTGATAATAATAATAATAACAACAACAACAACTACTACTACTACTTAGCTTAGAGAGGATCGAATAATTTTCTTAAATAGTTTTATTCTGATAATTTAACTAAATACCTAGAATGGAAAATTTCCTATTACTCACCAAAACGCTAAGGCTAATTTTATTAACCTTATTCTATATTATTGCACTCAAATGGGTATTCTTTCAACACTTCTTTTTGACTCTAGACTCATAAAAGGCTCCTAACTATTAATCATTTGGATTAATATTTTATTTTTGTAAGTATATTGATCCTAAAAAATATATTATATAGCATGTACCCATATTTTTTGCCTTAAATCGATATTTTTTGTGAGACAAAATTATACTCATAATAATTTTTAATTGGTATTTTACTCACATTCTTTTTATCTTATTTAACATAGAATTTAATTTCTTATATTTATTTCTATGTCTTATAAAGCACGTAGCATATTTATATTCGATTAGCAAGCCCATGCTACAACATGTGCAACACCTCACAGGATTCACCAATACTAAATGAGATAAAATTAATAATCAGCTTCCTTTATAAAATACTTATAGACTTGTATCTCATTCATTACCAACTCCAATAGAAAATTAGTTCCAACCTCTCACATTTTTTTTATCTTTTCAATCTATTTAAAATTAAGACTCTCTTTTTCTCTATTAGTTTAATACTGTTCCAGCTTTCTTTATTTTTCCACCAACATTGAATTATGTTCTCCTTCTCATGTAAGTTATAAATATATAATAGATAAATAAAAAATAAAAAACTTTAAGCCTTTCCTTCTCTTATTTCACAAACATCTCCCCCACATGCTTTCCATCTTTGAAATTCTTTCTCTTTCGTGTCTGCTTCCTAAGCAAGTTTCAACATTTTCTTTCATTTACTAAAGCTTAGTGCACACCCTTTCATGTTCCAACAATAATCGCTCCTATTCCAAACCAATAAACTTAAAACCACATCCAATTCACTTGTCTATATTGAAATTATCTATCTCTTGGTGCAAGCTTTCCTTCTCCTTCCTTTAAGCAATCGCTCATTGTTTTCCTTCACGACCAAGCTTTTCCCTTTCTTCCAAAATCAAAGCTCCAAGCCTTCAACCTCTAAGTCAAAACTTGTTTTTGCTTCTCCTCTTCATGGGTTACAAAATCCCCATGGTATTTTCTCTTTTCTCCCTTTATTTTATGTCTTGGCCACTATTCATACATTATTTATCATCTTCTTCTTTTGAAATTTTCATATGATTAATTAGTTGTTTGTTTGTTCTTATAAATTGTGTTGGTGATGAGAACAACATTGGACCCATTAGAGCTATGATGGAGCACAAAATTGGTCTCCTTAGAGAATACTACATTCGATCATTAATAAAGGTAAAGGGAGAAACCAAACTTGAATTTTTAGAATGAGAATAACTTGGAGATAAAAGTTGGATGTTTCATGACTTTGATGTTATAAAATCTATCAATATTTTATTGTCATAAATTTATTGGTTTTGTACCTTACAATTATGCTTTGAATCACTTATATGATGTGTATCGTGCCCTAGGTGATGGTGGTGTGAAACCCTAACTCTTTGGTTATGAATTTAAGCCTTTGATCTATGTTGAAAGGGTTAAAAATCTAATTTTTTTAACAAAGGTGTGGCTATTGTCCTGCTAGATAAATTTCATATAAATCATGATTAAAGTGTGTTAAATGATGTAAATTGAGTGTTATATGGATAGTATATGGAACCCCTATTAAATAGTGAGTAAAGGAGGCCAAAATCACTTGTTTTGGTGCATGAAATTGTGACTTATACAAAAAAAAATGTGGGAGCTTGTCTTGCATCTTTTTAACAACCAAGGTTGATGATTTTAAATGCTTAAATGATATATAAATGATTACAAATGAATGCTACTTAGTTTATAACCTTGTAGGAAAAAAAAGAAATGAATTTGATGAGTTTGGAGCCTTGAAAGGCCTTATTGTTGTGTGACAAATAAGCATTGTCTTGTTTTGTTTTGACAATAAATTGGGAAAGAAAATTAATGTTAGTAATGTATAAAAGAGAAGGGACTTGAACATAGGTGTGTTAGATAACTAATTAAAATTGATAACTTCTTTTCATTTCAGTCATGAATTCAAGTAGGATATCAAGACTAACCATATTTCTAGATTATGTCTTATTATACTCACGATAAGTGTTCCAAAAACGGTGAATAAAAAATAATTGTGTCTACCACCTAGCTTGTGTCTAACTTAAAGTATTGTATAATCATTATTCCATGGAAAGATATATACACATGTATATACATCATTAGCTAACCTTAGTTTTGTGTCCAAGAATAATAAGTAAGGTCTTGATAATGAAAACATGATTACTTACCTATGCCACCTATTCGATCAAGGTACAACCATTGAGTATAATTTGACCAATCTTATAAGTTATAGTAACAAGTATAGTGAACATAATAAGTTATAGACTTAGAAGCTATGACAATTAGTTAGAGGAAATCAACCTATAACTTAAATACTAAGGTCTTTATTCTAAATTGGTTTGGTCCTAAGTCAAAAGAAAAAAGGATTTAGAAAAGATACAATATGTGAGAATTTAGAGCTAGAGCTTACTAAGAAATGATAATTAAAACCTCTAATCATGTCTACATATTTAAGAAAACTAATCTACTAAGAACTTGCACACATAATTTGGCAAAGTGAACTATGAATAGATATGTCAATTGTTTTGTTTCAAATGTTATGATAGAATAAAGTGTGATATGATCTCATGTTGTATAATTATTTGAATTGTGTAACAGATGGAATTGTGGATGGTAAGCTTGAGAGCTACCAATAGGATTGGCCATGAATGCCTATGTGATGTGAATGGATTTAAGAATGATATATGTTAAGAATAATGATATGAACTGCCTGCCACGTTGTTTCTCTATTTGTTTGTTCACCATACCTATAAAGAGGAATGATGGTATGTACCAAAACATAAGAAGCTCTACTGAAGATTCCAGAGAGATGATTAAACACAAAGGTGGATGACTTGCATTCTTGGTATGTTCATGCATCATATGCATATGTATTGATGTTGTGAACCATGCACTAATGGCATGACTTCTGGGTTTGGAAAGTTATAGTTTGGTACATTGCGAGATGAAAGGCAAGGACTAGATGTTGTAGGTCTAAGGGGTATAGTATCAAGTGATGAGGGTCCAAATGGCCAAGGTAACACTCTTGAGTTAGGACAATCACACTTAGCTTGATAACCCTGACACCTGCTTAGCATCCCAAGATTGGTGTAGAATATACCTTTGTTTGAATTGTGATAGTCCTAGGTTGAAAGATGGCTTGTTTCCTCGATGATGATGATGAGAATTGTATCTTGATATTAGAGAATTATATATACTCATAATCACTTCCTATGGATATTGATGAACGCTAAGTGGATTATGGGCCCACATGCATTGCATTAACAGTGTGTCAATAAAACCTTAGAATTTGTATACAAACGAACTTATGGTGCTACCATTTGGATTTGTTAAGTAACTTGATATAAATGATTGATAGATAGAAGAGAATTTGATAGGTCATGCATCAAATGTTTTTTTATGTGCAGCATGGGAATGAGATGCATTATGTGTGTGTATGACTGTGATATTAGATATGCTATAATATTTGGCACATGATTTTATAGTTTATTGTATGATATGATTATATTAATGTTTGTCATATTACTTGTGTGATATGAACTATGGTTTGGGTGGGTTTTTGAGTTTATTTGATTTCTTAAATTCAAATTGGTTGGTTCTCACCCCTGTTTAATTTACCATTTTCATCATCTATGAATGTCGAAACGGACATAAGGCATGAAGCATGGTTTCCGTAGTTGAAATCAAGAAGTTCATTGCCTAGGAATGCATGATATCTGGATGACATCAGAGTGGCATAGCAAAAGCATGTGTGAAGGTGTAGAAGACTCATTCTTTTAGAACGAGAATGTTAGAGTCTAGTTATACCTTATGTTTTTAAATAAATGTGCGTGGTGTTTAAGTCTATATATCTTGATACTTGATTAGTTGTATTTTAGTTTAGAGAGATACTTGAGTATTAGATAACCATGTTATAGTGTCATTATAATGTAAACCTTAGTTAATCAAGAGGATGTAGTTGTATTATTGTACTAAAGCAAGGATTTATCTTGTATTTAATTTTAGTTGTATTCTTCATTATTGAATTATATTGTTCGAGTGATTTGATAACAAAAGTTCTTGTTTCATTTTATCAAGTTTCAAGATTTATATTGTATTATGTCTTCATTTTTGTGTAAAAAAAATTACCAAAATTTATACTTCTGAGCTAATAGGGCTTGAGATCTTAGTTACAAAAGGATTGATAGATTTGGGTGTTACATTATGAACAACCACTGGTTGTTGTATTTGTGGATTGTTTCCCCCAACATTTGGTTTATTTGCAGTATTATTATTTTGGTGAGGAGGAACTCAAGGCATGTCTCCCTATTTGTATTCTTGGTACACCAAAAGCATCATCAATTTTAGCCATTTGTATGGCTAATTACTGAAAGCTATCCTGGGTTGTTTGAACTAATGGGTTTAATACTATAGTCATTTGTCGAGACATCATGTTATCTATATCATGATTGGTCTCATCCATTTGTTGTCGAAAAACTCTAAGAGTTTGAGTTGAAATATTAGTTGAAACATTTTCTTAGCTTCTCAACATATTTCCATTTGTTCTTGCCCCTATTGCTTGTAACTGTGTTGGGCGAAATGCATACCCAATTTCTCGAAAATTTGAGTTTCTATTGGCGGACACATGAAGTGATGGAATTGATTGAGGTTGACTTTGAAGCATTTCTAAATTCAAATTTTGGGGTCTCTAATTAGGCATTTCCCAAGGTTGAATATTTATTGGAGTAACATTAGGATTTCCCCCTTGGGATGTAACTATTCCCAAAGTCATATTAGGAATAGCCATTGGTGATCCCATTTCAACGTTTTTAGCATTTGACACTAGCTTTATTACAAGATTTATTACACATGTGCTTTGTGAAGTCGAAATAAGGCCCTCATTGTCAACATTATTTTTATTGTTGTATGGTTATTATTGTCTATGTTGACATTGTTATTAGGTTCTTAGGAGTCAAAATTGTTGTCGAAATTGCAAGATGGTTGTCCTCCTTGCTTAGAACACTCAAGATTACTTCTATTAGTCATTTTGCCACTTCTTAGTCTTATACGCTTTTCTCAAGACTAGTTCCAATGTTCTTTTGGCAATGTAGTCCCACCGAGCATGCCAATTTGTTGATGGTGAAAATTTGTTTCAAGATTCAATCTTTGATGAATCTCAAATAGATGACATTTCACAGTGATTCTAACAAATATGTTTTTTTTTATATGACTTAGAATCAAAGATTAATTATAGATTCTTTTTTTATTCGAACTAGCAACGTTATGTCTTCAACTTAAGGGTATGAGAAAAGTTAAAATGTCCATTCTATTGTGATCGAAATTTTAATTAGTGTGAAGTGTTGATAATTCAATTTTTGAAGACTAAATTGAATAAAGATTTTTGTTTTATTAACTCTGGTATGTATGGTAATTTGCAAGCAAAGCATTGCCGACCACTCTAATCGAATATGTTAATTCGACTTAAATTTGTTAACAATCATAAAGACAATAAGAAGATTCGTGAAATATTGCAACGAAATTATAAAGAAAGCAAGTAACGCAAAAGATAAATTTACAGAATCATATATAGCTTTAAAAACATAATTTAGAAAAGTAAAGGAAAATCCATAAAGTAATATGTAATGGCAAGAAATATAATTAAATTTAAAGTATTGAAATTGTAAAAATGCAATGAAATTAAAATACGAAAAATGTAAATGACTTTAAAAGACAACTACTAAAAAATAAAGAACTTGAAATATAAATCAAAGAAAGGAAGAATGCAAATGAAGATAAAAGTGCATGAAAAGTAAATGTAAGAATGTAAAAGAAAGTTACTAAATTGAAATGTAGAACAAGGCAAAAATTCAAGAAGAAAGCAATAAAGATGCAAAGAAATTTAAATCCAGAAGAAATGAAGATATAAATAGAGTGAATAAAAGAAAAAAAATTGAAATTAAAGGCAAATTGTATAAATGTAAAGAACTTATATTGAAAAGTGGGTGAAAACATACACAGGACTCTTAGAGCCGGTAGTCGTTAGTGATGATAGGTGTGTGTGGTGTTATAGAAATTTTGTGCAAGTGTTTCAATCGAGAAAAATAATGGCCATCTTGGTCCTATTTATAGACTTTATGTACTAACGACTAAATTACAACATTTCGACATGTATACAAATGCCTAAGATTAGTATTCTATGATGCAACCATCTGTCTTGATATGCGTCTTGCAAGTAACTGCTTGAAATCGTTTGCCTGAAGGATAGCAAGACTTCCACGTGTATTAGCTTTCGAGCACTTTTATTTGCTAATGAGAACTATTAATAGTTCGAGTATTTCTACACTTAATAAAATATCCACTTTTAGTTTTTTACACCCCAAGTGTCACACTTTTAACTCGAACTAGTCTTTTCGATGTCATCTCAAGCTTCAAGTCAAAAAGTCTTTGTCCTTGAACCTTCATTCTATTGAAACTACAGATATCTAATCCTATTCTCTCAAACACTCTTCATGATTTCTTCATTGCTTTCTCGAATTTGTATTTTTCGAGAATAATGATTATTTAATTGTAGAGTGCCAACATAATCAAATCACTCTTAGTACCAACACTTAGAAATTTTCAAACACTCATAACAATGCCATAAAAGCTCCTTGGTCGAGCACCCACAAACTAATGCCCTGGCTGAAGCAACGAATAAGGTCATCTTTTCTGGCCTCAAGAAGAGATTAGGGGATGTAAAAGAAAGATGGGTGGACGAGCTTCCCATAGTGCTTTGGGCATGCCATACAACCATTCAAAGGTCAATAGGAAAGATACCTTTCAAGTTGATATATGGCACGACACGGTTTTACCCATTGAAGTCTACAATGATTCCCCAGGGTTATCTAGTACTCCCCCCATAGCAACCTATCTAAGTTGTTGACAAACCTAGATCTTATGCATGAAGAACGCAACATCACCAGCATTTAGGAGATGGCACATAAACAAAGATTAACAGTTCATTTTGAATGTTAAGCCACACATTGTCTAGCCAGGTGACCTTGTACTTCAAAGAACAGACTCGCCCTGCAGAAGCCTTACAAAAGGGAAGTTAGCACCTGCTTGGGATGAGGCCTTTCAAATCAAGGACATGGTAGAACAAGGAGCATATCAACTCAAGACCCTTCATAACAAGCCCCATCCACGAACGTGGAATGCCATTCATTTGAAAATGTATTTTAGTTGAGTAAGGGAGACTATTTGTAAGTCCGCATGACACACTTTTTCCAAGCTGATGGTTTTTATCCCCAAGGAAGGTTTTTCCATCAAGAGGTTTTAATGAGGTGCACCCGTAGTGAAAATGTGTAGTAAAGTATTTTATCATTTTTCTCCAACACTTGGTCGACAATTGACCCCAAGTGGATCTGTTCGCTATATCAAACTTAAAAGTCCTCACGAGCAGGCATTTGGTCGACAATTGACCCAAGCAGATTTGTTCGCTATATCAAACTAAAAAGCGCTCACGAGTAGGCATTCGGTCAGCAATCGACCCCCAAGCGGATTCGTTTGTTATATCAAACTTAAAAGCCCTCACGAGTAACCACTCGGTCGACAATCAACCCTAAGCAAATCCATTTGCTATATCAAACTTAAAAGCTTTAACAAATGGCCAACTCCACTAGTAATTGGCCTTAAGCGAATCACACCACCATGCAAACACCCTCGGTCAATGGACAGGCCTAAGCGAATCGCTCTGCCATACCAAAGACAATCAAAATGAGAGCAAATTTATCAAACCTCTCTCTGCAACACAAACCTAAATCACATTCGATCTTTGACAATAAGGCCTGCCAATCACCAATCATAAGCCATCTCCATGAGGCTACTAGGCCTGTAAAAGTCAAAAACTAATCATAAGGCCTCTTCGCGAGGCAACTCGACTTACAAATGTTAAAAACCAATCATAATCCCTCTTCATGAGGCAACTCGGCCCACAATCATTAAAAACCAATTATAAGCCTTCTCTGCGAGGCAATTCAATCTACAATCATCCAAAGTCATCGCAAGGTCTCAATAAGAGGCAACTCTATGTACGATCATCAAAAATCAATAATAAGTGCTTAATGCGAGGCAACTCGGTCTATGATTATCGAAAATCAATAATAAGCCTTTATTGCGAGGCAACTCGGTCCATGATTGTCAAAAATCAATAATATGCCCTTAATGCAAGGCAACTCGGTCTACGATCATCAAAAATCAATAATAAACCCTCTATGCATAACGATCGATCATTGATTTAAGTGGCACCCTTCAAATTCTAACAAATCCCTCAATGTGGTCATTATAAGATTCAAAAGCCCTCCCTACAAAGGCTACTCAAATGACACCTTAAGCAGAACTCATCATACATTACAAATCATGATATAACCCAACACAAATTATGCCAATGCAACGAAGACACACATAAGTATGATGAACAAATTCGGTTACCAATCTATCAATCTTATAATACAAAACAAAGCCTAACTAGCACATCAAAATGCAATCCGAAACAAAAACAAATAAGCCAGTATGAGGGAAATAACAAGTACATTCACAAAAAATGGCTTTATTATTCACAAACAATAAAGATACATATACAAAAGTTCAAGTAATCATCTCAGTCGCCTCTCAACATACACCAAACATCTTTCCACAATGATCCAAAGGCATCTCGGCTTGCGCACACATTTTTTCTATGAGACTAAGCCAAAGTAGCAACCATACCAAAGCTACACGACCCCCTTTAAAGTTGGACTGAAAAGTGGAATCCACCCAATAGTATGGTGTCGTCTACCCAAAATTCTGGCCACACACAACCTACCCCCTGATGCACATTGAACCCAAATGCTGTAGCATCGTCATAACTTTAACAATACAAAACAACCAAGAAGACGAGTAAAGGAACACTTCCCAAACCTTAACCTTCCAAGCATCCAAGTAACATCTTCATTGTAACTTGGTTGCTTTGTACGGTTAAGCTTTGAGAATGAACCTGGTGAAGCTTCATTACTGTTGCACTTGTATACATTTGTACCATACAACCACTTACGAAAAAAATGAAGACAAAAATGCAAAGAAAGGAAGGCACTTGCTACCTTATTTATACCAAGTAAACGTGCGACAAAAACATTTAATACTCTACACCTTACCCTACCACAACAATGTGGACAATGTATGAAAAGTTAATCACATTTAATAGCATTCATGTAAAAATATAACAGTCAAATGGGAAGAGCCAAGGTCTGAAGTTTTCAAAAAAAGATAGTCAACAATCAAGATGCCCAAATAAAGACAACTACATAACAACTTTCCTTAGGCACCAAAATAGCCTCTCAATTACTTCATTGCTCGGCCTCCTTCTTAGGATCATCCTTGTTCTTCCCTAGCTCTCGAACAACTCTTCCTCCATAAGGCAACCATTTACCATATCCTTCAAGACATTACACTTAGAAAGGTTAATCTCGAGATAAAGCACTCCCACTTGCCACAAAGCCAAATCAAAACCATATTCAAGCTTAGCAACAATTTTGACCTTTAACTCTCCTTCGCAAACATCAAAGTTGTCCTTTGTTAGCCTCTGGCTGACTTTCTCGACATCCAAATCCTTCTGCACCCCATCTCACTTGGCCTCAACGGCGATAATAGCATCCTATAAACGACGCTTATTCGCCTCTAATTCATCTTTCTCTTTTTTTGTAGCCTCCCTCTTCTCCACTTCTTTCCTTAAATCAGCCTCCAAGTTGGCCACACGAATTTGTAGGTTACCACTCTTATTCACCTCGGCCTCTAAATCGGCCACACGTTTGGACAATGATGAAGTATCTATCAACTTATTTTCTAGAAGGCAACCTAAGAATGTTGTCCTTAATCTAGTAGCCTTAATCATTAAGGTGGCAACCATTCTAAGATCATCACCCAGCCTCTTCATGTTAACCCCCTTCGTGATTAAGAGGCCATGTTAATTGATCATCACCCATTCCAGATCATCAATTACAAGACCAAAAGGGAGGAGGCTCAATGTCCTACCTGGCATACTCCACTAAGGTAGCAAAATCCATGTTCTCCTTAGCATCCACATCACGAGTTTGTTAGTGGTCCCCTAGATCTCCTCGTCCATCGCCTTGAGTTTTTTTGCTCCTATGGAGGAGTCTGCTGTTTCCTCGACTTTCCATTTTCCCTTTCGCTTCTCAAGGATAGCCTTCTTCAACGATTTGTGGTCCATCTTTGAAGGGATTAGATCTGCAAAACACAAACAAAGTCTTACCAAAACATCATATTCATAGTAATATTAGTCTTCAACAACAAAACATACACATACACTCAGCCAACTGTGTAGGGTTATTCGCCAAAAAGTATTAGGGACAAACAGCTTAATAAACTCAAATCCTCCAAAAACTTGATTTCTAACTTCTCGAAAGTCGAGAATGTGTTATAAACCAAATGCAACACTACAACAGGATTTGGTTGCCAATAACTTATTTCCCCTTCGTTATCTAGAACAAATGACTAAAGTATACGCCTTTTGGTATGCCCACTTATGAAAATCCAAGACACTGGTTGTGTAAAGCTTCATCGAAAGAAGTAGAAAACTTTAGTATCGTTGGAACAAAACTGTAATATTCACATAACACCTTAAAGGCCTTAACAAAACCTGAAGAATTTTGGTGTAGTTGGGAAGTGACCGCATTAATCACCCTTAGGATCTCACATTGAAATTTAGAAAAAAAGAGTAGCAAACCCAATCAACTAAACATACATTTATAAATGTAGGTGTACTTCGCCCCTTCGAACCCCATGGCCAATCAAACACTCGGTCGTTAAGACCATTGGGAATGCACTCCAATTTATCTTTATCAGCCACACACAAATCCCAACTTTTCTATAACGACGATACACTCACATAGAAATCGTAAATGGAATGCATTTTCTTCACATCATCACTAACCCAAGCATAAAGAACGAACTCACATTCTTCCTTACTCAGATTGCTGGCAAAATTCTTCAATATCAAATCTTTCCACCTACCCTTTCCTCCACTAGGCAAAACTTTCCTTCTTTTCCTTTTTTGCCTAAGTACTAAGGCAGCACCTCCCTTAACAGACAAAATGACGAGAACTTCCCTCAAAGCATTGCAACCTTCTACTACCTCTCCTTCGTTAGACTTTCCAACTAAATTACCAATATTTTCCCTACTCCCCGACAAACCCTCATAATCCATGATAGTAATAAAATAAGAACAAACAAAAATGAAAATAGCAGAGAGCGGGCAAAAAATACCTGATTGAAGATAAGCTTCCATTGAGACAAATTAGACACATAAAACAACGTAAATGAAGAGCAATTGAAGCAACTTTCTCCCTCTTCTTCTTTAAACAATAGAAAAATGGTTTACTCAAGCCTCTTCAAAAAATGTGCATTATTTTAAAAGAACATACAATGTACAATTACAAAATTCACAAACAAAAAGAAACATGATTATTTATGCCATAAATGTTGGGTACTGGACCTCGATCAACCCAACATCCTTGCTTAAACAACTTCACAATTTGTTGCTCCTAGCTTCTAGGATTGTGTTAAGTACTGAACCTCGGTTGACCCAACATCCTCACTCAAGTTGCTTCGCACTCCATTGGTTGTGGTTTCTGGGACTGTGTTAGGTAATGGACCTCAGTCAGCCACATGCTTTTAGAGAGCTCAGTCAGTCACAAATGCCACCTACCACTTTAGAAAAGGAAAACACAGATTATACACCAGTTGTAACATCTTGTTTTTCCTAATGTATGATTAAGTGTTTTAATAACTAAAAAGTGAAAATTTGATATGTAATCTAGGTGATTAAAAGAAATAAATGAAATGTTGTTATGTATGGTTTATTGTATATGATGTTGCTTATGTGTTGTTTGTTTGAAATTTGGGTTTAAATTTAGGAAACTTGAGATATGTGCTTAAGCTAATGTGGGTATGCTGTAAGTAAGATTTTGGGTTTTGAGAGAAAAACAATTGAGTTAAATCAGTTTCGAGATATGAGGAGTGGTTTGGTGAGGTTTGGGCCTCAGTTGGCCAAAAGTCCGTGTGGGAGTCAAGTATATGAGGAGAGGGGGAAGGTTCTTTCCTCATTTTTCCTTTCTCTTTCTCTCTCTACACTCATTTTTTCTCTACCTCTCTCTAGATATTATCTAGTGTGTGAGGCTATAAAAGAGTTGTGAGCTTGGTTTAGCGGTTGTGGTACGTAATGGAACGATCCTAGCTAGTTTTTGGCTCAAGAACATCGAATTTTCAAGGAACCTAAATCCGGATTTAGAAGCTTTTAGAGGTAAGGGAAGCTTACTAATGCTTGATTTTGTTGTGGTTATTGATTTGTTGATTAAATGCTTTAGAATCAATTGAATTTTGATGACATTGGTCATGTAGTTGGTGTTTGGAAAAATGGGTTTCGAAAAGGGAATTTGAGATTTGTTGATGATTTATGGATAAAATTATTGTGTAATCGGTTAGAAAGGTATTAGAAGTGATTAAAACTGTTTTGAGATGCTCGTTGTTGATTAATTTGGTCAAAAATAGATGTTTGTGTTGAATTTGAGAAGAAAAAGATCGAAAATCGCAACCCAGCGATTAACCTCTCGCTCAGCAACAAAAATCCTCGCTCAGTGACGGATATTCAGTCGCTAGAAGTTGAGCTCTCTCTTAGCGATGGAAATGTTCGCTTTGCGATGGATTTTAAGGTCACTAGAAGTCCACTCGCTTAGTGACGGTCGCTTAGCGACAGACTTTTCGTGAGAGGAAAATAGAGTTTTCTCTTCTTTCTTATTATTTTTGTTGGTTGTTGATGACTTTATTGATTTCCATGAATGTCAAATGTATATTTTAAATTAAGTGGATGTTTAAATGGCTTTCTAAACTAGTTTTTGGGTTTTTCTTTATCATTATGGTTGAGGGATTGTGTGATAAGTTGTAAATGTCTCACTGAGCGAAATATGTGTTCGTTGAGCGAGAATTCTTCTTGAGACTTGGTTGCTCTCTGGAATTGATCTCGCTGAGCGAGGGCCTTTGAAAGGGGACTGTGCTTTATATATAAAAGGTACTCGCTGAGCGAGCATTAGATTGCTTAAGCGAGCGTGTAATTCTGTTTTATTGTGTGAAAATTTTCAAAAAGTATGTGTTGTTTGGATTTGTCTTATCTGTTGACCATGCAAGAGGCTGATTTGGGTGTGCATGGGGTTGATTTGGGTTAATGGTGATTGTTGGACCACAGGTGGTGCTTAGTAGGCCATGTGGTGATATGTTGATACATACACACACATATATATATATATGGTGACTATTGTGGTTGAGTTGATGGTTGTGTTGATATGTTGCTACATATATATATGATATGATGATTGTTTGGTAGAGTTGATTATTGTGGTGATACATGCATTGACATGCATAGGTTGTTGGTTGAGGTTGTGTGGGCCTCAAGCTATGTGTGGGTAGACATGGAAGTTGGGGGTGAACAAAGCTGCGGCTCAGCCAGGCCTCCAACCTAGTGCCTGGATAAGAAGTAGGGTCTGAAAGCTGGGCCTAGGGGATAAGTGGATGGGTAATCTCGCAATGGGGCCAAGGTAGTGCAGGTCTTGTATTGTGGTATACCACCACCCACATACACTTATCCTGACAACCATAAGTTTATCCAACTGATCAGAGTTTTGGCAATCCCTAAATGATGCTAGATGGCCATGGTAGGGGATAAGACCTGGTTGACCGCCCGAAATGTTGAAAATCTCTCGAGAGTTATGTCATTCATACATTGACATATGGGGTTGAAAGCATGGTATGTGATGTTGTGTGTGCTATACTGTAATGTATGTAAACCCATTTCTAGGTAGATTTGGTTTCTATGTTGGTGTGATTGATGGTTTTGATTATGTTGGATTTCTTACTATACATTGGTTTTCTTTTTGTGAGCTTAGCATTGCCTTGCTGTTTTGTTTTGGTATGGTTGCTATTGTTGTTGTATGATGCTATGACTATGATGATCACGTCGTTTGGCGTAAGAGCAAAGGAGAGGCGTTCGCAGATCCAGCTTCTCAGAGCTGATAGAGGAGGTCTTAAATGGAGACTTTTGGAGGCCCTTTTTGGATGGAGCTTTTCTAGAAGCTCTTTTTCTTTTATTTTTGTTTTGATGTATATGTTGTATAACTGACCAACTATAAGGAGTTTGGTTTTTGGTTTATCCCTTGGTGTTGTATACATAAATGGGCCTGTATACAATATGATCTCATATCTAGTATATATTAGAGTAACGTATGGATTAATTATTATTAAGTATCTTTATATATATATATATAAGGGTTTATTTGTAGTACTGTGATGGTAGAGGGTCGTTACACCAGTCAACAGAGGAAACTCCAAATTCACCTATTCTAACATTCAAGTTGCAATCCTGAAATCAGGGTCGAGATTAGGTGCTCAACAACACTATATGAAGACCAAGAATGCGTAAGAAACTTATCTTTATACAGGACACCACCGTTAGGGCCTTACAAGGGTTAATAGCTAGGTCAAGGTCCCTCAGAAGACTTATAAGAACAATAACATTGATAGAATGAGCATAATTATGATTTGATGATTTTGGATGTGCTGTGGTGATAGGACCTTGAGTGGTCAAGATCATCATAAATTGATAACTATGATGTAAAAGGCTATAGAGCCCAAGACAAGTGGATGACCTAAGTGTAACTTGGATTATGAAAGGTTCCTATATGAATCTTAAATCATGATTATTATGATGACATGCATTTCATGTGCATGGATATTATGAGAATTGATTATGAGCCACACTTTTGAGTGGGGAGTGTGAAGTAGAGGTTGCTAGGAGGTTTGGGGGATGTTCGGATGCGAAATGCCATAGAGAGACAAGTGAAAGTGTAAGACTTGTCTTTTATAATCTATGCATAATTGGTTGATAATCTAAAGAGAGAAATTACATTTAAACTCAACCTAAGTGAACAATTAAAAACAGTCCTTGTTGCATAAATTTTGTAAAGTTTTCTGCAGAAATTGAGCTGCTCAGTTTTCAGTAGTGCAAAGGTACACTGTGAAGGTTGATAGTGTAGAACCTGCAATATGTTAATCCATAATAAGAGTGATTGAATAATTAATAAGAGGAATTAAATTTAATTTCTAGTGAAAGATAGATAATTAAAAATACATGTTGTTCTTGTTTAAAATTCAACAAAGATTCTTGCGAGAATTTGATTTGTGAAGATATCAACTGAACAGGTATTTATCTGTATAGATGATGAGTAGTACAGGATAATGGATTTTATGATTAGATTTTACTTGGTTCGATATATTTCCTTATCAAAAGATTTAAAATACTCAGCTTTATTCCTTCCTGCTTAGGACCAATTATTGAGAAATCAGTCAGATAAAGAATGTAATGCATGTTTCTTTCTAATCTATGAATAAGGGATTGAATAATTTAAAAAGGGAATTTTAATTTAATTCCCCATGAAAAGAATCAATTAAAACTTATGTTTGAATTCTATGTAAACTTTTGTGAGAATTTGATATGTACTGCTATCAAATAAGTAGAGATATATTTGTAGAGATTTGATGAACAGTGTAGGGCCATGGAATTTAATTATAATTAACTTAGTTTAATTATGATTGAATTCTATGCAAGTTGTTAATTTTCCTTACTGCCAAGTTAGTTCCATTTCTGATGAATCTATCTATTAGATAATATGTCCAAAATCTTGCCAGATAAAATAAATGTGACTACCTGACTTGGGCAGAGACAATTCAACTTTATTTAGAGAGATTCTAAAAAGTCATAAACTCATTTAGATTCTAATGTCAATTAAATTGCTTTAATCGATTCAAGTGCTAGAAAACCCTAAAACCAAATTTCATTAATTTCGGTATTTGATTACGTTTTCTCTGTTAGTGTGAGAAATTTAAAATTTCTACTGCCTAAACCTAAGACCCACATGTCCAAGCCCAATCCAACTAAGCTAACCATTTGTTTTCCTAAGCTAAATGAATTAGTTGTAACCCAACTAAATGTCCTCTCATTAGTTCCTACACATTTTCCTATTACTTGTACCTAAGTGTACTCAGATGTACTAAAACCACCAAAAACCACCCATGGTTTTGGGGGTTGGATGTCCACTTCTCTCTTGTTGGAGAAGTTGGATTTTGTTTTTCCATTATAAATAAACTTGTATCCATTTTATGAGTTACCATTATACCCTCCACTTAAGTTGTCTTAAAAGTAATGCAAGCTAACTCTTCCCTTCCTTATTCCTCCCTAAAACCATGAGCATTAGAGAGAGTTCCCTCTCTTGTTCTGAAATTTCTAAGTGCAAAGGAGGAGTGTTAGAAGCTCCTACTATTCAAGAAGTTGTCTATGTAAGTTTCATCTTTTTCATCCTCTTCTATTTTCATCCATCCATTTCTATCAAGACCTAAGTGGTCTAAACCATTCTCTTTGCTTCTACGGTTCTATACCTTGTTCTTTTCTTGTGTTCATCCCATATACTGATCATTCATGGTGATGATTGATGGTTGATCTTGCCAAAAGTTGAAGGAGATACCCACCTTTTGCCATACTCTCTTCCAAAGCTTTGAAAGATCTTGCTAGAAAGTAAGGAAAGCTAACCCTTTTCTATGTGTGTTTGGTTGTAGTGGTTCTGTTTTTAATATGTTTTTTGTCTTGTACATATTGTTTGTATTTTTAAAAGTTGCAAACTTGATGAAAGAAGCCATTTTCGTGGGTGTATGTAAAATGTTCTTGATGCTATTTTTGTTTTCTACCTAAGCATTGTTCATTATTTTTGCTATATTTGGAGCTATGGCTAATATTTTTAGCACTTGTTTATTTTGTTGTAAACTACACAAAATTTTCTCTAAAATAGACTCAAGAAAAGTGTTAAAAGGTTAAGAAAAGAAAAAGTTAAGCTTTTTAAAAGTTGTGCATGATTTTAAAACATGCTGGTTTGGCAGTGTGTAGTAAAATGTAATTTTGGGAGATTTTATTATGTAGTTGTGGAAACTCTTGGAACAACCAAAAACTAGACACAATAAGCTTTTCAAACATATATGGTTTTCCTATATTTACTATGGCTTTCTATTTCTAATAAATTTTAGAACATGAAGGTCATACTTGTTTTCTAACTGAAAGTGGTTTTAAGAATTGTGAACTTTCAAAATTATATAAAATCATGTAAAACTTGGTTTTTAATGATATTAGTCATTTTGGAAAGGTTTTTAAGTTTAATTTCATAAAATAATTGTTTTGGACTCAAAAAAGTTTCAGTTGGATGTGAAAAATATCAAAATAGATTCGCTAGCTTCTAGCAAGTTGTTTTGACCTTACTGTTTTGTCATTTTTGTAGATTTTTGCTTGAAATGATCTTTAATTATTTAGAAAATAGAAAAAATTTCCTTTCCAACAAGATATGGATCATGTTAAGAAAAAATCATTTACTTGGTTAGAACAAATTTTAAAACTAAGGCCAGAAAACTAGTAGCCAATGGAATCTGTTTTTGGCAAAAGTTTTATAATCTTTTTCCTAGCTTTATAAAATGGTATATTTTTACACTTGAAATTTTATTGTAGATCCTTTTAAATAAAAGTTAAATATAATTTTCAAGGAAATATATTCTTCTATGTTATGCATATTTTAAAAATGTATTTTAATGATTTAATTAAAAGGGATTAGTAGTAGGCTTATAAAACTAAGTTTTATGAAAATCTAAGACCTAAGTTTTAAATTGGTGATTTCATAAATTTATTTTCTTATCTAATTTAATATTTTAATATTTTAAAAATAGTATTTATAATATTATATAAGACTTGATAAAAGTTCATTTAATGGTGGATTATAAGAGGTTCATGATGTGATTTGTAAAAGGCATGCATGGTGAATAATTGTGACTCGATGGCATGTTGATATATTGTAAACTATTGATAAAGACTTATCCAGGTGTGAACGATAAGTGGTTGTTGATACATATTGTCATGAATGTCTGTTTATAATGAGTTGATTATCATGCATGCATATGTTTTTTATGAGCATGTGGTATCGAAGGTGTCGGTATTCATAGGAATATACAGGTGCAAAGCTGGGTGTGAAAGCTTGAGGACTACAGATGGCACAATTCTACAAGAGACCGTAGTCTTGCAAACTCTAGGTCATGGTGGCAGTTCCCTATACAAAAATCCTGACAAGTGCATTGGTTCCCATGATTAGTGGCTGGTATTCCCTAAATGGTTTTGGCATGTGCCGCTTTGTTAACCTTAGTGAGGGTATCTGTGTTGATTATATCATGATTAAGGAATATCTGGGCTGGTCGCTCAAGTTTTAGATTTCCATGGAGAGTCTAAAATTATGGTTTGCATTTGTATGCTTGGTTATAATTTGATTTAGAATGATGAATGAAATAGAACCCTTGTATTATGCCTGCATGTTGTGATTAAGTGTATATTTGTCTTCATACCTAGTACATTATACGCTTATTCTGTTATGTTTATTCTTTGGGTAGCTTATCCTTGCTTGTGTGTTTTGTGTGTGTGCGTGTGACTGTGATGATAGCGATGATTTGTTGTCGTAAAAGCATATGGACGGAGATCTTTCTAGATCTCGAGTTCTCTTTCGCCTTTTGGGAGTGTATATTAGTATCGAAGGACGATGCCTTCTAGATCTCACCACGGTCAATGGACAACAAGATGGAAGAATCATCTTCATATACATGTTAGATCCCGACACCCTTGTGGAGCTTGGAGAAGTTACTTTTTGATCCTTTCACTAGCCCTATAGTTTCTTTGGTTTGGTATCTTCAGATGCCCTTAGAGGTGAGAGGCCTATATACATGGAGGCAGTAGAGACAACTCAAGCTATACCTCTTACCGTGTATCTAAAGCTTTAGTTATAAAGATGAGATCCCTATCAGGTCATTCCTTTTTAGGTATGTGAGATTGTTCTTATGACCAACTAAGATTAGAAGTGTCCATATGTACAATCCCCTCCCCTTTTCTCAAATTGTACTTGTAGGTTGGTCACATGTAATGGCACACACACTTTACCTTTGAAGCATTTTGATTATTTGTATACATGTTAATGTTATTATGAGACTCCTTTATTTCATGTTTATTGATGTAGATCTTACTTTCTATTCTTCATTGACACTAATGATGGAAAAGTATTTTTGAAGTTGCAAAGAAAAAAAAATTCACTCATTTTCATAATAAATTAATCAAGAGTTTTCAAAATCATAAATAAAATCTAATCATAGTTATGTTAATCAAGTTTTCCTGTGATGAAGTTGGATTGTTATAGAAAGTGCCCACATATCAATAACTCCCTACACGAATGTTTTAACAAGTCATTGTCACACTTGATATCAATTTTAGCTTATTCAACTGAATAACTTTTGGCAAGTATTGCCATGAAAATGATGATGAGGATCATTGATTATTAATGTACTAAGTTGTTATGTTAGGTAACTTAACTAACTAGATGCTCGAGATTATGGGTTAACTTCATGGAGTAGAGTCAATGGCCACATGCATGGGCATTTGATTTGTTATATCATGACATTATTGATATGTTTTGATTATAACTGAACACTTGGTTGAACTTTAGAATGACTAATTTGCTAATTGTTATATTTTGAGATGATCTACTATTAGTATTTCTTGTTTTTATTTGTAGTCCATTTTTTCCACAAAATCATATTATTACTTTTAAGTTTTTGTAATAATTAGGGACCTCTTACAACATTTAAAGGTTTTATTAGCAATTTTTCTAGAAATTAAGTTGAAATTCTTCAAAAAATTTTAAGGGTTATTCAACAATTTTGTAAAACTATTTATTACTTATACTAAATTACATAAGTGGATGCTACATTTTTCACATATTAAATATATGATTTAAATAACATTTTATTCTTTATAACATAGAGTTGTTTCTATTGTGGCCTTTTTAATTTTTAATTTTAGTTTTTATAATTTTTTTGGTTTCATTTTGATCCCTAATATAACAAAGTGATGGTGTAATTAATAGAGATTGAGAAATAAGCTTCATGTTTTTTAAATGACATGGACTAAAGTAAAAATCATTTGATATAAGAAAAATCCATATAAAAAATTTACAATTTTATAAAGATTGAAATATAATATTATTGTGGATTAAAATGAAACTAAAAATATTTTTGGCTTAATTACATTTTTAGTACCCTAAGTATTGTAATTGTAGGGGTGTAAATGGGTCAAGATTGACTCATGAACTCGACCAACCTGATCCAACCCAATTACATTTTAGTGAGGTGGGTTGTGTTAGGTTCATTTTAGCAGACCCAATTAAGATTAGCTTAGGTCACAAGTTGATGCTTTCTCAACTTGACCTATTATTTTATTAATAAAAAATTAAATGTTTAAATATGTTTTAAGTTCCTGTAAATATGACTCTGTATGGTTTTAGTCCTTGCAAAAAATTTTGTTAGTTTTAGACCCCTGACATTTTTTTACTATTCTTTTTTAGCCCTTATCATTAACTCTAGTCAATTTAGTGCTGACTTGACTAACAAATAAACAATAATAATTAAGATAATTAAGATAATGAAGAAATCTTAAATTAAGATAATTAAATTATTTTTAGACATGTAATTCAATTAAGTAATGTCTTTATTATTTTATATAAATAAGGTAGTTGGATATAATTTACTTTTATAAGTTTTTTTAATTTTTAATGTATTATGAACAATAATTTTTATTATTTTTAATATTATTCTTAGTTTTCAATGCACGAATTTACTTTTAACATTGTACTTTTTTTAAAAAAATTATAATTTACTTAGACACTTATAATTTATTTTTAATATATTAATTTATCTTTAGAGACAAAATCATTAATTTTGTCTGATTGTATTATAATTTATTCTTTTAATATATCACAAGTATTGATTTTGTCTCTAAAGATAAATTAATATGTTAAAAGTAAATTATAAGTGTATAAGTAAATTATAATTTTTTTAAAAAATTACAATGTTAAAAATAAATTAGTAAATTGAAAATTAAAAATAATATTAAAAGCAATAAAAAACACTATTCATAATATATTAAAAATTAAAAATAAATTATATGTAATTACCTTATTTATGTAAAATAATAAATATATTACTTAATTGAATTATAATCTAAAAATAATTTAATTATCTTAATTTAAAATATTCTTCGTTACCTTAATTATCTTAATTAATATTTTTTATTTTGTTAGCTATGTCCACACTAAATTAACTATAGCTAATGGTAAGGACTAAAAAAATAATAATAAGAAAATGTTAGGGATCTAAAACTAACAATTTTTTTTGTAAGGACTAAAATCAAACACAGCCATATTTGCAGGGACTTAAAACATATTTAAGCCAAAATTAAAATATTATAATATTTACATATTCACTTAGCAAAAGAAAATCATTTTATTTGATAGTTACTTTAAGTTTTAGTTTGTTTATTTTTATTATGTAATTCAAATAATTGTAAAAGTAGTTTAGGACATGTATTGTATTATTCTATTTGAGACATGTATTTTATTTTTCTTGTAAGTTTTAGATTTGTGCGATTAGACTTGTATTTTAAATTGAATATGCATTGAATGAATTGAAATAATTAAGTATTTTATTTTTCATATTTTCTCTTATTTTTTCTCAATTTTATTGATTTTTCTAATTTTTTTAATATCTAAAATTATAGTAATATTTTATTTGACCCGATTATATAACTCGATTATGTTTGGGTTAGGTTGGGTCATTTCAGGAAAAAAAAAACCGACCCAACTCAACCCGATTAAGTTTAATTGGGTTGGGTCTTAAATGAAGTCGAACTTAACCCAACCTAGGCTACTTACACCCCTATGCAATTGTATGATTTTGGTCACCCAAGTTTCAATTGCACAAATTAGGTCTCTCAAGTATCTTAATTGTGCGATTTTGGTACTCTTCGCAATTTTGCACAAATTATTTAATAGATTTTGCTGACATGGCACTGATGGATGACATGATAGATGATGGCATGATGATGATAAGATGATGACATGGCATTTGATGTCGGTTCTGACATGTTGATAATGGATGACATGACAAATGATGTGGCTATGATGGATGACATGATGAATGACATGGCATTTGACGTAGGTTTTGACATGTCAATGACGTGACATGATGATGTGGCATGCAAAAATAAAAGACAAAATTATTACATTAGTCTTAGTGGGATTTGAATCCTATACCTTAAGAATGAAAAATATAATATATGTAACTTAATTGGAGACCAAAGTTGCACATATATTTACTACTACTAAATAAACAAATTTATACTTATTATATATTATTATTATAATATTAGTATTATTATTAATAATATTCAGATTATTATTATTAATAAATTAATTAAAATATTATTATTAATAACATTTTATATATTATTAGTATATTAATAGATAATTTAATAATTAATAATATAATTATTTAAAATATGATATAAACGGTGAAGAAATATATTGATAAAATAATAATCTTAGAAAAATATATTAATATTATTAGTATTAGTATTTTATTAATATATTTCTTCACCATTTAATAATTTTGTCTTTCATTTTTGCATGTTACATTATCATGCTGCATCATCGACACATCAGACTGTACAATAATTGCCACATCATCATTATGTTAGTCGCCATGTCATTCATTGGGCTACATCATTTGCCATGTCATCAGTTAGCACCATGTTAGCAAAATCAATAAAATATTTAACGAAAAATTGACAAAAGGACCAAAATCGCACAATTTTGATACTTAAGGAACTCACTAAACCACAGACAACTTTTTGTCCCACGTATAATCAATCAAAAGACAAAACTATCCCTATTATTTTCGCATGTCTCGTAGTTTTTGTTCCCATCTTTGCATGTTCTCCATCTTTTGCTTCTTCGATGTTTTTCTTCTCTTCAGAATTCCCCATTTGTGGCTTGCTCCCTCTTTCTTTCCCTTCTCTTCGGTTATTCCAAGCTTCAATTGTGGTTCTCACGTTTTGCTTCACATTCTCCAGGTACCTATTCTTATATTTGTTTTAATTTTAGTTCTCATGTTTCGTCCTCTCCTGGTACCTGTTCTTATATTTGTTTCAATTGTGGTTCTCACGTTTCATGCTTTCCTGGTAGCTATTCTTATATTTGTTACAAGTATATAAACTTTTTCTCAATGTTCTGCTTAATTGAAAATGATCCACAATCACGTGTCAGTGCTACTTACATTTGTTACCAACAATGTTTTTGTTTGTTCTACATGTACTTTTTAATTTATTAGTTGTGCACACTTGTTTTTATTGTTCGCACGGAAGACGACACACTGCAATGAGAATGGCACGAGAACGTGATGCCACAAATAGTTATGTGAAACATAGAAAATAAATTAAGAAGGGTATTCTAGTAAATTTTATATTATTATATGCTGTGTATTATTCATCAAACAATGTACAACATAAAAAATGTTTTGTGACTCAAGTAATTATGCTGTACTGTTCTTCTTGTATTGTATCTCAATGCGTATCAAACACACCCTATAAGTAATAAAATAAGAAAAAAAAGTTTTAAGAGGAAGAAAGCGAAAATAACCTTATATTAAGCACGATCGAAAATAAAGATTGAAAATAACCTTAAACAAATATATTTAGTAGTACTAAATATATTTATTTTTTATTTAAAGTTTTACTAGAATGCATTAAAAAAAATCATTAAGAAAGTATTGCATAAGGACGTTACATTACCCGGAAGGGTGGAGTATGGACGTGTGTTTGTTGGTTAATGAGTCCTATTATTCTTCATCTGCATCGGAACCCTAATCCCTTCCGAATCAGAATCAATGGAGGGAGTGTTGTCGCCCAATGAGCAACAGAGCATGATCTCTTCCTTCCTCGAGGTCGCTCAGGGCCAGACCGCCGAGACTGCCCGCCAGTTCCTTCAGGTTTCCACTCACTCCCTAAATCCCCAATTTTCATTTCGGTCGTAGGGTCATTTTGTAGTTTTCAATCTTCCGACAACTCATGGAGGTGGAGCGTGAATTTTAGTTGCGAGTGGACGCATAGGTTATTGTCGTTGTGAACAGATCTATGAAATAATAACTACAAGGGTGGGATTAGTAGTGAGGATTTGGGTAGTTTACACGAGGTATTAGGTTCAAATCAAACCTTGTTGCCGCAGTTGTACACTAAAACAAATGTTGTTATTGTAACAGGCTACAAGTTGGAAACTTGAGGAGGCTCTTCAGCTGTTTCTGATAGGCAGTGAAGGTGGGGCAGTGCCGCCTCCGTCGTTGCACACACCGCCTTTGGAAAATATTGATTCCTGGACTGATCAGCCTGCAAGGTAATGCTGTGACTCTGATACTCTTAACTCTTAAGTCGGTAATTTATTGTGGGTTGCTTTTTTAACTTACACTAGTTGTTTTAGTGAACCGAGGAAGGATGCTGCAAGTGAAAGTAATATTAGCCACAATGATGGAGAAGAAGTGCGCCCTCCCTTACCTGTAATAAGGGAAACTCTCTATGACGATGCAATGCTATATGGGTATGTTTTCCTTTTCCTCATTTCTTTCTTTGCTTTGTCAGAGATGCATATTATTTGGTGTTTTTGTCATTCTTTGGATTACATATTTTGTATAATATGCAAGTCATTCCTCTCTCTGTCCGTGTGTGCCTTTGTGAACTGTGAAACAAAGTTAGGTGAAAGAAAGATGAATTGTTGTGACTAGATAGGCAGTCTTGTTATCCATATATAATTGGAAGGATTCAACTCTGCTTGAGTGGTGTGAACTTTTGAGGACGAACCACTAAGAAGCATAATGCTGACAATTTTTTTGTGAAATATGAAATGTATTATATCGGGTTAATTGTGTTTTTAGTTCCTAAAGAAGTTTTAAATTTTGGTTTTTGTCCCTGACTTTTACAACCAACAGCTTTTGTCCACATATTTTTGAAAATACCCAAACTTTAGTCCCTAAAGCTCGCACTTTTTCCCCTGTAGAGGGACTAAAGTTTGGGTATTTAAAAAATATAGGAACTAAAACCGATGTTTTAAAAGTCAAGGACTAAAACCAAAATTTAGAAATTTTGTGGGATTAAAACACCATTGACCCTATTATGTACTTATCTGTACTATTAGATTGTTTTGCATATTACACTAAAGTATGTTACAACTGTGATCTTTTATCTCATCTCCATATTATATCTTTCAGAAATAAAATTACATAAATACCTGTGTGAAATGATATTGTAGTCAGAATAGAATTAGTGCTGTTTTATTACTTGCCTTATCTTTAGGAAATATTTTCCTGTGTTTTAGTTTGGCTCATTGAGTTTTATAAGTTTACTTTGTTGTGCCAAAATTTATGTGGCTTTTGACAGTCAAACTATCCTTTAATTCTGTGTTGTCATGTTTATCCAGAGCATCAAGGGTTGGGCATCGTTCACAAGAACCGAGCTCCCTAGTTGCATTTCGTAATTTTGAAGAGGAAATGAGACATCCTGGGGTTTGGGAGTCAGAGCAAGGTGCTGCTTCTACAGCAGAGAGTTCTCGGGATAATCTTGCTTCACTTTATCGCCCTCCATTTCTTCTAATGTTCAATGGACCTTTTGATAAGGTAAATAAGGTTCTTAGTTTGGATTTTGTGGATTCTGTTAAAGGTGGAAAGGAGTCAAGCCAAGTTCAGGCAAAATATCCTTTTATTTGATTTGACTTAAACTTGAGCCAGCAAGGCCAAGCTCAAGCTCAAGCTTGATTTTATGTTTTAAACTTGAGCTTGATTGTAGTTTTTAACTTTTATACTTTTGAAGTATTAAAATGTAGAATTAATTACTCCAATCTTCACTCTTTGTTCCTGATTTTTTACATAACCTCTTTATTTTAAAAGCTAATCAACCTTAACACTTACATATACATCTCTTGTATTGTGAAAATGCACTACACTTAAATCCATTTAAGCATAATTAGCGTGGAATGAATGGAGCCATCAGTCAACAATCAACACCCCAAATGACTGTGATTATATGTGTGTGTGTGTTAAACTGGTATCCAGAAGAATGAAGAAATTAAAAGTAAATTCACACAGTAAGGAGGTAATAGCTTTGTATTCAAGTAATCAGAATTACAAGGTAATAGATTGGGCTCTTCGAGAGGCCCCTCTCTCCACTCTATTGAACTCTCTCCCAAAAGATGCCCCTAATTCTTACCTCCCACCTATTTATTCCCTTCCTCCTAGAGTAACTAACACAGTTATTCCCACTGACTATTAGTTGTTCAGTTATGAACAACTGTTACAATTATTATTCCTATAACCGAAGCATCTTAATCCTGTGGACTCTTATTTCTCCTTCTATTTTTCCTAACATACACCTTTTTAACTAATGGACGACTATCAATACTCCCCCCCAAACGAGCCACCTTGTCCTCAAGGGGGAAAGATGGAAAAGATTGCTGAATGGATTCCATTGTCTCCCATGAATTCTTAAAGGATGGTAAATCCTTCCATTTAACAAGCACCAGTTGATTGCCAACTGAGTTTGCACGAAGTTGTTCAACATTTGCTGGTTGTACATCTAAAGTTAGATCTTCTGTTAGCATAGGAGGAAGCTGTTGTGGTTGTGTAGTTGGTGAAAGAGCCGCTTTTAATAAAGAAACATGGAACATGGGATGAATCCGACTATGATCGGGTAGCTGGAGCTTGTAGGCAACCTGCCCCACCCTTTGTAATATCGGAAGGGTTCATAGAACCTTGGACTTAATTTCTCGTTCACTGTTTTGGCTAGAGATCTGCACCTATAGGGTTGCAGTTTTAAGTAGACCAAATCTCCCACATTGAATTCGACTTCCCTTCTCTTCTTATCAGCTTGTATCTTCATATGATCTGTAGCTTTAGTCAAGTTACTCTTTAATTCTGCTAACAGCTGATCTCGTTCCGCAAACATCTGATTGATATCCTCCACAGCTGAGGGAATAACAAAGTGCTTCAATAACACTGGGGGATCACACCCATTTAATGCTTTGACTAGAGTGATTTTAGTTAAGTTGTGGTAATTGGTATTATACCAAAACTCAGCCTAACTCAACAATCGAGACCACTGTTTCGGTTGGGATCTTGTCATGCATCTCGAGTAAGTCTCCAAACACCTGTTCACCACTTCAGTTTGGCCATCTGTCTGCGGATGATAAACCGAACTGGATTTTAAGTGGGTTCTAGCCAATTTAAACAGCTCTGGCTAGAAGCGACAAAGAAACAACTGGTCTCTGTCGGATATTATGGATTTCGGGAAGGTGCAAATGCACCAGCTCTTGTAAGCACACTGTAGCTACATCTTTGGCATAAAAAGGATTCGCTAAAGTGAGCATATTTAGAAAGCCTGTCAACCACCACGAAAATTGTATCTTTGCCATTTGATTTTGGAAGGCCCTCTATAAAATCCATAGTAATTTCAGACCACACCTGCTGAGGTAAGGCTAGAGGTTGCAATAAACCTGATGGGGCTAAGGTTTGATATTTATTGCGCTAACAAACTTCACAATTTTTTTGGGATGGACTGATCCCTAATGGGACTGATAGTCCATTTCATGTCTATTCAATGTTGGGCACTCCTATGCTAGAGCATGTGGAAAATATAACTATGGGCAAAAGAGGGATTTGGGCTGTAACAAACTTGACTATTTGGCAATGGGTGTGGGAAGCAATGTGAGAGGTAGGCAATTATTGATGATTGAGTGGGGATTTGGGGGGAAAGTTACATGTCTTTGCAATGACCTGTAGTATGATAAGATCCAATTCCAAGGTATGAGACTTGAGTCCCATATTGGAAGTATGCAATGTTGTCAAAATTGCGAGTAGACTCGCTAACTTGTACGATCCTACGAGTTTTTTTATGTTTTGGGGGGGGGGGGGGGGGTGTTCAACATGCTAACTTGAATAGTGGATCACTAGCTGTACAAACACGAGTTTCAGCAGAAAATTGCTGGATCGTCAATCTACTTCTAGTTGGCGAAGTGGGCTTCTCGGGTCAAGTTGATACTTGGTTTGAAAATGAACAAAACCTTATGTTCTATGGTTCAAAATCGCAAAACAAACACTTGTTTCTTCCTCTTTGTTGCGACGAATGAAGATGCTCTCTTCCTCTCTGCGGTCCGCTTTTGATGCTGTCATCACTGTTGTCGAATGTCACCAATGGACACGTCCTCTGTTTTGTTGTTCGCTGAGGTGCTTTGAGCATTCAGATTTCAGAATTCTTCTTGGCTTGTGGAGTTCTTTGCTTGGCAGGTGTTCAAAAATTGGTGGGTGTTCTTTGCTTGGTGCTGTTTGGTGCGTGTTGGAGTATTTGGTGTGTGTTGTGTGTTGGCTGTTTGATGTGTGGCAGGTGTTTGGTGTGTGGCAGGTGTTTGGTGTGTGTTGACTTGTTGGGTGTTGTTCTGTTTGGGCCTATTATTCTTTGTTCTTAGTTATTTATGACTTATTATGAGTTATTAGTTATTTTTCTTATCTATGTTATTGTTTATGTATATGCATGTGTTTAAATATAATTTTGCATTTTAGGGAGGATCTTATGGTCCATGTTACGATCCTTGAGTTACGAATCTTTTACTCCCCTTTTGATCCTCAAATGATCCTCGAGTTTGACAACATTGGAAGTATGGGATTCTAGTGTGGGGTTTATAGGGCCTTGGGCTCTCCAACTAAGGCTAGCTTTTGTGGTGTTGTGGTTCTCCCAAGGTTTTTATCAATTGTTATCAAATGTTTTCTCAGTTGCAAATGAGTGGCACAGGTGGTGTTGCTTACATTATAGTGTTCATCTGGGACTAATCTAAGGGCTAGTGCACAAACAACTTATGTTGGTTGTGTGGTGGATTTTAGGATTCAATTGCAAGTGACTTGAGTTCCACATTGGAAGTATGAGATTATAGTGTGGGCTTTAGAAGGCCTTTGATGCAAACCAGAAACAGCATAGACAGAACAATTAATCACTCAAAGAGACAACAAGAAAGATGAGTATTATTTCTGTAAAATAAGGAAATTACAGTAGAGAAATCCTCCTACTGCTACAGAGCTAGGCTCCTATAGAGAGCTACTGCCCTCTACCCATAACAGACATGCTTAAACCTCACCAAAAACTCCCTTCACTACTCTCCCCCCATCCTCTAATAATCGCACCACACACACGTAACTAACTTCCCCTCTACTTCTCTCTCTTTGCCAGCTCAACCGCTCACAGCATCACCCTCCATTCCTCCTGGTATAAATCTTCCAATTCTTAGGCCCATGTGACACATGATAGCCCAACGCCTCTCTTTAGCTGTCCAAATTCTTCTCTAAATTATTTTGGGCCCTATCACTGCTACCGTCTTCAACTTCAGCCTTGTCCTCTAGGTTGAACTTTGGAAATTGACTCTGGATGGTGAATTCTTCTTCCTAAACTCATAAGCATTCTTTCCTTTCCATTGAATCAGCACTTGCCCAACCATGTCCTTTCCTTTCTTAATTGTACGGGTTGCTAACACCGCAACAGGCTCCAGCACATCAAGACCCTCACCCTCCAAGCCTATTGGCAACTCTTGTTCCACATGATAATTCCCAACAGCCTTCTTCAATAAAGATACATGGAACACAGGATGTATCCTTGAAGCAAAGTGAAGTTTGAGCTTATAGGCCACTGCGCCCAAATGTTCCAGCACCTGAAAAGGTCTATAGAACCTTGCAGAGAGCTTGGCATTAATTTTGGAAACCACTGATTTTTGTTTTTGAGGATGCAATTTTAGAAAAATCCATTCTCCTTCTTCAAAGTTCCTCTCCTGTCTCTTGCTATCAGCTTGGTTTTTCATCCTCCCTTGTGCTCTTTGGAGATGATGGTTTAGCTGTTTGAGAGCTTCATCTCGATCAATTAACTCTCTCTGAGCTGCTTCCAACCTCGTTTCACCTAGTAAGAACCTTGTAATCACAGGTGGCTTCCTTCCAGACACGACTCCAAAAGGGGTCACTCACACCTATAGTCTTATGAAAAATCGTGTTATACCAATATTCAACCCAATGCAACCATTGAACCCAAGTACAGGGTTGATCAGTAATGAAACATCTCTTAAGTCTCCAGGCACCTATTAATCACCTTGGTTTGTCTGTCCATTTTGGGATGGTAAGCCAAACTCATTTTGAGTTGACTTCCTTGTAATTTGAAGATCTGTTTCTAGAAATTGCTAACAAATATTGGATCCTGATCACTAACAATTGTAGTGGGTACTCCATGCAGCCTTATCACCTCCTTAGTAAAAACTTAAGCCACCATTCTAGCTGTATATGGATGGTTCAACGGAATAAAGTGACTATACTTTGATAGTCGATCAACTACCACTAATATAGCTTCATAACCTTTGGATTTGGGCAGTTGAGTTATGAGATCCATTGATACTTCTTCCCAAATCATTTTCGGTATGCTTAACGGCTGCAGCAGACCCCTTGGAGATGTTGCCAGGTATTTTTGTCTTTGGCAGACATCACATTCTTTGACAAAATCCTGAATGATCTTTTTCATTCCCACCCAGTACACATTTGCAACAATTCTCTTGTAAGTTTTATAAAATCCCGAATGTCCCCCTTGGGGTGTGGCATGGAACTCACGCAGCAGCTGGGGGATCCATGAGGAATGCGTAGAAATAACCAACCTGTCATTGTAGTATAGAACACCATCCCTATGAGTAGCCAACTTTGGTCTCTACACCATTCTACAAGTCTGCGATAATCTTCTGCAAGGCAACATCATTGTGGACTTCAACCAACACCTCACTCACTTCTACCCATGTAGGATAGAAAATTAGAGCACCCAACTCTGACTCCTCGGTAACTCGAGAGAGAGAATCAACTCCTTTATTCTCTGCACCTGGTTTATACACAATGTCAAAATGGTACCCCAGCAACTTAGCAACCTAGTTTTGCTGATCTGTAGAAGTAATCCTCTGCTGTAATAGCTGTTTTAAACTCTTCTGGTCCATGTAAACAGTAAATTGCCTTCCCAATAGATAAGGCCTCCAATGTTGAATGGCCAATACTACGACCATTAATTCTTTTTCGTATGCTGACTTTGAGAGATTTCTCTCACTCAAGCTTTGCTGAAAAAAGCTATTGGTCTGCTGTGCTACACGAGAATTACTCCTATCCCTTGACCTAATGCATCACATTCGATGATGAATCCTTGAGAAAAATCCGGTAGTGCTAACATCGGAGCTGTTGTCAACTTCTCCTTCAACAATTCAAAGGCTGTTTGTGCTTTTGAGTTCTATTGGAACCCCTCCTCCTTGGTGAGTTCTGTTAATGGTCTTGCCACCTTCCCATAACCCTTAATAAATTTTTGATAGTACCCCGTTAAGCCCAAAAATCCTCTTACACCTTTTGTAGTCTTTGGTACAGGCCACTATATTACACCTAATTTTGCTCGGATCCGTCGCCACCCCTTCCTTGGAGATAATATGCCCCAAATATTCCACCTTGGGTTGAGCAAAATGGCATTTCTTTCTATTAGTTGCTAAGTGTTGCCTTTGTAGAACCTCCAACACCTGCTCAAGGTGCATCATATGTGTCCTCCAATCTGGGGCTGTACACTAGAATATCGTCAAAGAATACTAGAACAAATCTTCTCAGCATTGTCTTGAAAACTTCATTCATCAACACTTGGAACATAGAAGGTGCTTTCATCAACCCAAATGGCATTACTAAGTACTCGCAATGCCCTTCATGCATATGAAAAGCTGTCTAGTGCACATCTTCATCTCTGATTCTCACTTGATGGTAGCCAGATTTGAGGTCCAATTTAGAGAAAAACTGAGCTCCATGCAGTTCATTCGATAGTTCCTCTATTATCGGAATGGGAAATTTATCTAGTATTGTGACCTCATTTAAGGCCCGGTAATCCACACACATCCGCCAAGTGTTGTCTTTCTTTTTAACCAAAATAACGGGATAGCAAAAAGCACTTTGACTATGCCGTATCATTCTTGAATTCATTAGCTCCTTCACTTGCTTTTCAATTTCATTTTTGTGATGGTGAGGATAACGATAAGGCCTCACATTGACAGGTCCTTGTCCCGCTAATAGATTAATAGCATCTTCCTTTCCTTTCTTTGGTGGTAACCCCTTTGGCTCCTTGAAAACATCCGCATATTTCAGCAATAACACCTCCAAATCCTTGTGTTGCTTCAAATTTAGTCTCCCCATTTTCGCCCCATTTTCAACTTTGTTATGGAATTGCATCTTTGTTGATGAAAACAAGCCCTCAATCATCGTCTTTGGCTTTCCCACAAAGCTTTGTAGAGCTACTTGTGAGGATTGATTGTTGTCTTCTCCCTTCAGTTCAATCCATCTTCCATTTAGTTGACATACCATGGTTTGGGTACCCCAGTCAACCAGCATCTTCCCTAGAGGTGCCAACCAAGAGATTCCTAATACCATATATATTCCCTCGAGATAAAAAAGGAAAGCCTCTACTGTTACCTTAACTTTCTCAATTCCAACTTGATTCTCTTGCATATACTGCGAGTCTTTGCCTTGTAGCCATCTCCCAGTTTAATCTTCATTAGTTTAGTGTCTTCTACTAGCCACCCCATGGCTTCAACCAATTTCTTCGAAATAAAATTGTGGGTTGCTTCGCTATCCACCATCACGAGGATAGGCACCCCATTGGCGGTGCCTCGAAACTTCATGGTTTTCAGTTTCCTCTCTCTTCTGCCACCATATTTCCCCAACTCATAATACTGCACTCCCCATCTACTTCAACTTCCTTATCTACCTTAGCGATTATGGGTTGCTCAATTGTTTGTCTGGGCATTGGTGGAGTGGGTGAAAAGGCCCCCCACATTTGTAGCATGAGCCCTTTTGCCTCTTCTCAATAAGCTCCTGATAAGACAAATGTCTAAAGCCTTTGTCTCCAATTCTCTTCTTGTTCGAATGTGGGCCTAATTTTGCATTAAGCCCAAATGATCCACCTTTGGTAGATCTATTTCCTTCTCTTGGGTTTGCTTCCTTTCCTCCTTGAATAAAAACCCAATTAGACCCCGAGTGTCGACCCAAATGACTCGGGCTGGTCCGGGTATTAGAACTCGACCTATACCCACTACGGGCCCTAACATTTCTGGAGCCACTGAGTTCGTTCAAGCTTCCACTCTTCCCTTGCAATTCCCTTTCCATCGCTTTTGTTATACTCACAAGGTGAGATCGTGATAGAGGACCCAAAGTTTTCAAGCTACGAACCTGTCCTTTGATATTTTCTCTCAACCCATGGAGGAAATACCCAAAACACTGATCATTAGGCAACCTCTTCACCTGAGCCATCAAACTCTCGAACTCCTGTATAAACTCATCAACACTGCCCCATTGATGTAGAGCTATTAACTGCTCACAGACGTCTCCTTCACCGCTACCTTCATACCTTTCGAGTAGCTCCACCTTGAGTTGCTCCCATGTCAACTCCCAGTCATCATCAAGTAGCTAATTGAAGAAATGGATTGTGGGTCCTTCCATACATAATTGTGCTAGATTCACACGCATCTCAGGTCATGTCTCTTGCACCTGGAAATAAATTTCTGTTCTAGAAATCCAATCAGCAAGATCCTCGCCATCAAACATAGGCAATTCCACCTTCACCGATTGCCGAAATTCTCTAGTGATTCCCCTCGTAATTTCTTTAACTCTGAGCTCGTACAATTTCCCAACCCTTTGATGTCGTTTCGTGTTGTTTCTCATGCTCCGACGTATTCTCGCCCTCATCTTGTTGCTTTTGATCCAGGCTCTTCTCCATTATTGACATCAATTTTTGCTGATTTTCTTCTGCCTTCAACTGCATAGTTGCTAAAGTCGTCTTCAGGTTTGTCACTTCATTCTCCAGAGCAGTGATCTTAGCCTCCATTTTTTTTGGTGGCATCTGTTTCCTCCTTTCCTACAGCGCCGATCCCTTTCCCAAACTAACCCTCTCTCTAAATAAATTTGACAGGTCGGACCAGTTTGATGCAAACCAGAAACAGTATAGACAGTAACATAATCACTCAAAGAGACAACAAGAAAGATGAGTATTATTTCTGTAAAATAAGGAAATTACAGTAGAGAAATCCTCCTACTGCCACAAAGCTAGGCTCCTATAGAGAGCTACTGCCCTCTACCCATAACAGACACGCTTAAACCTCACCAAAAACTCCCTTCACTACTCTCCCCCCATCCTCTAATAATTGCACCACACACATGTAACTAACTTCCCCTTTAATTCTCTCTCTCTGCAGCTCAGCCACTCACAGCATCACCCTCTATTCCTCCTGGTATAAACCTTCCAAGTCTTAGGCCCATGTGACACATGATGGCCCAACACCTCTCTTTGGCTGTCCAAATTCTTCTCTAAATTATTCTGGGCCCTATCAGCCTTTGTCTCTCCAGCTAATATCTGATGACTTTTGGAGAGGATATTCATGAAACTAATATCTGATGTTACAATATGATTTTTAATTGAACTGTCTTTCATTTTATCTACTTTCTCTCCCTCACACAATGAAACTTTAGGCAGGATTCTAAATATGACATAACACAATTGAAAATAGTTATCAACCATGGCATTTTGGTTGCATCACACTCATGATGTGCAGCCCCGTGCCACATTTTGACAGGGCATCCATCACAACCTAAGATCATGGCAAATCTAGTGCCCCTACTTCTATTTGGGGGTTGAAACATCATTTTGCTCCTCTTTTTTTTGTCCAATCTAGGCTTTTTTTTCTTTGGGGGACATTTTGGTATTTTTTGTTCTCCCACGATGCATTTCTAGCAGCCCAACTGCTTTTCGGTGAAACCTGTCCTTTTTGCGGCAGCTGCAGCCTTGTTACCAGGTCTTTTCTCTGTTCCCTCTGTTTCACACAGATACTTGTTCCCAGCTTCTCTTTTTCATATCACTGTGCCATCTTTGTTTCACTTGGTTTTTTCCCTCTTAATATTTGGATACATAGATGGGCCAGCACTCTTTTTTTTTTTTTTGGCTACATAGATGGGTCTAAAACTTGTGAAATAATTGTTATTTGTTGCTTGTTACAGATTGTAATTTAGTATTTGCTTTCAGGAAGTTCCCAGCCACTGTTTTATTTCCAGTCTTGCCCACTTCACTGCTTCAATCTTTCTGATTGATTAGACTTGTTTATTATACCTTTAATTGTGTTAGGATATATACTGTAATTAGAACCCATTAGGGTCGGCCTAATGGTGGGGGGTTTGGATAGTTTGCATGAGGTCTTAGTTTCTATCCCCATTGCCATCTTTGTACACCAAAATAAAAATAAAAATACTGTAATCAGTAGTTTGGGCCAGCACCTTGTTGGTTTGTGTGGCTATGTGCCTGTGTCCTGTTTGTACCTTGGTGGTTAAGCTAGGATTCTGTTAGCTGTCACATCAGCTGTAACTAATTGCAACTGATCTTTATCTGTATCTTCTCCATGTTAATACAAATTCAAAATTTAGTTTCTCTCAAGTTTTCTATCTCTTTAGTTTTTTATTCATGACTCGATCTATGAAATTCAACATGGTATCATGAGCTTTTGACTATTCAAACACCATGATTCTCTCTTGTCCTTTTGATTCTTCAGCAAAATCGCAGGCTCTAGTCACGTTTTCTCATCCAGTTTCACTCAAATTGGATGAAAATAATTTTGTTCAATGGAAGCAGCAAATTGAGGGAATAATTTTGATAGGGACTTGGGTATTATGGGGGTCCCTATCAAATTTGTGGCAGCAAGCTTCAGCACTATGTTTTCATTCCTGAAATTCCGCCTAGGTTTACATATGATGCAGATTGTGATACAATGAGGTTAATCTTGAGTATCTAGCTTGGGAGCAACATGATGCTCTCCTATGCACTTGGCTATTATTGTTGATCTCTGAATCAATTCTCTCTAGCGTTGTTTCTTGTTGCCATTCATGGCAGGTATGGGAAGAGGTGCATAAGTATTTCCACACGCAAATGGTGACAAGGGATCGTCAATTGCAAGATCTCCTCAAAATTTTTCTCGAGGCACTTCCTTAGTAGTTTGACTCCATTGTCGCAATTGTTAATAGTTGACTTGATCCATGTAACATCGATGATTTTAAACCTCTCGTCTTAGCTCATGAAGCTAGGATTGAACGCAACAAGAAAAATGCTCTCACCGATTCCATCATTGTTAATGTTACTCGGGCTTATCTTCAAATTCAGTTCCTGGAGCCTCCTTCTATGAGAACCTTCTCGCTTTCTCCAATGGTGCCAATCAAAACCCTAGCGTCCTCTCCAACATCACAAATTATTCCCTTGTTTTTCCTAATGGTATGCCTCATCCATATGCTGCTCAATCAGACCAAGGTAATTTGTTTTGTGACTGTGGTGGTTGTAATGGTTGTTCTTGAGGGCGTGGTGGGCGTGGTGGTTGTAATGGTGGTAGGTATTTTTTTCAGTGTCAAATCTATTACAAAATGGGCCATGAAGCCAATGTTTGCTACTATAGAATGACTGCTCTAGATCCATCCATGTTTGGGTGTGATTATGGTGCCTGGTCCTTTTCTTCAATGCCTCGGGCTTTTTTGCTACCTAGACCTCCCTTTGCATATCATTGGATACCTTAGCACTAGTATTGATGCCCAGCATACTTATCAATCGCGAACGTATCTTTAGCTATCGCTTAGTGAGGGTATTTTGGGTTCTTAGTTGCCTTATTAACTTCTGAGAGTAGAAGCTCTTCGTGCGTGTTCTTTCTTTCTACCCTAACTCTCACTGTTGACAACGTTCCTGCGGGCGTTTTTCGTCTCCATCGACGTCGTATTCTTCGGCAACCTTCTCCGACGACTTTCTCGTCTTTGGCAACCGCCTTCTGCGGCTACCTTCTTATCTGACGACTTGTTTCATTTTTTTTTTTCCTTTCTTTCCTTATTCAGTTTTTTTTTCTTTTTTTTTTCTTTCCCTTTTCTTCCTTTGGCTGAACCTGTTCTGTTTTTTTTTTTTTTGCTGGCAACACCCAAGCAGTAACATTCATTCTTTTTCCTGAATTTTTTCTGCCTTTTGTATTCTGCCCAGCAATATTCATTTGACTTTTATTGACATCTACTTTATATTTTGCTTTAGGTATTATGAGTTTTTATTGTTGATGATTATTAGTGTATAAATTTTGAGTAATATTTCTCTTTTGAGCTTTTATATATATATATATATATAATCAATTTTTTAATGTATATAAAAAATATTAGAATAGTGGTCATCCCGCAATCTGCTATCCCAGTTTTGGGGGCAGTCATTTTGTGTCGCTATTTGAGATTGATAATTATGATGCCCAGTCCTGTCCCAAAATTGGTATCCTGATATTGGTGCTTTTCATCATGTAACACTAGATGCTGGCAACCTCGTTAACAGTGCTCCTATGCCAGGTGCTTTTGGGTAATGGTCAAGGTTTGTCAATTCACTCCTTGGGTTCTTTCTTTTCCTCTCCTTTAAATCCTCAACTGTCTTTCATTCTAAGATCTTCTTGTTCCCTCACTCACTAAAAACATGATTAGTGTCAGCCAATTTGCCAAAGACAATAATAATGTTTACTTTGAGTTTCATCCCACTTTCTGTCTTGTCAAATCTCAAGATTCATCTAAGATTCTCCTATGAGGAACACTGGGTGTAGATGGCTTATACACTTTAGTTGTGATTTTGTTGTGGGAATAACATTTGTAACAACTGTCAATCACCCACAGCTGGGAGTTGGTTTGAATAAGATGAGATAGTTACACTTGAGAGGGGGAGAATAAATAGGAAAAAGGCAAGGAATAAAGGGGTTTTCGGGTGAGATATCGACAGGGTGGAGAGTGGGCCTCTTGAATTGCTTAAGCAAAGATCTTGTATTCAGTCTTCTATTCTTGTTCAGTTCTGACCACGTGAATGAGAATTGCACCATTCTTTCTGTGAATAATATTCAATTTCCTTTTATATTGGTGCCAGTTTAACACACTCATTTGTGATAATCAGGCCGCCTTGCACATTGCTTCAAATTCGGTATTCCATGAGAGAACTAAGCACATTGAGGTAGATTGCCACTTTATGAGGTAGAAGATCTTATATCGGGTGACATCTCCACTAATTTTGTCAACTCTAATGATCAATTGGCAGATGTCTTTGGTAAGTCTTTGAAGGGTGCTAGAATTGATTATATTTGTAACAAGCCCGATGCATATGATTTATATGCTCTGGCTTGAGGGGAGTGTTAGATATTGTAGATATCTTCTGTTATGGTAATTGGGCAATTGTTAGATCTTGTTAGATATCCTTAGTTATGGTAATTAGGTAATCCTTAATTATGGTAATTAGGAAATTCTAGAATTTACTATAATTATAGTAATTAGGCAATTATTTTCTCTGTAATTATTACCCATTCTATGTAACAATACACTCTGCTGTGTACATTGACACATGGATTCAGTCATGTCTCTTGCTTTCTCTTCTCAACATGTTTGGGCTGTAATGGTGTGGTAGGCTTGGTCATCATGCTTCAAACAACCAGAACACTGGACATGGACTTTATTTGCAGCTGCCATAGCTATTCACCTTGAGGATAAGGTGAATCTTTAAAGAGGGGGGGGGGGGAGCATGGATAGGTAACCCCTTAGTTACATGGTTAGTACTCAGTAGAATAATTATAGAGTGAATTCATTAGTTGGGGGCCCAGATGTTACCTATAAAATAAATAAGAAAGGGGTTGAGAGGGAGATTTTATCTCGTGATTTGAAAGGGAATTCAGATTGTTGTGGGAGAGTCCAGGCCTCTCAAAAGTCCTAGGAATCATTTTTACACTTTTCTGTTAATAGAAGTTTTTCTCTCTATAACTCTGATCTAGTTTCTATCCGTTTCCCCTAACAAGGAATTTCCTCCTTCCAAAAGACAAGGAATAACTATTAGGCACCTTAATTGTCTTCAAGTCTGTCACATGACCTATGTATCACTTTAACTGTCATATCACGACATATAACTGCGTAATCTGAAATTAATATAAAAATAATATCTTAATAACTTCCTAATACAGAATTATAATTGCCTAATAAATACCTAATTCAGAAATTGGCCTATCATAGTGTGAGAATTCTAATCATATATAGATTGTCTGTTTTTCATATATGATGGAACGCTTGAATTTCCGCTTCTATTTTATTTTTGTTGGTCCGTTCATAGTACAAGTTGATGCCTTATTTTTGATTGCAATCATTTCCATGTCCATAGTTTATATGATTTGTTTGCGTAGAAGTTGTAGCAGGTCCCTCTAGATGTGGGTATACATATATTTTGAAATAATTAAACATGTAAATGGTATGCCATTGTGACTCTGGTTTGGTCTTTGTATGCAGGCAAAAGATGCTGCTTCTGTGCAGAACAAATGGCTGTTGGTGAACATACAATCTACCAAGGAATTCAGTTCACATATGGTATTATATTCTTGGTGCTCCATTTACATTTTTCTTGTTTTGTTTTAGCATTAGCACTACTTATATCATGTTTGTTTTGTGAAGCTTAACCGTGATACATGGGCCAATGAAGCTGTTTCTCAGACCATTAGTACAAACTGCATATTCTGGCAGGTCAATTTACTATTCTGTTGACTTGAACAAATGGTGGTTAGTTTATTTTCTATTTTCAAAATGTCATTTAGCATTGTTAGGATATATAGTGTGATCAATGGATTGGGCCTGCGCCCTGTCTGTTTGTGTGGCCATTGGCCTGCGCTCCTGTTTGTACATTGACAGTTAGGATTTTATTAGCTGTCACATCAGCTGTAACTATAACTGATCTTAATCAGTATAAATACTTGTATCGGTATCTTCTTAATAATAATACAATTTAGAATTCAGTTTCTCTCAAAGTTCTCTCTCTTTATTTTCTCTCATCACTCGATCTATGAGTTTCAACATGGTATCATGAGCTTTTGACGATCCAAACACCATGAGCTTTCCCAGTCCCTTCAATTCTTCATCAAAAATTGTAGGCTCCAGTAACCTTTTGTCATCCAATTCCACTCAAATTGGATGAAAATAATTTTCTTAAATGGAGGCAGCAAATGTAGGGAATAATTCATGGCTACAAGCTTCAACACTCTGTTTTCGTTCCTGAATGCAGATCATGATACAAATAAGGTTAATCTTGAGTATCTGGCTTGGAAGCAACAAGATGCTCTTCTCTGCACTATTATCGTCAATCTATGAATCAATTCTCTCCAGAGTTGTTTCTTGCTGCCATTCATGGCAGGTATGGGAAGAGGTGCATAAATATTTTCACACGCAAATGGTGACTAGAGCTCGTCTATTGCGTTCTGAATTTTGGTCCATTACAAAAGGAAATCACACGGTGGAAGAGTTTCTTCTTCAAGTTCATGCCAATGTCAACTCGCTCATTTCCATTGGCGATCCAATTTTTCAGCAAGATCTCCTTGAAATTATTCTCGAGGTGCTTCTTGAGGAGTTCAGTTCTGTTGTTGCGGCTGTTAACAGTTGAGTCGATCTGTGTAGCATTGATGATCTCGAACCACTTTTGCTAGCTCATGAAGCTAGGATTGAATGCAACAAGAAAATTGTTCTCACTGACATCATTGTTAATGTCAGTCAAGCCTCATCTCAGAATCCACTTCCTGGAGCCTCCTTCAACTCTGTGCATCAGAACCCTAGCGCTTTCTCCAATGGCGCAAATCAAAACCCTAGCATCCTCTCTATCAACATGAATTATTCCCCTAATTTTCTTGATGGTATGCTTCATCTGTACTCATCAACAGGAGCCTCCGTGCATCACATCCCTGTGCAGGACCAGTTGGCTGACATCCTAACTAATGCCTTGTTCGCTCAGTTTTTGTGATCTTCAAGACAAACACTGGGTTTGGGGTCAGTAGTCATTACTCCGTCCATCAAGTTAGAGTGGGGAATATTTTAGAGTAGCTGATACTCTCTGTGCTGGGCTTATGTCAAATTACATTCTCTCTAGTGTTTAGTTACAGCTTATGAATATATCTTAGCAGAGTTGGTTTCTCTTTCTGTTAACTTATTCTATTAGTTTGATGGATGGTTAGTAGCAATGTTGTCAAACTTGGGATCCTATCTAGTATTAGGAAGGGGGTGAAAGATTGTAACTCGAGGATCGTAAAACCCTACCTAAAATGCAAAATTATACTTCTATACATATGTATATGCATAAAAATAACGAAGGTAAATAACCTCTAAATCACAACATTTAACTAAAATTTAAAATTTATAATCATAAATATTAATATGGAGTATCTGATAAATGCTAAACAAAATGTGAAAACAATTAACCTTCTTTTCCTTTCAATTGATAAAAGCAACACATTTAAATTTGAAAAGAAAAAATAATAATGAAAGTCAACTATGAAACATAAGAAAACGGCTATTTAGTCACAAAAGGCTACATTTGTTGTATGTACCCATTTGTGGTCAATCTATGTCATTTTTTGTTTTTTATTACAATTTTTTTACACTAAAAGAAATAGTCATCAGCCATCATCTCTCCTCCCCAATTCTAGTAAAACTAAAGAGACAGAAAAAAAGAAAAAGAACAAAATTCTAAAATTTATTCAAACAGGGAGATCAGAACAGAGAAGACTGAGTCACTGAACAGAGATCAGAACAGAGATGGCATCACAGGTGGCAATGCAGTTGGTGGCCCACAGAAGTAGGGCAGTTGCAGTCATTGGTGAGGTGGGTATAGGTTTTTTTGTTGCAGGAGTGCGTAGGGGGGTGGTGTCTTTGTCTCGTCAAAGGAGGGCAGGGAAGAGGGTTTCGTTTGCATCGCACGGAGAAACCCAAGGGTATATTACATTTTCAACAAACAGGTCAGTAGAAAACCGACCCAGAAGACCTGCCTCAGCCCTGCCAGGGGAGGCTCACTTAGGATTGACAATCCTGCAATTCCGCAAGCAAACTCAATCTGGCAACAATTTGCTCCAGTGGTGATCCTCTGTGTGAGTTGCCTCGCCCAGCACCCAAAACTCATCTCTTATGAGTTTGCGAGTTACCTCGTGATCCTGACAACTTTGGTTAGTAGCAGGCGTCGTTAGTTGGTAGTGTTGAGATACTAGCTCTTTATATAAGAGAAGTATGAACCCTTGTAATCGGTAATAGTCAGTTCAATCAGTTTCGGTAAATGAAAACTCAGTTTTCTCTTAACTCTTATTTAACTTTTTTCACTGCCTCTAACTTACTGCATACTCTTGATTTATAATATTTGCTAGCTGTCAGATATTGCCATGATATTGTATATCTGGGACTTGCTCTAGGCGTGTTATAATTCAGAGAGATCTGTAGAATGTATTATTGAATTCTAGAAGTGAGTTACAAAGGAGACCTATACATGTAGGCTGCTAGAGTTGATTAGAGCTAATCATTTGTCACTTCAAATACAACAGAAGTAACAGATACAGTTGTCAGAAAATGACAGTTCTAACTATTTGTAGATATGCTAACTTTACACTATCAAGGTGGGAATCCTTAGGTTGATACTTAATGGGATCCAGTGGTTCATTAGATCTCAAATCCAAGGGCCTGGATGATTGGAATCATGCTTACTTTATGAGATACGTTACTCTGTTGCTCTTTTGCATCCTTTAATCTTATTTCCAAGCTTTGTGGTTTCTCAAGGGACTGAGATATGAGGGATTTTCTTTGACCAGGATTGGGAAGGAATAGAGGAGTCTGTTTGCTTAGTAGTGTATGCTGTTGTAGGTTTAGGAAAGGTTTGAGTCTTGGCCATTTGGCTTGCATAAACATTGCTGACTGGTAAATAACAGACTGCTCTTGCCTTGTGGGAACTATTCTAATTCCTCAGCATTTCAAATGCTTTAATGAGAGTAGCTGCGGCTTGCATTTGGGTTTATTGTGATATTTTCAAAAGTATTTGTTGCTGGTATTAAGCATGTGCATTTATAGTATATTTTTGTATTATATGCAATTTTCCATGGTCAATTATCTTTTTTTTTTTTTTTTTTCTTTTTTTTGCATATAGGCATATGATGATACAACTGAAGGCAGAAAAGTCTCCACTTATTACAGACTGGATTCAATTCCTGTTGTGCTTATAATTGATCCCATCACTGGCCAAAAGATGCGCTCCTGGTGTGGAATGGTTCAACCTGAAAGCTTATTGGAAGTATGCGATAATTTTTTTAACTTACGACGATGGAAACTTTATCTTGGGAAATTGAAACATTATTCATACGTAAATCCTGAACTTGGCTGTTTTTAATACTTACTGATTTGAAGAGTCTTGTGCTTTACTATAGGGTCTACTAGCATTCCTTGATGCAGGGCCTAAGGATCATCATATTACCCTATCTCACAAGCGTCCTAGAGGAAGTTGTAGCCCACCAAAATCTAAAGGTTTGTTGCTAGTCTCTATCTATATTCCTGGAGTTTGTTCAATGTTAGATGACTTGACGTTTACGGTGTCTTTGTTATATTTACTTGTTTACTTCTTTTTACTGATCAACAGTCCGTATATTTGATTGGTCCTTATCTGTTGTAATTGTAATTGGATGGACCTTACCCATCTCCCTTGATCCACTTCTGGTCATTCTATTTTTGAGTTTTAAAATCCTGCTTTTACTTCCTGACAATTCTATATCCATCATTTCTAATGATAAAATTATCTTTGTCATATTTTGGCATTATCATGATCTTGTTTGATGTCACAGCCTTGTTAGATTCAGATGAGGGTAAAGAGGAGGATGAGGAAGTTCAAAGAGCTCTGGCAGCTTCAATGGAAAGCATGAAAGAATCAACTGCTATGGCTGGAAGAGACAATAAAGATACTGACGTTGCAGTCAATGGACAAGAAACAACCTTGGCTAAGAGGCCCACATATCCAGCCCTGCCTGAAGAACCCAAGGCTGAAAGAAATCTCCTGTGCAGAGTTGGTGTCCGACTTCCAGATGGACACCGGGTTCAGCGTAACTTTTTACGCACTGATCCAATTCAGGTAACAAATGTTGCTCTCATATATACCTGTAGGAATTAATTCAACCGTATGTTCTCATTGGTCTTATGGATGATGTTCTGCCAATTTAGGTATGATTTCTGTATGCTGTACCTTCTTTACTCCCTTCAAAGAACTGCTGGATATGACTCTATCTGCATGTCTTGATCATGCAACATTGTTTTGAAATGGTGATTGTTGTGGATGTATGTGATACTGGGTCTATGGCAAAGTGGCAATATTTTAATTATTAAATTTATCGTGCACACCCTTCTTGCTTAAGTATGACTTAACTATGCACTACAGTACTATTGAATTGTTGCATTTTATTTGATGACTGCTTAAGTATGACTCAACTATGTACTACAGTACAATTCAAATTTTAAGTTGCCTGATTACTTGTTAATTTGGGGAACGGTGTTATTGACCCACAGCTGAATTCGTGAAATTTTACACCCCCCTGCGTGATTATTTCAATGTTCAAAACAAGTATTAGTGGTGGTGTGTGGAATTAGTATTCAAGGACTTTGCTTTTTGGGATGCAAGTTTATTTGTTTTTAGTTTATTTGTATGGTTTTGATTTTCTTTTGTTTTTCTTGAAGCTGCTGTGGTCTTTCATTTCTGCTCAACTAGGGGAAGATGAAACAAAGCCATTTAGATTGACACATGCAATTCCTGGAGCATCTAAAAATCTGGACTATGAAAGTAATTCAACCTTCCAGGAATCAGGCCTTGCCAACTCTATGATTTCGGTGACTTGGGACTGAGCTCAGGTTCATTACTGGGTTAAATTTGCAGACTGGAGAACTTCGGATTGGTGATTCCCATCTATATATGATCGATCCCGTTTTTCATCTTTTTATGAGGTTGTTTATGTTCAAGGAAAAGGTTATTGAAACTCTTTTTGTGTATAGACTACGAATCCGAATGATGGGTTAAACCAAGTTAATAGAAATATATTAAGTTGTTAGTACTATCCTTTCCCTTGTATTGTTTTTAGTAACATGTTATTGGTGTTAGTAAATTAACTGTCAACTTGTTTTTAATTAAAAAACTAATTGAAATCGAAAACCAATCATTATGAAGTGGTCAATAAGTTTTGTTTAGAAAAATGTGCTTAAACATTCTAATTTACTATTATAACTACCATTTCAGCACCTGTAAACGCACAGGGAATATATATACACACAATTATTTAATCATATAAATTAAAAGATTTATTATATTCTTTTAGTGAATTATATTAATATAAAAATATAAAATAATATTTAATTTGATTTAAATTAGAAGATAATAGTATAATTATAACAATAATATTTTAAAGACCATGATTTCTTAGTATTTAAAATAAAATAAGATTTAATTTGAATTTGAAGGTAATATTTAATTTAAAAATGATTATTATAATTTGAAATAGAATGATTTAATTTAAATTTGAAGATAAAAACATACTTATAAAACAATGTAAAATTGAAAAAAATTGTAAAATTATAAAAATTGATCTCATTCATAAGTTATGTGAAAATTACTATGTAATGAGAAAAGATATAATATCAAAATTGAGTTAATTCGGAGAGTAGAGAGTGTCATTCTAGAAAGTGAGTATTCAAATTTATAATGTAAAAGTAAATTTATAGTTTGATTAAGAAATTTGTCCATGTTAAATCATTAAATTATTAATAAATGAGTTGAGGTGGCAAGACTTCATTTCTATTTTTGTGGTAGAGAGCATGTGTGTGAATTTAGAGAAATTATTTGGTTCTATTCTTTACCAATATAATATTTTTATATTAATATAATTCACTAAAAGAATATAATAAATCTTTTAATTTATATGATTAAATGATTGTGTATGTGCACACACACGCAGACACAATCATTTAATCATATAAATTAAAAGATTTATTATATTATTTTATTGAATTATATTAATATAAGAATAGAAAATAATATTTAATTTAATTTATTGAAGATAATAGTATAATTATAATAATAATATTTTAAAGACCACGATTTGTTAGAATTTAAAATAAAATGAGATTTAAGTTGAATTTGATGGTAGTATTTATATACTCTAACAATAATTAACAAAATTTAATTTAAAAATAATCATTATAATTTGAAATAAAATGATTTAATTTAAATTTGAAGATAAAAACATACTTATAAAACAATTTAAGTTTGAAAAAAATTGTAAAATTATAAAAAATTGATCTCACTCATAAGTTATGTGAAAATTACTATGTAACGAAGAAAGATATAATATAAAAATTGAATTAATTGTGAGAGTATTCTAAAAAGTGAGTACTCAAATTTATATTGTAAAAATAAATTTTTAGTTTGATTAAGAAATTTGTCCAGGGTAAATCATTAAATTATTAATAAATGAGTTGAGGTGGCAACACTTCATTTCTATTTTTGTATTAAGCATGTGTGTGAATTTAGAGACATTATTTGGTTATGTTCTTTACTAGCCCAAAATCAATGCTCATAGCTTCCCATGAGCTAGTAGGTTGATGTAGGCATCCACTAGGTGAGTCTTCACGCTAAACATTGGGGGGAGTGCTATCTGCGAAGACTTTGATGCTTAAGTTAGTGGGAGTTCGAGTCAAGAGGCAACTAGGGTTAGAGTCATACTTGGCTCTTGTTGCTGGGTTGCCTTTGCAAGGCATTTATGGTCATATTGATAGGATAGAATGATGATTATCTTTATAAGGGAAATTATCCTTAGGTGGGATGATAAAGAGGGGTTTGAACTATCCCAAGATTATGGGAGGGCTCTTTGCCCCTAGCTTGCTTGGTTTCAAGTCTTAGGTGACTTGGGCTTATTGGGTTAAGATGGACCATGACTAGGCTAGGTCTAGAACAATTACCTTCCAAGTTGGTAGCTTACACAAATGTGAGGTGTCAGCTTGTTGGTGTTGATTCGACGTGGGGGGTGATTTTTTGTATTCATTTGGTATATGGCTCATTTCCTTCGCCTTTGTAGTCAGGATGTTGATTTGGGAAAGTGAAGTTTTGATTCCTAGCATCAGATGCCATTTTGTCTTATTATATTCCTTTGTAAGTTACTATGAAATGGTGAAGTTGTGTTGGTTGTGGGATGTTGTCATGTTTATGTATGACTGTCGTTTGATGTGCTTGATGCTTCTTCGAATTTTCGCTCATCTCATTGCAGTAGGGGGTGTTGCCTAAAATAAACAAGTTAACACACAAGAAGGGAGGATTTGAATTGTGTGTTAGTGACTTTAAAAACTTTTCACAAATAGAGATATAATTTTGCAAAAGATGTTTCGAAAATGTGCTTGCAAAAAACTATGGATGCTATTAAAAAGGAAAGGGATAAGGGATAAAATATAGCAGATTTTATACTGGTTCACTCTATAACTTAAAGCTACATCCAGTCCCTTCACCAGAAGGATTATCCACTAACTTCAACAAGATACAACAAAATATTCTTTATTGCCTCTTCAGGCTTGCACAACAACCAGTAACCTTAATTGAAGATTACTTTACCCAAGTATTTTTGAACACTAAGCCTTTGCAAGCTTTCGTAAGATCAAAAGATCTTAAGGTGATCATGCAAATAACTCATAGAATGAGGATATGAAATTTTAGTACAAGGAAAATAACTTTGCATAAAAGCTTATGAAAGTTTTGCAAAGATCGCCCAATGACTAAGTTCACTTGTTCATGTATATTCTTATCTTCTTTCTTCATTTTTGTCTTCAATATTTGGAAGAGATAGTAGTTAAAAGAGAATGTTTATCCGTTTTGATTGTACATTAATTGCATGAGGGAGTGCTTCTTTGTTTAACAGACAAACTTTGTCTTCTTCTGAAGGAGAGAGAAAAAAGGTTGTCTAGTAGTACTCTAATGAATAATCGTAAAAGCATTATTTTCTTTGAAGAAAAAGATTTTGCTTTTCTATTAGGCAAAGGATGAAATTATGAAATGTTATGTTTATGGCTTGTAATTTATTTATAATTTTAGTAATTAAATTAATGGCTTGCAAACCATTAATTACGAATGGCTTAGAATTAGATTTCTCCATGACCTATGATTCTTTAGCATTATTGCAATATAAATATGTGCATTTGAACGTAGAATTCATTCAAGAAAAGTAATGAGAAATACAAAGGAATTCAAATCCTTTAGAAAGCAGAGTTTTGAGAGATATGTTCTTTGTTGTTTTATTCTTTTCTCATTAAAGAGATTCTTCTTTGATTTTGTATAGTATAAGTTTTCTATGTCTAAGGCAGTTTTTTACATCATGAAATATCTCATTTTGATACGTTGACCTGTCTCTAATACTCAAAAAAGATTAAGCACAGAGCAATTGTATTCTTTCGAGATAAAGTAGACATATATTTGAAAAAGGACCAAGAACAAAGGGAATGTTGATATATGTCTTATCACACTTAGTCAATTTTTCAAAAAAACATCTTGGTCATATACATATACATTTAAGAAGAACGTGATAAGGATTATCTAGAGGACGTGTTGGATGCCTCTAGATAAAACATATTTTGGACGCTTGTTTTAAAAACAAAGTTGGATGCTTATTACTTAACACTTTAAATCTAGAAAGCAAATTATACTCCGGACACTTCTTTAAATCTCCGTTTCTTATCAAAACTTAAAGTGATTCTTCTGAGATTATATATGAAAAACATGTAGTCATATCATATGAAGCATACTTTTGGACGTTCATAAATTTTAATAACCTTTGTTATTATCAAAACATTTTTAAGGGCATTCATAAATTTTAATAACCTTTGTTATTATCAAAACATTTTTAAGGGCTGAACGCTACAAATATCTTTGGTTCCAACATTGCCTTGTCCACTTTGGGCGCTCTAGGTTTGAGGGACTCCTCTATTTTCCTTTGGGTGGTTTGCTCGGTTTTGATTGCTTTTTGTTAACAAGATTAATGTTACCCGTGTTGTGTGGAGTTTGGTATGCAACTTTCGAGCTAGTTGTGTAACACCTTCATTTTTATTTTACTAAGTTTTTGTATTTATTTATGCACAACTAAATAGTAATCTCAAAATTTTGAGAAACTCAACTCAGCTCAAAATGATGAGTGTTATTCAATTGTGATTTTTAATCATTTTTCCAAAACGAGATGAAACAATTAAAAATACCTAAAATAACCTTAGAAGATAGTATTAGGACAAATTAATAAAAGTAATTAACAAAATGAGAAAAATATAATTTAAAGCTTAGAATGATGATTAGAATAATTAAATATAACACTAAAAATTTTCTGCAAATTAATTGAAATTCTTATGTAAAATGACTAAAATACTTTCGATTGATTGTAAAAGCTCAACTACTATCCTTTTGGCCCATAAAATTCTAAAGAAAAAAGAATTACCTAAGTGATAGTTTTACATAAGAAATAATTTAGCAAGTTTATTTTGAATTTTTCATATTTTTATGAATTAATTTGAATTATTTTGCAAATTTTATCTTAATAAAATAAAAATTTTGTAACTAAATTAATAAACATTAGAAACATGTGTGTTAATTAAGTCTTGGAGGCCAAGTAACCAAGTCTTGGTGGCTAATCACTAAGTCTTGGTGACCAAGTAACTTTCATCCCACCCATACTTATAAGTAGGCCTTCACTCCTCTCATTTCTACACACCACCAAGATCAACACTAGTACGCTTTCTCTCCCCTTCTCATTTCAACTTCTCTCTACTTAAAAATCTTAGGAAAAAAATTAGTGTTGGTGTGTAATCAAGTGGTGGAGTTATCAAGTAGTAGACAAAGCTCTTCTTCTCTCACTTGGTGCTACAAAATCGAGGAATAGAGGTAAGGGGGGAGTGGGGTAATTAATTTCATAATTATTGCTTAAGAAAAAGGTTTATAGGATAGGATTTGGCCCCCAAATTCCTTAGTTATATATTTATATGTTATTATTTGAGTTAATTTCAATTATTGTTTATATGATGCTTGGTTGTATTTAGTGATATTAATTATGTCTATTATCCTTGATTATTTGTTAATCATTGACTATTTATTTGAAATAAAATTTAAATTATGATTTGTGAACTAATTATATTATTTGGTTATATTTAACAACAAAAAGGAAAAATAATTGTTTTATGTTTTTAAGTAAATTATTATGATGTTATATTATTAATAGGTATACTTATAATATTTAAACTGTTGATATATTGATTTCGATTCTCTCTCTCTCTCCATATATATATACTTTACTGGATATTATATTTAAAGTTATTAATAATATAATTATGTATAAAGTTATAAAAATCTATGACTTAGAGAATATTTTATTTGGTCATATTGATATAATGCTAGATTCATGAGAGAATTCTTAGTATGTTCTGTGTGACACCTGTTCATATTGGACACAACCCGTACTTATTAAATAACTTTATTAGTTGTTAAGTTTGAGTTGATGAAAATGCGAGTAAAATTTTTGCATTTTATTTTACGCTCAATGGTTTTTTTGAAACCTTTAAAGTAGAAAAATTGTAAATGAAATGAAATTTGGAAATGAGAGTAAAGATAAGAAAATGAAGTCTATTATATTGAGTGATCTTAAATGAATACATAAAATTGAATACAAAGGAAGCTAATGGAATACAAGAAAAATCCAGACACTACCTACCCCACTAAATACATCAAAAAGGGTCCTACATCATAGCAGTGTCTATATACTCAATCCTATCCTATATATAATCCAAAAGAAGTAGGATTCCTAGTCTTCATTTGTCAGAGTAGTTTCCAGATCATCTAGTATAGCATCGAGGCGTGATCATTGGGCATCACATCCATCTTTGCTTATCAGTCCATAAACAACATATATAGAGAAAAAAGATAGAGGAGTGAGGTGGTTTTGTTCTTAAAACCACTTTCACATAGATGGTAGAGAATCCTATCGTCAAAACATATAAAACACAAAGTGATAATAATAAAATAGGGGAACCTAGGGTTTTATCTAAGTTATAATAGATTACCTTTAACTTTGTATGGATCCATACTTCCCATCGATGAGTAAAAGTTCTCAACACAACCGGGAAGCAACTAAGAGTATATATACCTCTCTCAATATCATCAACATGGTACAATCCTCATCATCATCAAGGAATAGAGCAACAGTTCAGGACATTCACCGTCCACATAGAGGTATACTTTTAAAACCAATCCTGGAATGTTGAGTAGTTATTGAGGTTATCAAGCTTGGTCAGGAAAATATCAGGCGTTGCCTTGGCCATTGGGACCTTGGTATCTTACCCTAAGACCTCTGCAAGTGGGTCCCTACCTTTCATTCCTTAGAGTGCCAAACTGTGACTTCCCATGTAGGGTGTTATGCCACTATCCCTCACATCACATTACTCAATTAGCTAATAACTCATCACTTTTATTTTTAAATAGAGATTTTCTCTAGCCTCTTCATGTCTGAGCACCAGTACATTCTCTTTTTAATGTCTCTGCTTCACATTGTATAGACTTAGTCTCTATTCACATCACAGTATAATAGATTACAGTCTGCATATTAATATGAGAATATATACACAATTAAGTAATTTAAAGATAGACTTTTAAAAGGCATGTATTAATATTAAGAAAAATCTTTAAGAGAATTAATCATAATTTAAAGGAATTTAGTAAGTTATTTTCTTATTAGATTTACTTAACTTCCTTAAGTATCTAATTTAAATATTAACTTAGTGAAACTTTAAGGTTAGATACTTAATTATTAGGAAAACTGAAATTATCTAAGTGATTAGTCAATAAAAACTCTATTTTAGTTTAATTGTAATCTTAGTTACTTAATAAAGAATTAAACTAATTAATTAGGAATTAATCTTAACTATAAACCAAATTGCATACTTAGAGGAATTATTCTTATGATTTACTCAAGTTAAATTTGAATTTTTACTAAACTTTATTTATGGTTGTTAAAATTTTGCTAAAACATTGATTCACTTTTATGGAAATATTTTACATAAAATTTAGAAACTAAATTAAAGCCAATAAAATTTTTTAATATAAGAGATTGAAAACTTTGTTTAAAATCATAAGCAAAATTTCTCTCTTTTTTCAGATTTAGTGGCTTAGTTTGATCCTCAAGTTTGAACAATTAAATGATTTTTATAAAATGTGATCTATAACTTGTTGGAGAGATAATTTTGTCTATTTTTTAAAACATACAAAATCATATTAAACAAAAATCTACAAAAAAAAAAAAAACAAAAATAACAAGCTAGTGAGGTTAAATTGAACTACTGGATGACTAGCAAACTATTTTTAGCTTTGACAGCAAAATAAATTTTTTTATGAAAAGTACATTCAATAAGTTTTCAAAATTGACCAAGATCATTAAAAACAAAGCTTTATACAATTTATAGTGTTTTTTTTTAAATGGCAGTTCTAGAAAATGATTTTGGCTAGAATCAGTGCATGACCAATAGTTTACAAAAATTGTTAAAAATAGTAAACTATCATAAAAATAAGCATATCATATATCATTGGAAAGCTTAAAAAAATCTAGTTTTTATTCGTTTAAGTAGGTTTACCAAATAACTAACCTGAAATTCTAGAATCATGAAAAAACATACACTGCTAATTTCGCGTTTTCCATACAACAACCTCAACTTTCAACATGTATAAGCTTTTTGTTTCTTAACCTTTTCAAGTGATTCTTGAGTCCATTATGAAGTAAATTTTGTCTAGTTTCATACAAAAAAAAGAACTCAAAAATAATGACTAAAACTCGAGTTATAAGCAAAACAACTTTGAGTGTCAGATTTGGAACTTCATCCAGCAACATAAAGAAAATAACCACATATGTATAAGCTTCAAGATTAAAAGACTAATGGGTTTTGGGGGAAAACCCATCCAACATCTATGTTAAAACAACAACATAAGAACCAGCCTCACTCCCCCCATTGTAACACTAGTGTTTTCATAAAGCGTGATTTAGTGATTTGAATAACTAAAAATGGGAATTAAAATTTATTTATGTAATTAAAATGTAACGAATAAAATTTAGATGTGAATTTGTTGATTTATATTGTGTTGTCTTGGAAACTCCGGTTTGAATTGTGGGATTAGAGAAAGAATGTTATTTGAGCCAAATATCCTCAGGGAGTGATTAGATAGTCCATGGGCCTTAGTAAGCCCAAAAGTCGTCTTAGGTTCATAGAACCTTTAAGAAGCTAAAAGTCCCTGTTTCCATCTTATTTGGTCACTTCCATATTCCAAGCACTCCCAAACACTCTCTAATCCATTTCTCAAAATTCTTCAAGAATAAAGCAAGATTTCCAAGACTAATCCCATTATCTAGATTGTGTGAGAGTTATGAAGTTGTCATTGAGTTTTCTCCACAAAGATTGGCTCTATATTTCCTTTCCCTTTCTCTCCTATTCCACAAATTCGAATTTTAGAAGCTCCAAGAGATAAGGGAAGCTTACACTTGTTGATGGCCTGATCTGTGTACATTGTATTATTAGAATATTGCTTTAGATTGAGCTGGGAATGTGATTTTGTATGGGTTGTGGTCCAATCTTGGTGAAAAATAATGCGTTTGATGATAAATCTGATGATTTTGATTGATATGTTGTAATGTGATGCGAAAAGTGACAAATATATGTTTGGTTATTGCTAAATGATGTCGTTTTGAACTTTGTTGAGTTGTTTTGGAATGGTGGGCGTCAAACGTTTGGATTTTTGGGTTTTTCGAAGAGAACCTCTAGTTTTGGTTTTGAGTCATCACTGAGCTACGAGCGGTTTCATTGAGCGAGAGTGCCCTTGCGAACAGGGTAATGCTGTAATACCCCTATTTTTTTGCCTATCAAATTATTTTTCTAATTATTCTATATTTATTTCTAAAGAACCGGATGGAAATCTCAAAAATATGATCCTTATGGTTACGCTCGTATTAGTGAGTAGTACTTGGTTTAGATTTTTCATAATTTTGGGAAACGAAGTTTGGAAAAGGGTAAAATGACTATTTTCCTCTAGAAGGACTAGATAATTGAGAAAATAGATAAAAATAGTTAGAAGTGTCTAAAATTTATTTTTAAGTCATTTTTTTGCTTAGAATAATTAATAATAATTTTAGAAAATTTTTAGGAATTTATTAAGACAGTTTTGTGAAATGACCAAAATACCCCTAGTTGACTACAGTAACAGACTAGGGACTTTTGGACTTCAAAGTATTTTGCAAATTTTATACTAGGTTTATTTTACTTATAAAAATTTTATTTTGAAAGAAAAATAGTGAAAGATGTAATACTCTTATTTCAGTTTTTCAACTATTTTTCTAATATTTGACTATATAATTCTGAAAAATCAGGAGGAAATTTCAAAATTCTGATCCCCACCATTATGCTCAAAATTTTAAGACCTGTTTAATCGTGATTTTTCATAATTTTTTTGAGTTGGAGCCTGAAGAAATTAAAAAATGACGATTTTGTCCTTGTTTCTCAACATTAAGGGATGATATGAGGAAAAGATTCAATTGACATTAAAATATTAATTTGAGCTTGGAATCATGTCATATATATTAAAATATAATTTTGGAAATTTTTCGGAATTCTTGTGTAAAATGACACAAAATGCCCTTGGTATTCGATAAGCCCAGCTAGTATTGGTTTGGCATCCAAAAATGGTGAAAATGGTAGTTTCAGTTTATTTATAGGTGAAATATTTAATTTTAGAATTTTCATAAAAATTTTGGTATTTATTGAATTAAAATGGATTTATTAGCTTAAAAATACAAAATAAATAGACAAAATTTGAAATAAACTAATAAAAATCAAAATTAATTATTAGAAACTTTTTTTTTATGGAAAATAATTTAATTGTTCAGTTTTACATTAAATTGCATTATTTTGATATTAAAAGCTAATTTTTTCAAGTTTAGGCAATTTTATCGGTACCTGTTAATTTACATATAGATAAAATTGACATCTAGAAATTGGACAACTAAGGGAGCACGTCCCCAACCTAGGAATAGATGATTCATCACACTAATTTTTATATGTGTCCCTAAATTAATTAAAAATAAATCAAAAATGGGATTTATGACATAATGGCTTATGTCTTTAAAGTGGACACCTAATCTCATTTTTCCTCTATAAATAGGCATGTCTTTAGACAATATTTTCACCATTCTTCTCCTCCATAAGTTAGAGAGATTCACTCTCTAAAATTTTTTCTTTCTCTCTCTCTTATTTGCTTAAATTTTACTACTTTCCATTAGCTAGTAAAAATTCTCTTTTTAAGAGCTTTGCACCAACAACTCCATCCTCTTTATCAAACACTTTAGAGGTAATGGGAAGAGTCGGTTGGTTCTAAATTATTATCACTTTGCATCTTGGTAGGAAGGTTTTCCCCTAAACCCGTTTAGGCTTAAGTTTTATTATTATTATTATTATTGTTATATTGTTTAATGTTAAACTTTAATTTTTGCTAAGTTGTTACTCTGTCCAAATTTAGATTATTAAATTATAATTGATAAGTTATTACTTTGCTCAAATTTAAATTACTAAATCATAATTACTAAGTTGTTACTCTGCTCAAATTTAAATTATTAAATTATATTTGCTAAGTTGTTACTTTGCTTAATTTTAGAAAATTAAAATGCACTTACTAAGCTGTTACTCTGCTCAAATTTAGAAAATTAAAATATATTTATTTAGTTGTTATTCTGCCAAAATTTTAGTAATTAAACCATAATTACTATGTTATTCTTTTAAAAGTTTTATATTGTACAATTTCTGCAATATGAGGTAGAAATGTTAATTGTATTGGTACTCAAATTAATTAAGACTAGAGAAATCTCTGTTTGAGAAGCTAGGAAGTGATAAATTAGTAAGTAATGTAAAGCATGTGATATACAATAGCATGACACCCTACTAGGAAAGCTACAATTTGGTACACCGCGGGATAAAAGGCAGGGACCCATGGCTAGGTCTAGAGGACATGGTATCAAGTGGTGAGCGTTCTAATGGCCAAGGTAGCGCTCTTGAGCTGGGACAATCACTTAACCAACTTGATAACCTTGACAATTACTTAGCATCACCAAGATTGGTGAGAGTATACCTCTACAAATAGATATCCTAAATTGTTATTTTTTTTCTCACTGATGATGAGGATTGTACCATGAGATGATGTTGAGAGAGATATGTGTACTCTCAGTCACTTCCTAGGTTCTGTTAGGAACTAGTACCCACTAATGGAAAGTATAGATCTATACTGAGTCAAGGATAATATAACATAGAATGAAATTTAGGTTCCCCTTTTATTATCAACTATGTTTTATCTATATTTTATGGTAGAATTCCTACCATACATGTAGAAGTGATTTTAGAACAAATCACCTCACTCCATTACTTTTTCTTTTATGCATGATTGATTGCGGTTAATGAAGACTTGGTTGTTGATGAGGATCTATAGGCCTAGTCTGATGGCTTGTTATTTTAAGGGATAGGATAGACGAACACTACTCTAACTAGGATCTTTTTGATGTACTAGGAATAAGCAGTAACTATTTTGATGTATTTTGATCTCTTTGTATTTCAATTATTTTTTTTATTATGAAATCATGATGTACAGTTCTATGATGAAGATATATATATATATATACAAATTTTATTTTTTTTACTACCATTTTCAAATTTTGTTAAAGTTACAAATTTTCTATTATTAAAAAAGGACAAAAATTTTATTCACATCATTAAATAAGTAAATAAGTATGGGTTATGTTCAATGTGAATAGGTATCAGAGATGCTCTCGGCCTTGAACTTCGCTTAGCGATCCTCATTGTCATTGAGTGAGTGTTCTTAGCTCCCTTGTTATTTGAATATGCGGGAGTGTCCGCCGAGCGAGTATTTAACTCGCTAAGCAAGTGTTCATGTGGAATTTGGAATTTTCTAGAAAGTGGTTCGCTAAGCGAATAGGTGACTTACTGGGTGAGTAAAGGCACTCCAGAATACCTAGAAATAGATCACTGAGCAAATGTTGGCTTCGTTGAGCAATTCTTCATTTTAAAAATATTGGTGCTCTCTGTAATAATCCTTCTGTTGAGCGAGTAATGTGTTCGCTTAGTGAGAGAAACATTTTTGAAATATGTTGTTCTCTAGAATGGTTGGTTGTTGAGCAAGAGTGATGCTCGTTGAGCGAGTCTTGTTTTGAAAACTTGTGGAAGTTCCTAGAACTAATTTGCTGAACGATCCCTATTATCACTAAGCGAGAGTCCCTAGAAACAACAAGGGGTGTTCTTTAAAGTTGGGTCTTTGCTGAGCAACACTTAGGGTCGTTGAGTGAGAAAGTTTGTGGAGAGAAGTAGGCCCTCTGTGAGGAGTCTTTGCTGAGTGACGATATGGGTCGCTTAGCGAGTTGGTTAGGTAGTTTTGTTACACCCAGTTGAGTTTTAATCTACATTTCAAATAAAGAGGATTCTTGGCATGAGTCTTATATTAAAGTGTTGGGTATGTGGTTAAAGTGGAAGGTTGCTTAGATAAGGCCTCAACTTGTTGTGGATGAGAATTGTTTTGAATTCTTGATGTGGTATAGGATGCTTAGATAGGCCTTACTTCTTGACCATGTATGGTGCTAAATTAAGCCTACATGGAGTTGTTGAATGGTTGTTGACCATATGTGGTGCTGAATTGAGCCCACATGGTGTTGTTGTTGAACTGTTGATGTTGAGGTGATGATTATTGGTGTTGTACATGCATAGCATGCATACTTTGGTAGTTGAGGTAGCTGATGATGGACCTCATGCCATGGTGCAAGTAGGCATGTAAGTTGGTTGGCTGACTAAAGTAGACGACTCAGACAGGGCCTCCAACCTAATGGTGGATAAGACGTAGGGCAGCTATCGATAGGCCTTTGGGATGAGTGGATGGGCGATTTTGCATAGGGCCAAGGTAGTGCAAACCTTGAGTTGAGTTGAGCCATCACCCATATACATTCATCTTAGTAAACCATATAATCTTGTCTGTAGATTAGAGTTTGGCAATCCCTGAATGATACATGTTAGGGGATGAGACTTGGTTGATTGCTCGATTGTTGTAAATCTCTTGGGAGTAGTGTTTTCATGCATTAGCAAGGGGATTGGTGTAGTTGATTTATAATGTGGTCATGCATCACGGAATTGTCTGTTGAACCTTATACACATGTGTGTGTGTGTGTGTGTGTGTGTGTGTGTGAATGACGATGTGAGTTCATGATGGTTGGTGTGTATGTTCCGTTTTGATGAATGACCATGTGTTTTTTGTTATGTTTTCCTTCAATTATATGTTACGTTGTTTTAAGTAAGCTTACCTTTGCTTTATTGTTTTGTTTTCCACTTTTGTTTGACTGTGATGATCATGTCGTTGATGTGGGAGTAGATGGTGAGGCTTTAGTGGATCCAGTTGCTAAGAGTTGATGATGAAGTAGATAGTTTGGAGGCGATGGGATGTATTGTGTCACATTCTTCCTTTTTATATTCTTTTTTTGGATTAACTTATGTTTTCTCTTGTTTGGGTGTATAGCTTCACCAGCCATAGGAAGTGTGTTTTGTATCCCTCTCCCCATGTTGATGTACACTTTGATGTGGTGTTGACATATCGAGTTAATTGGCTTTGATTTGTATATGGTATAGTGGTATATGGGTGAGATGAATGAGAATCATGTTTGATGTTTATATTATATATATTCCTAAGGTTTGTGGATTTTTTATATGTTGATAAAGCAAAAAAAAAATGTATATTTTTGAATCTCATTAAACAAGATTTTGTAAAATAAAAAATGTATATAGAGTTGTCTTGTAGTGATAGTGGGTTGTTACACCCATTACCTCAATGATAGTTGGTGAAGATTAGGAGGAAGGATGAAGAAGATGGTTATCTCCAAGCTCCAACAATGAAGGCATCCTAGGTGGTGGATGATGAAGGATTATAAAAGCTAAAAAAATTTATGGTGAAGGGAGGGAGGGAGAGAGCATTCAACTATCAAGGAAGAGGGGGGAGGTGTGAAGAAAATGTTGTCCAAAATGGCCTATTTATAGAGGAAGAGGAGGGTGAGGTGTCCACCAATGACATCATCTACATGATGTCATAAGTCTAGTTTCATTTTCTTTTTGATTTATTTAAATGGCATGTGAAAAATTAGAGTGGTGAGTAAGCTATTCTAGAGCTAGGGAGGTGTCCAACTGAGGTGTCCCTAAGTCTTTGTTTTGTTTTCCCTGAAGTCAAATCGTCTGAGACTGATAAAATCACCTAAATTTTAGTATATTAGTTTTAATATCATATTAATTAATTTTAATGTGAAACTTAACATATATGTTATTTTCTATTTAAAATTAATTTCTAATAATTATTTTTAATTTTATTAAATTTTTTCAAATTTTTATCTATTTATTTAATATTTTTGAGTTAAAAATTTATATTAAATCCATTTTAATTCAATAAATATCAAAATTTTTACGAAAAATTCTAAAATTAAATATTTTATCTAAAAAGAACCGAGATAATCATTTTCACTATTTTTTGATGTCAAACCAATACTGGTTTGACTTAACAAACAATTAGGAATATTTTAGTCATTTTACATAAGAACTTCAGAGAATTCTTAGAAAATTTTCAAAATTATATTTTAATAAAAATCATGATTAGATAGTTCTCGAAATTTTGAGCACAATAGTGGGGAAATTTTTTTCGAGATTTCTTCTTGATTTTTCAAAAATAAATCATCAAATATTAGAAAATAATTGCAAAGCTAAAATAGGGGTATTACATTATATGGTTGCAGCATAGTCTAATCTTCCACATTAGAAAAAAAATTCTTATTATTGGTAATAAAGTGTGGTAGTGTGAAAATGTGTGTATAGAAAAATTTTGGCTAAGACAAGACTTGGTATTTAAGCGTATCCATTGGTGACCCCACTTTTCTTTCTTGGAAACTTACCTAGTGTACTAATTCACACGCACACGCACACACACATTCATACACATATTCGAAATTGTATAAATACATATATTTTGTTTTTATAGATAATAGATAGTGCTACTGCTTTAACTTAGGTCTTTTTTTTTGGCTTGTACATATAACAGGGATAGTTAGTATCTTTTAGTTTGTTGTATTTTGTTACTTTGGATAACCATAATCATATTGATAACATTGATGTATACTTACTTTCAATGTATGATATAAGTATGGATGCAATATGTATGTTTTAATATAATCACATGTTATTTTATAATTTTATATGTCGCAAAATATTTATCCAAGATTGTGTTTTATAATTCAATTAAGTTTTTAGTAACAAGAATAAAAAATAATAGTTTTTAAATTAATAAAATAAATAAATTAAACATAAATTATATGAATAATAAGAGAAGGGTCAATGTGATTTGGGAGTTATAAGTTGCCTTATGATCTAGGCCATTGTGTTTAAGCTAGCCTATTTCTTTCCTTGGTCTTTGGGTTCATTTATTATTGGTTCTCTTGTCCTTGGGCTAACCTATTGTGAGTTAGTTTGCAATTAGGTAGATACTGAGGTGTTAGGGACAAGGTGTGAATGGTCTTCAGCTACCGAGTTGGATGTCTTGGCTTTTCGTGTTAAGGTGGCTCATGTAACACCATTACCTTCATTTATAATTGTTTTCCAATTAATTGTGATTTTTTTTTGAAAAATCAGACAGAAATCTCAAAATTTTGATTTCGATCATTGCGCTTAGAATTTTGGCATGATTTTTAATAATTTTTCCGAGTCAAGGCCCAAAGAAATGAAAAAATAAGATTATGTCCTGATTTCTCCACAGAAAGGGCTGACATGTGAAAATGATTCAAATGGCAATAAAATGTCATTTCGAGATTGGAAGCATGTTATATATATCAAAATAAAATTTTGAATTTTTTTAAAATTTTTATGAAAAAAGACCAAAATACCCCTAGTTGACTACAAAGCCAAACATGTATTTGTTTGATATCTAAAAATAGTAAAAATGTCATTCTAAGATTATTTTTAGGTGAGAAACTTAATTTTATAATTATCTTAAAAATTTTAGAATTTGTTGAGTTAAAATGAATTTATTATTAATTTTTAACCTAAAAATATAAATAAATTAATTAAAATTTTTAAAAATATATATAAAAATTATTTTAAAATTTGGAAATTATTTAAAACCTTAAATTAATGTGTCTACCAAGTTTTAAACAAAAATTCACTAGTTTGATGTAAAAAGTAATTAATTTAAATAAACTTAATTTTATCGATATCGGTTGATTTGATTGATAAAATTTGAACAAAGCATAGAGACTTGGGGGCAGTGATAGGTATGATTAGCATAGCTGTTGCAGGGACCAATTGAGACTTAAACAATTAACGCATGTTAAAATTAAAAACAAGAAAAGAAAAGGAAATGATTTTTGACATAAGCATTAGTGATGTCATGTTGCTTACATCACTCACTAACCCACCTCTATAAATAGGCTTGTGGTGACCCAAAAACTCATTCTCCTCTGGTTGTGCTGGTTGAGACCTCCCTTCCCAAATCCTTCCTCATTTGTAAAATTTTTACATAAAAAAAGTATTCATTTCTAAATCTCCATCATCATCTATCAAGGTGTGAATGATCATGCAATGAAGAGGATGATGCTACATCGCATGAGCTCTCCAGTTGGATGTTTTTATGTTTTGAAGATACCCTCTCCTTGATCCCTTTTTGATTATATTCCATTTGAGTTGTATTTGCTATTTTCTTATTGACTTTGAGTGCCCCCGGATTATTCTTTTGAGTAGTTGTGCCTATCTTTGAGTGCATGTGTGCTTTGGCAATTTGGTTTTCCCCTTGGTTTTATGAAAATGTTTTTAAACGAGGTATGGGCTTTTTAAAATGTTTAATTGTTATGAAGTGTTCCCACACTTAAATATTCTTTAAAATGACTTGGAATACTTTACAAAATGATATTTTTCACTTTTAGGGACAAGTAATTGAATACCTTGAGGAAGTATTTGAATATCCTTGCAAGGAAAATTTTTACTAGAGAGCAAATCTCTTAACCTTGCAAGAAGTATTCGAATAATTGACCAAGTATTTGAATACCTAGAGGCAAGGTATTCGAATACCTGAAAAAGTATTTGGACACATTAGTAAGTATTTGAATACTCTAAGTAAAAGTATTTGAATACTTGTAGAAGTATTTGAATACTTGTAGAAGTATTTGAATACTCAGCCCCTGGAACAGATTTCAAAAGTCCATATTTAAAGTCTATTTTTACATGTTTTAGAAGTGCGAACATCTTTGAAAAATAAGGGAAAACTCTGTCAAAATTTCTTCAGATCGTGCTCTTATTGTTCTCTCATTGAATTGAGTTCTTGCACACTAGGGTAGTGTGATTTTGGATTCTTGCTTCACTTTATGCAAGAGTTGTGAAGTCTTGATGATAGATTCAAATAACTAGGGTGAGGCTATCCTTAAGGTTTTCATTGGAGTTAAGAATTAGGGTTCTTAGATGAGGTATCCCAATTTCTTCACCATGGTCTTGATGATGGACCATGGGCTTTAGTGAGCCTAAAGCCCTTTTGAGGTCTTGGGGAACTTTAAGCCACCCAGAGCCCCTTCTTTCCTATATGTTGCTAGGCCATCCTTAAACCCTTTCCCTAACCTCTCTCTCTCAAATTCTCACACACTCTCTCAAACCCACCAAGAGAAGAACAAGATTCCTAGACCTGTTTCATTCCATTGTGGTGAGAAGAACTACTCTCCTTGAAGATTTGGCTCAAGGGTTCACCTCTTCACATTCTCCTCTTCCACAAAATTTGATTTTGGAAGCTCCAAGAGGTAAGAGAAGCTTACATTGGCTGAATATTTGATGTATGAACGTGATTGTGTGTGAATATAGCCTTGGTTTGTGCTGAAATCTGAAATTGAATGAATCTTGTTAAAATTTTATTGAGAATGGGTTTATTGATGGATGTAAGATCGGTTGTTGAAATGTTGTGATCTATTGTTAAATCTGTTGGGTATGATGTTGTGGAATGTTGTATGGAGTTGTTCGACCTTTGTGGGGTTGATTTGGAGTGTGGGTGAGAGTAAAGTTTGGATTTTTGGGTTTTTCGATGAGAGTCTCTGGTTTTGTTATTTGGTGGTCACTGAGCGACGAGGGCTTTTGTTGAGCGAGGATGCCTTAAGAGTGAAGTGAGGCTTTCGAGTTGGAGTTTGTTGAGCGACCCTTCATGTCACTAAGCGAGTGTTCTTAGGTTGTAGTTGTGCTTGAGGAAAAAGGGGGAATTCACTAAGCGATGATCAGATCGTTGAGCAAGTGTTCATGAAAATTTGAAATTTTTTCAGAAGGTTGCTCGTTGAGCGAGTAGGAGATTCACTGAGTGAGTAGTGGGTATTCCAGAATGCCTGGGAGTAATTTGCTGAGTGAGGACTAGGCTCATTGAGTGATTTTGTGTATTAGATTGTTGGTGCTCCCTATTGCCAGCCTTTTGCTAAGCGAGTGATGTGTTCGCTAGGCGAGAGGTGTGCCTTGAAAGCTTGTTGCTTTCTGGAGTGGTTGGTTGCTGAGTGAGTGGGGAACTCGTTGATCGAATAATACTTGGGGGAAAATTGTGAGAGTTCCTAGAACGAATTCACTGAGCGACCCTGGTCGTCGCTGAGCGAAAATCATTGGAGCCAAAAAGGGGTGTTCTTTGGGGTGGATGTTCGCTTGAAGGGACTTATGGTCGCTGAGCAAGAATCTTTGTGGGAAAAGTCGGCCTTTTGTAAGGGAGACTTTCGCTAAACAAGCATATGGATGGCTGAGTGAGTGGGGTAGTTTGCTATTATCTAAATTAAATATTTCATTGTATCGAATGTGATTTAAGGAGGACTCCTAGTGCGAGTCTAAGGTGAGAATTGTCGAGAGTGTGGGAGAAGTGGAAGGTTACTTGGGTTGTGAACATTGTTGTTTTGAGTTTCCTCATGAGGTACAGCTGCTTGGATGAGACCTTATCTGTTTACCATGTATGGTGCTGAATTGAGCCAACATGGTGGTGTTGTTAAAATTTATTAACTTGTGGACGTTGAGGTGATTGTTGTGGTGTGGTACATGCATTCATGCACATGTTGTCGACTGAGGTAGTTGATGTTGAACCTTATGTTGTGGTGCAAGCAGACACGTAAGTTGACTGGAGTAGTCAGCTCAGACAGGGCCTCCAACCTAGTGCTGGATGAGATGTGGGGTCGTTGTCATAGGCCCTCAGGGATAAGTGGATGGGCGATTCTGCAGGGGGCCAAGGTAATGCAAACCTTGAGTCGCGGTGAGCCACCACCTACATATGTTTATCCCGACAGTTCACATAATCTTATCTGTAGATCAGAGTCTGGCAATCATTGAATGGTGAAAGGCATGGTACGAGGTGTTGTTGACGCCATGTTAGGGGGTGAGACCTAGCTGATAGCTTGAATTGTTGTAAATCTCTCGAGAATCGTGTCCTCATGCATTGACATGGTAGTGGTGAAATTGTTGCATCATGTGGTCTAAAGTTGTGGAATCTTTACCGTATGATCATATATTTGTATATATGCGAGTGATGTTTGAAATGCTGTTGATGGTTTTTTTGATGATATGCTATGCCATTTGTTTAGTAAGATTACCTTTGCTTGCTATTTTGTTGTGGTTGCTACTGTTGCCGTTGTTATGTTGCTGTGACTGTGATGATCACGTCCTTTGGCATGGGAGCAGATGGTGAAGCCTTAACGAATCTAGTTGCTCGCAGTTGATGGCGAAGCTCTTGTTGAGGAGGCAACAGATGCTTTGCCCTTTTGGGATCTTTGTTTTGGATAGTTTTTTTTTTGGTTTCCTCTTCATGCGATGTATAGCTTGACTAGCTTTAGGAAGCGTGTTTTTGTATCCCTTCTCTTGTATAGATGTATATCTTGGTTGTGTCGTTGGCACACATGTTTTATTGATATTGATTTTTGATCGTATATGTATCGCAGTTGGACAAGAAGGAGAGGGATGACCTCCTGTATCATGTATCTATATAGATGTACATGATTTGATGATATGTTATTTGTTTGTAGACTAAAGGTAGTTCTTACTAAATTTCGTATTTAAATAAGTAGTATGGTAGCGTTGTCCAGTAGCGACTGTGGGTTGTTACAGAGTGCCAGAAATTTGGCGTTGAGCGATGTGACGCTAAGCATCGGATTTGGTGTTGAGCATAGGAAAGGTAAGGAGCAACCCCGCTCCTTTGGAGATTTGGCATTGAGCGCCAGAAAGTTGGCACTGAGCGTGACTGTGAGAGTGAATTCCGTTTATGGATGGTGCTAAGTGCCAATCCTTTAGCGTTAAGTGAGATCTACTAAGACACTGAATTGATGTTGTTGATCTTCTATGTTTATTTATTGTATAATTTCCATTACTTGGATCCCTTGTTAAGTTTACATCTTGTGATTGTTATTTATCTTAAGAAAACTAAGTATTATACAAATTTGTGTTAATGTTCTATGGTAAAAACTTATGAAGTGCTGTGAGCATTGTGTGTGACCATGCATCATGGCATTGAATCATGTGGAGAAAAAAAGTATGTAAGAATTCAGCTGGTGGAGGCTGGGATGGGTTGTCTAACCCTAGCCTCTGGGGTGGTACCTGGTGTGGAAACTCTAATGGCCCATGCTGATCCTATGGAGCCGGAGCATATTGGCAAAGCTGGGTAACCCTGATTAGTCATTGGGAAATATTATACTAGTTAAGGGTGTGAAAGCTGAAGGCATCGGTACTAATGGCGCTTCTTATGGTCATGCACATACTCTTAGTCTACTTTTGAGATGAACTTAGATTGGTACCACGTGTGCATGAGAAGTAGAAGCTAGGTATTGCATTACATATGTTTGTATGTTTTGATCCTTGTAAATTGATGCTATTTTGATTATGTATGTGATGTGTATTCTACTTGTCTCCATTGTCATACTTTGAGCATGATGTGAGATGTATCTCACCCCTTTGTTTTCTGGTGTTTTCTATCTATGTCTATGATACACAGGTGACAGAACCTTGAGGAGAAGTCTTAGAGTAGAGACATTGGCCTTATTGCAGTTTATTTTTACAACATCTTTGAATTTTGTCAGCTCTGATAGTAATGTGACATCGGGGTCTTAGTTATTTATTGTTTTAGCTTTTGAACTTTAGATTAGTAGTTTTACTTCTTTAATTTGGTTTATTTTCCAAAGGCTTGTATGGCCAACTGTGGGCCACCATCTTTTGGTTAATCAATAAAGTATCTCATAGAGTTTTAGTAAATGTGATGTCCTTTACCATGTGAAGAGAAAGATTCTAAATTACCGTTTTATTTCACAAATGAAAAGTATATTATATTTCCAAAATATTTATTTAATAATTAGCTTTGGGGTAAAAGGTGTCACAAATAAGTAATGGTTCTCAACAGAACTAGGAAGTGACTTGGAGTACATTTACCTCTTTTAATATCATTAACATTGTACAATCCTCATCATCATCAAGGAAAAAAGCAACGGCTTAGGACATTCATCATCCGCTCAAAGGTATATTCTTGCACCAATCTTAGAATGCTGAGCAATTGTCGGGGTTATCAAGCTTGGTTAAGCAAATATCCCGACTCAAGAGCGCTTTACCTTGGTTATTAGGACCTTTACCACTCGACACCTTACCCCCAAGACCTCCGCAAGTGGGTCCCTGCTTTTCATTCCTCAACGTACCAACTGTAACTTCCCATGTAGGGTGTCGCACCATTGCATGTCCTTCGCATCAATTGTACTCTATTTACTAATCACTATCCTTAAAACTCATAATTTGGACAGAGGTTTCCTTGGTCTTAGTACATCTAAGGACCAATATAGTCTTTACTCAATACCTCTGCCTCTTATAGCAGAGGTCGAGTTTAGTCACAATATGATTTATGGGGATTATAAAAAACTAAGTATACATTTAAGAAATCAAGAAAAAAAGGGAAATTAACAATCAAACTTTAATTTGTCTTAATCGCCTTAAGTACTTAATTTAAGAGTTAAACTTAGAAAAATCCTAAGTTAGCCACTAATAATTTAGACGTGATTATTTAATTCCTTAACCTAAGTAGAGACTTAGCTACTTAATGAGTAATTCAGCTAGTTAATTAAGATTTAGTGTGTAATTAACCTTACATTTTAGGGATTGAATTTCCTAAGGTCCTAAATGTCATCATTAATTTATATTATTAAATTAACTTTGTAGGTAGTCATGATTGAAAAAGAATTTAGTTAGGTTAAGTATATTGCAACTTGAATCAAGAAAATAATTATAAGGACTCTTTTAATTGGATGAAAACATAATGTCATATTTCTTTTAAGGAAAACATGTTTAACTTTTACTTAAAGGATTCACTGTTTACTTTTAAGCACTAAAAAAAATGGGGTTTTGCAAACTAGAAAAATGTCATTTATTTTAGCTCAAAATAGACTCTAGAGACAACAAGTTTGTGCCTCACTTTTGAATTTCAATTTAAATGGGCAGGGAGGTCAAAAGACCTCACTAAAGGACCAGTAGCTTTCTTTTTCTATTTTCGCGTCTCATCTCAATCATTCAACAACCAAGCCAATTTTTTTTTCAAAACGTACATTTAAAATCCTTTCTAAAATGTCCAAGAACTCTAAAAACCAAGTCTATATGATTTATAGTAATTTTTCAAAGTTTACAGTTGTAAAAAGGTATTACTCGTTAAAAAGTGTATCACCTCCAGATTCTAAAATTTATTAAAAATAGTAAACGAATATGAATATAGGAAAATTATATATCCTTGAAAAGCTTAGTTAATATACTTTTTAGTCGTTCTAGGAGTCTCTGTTAACACCTAATAGAGCTTTCAAAAATTACTTTTTCGTGCACACTGCTAGTTACTTTAGAAAAGCAACTCCAACTTTTAAAAAGTATAACTTCATTGTTTCTCAACTTTTTCAAATGCTTACTGTGCCCATTTTGAAGAGAATTTTGTCTAGTTTCTAACAAAAAAAGAACTTAAAAATATTGAGTGTATCTCGAAACATCAAAAAAATAGTGACTAGTGTTTAGACAGAATTTGAAAATAGCTTATTAGAACTCAAATACCTCTTCATAAAAATCACTCCTTTTCATCAAGTTATGAACTTTAAATGGCCAAAATGAAATTTAGGTGTTCTTAGGTACATTGTAACGACCCACTGTCGCTACTAAACAACCTTGCTAAAAATACACTTTATCCACATATCAGGTGAATAAAATTAAATCATAACATATCTGTATATAAGTCATACACATCAACTGAGAGATCCACCTATCTCTCCTAGTGCCATACATACATATCTGCTCTACTAAAATCATCATACATACATAACAAATGGGATAACACCAGCCTATATCAACAATATCAAAAATATACATCACCAGGGAAGAGGGATACAAAAACTCACTCCCTATAGCTAGTCACTCTATACAATCCCATCAAAAGAATATAATACAAAATAACACATCCAAAAAGAAACAAAAAGAGCTTATAGAAAGCTCCACCAAAAAGGGCCTCCAAAAGTCTCCATCTGATACCTCCTCCATCAACTCTGAGACGCTGGATCTGTAGACATCTCTCCCTTTGCTCCCACGCCAAAATGACATGATCATCACAGTCACAGCAACACAACAACGACAACAAGACGTCCAACCAACAACAATACAAGGCAAGGGTAAGCTTACGAAACAAAGATCAACATATAATATTTAATCCAACATAATCAAAATCATTATTCACACCAATATGAAACCAAATCATCAAATAAATGGGTCTACATACATTACAGTATATCACGCACAACATCAAATATGATTATGGAAATCATCAACAATTCACAATATTCCATCACAAGTATATGGCACACCATCATATATCCAGAGTTCTCAACGTCTACATACAGATGTACATATATAAAGCATTCATTTACATGACAAAGAGTTCTCAATCCAGAACTCCATATCACCACCAATCTGTCACAACTATGTCAATGCATGATGACATGACTCTCGAGAGATTTCTACATTTCAGGCGATCAGCCAGGTCTTATCCCATACCATGGCCATCTAGCACCATTCAGGGATTGCCAAAACTCTGATCAGTTGGATAAGCTTATGCTTGTCAGGATAAGTGTATGTGGGTGGTGGTTTATTGTGACACAAGGCCTGCACTGCCTTGTCCCCTTGCGAAATTACCCATCCACTCATCCCCTAGGCCCAGCTTTAAGACCCCACTTCTTATCCAGGCACTAGGTTAGAGGCCTATTTGAATACCAACTCTAGTCACCATCCACCTTACATGCCTACCCGCACACGGCTTGAGGCCCACACAACCTCAGCCAACAACATATGCATGTCAATGCATGTATCACCACAAAAACTAACTCTACCAAACAATCATTATATTATATATATTTGTATCAGCATATCAACACAACCACAACAGTCATTATATCATACTTATGTATCAACATAACACCACGTGGCCTACTCAGCACCACCTGTGGTCCAATAGTCACCATCAACCCCATGCACACCCAATTCGACCTCTTGTATGGTTAACAGGTAATGCCCTATCCAAGCAGCCCACTTTATGAGAAACCTCATACAATAATATCATACACATCAAGTGGAGGTCCTATCTAAGCAACTTTCCACTTCACAACCAAATCCAACAATCAACTACAATTACAAAATCAAAACCTTCTTTGAAAACCATTTGGAGGATTAACAAACCTTGCAATTCATAAAATTTCACATTTTGAGATGAAAACTTTAAAATATGAAATAATACATTTAGTTCTGGAACAACAGATTATGTACTGTAGCAACAGATTTTTTTTTTTTGCAGAGATAATCGATTATGGGTTGTCATAATCGATTATTCCCTGAAGCAAAACCAGAAATTTTTTTTCTGAACAGTAGATAATCGATTATCCAACTGCATAATCGATTATTTTCAAAGCAAATCACGAAAATAGTTTCTGGAACTCCAGATAATCGATTATCTTCGATGATTTTCCAAAAAAATGTGATTTTCTATAGAGAAATTCAAACTTTTCAACCAAATAACATAGATTTTCAAATCAATGGTGTTCCAACAACCTCAATCCACCTCAACCAAGTTAATACAAATCAAATCATATAATCAATTCAACATTTCATAAAAAAATCATCAATTTCTCATCCAAATCTCAAAATTTCTCGCTAAAAACCCATTTTCACCCAAATCCAACAAAATAGCAACATCCACAGAGATTCAATTGATTATAAGGCAAGAAATCAGCATACCAACAGTTATTAATACAAAACAACCGATTTATAAGCTTCCTTACCTCTAAAAGTTCCTAAATCTGAATTTAGGTTCCTTGAGATTCGGTGTTCTTGAGCCAAAATCTAGCTAAGATCGTTCCTTTACTTACCACAACTGCTAAATCAAGCTCAAACCTCGTTTATACTCCCACAAACTCAACAATTTCTAGAGAAAGATTGAGAGAGAATTGAAGAGAGAGAAACTATAGAGAGAGAAAGAAACGAGAGAATGAAGGGGATTCCTCACTCTCTTCCTTTATATAACCGACCTCCTCGAAGCTCTCACACGGACTTTTGGCCAACTAAGGCCCAAACCTCACCAAACCACTTCCTTTATCTCAAAACTAGTCTAACTTAACTATTTTCTCTCAAAAGCCCAAAATCACTCTCACAACATTTCCAAATTGGCTCAAGCATATATCTCAAGTTTCCTAAATTCAAATTAGAATTTCAAACGAACAAAATCAGACCGTCACTACATGCAACATACCATACATAACAACAATTTATTTATCTCTTTTAATCAGCTAGATTACATATCAAATTTCCACTTTTTAGTTATTAAAACACTTAATCATACATTTAGAAAAACACGGTGTTACATACATCAAAAGCTAAAATAATCATCTTCACCCTTCACTAAAATCGTAACTTATTGGGGAGAAAAAAATACCAACACTTGGTGTCAGTTGAGCCTGGATTTAGTTTTAAGAGTCCTTTCAAGTTCTTGTTGTTCTAGAGTCCTTTGTTAATGGGTAAAGCTTCAAATTTATCTTAAGAAAGTGACTTTATTTTGAGTCCCCTTTGGATAGACTTAATCAAGGGTTCAAGAAGGGTCCATAGTTCGAAAAGTCTTCCCTTTTTCAGCTTCTCATTTTTTTAAGAAGTAAAGTTACAAGTTTTTAACCTTAGTTTTGGATTTTAGGGTATGTGTTCAAGCCTTTACCATTTTACGTTAAGTTCCCCACATAAACCAACATTTTAAAGTTAATAACAACATTCAAACAAGCATTCAAGCCATATAATTAGATTAGGGTAGCAAGATATTAAATGGAAACAACATAAACGAAAGATAACAACAACAAGAAGGAAAAATGGAAGTAGAAGTATTGGGAAAGCAAGAAGCTAAGGTTTTTAGGGGACAAGACTCACTGCAACCCATCTACATGAAATCATTTAAACCAAGAATAACCCCATTCCCCCCTATACCTCATGTGCTTTCCAAGAAGAAGAGGAGAAGATGAGCTCTTGAAGTCTCCAACAAGGTGATGTGTGTAATACCCCAAATTTCAAGTACTAGAAATAAACCACGAGCTAGCTCTTAGTAAAACCCTTCCCATATGTTATTAAACAAAAGATGTCTTAAGAGTTATTGTTATTATTATTATTATTATTACTATTATTGTGTTGTGTTGATGTTATTATATTTATTATTATTGTTATTGTTATTATTATTATTGTTTTTAATACCTTAGTATTATAAATTAGTAGGAATATTATCATAGAACTCAAAAGAGCATCTAGGGCCCAATAGGGGGACTAAAGCCCACTAAGCTACATACTTACCTACATGTTATAAGACGGGAATAGAGAAGAGGGTTAGGTTTAGCCGCCACAAAATAGAAGAAGAAAAAAAGTTAGAGAGAACGAGGAAAAGAAGGGAAGAAGAAGAGGAAGAGAAGGAGGAAGAATAGAAACCGAAGAATCTAAACCCTAGAAGTCAACTTTGCATGTCCATAAAGTGAGTGCTCTCTCTCATATTCTTCCTTGTCTTTTATGTTGTTATTTTTCATCTATTTACCTTTTTCCCCTCCTTATGCCTAAGATTAGGGATTTAATGGGTTTTGAAAAAATTGTGAGGAAGAAAGGAGTTCATAGATTAGATAGTTTTTTGACAACTTTTCTTTAAAAACTGGATTTCGTGTTGATGCTAGGCGCGCATACCCGCCTGGGCGAGGGTGAAACGTCCGCTAGGCGGGTTGGGTCTTAACGCGGACCCGCTCGGCGGGGTGTAATACCCGCCGGGCGGGTTGGGTTCAACGCAGATCCGCTGGACGGGTTTGCTGGACCGCTGGGCGGATACGACTTTTGCTATTACGTTCCTTGTGTTTGTGAACTCCTTTTGATAGTGTTTAACTCATTGTTATTCGTTTTTTTATATCTTGTTGAGTTTATATTATATGGTTGTTATTTACCTTGAAAAAAATGAGTGTGATATGAAATTGTGCCTATGATTCACGATAAAAGTCTATGAAAGTTGTAAGCATTATATGTGGCCATGCATCATAACATTTGAGTTATATGATGAGGAAAGTATGTAGGAATCTGGCTGGTGGAGGCCGTGATGGGTTGTTTAACCTTAGCCTTGGGAGTTATCTGGTTGGGAAAACTCCAATAGTCCATGTTGATCCCATGGAGCCGGGGCATACTGGCAAAACTGGGTAACCCTAACTAGTCACCAGGAGATATCATGCTAGTTGAGGGTGCGAAAGCCGAAGGCATCGGTACCGATGACGCTTCTTATGGCCTGCATTTACTCCTAGTCTACTTTCCGAAAAGTTTAGGTTGGTACCATATGTGCATGAATAGTGGTTTAAGAACACAGCATGCGTATGTATCTTGTTGTTGTGTGATATGTTGAAGTGTGCTACGTTGTAATTATGTGAATTCTATGTGACCTTGTTCATAAGCAAATGATGTAATGTGTACACGTGTGAAAATGTGATTGTGTATTGTGATAAATTGTCAATATTATGCACATGTGCTCATGTTATGCATGTATGTCATGCTTGCTTGATGAAACAAAACAATGTGTATGTCTAGTTACTAGGCAAAAGATGTGAAATAAATGTATGCTTGTAATTAAAATTGTGTTTGCTACCTCAAGGATAAGTGAGAGGCTAGGCCCTAAGATAGTGTTGTGAGGGTCCTAGTTGGATAATAATAGTTGTGAATGAGGTAGAGAAAGAGTGAATCCCCACACAGTGTAATAGAAAGGTATAAGGACAAATACGAGAGAACAAAATGATGGTATTAAGGTGAGTGTTAAGGGAGGGTCAAAAGTATTTTAGAATGTCTGTGACCTTAGACTTGACCCATAGAGAACAACCTTAAATATTAAAAGAAAAAAAAGGTAAAATCTAAACATGAAGGGTTTAAATACTAGAGAGTATTTTGGGTAAGAAAGAGTTCTTAGGTTGAAAATGAGATAGTAAACTAATATAACAGTCAGGAGAATGAGAGAGTAGTTAACACAGAAAGTATTGAAGATTAAAAGGTGTAGATTAGACCGTAGGTATGGCGAATTATGAAAGACCTAGTGAGTTTAAAGCCATAAAAGATAAATGATGAGGGTTGTCAGAATAGAAGAGTCTAACCCAGCCGTAGAGCTCTTAGAGTACTCACTGAGACATTATGTCTCATTCCTTTAAGTTTCTCCTTTTTCAGGATGCAGATGAAGACATGCGTAGATGGAGCTTGAAGTCACGTGCAAGAAAATGTAGTCTAGTTTATATTATATTTTTGTATTCTTCTTTATATTTTGTACGATACCTTCGGGTGATAGATAAGTTATATTTGGCATGTATGTTTTTTTATTGTATTGTTGTATATAATATTTAATTATAGTTATGAGTAGTATTTGTATGTTGTTTCTACCTTTTTAAGTTTGTTTTTTTTGAAATCTAGATCTAGTTACGGTAATGCCTCTTAGGGTGTTATGATGTGGGGTGGTGGTCTTGGAAGAGGTTTAAAGGAAGAGAGGAATGGTGGTTCCTTGTGTGAGAAAAAATTGAAATGGAGCCAGGGAGAGAGAGGACAAGGTTCGGCTTAGAATAGAGGAGGAAGAAGAGTGGAAAAATCTGTCCACAACTGAGCTTTGTATAGAGAAAGGTAAGTTGTCTAAAAAAGGGACAAAAATGTAAGTCTACTTTTTCTTTATCTTTTTGTATTTTTTTTCTTTTACAACATGTGAGGAATTTAAAGGAGTGGGTATACAAAGCAATTGTAAACGTGCCATACCTTTGCTCTCTTAAGTCTTTGCATTTCGTTTTCTTTGCAGACGAATCGATCCATATTGATAAAAACATCTTAAACTTTGGTAATTTATTTTTATAACAATTGAATGAATTGTTCATTAAGACTTTGTGATCACCTTAATTATTGATTGAAAATAATTTCTAAAGTTTAAAATTAATTTTTAATAATTTAATTCAAATTTTTAAGTATTTATTTGTTATTTTTGAGTTAATAATTCATAGAAATTTCACTTTAACTCAAAAAGTTCCAAAATTTTTATCAAAATTATAAAATTAAATATCTAACCCAAAAATGAACTGAGAATGTTCATTTTTTCTCTTTCGCATGTTACACCTATACCGGCTACAGTTTTATTAAACAATGAAGGGCAGTATGGTCATTTTTCATAAGAATCTTAGAAAGTTCCTAGAAAATTCTCAAAATTTTATTTTAATATATATGACATTTTTTGAAGCTTAAATGATAATTCACAGTCATTTAAACCTTTTTCATATGTCAGCTCTTAATGTAAAGGAATTAAGATTAACTATCAGTTCCTTAATTCCGAGTAATTTCACAGATATGATGAATCAAATATAATACTAAAATGAGGGTGTTACATCGTCCCCTTTGTTTTTTGTAGCAACAACATCATGAATTGGCTTTTTTGCTTCTTGTTTCTCATCACTTCCTTTCTTGGTCTTTTCAATAGGCTTCAGAACAAAGCTAACTTTCATCATGGTGATAGTTGTTCGTCCAAAAGGCAATTGGACATATCTGTTGTCTCCCCCCAGGTCTCTTATCCTTTGTTGCTCAAGTAGACTTAGAGCAAAGAACTTATGATATACTTTTTGAATCCAAAATATTTTGTTTAGCAAGGTAGAATAGGTAATATGAAGTCTATGATTTTTATCTCTCAGATTCCTGAAAATGTTTGATAACACCAGATGGGTAGGTTAAACTATTTCCCAATTATCATGTGAAAGAGAGCAAAATAGTGAACTCCTGTAATACTGTCCTTTGATCTAGCCTTATGAAATCACTTTATTTAGAAGTTGTTGGAAAACTTTGTCTTCCTTCGTCAGCTTGTTGTACTTAATAGGACCACTTTCCTCTGGCCCCATTATAGCAGCATAGACAGTCTCGTAACCATTGAAAATTTTCTCCTAGCCATCCTTAATGCAAGTCCAAACCCGCCCACATTCTGTTGCTTGTGCTACACTTCCAAGATCAAGATCAACTTCCACCCCTAAAACTGTGCCAAACTCTTAGGTTTTCTTGATGTTTACAATCCTCTAAAACTGCTTGATAAGTTTTGGGTAAACAATCTCATTCATTCAAAAGTGGCCCAGAATACTGCATCGCAATAGATTGTCCTTGACCTTCACCCCCATGTCATCAAGGGTCTCAATGTTGAACTTATTTTTGATATAGATTATGGAGGTGTCAGGTGTAACACCCCTATTTTTACCTATTAAAACTGTTTTCTTAATTATTTTGTATTCATTTCTACAAAACTAGATGGAAATCTCAAAAATATGATTCCTACGATTACATTTGTATTAGTGAGTAGTACTTAGTTTATATTTTTAATAATTTTTGGCAAATAGAGCTCGAAAATTTATGAAATGACCATTTTGTCCCTAAAAAGATAGATAACAAAATTAATAGACAAAATAGTTAGAAGTGTTTAAACAATTATTTTTGAGTCATCAATATACTTAAAATAATTAATAATAATTTTATTTTTTTTGAGAATTTATTGAGATAATTTTTATGAAATGACAAAAATAACCCTATTTCAATTTTTAACTATTTTTATAATATTTGACGATTTGATTTTGAAAAATTGGAAAGGAATAGCCAAATTCTATTTTCTAAGCCGGAGCTCAGAAAAATTAAAAAATAACGACTTTGCCCCTATTTCTCAACATTAAGGGTTGACACGAGAAAAAGATTCTTGACATAAAAATGTCAATTTAATCTTGAAATCATGTCATATATATTAAAATATAATTTTGGAAATTTTCTAGAATTCCTATGCAAAATGACCAAAATACCCCTAGATGTCTATTAAGCCTAGCCAGTATTGGTTTGACATCCAAAAGTGGTGAAAATGGTAATCCCAGTTCAATTATAGGTAAAATATTAAATTTTAAAATTTCCATAAAATTTTTGTTATTTATTGAATTAAAATGGATTTATTATGAATTTTCTAACGTAAAAATACAAAATAAATAGATAAATTTGAAATAAATTAACAAAAGTTAAAGTTAATTATTAGAGACTTATTTTTGATGAAAAATAACGTATTTTTCTAGTTTCACATTAAATTGTTTTATTTTGATATTAAAAGTTAATTTTGTAGGTTTAGGCAATTTTATCGGTACTGGTTAATTAAACTGCAGATAAAACTATACTGATAAAGCTGGGATAGCTCACTATACATGTCCCAAACCTAAGGGGGGCTGATTCACCACCTATTTTTGGTTATGTGTCCCTAAAACTAATTGAAAAGAAAATAAAAATGGTTTTATCGCATCATTTGATGATGTAATCAAAGTGGACACCTAATCCTTTTCTTTCTGTATAAATAGGCACTTGAGAATTTAGATTTCTCATCATCCTCAATCTTTAAAGCTAGCTGAAATCCATTAAGAGAGTTTCTCTCTCAAGAAATTTTTCTTGCTTTTTTTTTTATGTTAAAATTTTTCTAGTTTTCAATTAGTAAAATTTCTCCTCCTAGAAGCTTTGCACCAACAATTTTATCCTCTTCACCAACCACCTTAGAGGTAATGGGGAGAGTAGGGTTGGTTCTAAATTATTGTCACTTTACATGTTGGTAGGAAGGGTTTTCCCCTAAATCCGTTTAGGCTTAAATTTTATTATTATTATTATTATTATGATTATACTGTTTGATGTTAAACTTTAATTTTTGCTAAGTTGTTACTCTGCTCAAATTTAAATTATTAAATTATAATTACTAAGTTGTTACTATGCTCAAATGTAAATTATTATATTTTATTTGTTAAGTTGTTACTCAGCTCAAATTTAGAAAATTAAAATATATTTATTTAGTTGTCATTCTGCCAAAATTTTAGCAATTAAGTTATAATTACTACTTCATAATTCAACTAAAATTTTAATAATTACAAAGCTATTATTCTAAAATTTTATGTGATTACCAATTTGTTATTTTGTTAAAATTTTGGTATTATGTAATTTCTGTAATATAAGGTAGAAATGTTAATTGTAATGGTGCTTAAATTAAATGAGACCAAGGAAACCTCTATTTGGAATTTAAGAAGTGATAGATTAGTGAGTAATGTAAAGCAAAGACATGCAGTGGCATAGCATCCTACTAGGAAGGCTACAATTTGGTACGTTGAGGAATGAAAGGAGGGACCCACTTACGGAGGTCTTGGGGGTAGGCATCAAATGGTGAAGGTCCCAATGGCCAGGGTAGCGCCCTCAAGCCAAGATATTCGCCTAACCAAGTTCAATAACCCTGACAACTACTCAGCATCCTAGGATTGATTTGAGAGTATGCATCTATAAATGTATATCCTAATTATTATTTTCCTCAATAATGATGAGGATTGTACCATGTGATGATGTTGATGAGGTATATGTACTCCCAATCACTTCTCAGGTTCTTTTGAGAAGTATTTCCCACTAATGAAAAGTATGGATCCATACCGAGTCAAAGATAGTATAACATAAACTTTAGGTTCTGCTCTATTATCAACTATGTTTTATTTGTATTTTATGGTAGAATTCCTACCATACATGTAAAAGTGATTTTAGAACAAATCACCCCACTCCATTACTTTTCTTTTATGCTTGATTGATCGTGGTTAATGAAGACCCAACTGTTGATGAGGACCTATAGGTATAGTCTAATGGCTTGTTATTTTATGAGATATGGTAGATAAACACTACTCTAATTAGGATCTTTTTGATGTACTGGAAATAAGTAATAACTATTTTGATGTATATTTTGATCTCCCTATATTTCAATTATTTTTCTAATTATGAAATCATGATGTACAGTTCTATGATGAATATATACTATTCTATTTTTTTTACCATTTCCAAATTTTGTTAAATTTACAAATTTTCTACTATTAGAAGCGGAGAACAATTTTACTCGCATTATTAATTAAGTAAATAAGTTTGAGTTATCAACAATGTGAACGAGTGTCACATTAGGGTTAACACCTTCGACTTTGTTTGCAGTTTTCATGTGTTCATCTTTCGTGGCTGTGGGTGAGGTTTAGGGTTCTGCTTGAGAGAGGTTTTTAGGGAAAAAGTAGGAGAGATAACAGAGATAAATTTTAGGGTTGTGTTTGAGAGAGAAGGGATTGTGAGAGGTGAAAGGTCGAGTATAGTTTTTGGCTTGTGTTTTGAATTTTTCAAAAGAGAGAGAATGTATGGGTAATGAATGTGGGGTTTATGACATAACTTGTTGCACAAGTTTCGATAGTCGTGATGGTGACTTCGACGTGACTCAAGTAAGAAATTTTATCATTTAAATTTCAAATCATTTGTCAGTTAATGCACAAAAAGATGTTTTTGCAATAAATGCATAATACAGACAAACATTGAACAATCACATATACAGGACATAATGTAATCACTGGACGCTTATATAATGGATGTTACATGCTTATGAACTTTATCGTCCATTGGACGCTAGGTCCTTTGGATGCAAGACATACAAAAATTAATCATTCCTTTATAAAGTTCATTTAAGACGTTCTCGTATATGGACAATTTTATCTTCGAGAAGGGGTTTTGTAAGTATATCTGCTAATTGATTTTCAATGTTAATGAACTAAATATCAATAATCCTTTTCTGAACATAATCTCTTATAAAGTGATGTTTAATTTTTATATGTTTGGCTCTTGAATGTATAATGAGATTCTTAGATAGATTATTGTAGCAGTATAAAATACTATAGTCTTCTAATTGATGCTTGATCCATCAAAGTTATGAGCAACAGCTTGCTACAGAAACATATTTCGCTTCAGTTGTTGATAAGGCTATTGTTCCTTGTCTTTTGTTGGTCCGTGACATTAAGTTTCTACCAATGAAATGACATCCTCCACTAGTACTTTTTTGTTCAATTTTGTTTGCAACATAATCAGCATCACAGTACCCAACTAACCTATATTCCTTATTTTTCTTAAAGCACAAACTAAGATTAGTAGTACCTTTCAAGTATCTAAAAATTCTTTTAATAGCAATTAAATGAATTTCTCTTGGATCTAATTGAAAATGTGCATATAAATATACCCTGAACATAATATCAATCTGGACGCAATGAGATATAGGAAAGATCCAATCATACCTCTATATGTAGTTTTAGATATGTTGTCCACTCCAAGTACTAAAGTTGGATGCATAGGAGTGCTCAATTCTTTAGCATCTTCCAACTTGAACTTCTTAAGAAGCACCTTTGCGTATTTTGTTTGCTGTATGTATATGCCATTTTTCATTTGCTTTATTTGCGATCCCAAAAAATTTTTTTAGATCTCCCATCATGCTCATCTCAAATTTGTCATCATAAGCTTAGAGAAATCCTTGCATAAAGCATCATTAGTAACACCAAATATGATATCATCCACATATATTTGCACAATAATAAAATGTTAATCCAGATTATTGTGAAACAAGGTAGCGTCTACTTTTCCTCTTGTAAAACCATTTTTCAAAAGAAAAGAACTTAGTTTTTCATACCAAGCTCAAGATGCCTACTTAAGTCCATATAAAGTCTTTTCCAATTTGAAAAGATGTTCAGGAAAAGCATCTATCTCAAAACCATGAGGTTATTTCACATAAACCTCTTCGTTTATTATAGCATTCAAAAAGGTGCTTTTTACATCCATTTGGTAAAGCTTTATATCGCTATGAGCAGCAAATGAAAATAAAATGCGAATGACTTCTAATCTAGCAATAGGTGCAAAAGTTTCAGTAAAGTCTATGCCTTCTTGTTGTGAGTAACTTTAAGCTACAAGCCTAGCTTTGTTTCTCACAACTTGCTTCATCTAGCTTGTTTCTAAACACCCACTTTGTTTCTATGACTAACTAGTTGTCAGGTAAAGGGACTAGCTTCCATACATCACTATTTTCGAACTGATTCAGTTATTCTTGCATGGCCTTGATCCACCCTTTGTCTAGCAATGCTTTATCCACCGTCTTTGGTTCCATATGTGAAATTAATGCGGTTTGAGCTTGCTCCTTAAAGGTTAATCTAGTTCTGACTCAGTTATGCACATTTCCTAAGATTTGATTGTTTGAATGATAGTTCTTTATTTGTCAGTTTCGTCTAGTAGGTTCCTGTTGTTCTTCTTTGGTTGAATTGTCCAAAGGTTCATTGGACATTTGATCCTTGTGGTCATCTAGCTTCATATATGCAAAAGACTCATCCAGCTTTGATAGTTGTCTATCGGGCTTAGTGTCATTAAACTGTACATGGATGACTTCCTTTACTACCAGGGTTTTAGAGTTATACACTCTATATGCCTTGGACATTTCAAAATAGCCTAACAATATTCATTATCACACTTAGAATTGAACTTTCCAAGATTGTCCTTAGTGTTAAGAATGAAACATTGACATTTAAAAGGATGAAAATATGATATGTTGGGTTTTCGTCCTCTCCACAGTTCATAAGGAGTTTTTTCATGATAGGTCTAATATACATTCTGTTTAGTAAATAACATACAGTGTTTATAGCTTTAGCCCAGAAGTGTTTTGGAGTTGAGTTATCATTCAACATGTTTCTAACCATTTCTTGTAATGACCTATTTTTTCTCTCCATTATACCATTTTGTTGAGGTTTACGTGGCATAGAGAAGTTATGGAGAATTCTCTTCTCCTCACAAAACCTTTGAAAACTTTCATTTTCAAACTCTAGTCCATGGTCACTTCTGATTGAAGTTATGCAAACACCTTTTTCATTTTGAACTCTTTTACCAAATACAAAGAAGATCTTGAAAGACTCATCCTTGTGGGCTAAGAACATAACCCATGTCCATCTAGTATAGTTGTCCACAACTACAAGTCCATAGCATTTCCCACTGAGCGAGACAATTCTAGTGGGTCCAAATAGGTCAATATGTAACAACTCAAGAGGTCTAGAAGTGGAAACAACATTTTTCAAATCAAAAGAGTTTTTAACTTATTTCCCTTTTTGACAAGCATCACAAGGAGAATCAGATTTGAAAACAAGATTTGGAAGTCTTCTTATGAAGTTATGCTTGTTTAGCTTTGAGATTAATCTCAAGCTTACATGTCTAAGCTTCTTGTGCCAAATCCATTTATTTTCTTTGATGGATATTAGGGATGATACATTTTATTCTATCAGATCACTCATGTTAATCTTATACATATTACTTTGCCTCTTAGTAGAAAATAACAAAGACCTATCCTTGTTCTTGACTACACATTCTTCTTTGTTGAAGGAGACATCATGTCCACTGTCTCACAATTGACTTATGCTAAGCAGGTTGTGTTTTAGTCCCTCAACATATAGGATGTTATCAATAGAAGGGAAATGGTCCTTACCAATCTTACTTATCCTCACTAACTTGCCCTTCCGATTTCCTCTGAATGTTACCCATCCACCATTCCTTGGTTGGAGCCTTTGGAACATAGACTTTTCTCCCGTCATGTGATGTAAGCAACCATTGTCCAAGTAACATGATTGGTGTTTCTTTCTTGCTGTCAAGCAAATCTACAATAAGAATAATCATAGTTTTAGGTATCCAAATGGACTTGGGTCCTTTCTTATTAGTACTAAAGGCAAATGGATGCCTTTTGAGTTAGACGATGAGCACATTTGGATGATTCATGTCCACTTTTACCACAATACTTAGAAAAAGCTAGAGCTTTGACTATACCAGAAAGTCCTTTCTCTGCCTTAAAACCAAAGCCAGATTTGTCATAGGGATTTCTTCTATAAGAAATAATTTTGTTAAGATTTTCTGTCCCATTAACAAATTTTAATAAGCTTTTTCTTAAGTGCGTAACTTCCTTTTGAAGCTCGTTTGCTTCATCAGGTGGTTTCACTTCTGAGAAATACTTTGGTTTCTTGGTATTTAATTTTTCATTCTCTTTACTAAGTTCTTCATAAGCCTTTTTTAGTTAATCAAGTTCTTTTGAGGCTTTTGAAAACTTCTTTTTCAGTTTTTTTAAGCAATAGAGAGAGTTGAAGAATTAGAATAAAGTTCACGATAAACTTCTTGTAAAGTAGATAAGACACTAAAATTTACCTCTTCTTCCTCTTGTTCGTTCTTTAAGCTTTCTAGACTAGTATCTGCCATCAAATAAATATTAGCTTCTTCCTCACCTTCTTCTTCAGATGAGAAAAAGTCCAGGTCCTCCCATGTTGCCATGAGACCTTTCTTTTTCTTCTTGGAAAAGGTCTTTTTCTTTTCCTTTTGTAGGCTTGGGCATTCTGACTTGAAGTGCCTAGGCTTTTTGCATTCAAAGCACATTGTTCGACTCTTTTACTTCATTTCTTTGCTAAACTTTTTGGAGAAGTTTCTTTCTTTGGATCCTCCTTTCTTCTTCCATATGGCTTGTATCTTTCTAGAAATAAAGGAGATCTCATCCTTGTCAGAGTCTTCACCTTTTGATGGTTTCTTAGAAGACTCTTCCACATTGAAGGCTTTCGACAATGACCTGTTTTCTGATCGTTGGATACAGAGGGCTAAATATTTCTTTTTTCTTAATCCTTCATCTTGCTTTAACTCCATCTCATGGACTTTCAGAGTTCCAAGCAGCTTTTCCATAGACAACAGAGTTGTTAAGTCCTTGGATGCTTATAAGTTTTACCTAAAGACCATAAGTTATTTACAATGGTTTGAAACCTACCAAGCATAAGTCCAATAGTTTCATCCTCATCCATTGTGAATGACTTGTATTATCTGACGAGCAAGCTTAATTTATATCTTTTTACTTGTGAAGTATCCTCATAAGCAAGAGGTAGAGTGTCCCACATCTTTTTAGCACTTTTTAAGCTATGTACCTTTTCATACTCAAATTCAGACAGAGCACACATAATAGCATTATAGGCTTGAAAGTTAAGTAGATACCTTTGTTTATATGACTTAATCTACTGACCTTGCAGAACCTCTGCTCTGTTTTCATCAAAATGTATGTAGTCACTTTGTTCAACCACATCCCACATGTTGATGCGACAAGCATCAACGAATGTTATCATTCTTTGCTTCCAGTAATCATAGTTGTCCTTGAAGAGAGGTGGTTTGTTAACTGCTTGTCCTTCATTATGCACGAGTCCTTAGGATCTTTTTACCCTTGCACTATTAGATGTTGAACACCTAGAGGTTAAGCTCTGATTCAATTAAAAGAGAAAGAAACATATAAGAAGGGGGGGGGGGGGTTGAATTATGTTTGTGAATTTTTGAAAACGTTTCACAAGCGTTTTATTAAAGATATAAAGGTCATCCAATATAAAACACACGAGGATATGGAGCATAAAACACACAAATTTTATATTGGTTCACTCAACCTAAACCACATCCAGTACCTTCTTTCTAGAAGGATTTCCACTAACCAACACCTAGTTACAATAAGTTTCTCAAAAGCCTTGATTTTGTGGAAATTGTGCATGAATCTAATTGGTCTTGTGGAAATTCATGTGGTTTGTTCTTGAGGAACCAAATCTTGATTTTCGATGGTGTCATAACTCTAGATGTCTTCTTTCAAACCAAAGTGGTTTTGTATTTTTTTGAGGTCCCTAAAATATTTGCCAAATATTTTGGCTAGGCAGGTTTAGTTTGTGATGGTGCAGTATAACTACAGGTTTATGGACTTTTCAAGTCCAGTTGAGTTGGTTATAGTGCTAAATCTGTGGTGGGAGTGTTTCCCCTGTGTCTATATGTGTGAGAAGGGTCTGGATGTGTCCCTGCTATATGTCAAGCTTTGCCTAAGTCTGTGGGAACTTAGATAGATGTTCCAAACTATGTTGGTTGTGTTGTGGAAGCTGATGGACAACACATGTCCTGTCTTCCTTTAATTTTTGTGAGTTGTTTGGTTGGAATTAATTCAAATCTTTTGGTGGGCATGTAGCTTTATGTGTCTTCTTTTTAACCTTTATGGTTTTGTAATTTTTGGAGTTTTGTATAATATTTGGTATTTTTTTTTCCTCGTGAAGGATGTCAAATTCATTGTGGGCAAGACAGCTTGTGGTTTAGTTGTGGATTTTACTCTATTGTGAGATACTGTGGTGAGAGATCTATATTGATGACATTCCCCTGGTTCCTACACCTAAAAGTTGAATGAAATTAACCTTGCCCAAGTCTAAATCCATGTTTAAGTGTAAGACAAAGTAGAAGGCTAGAGCAAGTAATTAAGAGATTGCAAAAATCTTACTTTGCATGAGGCTTGTATTGTTTTCAAATCTAGTATTGATATAGGGGTTGGAAAAAACCTTTTGGTAGGCCTATAGCCTCATGTGTTAGCTTTCAAATGAAAATTTTGATGATTTTCTGAGTCATAGGGGTTCTGTGGTGTTCTTTGTTGACCAGCATGTGTTTTGATTACTTAATTGCTTATGTGTGGCTTGATTATGTGTGGTAATGCCTCACTGTGATATTTCTAATGGTTGATTTATGATGAAGATGTATAGATGAAGGTATAAAATGTGTAATATGTTTTGTTTGCACTCTAATGAGGGAGGTGCATGTTGTGTGGCATTATTGATATATATATATATATATATATATATATATATGTGTGTGTGTGTGTGTGTGTGTGTGTGTGGTATGTGTGTGAGTCATGATGAATCATTGCTACAACATGTGTGGATATGGATATAAATTCTCTGAATTTGTGATGGACTAAGTGAATGTGATTGTTGTAGTTTCTTTCCTTATTGCAATGGTCTGTGAGAGACGCCAGATTATGTATGGGCCCATTGGTTTCATCCAACGGCATAATAAAAGGTAATAATGAATGAAACGCCCCGAGGATGGTGAGGGTGATGGTATTGTTGTGGAGGCTTATGCCTAAATGATTTCTAGTAGGGTCGGGAAGCCAAATTGGCTATATTTGGTTAGATAGATGGTTTAGTGGAATGAGAAAGCCTATTTCTATGTTGGCCAAAATAATTATGTTGGATTTCATCTAAATGTTTTCCTCACCTAAGATTGTGGGTTTTTGAAAACTTATTATTGGTGGTTTTCTCTAAAATTGAGTGATTTTGAATGGTGCAAGCATGGTTTTGGTAAGGTTGATGTTTAGACTTTTGCACGAAGTTCGAATATCCCTTATCATTATTGATGCCCAAGATACCTATGATTGAGTCTTTTGAAAGAGTTTCGAAAACTAAAGCTTTTCCTTGAGTCGCCTAAGGCGATCAAGTGATTTATTGATGTCTTTTGAAGCCTTCATGAGTTTAAAAGAGGATTTTCAAAATATGGGTGATTTTCGGGTTGAGGAAAGTGATTTTGAGGGGTGGTGGGCTTTTCTCTTAAAATCCATCTCAACTCCTCTCATCTTGGTACTAATAAAGGGAAAGATGTAATAAATTCATCATGCATCATGATAATCATGGAAGGTTGCTACCCTATAGAGAGCATGAATTGTTGATTAAAAGGGCTGGATCCAAGGGGGGAAGGGGTGAATTGGATCTATAAAAAAAATTTCAAGAACCCTAAACCCTTTTCAAAGATGAAATACTAGATTTTTGAAAAACCTTGAATCAATTTGATTTAGTAATATAGATGTTATAGAATAAGAACAATTAACTTGTCTTTACTATGCAAACATGAACAAGATTATCATGAATTGATATACAATTGATAAAGTGATCAAGATTCAATATATGTGAGGAATGGTAGAGAAAGGAGAGGAACACACAAGATTTATAATGGTTTAATCACTATCACTGTGATCTACATCCAATTCCCAATCAAACCGATTGGTATTATCACTATGTAATTCAATTTGTTTACAAGCACACTGTACAAACAAAAGAATCACACACAAACACAACCTAAAAACTAAGTTTCTTGAAAACCTATCAAGAAACCTTAAACCAATCCTTGTGGAACCTTACCATAAGAAAAATCTTAAGAAAACCCACCTCAAGAGCAAAAATTACACAAGGTAAAGGGTAGATATCACCTTAGTTCATGATGAATGTAAACAATGAAGCACAAGATAAATCTACCTAAAAGATGATTTCTCTTTATCCATAAATATGATCCATGTGTGAGCTCTTGATTTGATGAAAAACTTGTTGTAGTGATGATGAAAAATGCGTTTTCTCTCTTGAAAAACTCTCACAAAAGTTTAGGGATTGGAAGTCATGTGTAAAGAGTCAATAATATTTGCAATTTAAAGAGAGAAAAACTAAAATAACTAGTTATTTTGTTTCATAATCAGTTATTTTGTTCTTCGCAAATCTGGGAAATGAACTAAGAGTGAAATAACTAGTTATTTCCCTTCGTAACTAGTTGTTTGTGCAAGCCTTCTTTTCTAGGTTACTTAAAATAACTAATTACATAACTATGCAATCAATTATTAGCGCATAGCCTTATGTCAGCTTATTAAAAATAACTAATTACATAATTGCGTAAAAGGTTATTTAGAATTAAAACACTTTTCTAACATACAAACTAATGAAATTAACTGATTACTTAACCAAATTAACATATTAAATTGTTCCAAACACAAGATTGAATCATTTAAGAACTTTAACATAAAACTATCATATTTTATCAAACCAAAACCATATTTTAAACATCTATTTCATCTTGGATTCAATTTTAAGTTTATGAAAACATGTTATCACTTGTTAATCCATTAAGTTTTAGATTTACATCACCATCAAATCATCAAAGATAAAGATCAATTATGCAAGACACACAACCACACACACATATAAATACACAATACAACTTTGCACTCATCAAGAGGCTAAATCGTCAAAACACAAACAATACTTCTTGGGGGTAAGAATAACTCTTCTTCTTGCTTCTTCATGAATCCTATATGGATTCTTAAGCCCAAAAGGCAAAATGCCTTGTATATAGGTGGTTGTCCAATAGGGATTGTTTATTGTCCACATTTGATGGGAAGGTTTAAACACCTATAGGTTGGAAATACTTTATACGGAGTGGTAAAATGCCTGGTACGGGGTGGTTGGCCCTAGATTATTGTCAAAAATGGGTACCATCATGCATCACGAGCACTAATGAAAGAGTAAGGAAGGATTGACTAGTCGGCCATGCATTGCATGCATCTTGATTGTTTATCCCATGAAATGGGTGTTTTGTGAATATGCTCGTGGTGTGATGTTATTTTGTGTGATTACCTGATGGCAATGTGTTGTGGTTAGACATGCTATGCACTATGACTATGATGTGATTTATTGTACTTGTTGATTGTGATGGATGGTTAACTATGGGGTTATATGTTGTGCTAGCATATGATTTTCTTATTCTTTGATGAGTTATTGTAGTTGTAGTGTTGCCTAGGTTGTTTTTGCTATATATCTATTTTGTAAGTGGGTCACTACCAATGAGGTGGCATACCCCTTGAGCCTATTGTGTTTTGTATGTATTTGTGTGGGTCCCTGCCAATGATGAGGTGGTATTCCCTTGAGCTTACGTGCTTCTTGATATGCTTGTCTATGTCTGTTATCTCACCCTTTGCTTTTGTTTTGTTTATTGGTTGTGGCCCTATTTGTGATTAAGTAGTAGATGGACAGATGGAGCTTTATATGGATCACTCTCGATGATGAAGAAAGGACAGAGCATGGGGAGTAGCCCGATGGGGTAAACTACTAGAGTGTGTTTTTTGGGAAGCTTACCTTTTGGTATGGGCACCCCTACAGCAATGACCCTAGTTAGGAGATGTTAGTGGTGCATGACTTGCACCTATTGATGCTGGTTGATTGAAGGACGTATCAGTTTAAAGCCCTTACTCCCTCCTCTTCGATCGTGTCTATAGCTTATGCCTCTAGGGAGTCAGTGGCTAGAGAGCAAAAGAGAGTTGTTGTGGTTCCCATAGTCGTTGTCGTGGCAAAGGGAAATAGGAGACGCCATGGTCAAGAAGGGCAATAGGGTCCTTTGGCATTAGGCCTGTGGGCGGTAGGTGTAACACCCCTACCTCAATTTTTTAACTATTTTCCAAATATTTAATGATTTATTTCTGAAAAATCGAGAAGAAATCTTAAAATTCTGTTCAGCAACATTGTGTTTAGAATTTTGAGAATTATCTAATAGTGATTTTTAATTATTTTTTTGAGACAGAGGCTAGAGAAATGAGAAAATGACGATTACGACCTGACTTTTCAGAATAAAAGGTTGACATGAGAAAAAAAGATTCAATTGATAGAAAAATGTCAATTTGGACTTGGGATCATGATATATATAAATATAATTTTGAAAATTTTCTGAATTTTTTTTGAAATTTCTGTGTAAAATGACAAAAATGCCCTTAATTATTTACTAAGCCAAACCAGTATTTCAATGATTAAATTTACTATGTTTTTCTTATAATGTTATAATGTTTAATGTTAGAATTTAATTTTTACTAAATTGTTATGCTGCCCAATTTTATAATTAAAATATATTTACTATATTATTATGCTACTTAATTTTAGATAATTAAAATGCATTTGCTAAATAGTTACTCCGTTCAAATTTAGACAATTATAGTATAATTATTAAGTTTTTATTCTGCTAAAATTATGGTAATTAAATTATGATTACTATGTTGTCATTATGCCAAAATTTTGATATAATTTCTAAATTGTTATTCTGCTAAAATTTTGGTAAGTAGTTATATTGTCAAATTTTTTATGATTACTAAATTATTATTATACAATTTTTGTAATATAAGGCAAAAATGTTGATTGTACTGGTGCTCAAATTTATTGAGACCAGGGAAAACCTATGCTTGAGAAATTTAGAAATTGATGAGTTAGTGAGTAATGTAAACCAAATGACATGTAGTGGCATGACACCCTGTTAGGAAAACTACAATTTGGTACATTAAGAAAGGAAAGATAGAGACCCACTTATGGAGGTCTTGGGGGTAGGTATCGAGTGTTGAAGGTCTCAATGGCTAGGATAATGCCCATGAGTTAGAATATTCGTCTGACCAAGCTTGATAACCCTGACAACTGCTCAGCATTCCAAGATTGGTATGAAAGTATACCTCTATAAACGAACATCCTAAACTATTATTTTGTTCCTCAATCATGATAAAGACTGTACTATGTGATTTTGTTGAGAGAGGTATATGTACTCGCAGTCACTTCTCGGTTCTGTTGAGAAATATTACTCACTAATGAGGAGTATAGATCCATACCTAAACAAGGGTAACATAGTAGAACTTAGAATAAACCCTAGGTTCTCTTCTATTATTAGCTGTGTTTTATCTTTTTTTTTTCATGTTAGAATTCTTACCATACATGTGAAAGTGAGTTTAGAACAAATCACTTTACTCCATTGTTTTTTTTCTTTGTATGATTGTTTGTGATTATTAAAGATGACGGTAACGTCCAGTGATGTTGAGTACAAGTACACACACACACACTTTATCTTTTATCTTTACTACTATTTCTAAATTTTGTTAAATTTAGAATTCTTATATTATAAAATAAGGAAAAATTACTTGTATTTTTATTAACTCAAATTTAATAATTAAATTAAATAGCTAAATTAATAAGGATTATAATTAATATAATAGGGGTTACATTTAATGGTATCAAACCAGTTCTTTTTTGTTAAAGCCTAAGGTATGGCCTTGACCTCCTTCTTGTTGTATATTCTTTCATTTACTGTTTACAAAACAGGAATGGAAGATAAATTGTTTGGTCTTATATCCTCTGTTGAGAAACAGAAATATATAACAAGTTTAGATTATGTAGTACTACATAAAGATAAAAGTGAACGTCTCGAGCAACTCATAATAGAAGAACTACGAAAAGTGGGCTGCGTACTCAAATAAAAGACTTTGCTAAGAATAAACCTAATGTTAGCCGTTGGGTTTAGTAGAAGTGACTAGTGCATGTTTAGGTAGGTTCTAGCTAGGAAAGACTTGGTACTTAAGAGTGTCTACTATGACCCACCTCCGTTTATTGAGAATCTATTTGGTATACTATTTCACAAGATTACCTTTACTCATTTGACATATGGTTTTATTCATAGCAATGAATTAAACATTGGATTTCTTTTTCAGACAATGGTTGGAAGACCATGACAAGATGCTACCCAACAAATACTCAAAAGAATGGCTACTGTCCTAAAGAATATGAACCAACAATGAGCCAATGAACTTGCAAAATACTGAGGACTAGTAGCTTTTCGCAAGAACAATCCTCCAACATTTAAAGGTGGATTTGATCCAGATGACACTCAGAATTGGATTGTAGAGATCGAAAAATTTTCATAGCTATGTCGTGCGCTAATGCATATAAGGTAACTTATGCTATCGTTATGTTATCTAGAGAAGTTGAGCATTGGTGGAGGTATACTAGACAACATGAAGAAGTTAAGGGAAGGTTAATCACCTAGGAAATATTTTGCCAAAAGTTCTTAGGAAAGTATTTTCCAGAAGATTTAAGACAAAGGAAGGAAATAAAATTCCTCGAGTTGAAGCAAGGTAATAGGTTTATTAGAGAGTATGTTGCCAAATTAGATGAACTGCAAAATACTGCCCCTATTTTCAAGAAGGAGTTGATGAGAGATCATAATGCTCTAAATTTGAGAGTGGATTAAGGCCTGATATCAAATAGGCAGTGGGGTATCTTGAGATAGCACAGTTTCCTACCTTGGTGAACCATTGTAGTATTTATGAGGACAATATAAAAGTGGAGCAAGCTCATTGGAAGAGTGGAAGGCCATAGAGAAACTAGTAGCAAAATTTTCCAAAAAGAAGTAAGCCTTATCACACTCCATCTAGATTAATTGGCAGATCGGCTGGCTAGAAGATTGTTACTATTAGGAGTTCTAATACTCCTATTTGATGTTACTGCTATGGAGGGCCACATCATCAGAGGGACTGTGACAAGTCAGTAGTCAACTACTTTAACTGTGGGGAGAAAGGCCATTACAACAACATGTGCTCAAAGCCTAAGAAGGAACAAGGCAATGATAATAATGGGAAGGCTCTAGCTAGCAGATCTCGAACTAGTGGTAGAGTTTTTACCATGAGTAGAAGAGAGGCAGCTATGTTTGATGACCTTATTCAGGGTAAGTAAGTCATAAACGGTAATCTCTTAAACGTACTATATGACTCAGGCGTAACTCATTCGTTTATTTCCAATGATTGTGTGAAGCATTTGAATTTACTAGTTTCACTTTTACCTTATGACCTTGTTGTTTCTACCCTTACCAATATTCTTGTTATTACTTCTTACACGTGTTTAAATTGTCCAGTTATTATAGAAGGTAGAACTTTTTTTGTAAATTTGATTTATTTACCTCTTTAACTAGATTAGACTTGGTGTTAGGAATGGATTGATTATCTTCCAATCATGTGTTTTTTAACTGTCATGAAAAGCCTTAGTTTTCACATCAAAATACAAGACCTTTGGGGGATTTGAGATGGTAACTGCTAACCACATAAATGCTCCTAAAAACAAGGAAGCTTAGGTGTACATGATCATATCATTTCTAAAAATTGGAGGAGAGTTAAATGTTAATAATTTGCCTATCATCTGTGATTTTCCTGACGTCTTTCCTGAAGCATTCCTAGTTTACCTCTTGAGAGAAATAGAATTCACTATATATTTAGTGCCAAGATCAAGACCCATATCCATAACACCTTATAGAATGACCCTTCTAGAGCTAGTAGAGTTGAAGAAACAAATAGAAGGGCTCTTATAAAAGCAATTTATTAGACCTAGTGTTTCTCATTAGGGTGCTCCAGTGTTGTTGGTAAGGAAGAAAGATGGAAGCATGAGATTGTGCACAGACTATCACCAATTCAATAAGATCACTATTAAGAATAAGTACCCATTGCCTAGGATAAATGATCTTATGGACCAATTGAGAAGAGTTATGATATTTTTAAAGATTGACTTAGAATCTAGTTATTATCATATTAAAGTCAAGACAGAGGATATACCAAAAATAGTTTTTAGAACATGACATGGACATTTGAGTATTTGGTGATGCCTTTTGGTGTAATTAATGCTCCTACAATCTTTATGGACTACATGAACCGAATATTCCATGAATATTTGGATAAATTCATGGTACTCTTTATAGATGATATTCTAGTTTATTCCAGAAATCACCAAGAGCATGAGGAACACCTAAGAATAGTACTGCAAATATTGCGAGAGAGGCAGTTATATGCCAAATTCTCAAAGTGTGAATTCAAGGTGGAGTAAGTAAGTTTTCTAGGACATGTGATTTCAAAAGAAGAAATTTATGTAGATCTTGTAAAGGTAGAAGCAGTGTTACATTGGGAACGACCTACAACAATAATAGAGATACAGAGTTTCTTAGGAATGCCAAGTTATTGTCAGAAATTCATTGAAGGATTTTCGAAGCTAGCCTTGTCTCTAACTAAGTTAACTTGTAAAGGGCAACCTTTCATTTGGACGGAGGAATGTGAGAATAGTTTTCAAGAATTAAAGAAGAGATTGACCACTGCACCTATGTTGATTATGCCCGATCCTATTAGAAAGTTTGAAGTTTATTGTGATGCATTTAAACAAGGATTAGGGTGTGTATTGATGCAAGAAGGGAGAGTAGTAGCTTATGCTTCAAGGAAATTAAGATCTCATGAGATTAACTATCCAACTCATGATTTAGAATTGGTTACAATAGTTTTTTCCTTGGAAATTTGGAAGCACTATCTTTGTGGAGCCAGATTTGAGGTGTTTAATAATCATAAGAGCCTAAAGTATCTATTTGATCAAAAGGAGTTGAACATAAGGCAACGTAGGTGGATGAAATTCTTGAAAGATTACGACTTTGAATTGCATTACCACCCTAGTAAAGCAAACATTGTAGTAAATGCTTTAAGTTGTAAATCTTTACATGCTTTGATGATGATGATAAAAGAAATGAAAATGATAGAGAAGTTTAGAGATTTGGATATGCTATGGAATTAAAGCCAAAAAGTATTTGTTTTGGAATGCATCATGTACCCATTCATTTTAAATACAATTTGTATTAATTTAATTATTAAGTCTATGTAAATGAAAATGCATGTGAATTTTTTTTCCCTTTTTATAATAGACAAATTTCAAACACAATAGAATTTGGAAATAGTAATAAAAAAAGAAGAGAAAGACCGTGTATACATATATGTCGTAAAACTGTACATCATGATTTGATAATACATAACAGTCATAAGATACAGAAACACTAAAAATACATCAAAAGATAGACACTATCTAACCCAATATATACATATCAGAAATGGTCATATACAGAGTAGTATCAATCTATCCTATTCCTAGTAAAAAAATAAAATACTATAACTAAGTCTACAAATCCTCACCCGTCAAAGTACCCTCTGACTCATCCTTAGCATCACTGGGCGTTACCATTATCTTTAATAATCCGATCAATCATACAAAAAGAAAAATAATAGAGTGAAGTGTTTTGTTCTAAAATCATTTTTACATGTATGGTAGGAAGTCTACCATAAAACAAAAATAAAATAAAGCTGACAATAGAAAGGAACCTAAGGTTCATCCTAAGTTATACTATATTAGACTGCCTTCAACTAGGTATAGATTCGTACTTTCCATTGGTGAGTAATAGTTCTCAACAAAATTTGGGAAATGATTGGGAGTACATATACCTCATCAACAATACCATATGGTACAGTCCTCATCATTATTGAGGAAAATAATAGTTAGGATATCTATTTATATATGTATACTCTCAAACTAATCCTGAAATGCTGAACAATTGTCGAGGTTATTAAGCTTGGCCAAACGAATATCTCGGCTCGAGGGTGCTACCCTAGCGATTGGAACTTCCATCACTTGATGCCTACCCACAAAACCTCTACAAGAGCATACCAAACTGTAGCGTCCTTAGTAGGGTGTCATGCCACAGCATGTCATTTGCTTTACATTACTCACTACTCTATCAAATTCCCACATCTCAAATAGAGGTTTCCCTGTTCTCATTTAATTTGAGCACCAGTACAATTAACATTTATACCTTATATTGTAGAAATTACATGATAATAATTTAACAATCTTCACAATTTTAGCAGTATAACAATTTGGTAATCACAATTTAATTACCAAAATTTTAGCAGAATAATGACTTAATAATCAAAATATTATTACTAAAATTTTAACAGAATAAAAAATGAATAATTAAAAATTTATTACTAAAATTTTGGCAAAATAATAATTTAATAACAAAATAATAACTAAATTTGAGCAGAATAGCTACTTAACAAAATGCATTTTAATTTAAGCAAAGTAAAAACTTAATAAGAGCATTTTAATTATAAAAATTTGAGCAGCATAACTATTTAGTAAAAATTAAATTCTAGCTTTAAAACATTATACATGGTAAATTTATATATTGAAAGGTTTGGGGGAAAACCTTTCATATCAACATACAAAGTGACAATAATTTAGAACCAACTCCACTCCCCATTACCTTTAAGGTGGTTAATGAATAGGATGGAATTGTTGGTACAAAGCTCCTAGGAAGAGAACTTTACTAGTCGATGAAAAACTAGTAAAATTTTAGCATAAAAACAAAGTAAAAGAAATTTTTTTCTAGAGAGAGAAGCTCTCTCATATTTCAGCTACCTTGATAGGGTGAGAGGTGATGAAAATACTATCCAAGAATGGGCTATTTATAGAGAAAAGAATGAGCTTAAGTGTCCATGTGATTATGTCATGCATTATGTAAAAATACTCATTTTTATATAATTTTAATTTGGTTTTAGGGACATATACACCAAGTTAGAGTGGTGAATCAGCTGAAGTAGGGGCTGGACATGTCCCTATGTGCTGTCCCAAATTATTAGTGTAAATTTTATTTGTAGTTAAATTAACTAGTACCGATAAAATAGCCTAAACTTGAAATTTTGACTTTTAATAACAAAAAAATTGTTAAGACAAAGAACGAATTTATAACCCTCAAATATTTTGATAATAACAAACAGTTAATAAATGTGTTTTTACGCAATCGTCTGGTCATCTGTAAAAACAATTGATATTTACTTCTCTTTTACGCAATCGTCTGGTCATCCGTAAAAACAATTGATAAAACAGTTAATAAATGTGTTTTTACACAACCCAGTTTTTATGCGATACTCAAGATAACCGCTCTTTACTTCTCTTTACACACTCTGAAAACTCTTCAAACCCTCTCTCTTGTTTTTACTCTCAAATCCTAATCTCTCAAACCTGCACTAATGGCCACCCAGTAACAGCTTGTCCCTATGGAGAGATTTCCAAAAATGACTTCGTTGCTGGAAAATAGGTCGATTTACAGAAACTCAAAGAGGAAGGATTCCCTTTGCAAACATAGATCAAAAATTTCGGATGGGAAGCGTTTGTCCAGAAGCGAACTGCCTGCTGTCATGCACCATATGCCTATTTCTAGGCTTCTGCATCTGAGGTGAATGGAACCATTACTGTAACTGTTGACAACCAGGTCATCACCATTTCAACAGACACCATTGCATCAGCGTCTGGCTACAAGGAGGAGGGTGATTTGTTCACAGAAGATTAGGAGAAGGTCATCACCTAAGGAACAATTGATCTGGCTCTCTACGGAAGCATCAGACCACAGACTGACAACAAGGATATTCTGAAGAGGTTTTTATACTCTTCGAACATGAAGCCAGAATGCAGACTCATCCACAACGTCCTCTTACACATTATTCTGCTGAGAAAGGGCTCAAAGGATAATGTAACCTCCAAGGACAGGTTCTGCATCTACAAAATGCTAACTGGTCAAAATGTGAATCTGCCTACTCTTTTCTTGGATAACTGGTGATCCTACCTCTCTAAGTCAAAAGAGAGTGCCCAAAGCAAATAGAAGCATCCAATTCCCTACACCATGCTTTTCACTGCGATCATTCGTCTAGTGGGAATCAATGAAGCTGGGTTGGAAAAAATGAAACAAGGTTCTGAGATTGACGTATCGATTATCAGGAAGATGAGGATAGCCCATCTTTTCTTTAGATACGTAGCTAGACATCCTGCGTTGGCTTTAATCAAGGAGGAACCTCCAGAAGAAGTTTTGGAACTGCTTTCAGAGTTGGATCGTCTGCTGATCCTTTTGTTGGTACTACGTCTACTCAACCTCCACTATAGACGAAACCTCAACCAACCCAACGACAACCCAAACAGATCTTAAGAGGAGGAAAAAAGAAGAATAAATAGATGAAAGATATCAATCTAAGGGGGAGTATTTATTTGTTTATTTATCTCTTTTATATACAATGAATTTTCTTTTACGAATAAGCATCATCTAGATCTATTCAGTTATATCGTCTAGGTATATATCTCTATGACATTGTGTCTGCTTAACTGAAGTATACATATAAAATAAAAAATTCACATACCCAAAAAGCTTTTTCATATAAGAATGTTTTATGGGAACTATAAATGTTTGTCATCATCAAAAAGTGGGAGATTATTAAGACAAAGGACGAATTTATAACCCTCAAATATTTTGATAATAAAAAACAGTTAATAAATGTGTTTTTATGCAATCGTCTGGTCATTTGTAATATGTTAACAAGTAACCATCTGATAATTTAAGCTCATATCGTCTTTATCTTTCTTTTAGATAAATTCAGTAACTAACAACTTACAGACGATGATCTAAGTGATTTGCGCATCAATCAGAACGTAAACTACCTCGATATGTATGAAGCCTACATACCTACTCTCAAGGAAAGTTATCTTTATGCAAAAAAGAAGGAATGTGCGTGCAGATGTCAGAACGGGAAAACAGATATGACTACTGCTACAAGATTGAGTACAAGAATGGTAAAGATAGGCAGACTGCTTTATCTTATCAAAGTGACAAGTTGGTGATAGGTATTAAATGCTGTATTTAATGCTCCAACGACTCTCTTCAACAGACGAAGGTTGTCTCCTGCAAGCACTCACAACAGATACTTTTGGAAAAGCCTATATATAGAAGAAGAGACCTCAATCTTAGTGACTGACGAAATCATAAAATCTTTAACTGTTGGAAAGCTCTCATGGTGTAATCTTCATATACTCTGTGTGTAAAACTTTATTTGTTCTTTATTGTATATTCATCTGTTAGGACATTAAACTCAGTGAGATAACTCACGTTCAATCTTTTCCTTAAGAAATTGTTAAAAGCCTGAAGAGGCTTTGATTCAAAAAATACTTAGGTTTTTTGCTTGGAGAGTCAAGTTAAAGACTACTTGGGTTGAGCCTGAAGAGGCTTGTTGAGAGAATACTTGTAACTTGGATAAGTTAGTAGAACTTGGTAGTTGCCAAGAACTGGACATAGTCTTTGGGGTGAGACGAACCAGTATAACTCTTGTGTGCATTCCAATTTCTTTTTCAGCACTCGTTTCTCTTTCTAAACATTTTTTTAAAAAACTCTTTTGTTTAATCCTTCAGACGATACGTCATGAAAAAAAAAAGGTTTTGCGAAAATTTTCTATAACACAATTCAACTCCCCTTCTTGTGTTATCTTTGTGTTTTACAAAAATGCAATTTAATGTGAAACTGGAAAAATACATTATTTTTCATCAAAAATAAGTTTCTAATAATTAATTTTAATTTTTATTAATTTATTTCAAATTATATATATATATATATATATATTGTATTTTTAAGCTAGAAAATTCTTAATAAATCCATTTTAATTCAATAAATGCCAAATTTTTTATGAAAATTCTAAAATGAAATATTTTACATATAAATGAATTGGGATTACCATTTTTACCATTTCTGAATGTCAAACCAATATGGGCTAGGCTTATTAGACACTTGGTGGCATTTTGGTCATTTTACACAAGAATTCTAGAAAATCCCTAAAAAATTTCTAAAATTATATTTTAACATATGTGACATAATTTCAAGCTTAAATTAATATTTTCATGTCAATTGAATCTTTTTTTATACCAACCCTTAATATTGAGAAATAAGGGTAAAATCATTATTTTTTAATTTCTTTAGGTTTCGGTTCAGAAAAATTATTAAAAATCACAATTAAATATTTTTTGAAATTCTAAGTGTAATGGTCGAGATCAGAATTTTGAAATTTCTTCCTGATTTTTCAGAATTAAATCGTCAAATATTAAAATAATAGTTAAAAAAAATTAAATAGGTTTGTCATATTTTTTTCACTATTTTTATTTCAAAATAAAATTTTTGTAATGAAATATATTTAGTATAAAATTTTCAAAATATTTTGAGCCCAAAAAGTCTCTAGTTGGTTCTCGCAGTCAACCAAGGGTATTTTTTTCATTTCACAAAAATATCTCAATAAATTCCTAAAAATTTTCTATATCTATTATTAATTACTCTAAGTATATTGATGACTTAAAAATAATTTTTAAACACTTCTAACTATTTTTGTCTATTAATTATGTTGTCTAATGAAGTAGTCATTTTACTAATTTTTGGGCTTCGTTTCCCATAAATTATTAAAAAAAATCTAAACTGAGTACTACTTACTAATACAAACATAAGGGATCAAATTTTTGAGATTCATCTAGTCTTCTAGAAATAAATATAGAATAATTAAGAAAACAGTTTAATAGGCAAAAGTAAGGGTATTACATTACTCCCTTCCTTTTTAGTAATTTCATCCTTGAAATTCACTTACCAGTAAAGAGATGAGGATATTGTTTTTACATCTTGCTCTCTACTTCCCAAGTTGCATCTCCATCATCAGTTTGACCCACACAACCTTCACCAGAGGTATTTCTTTAGCTCGAAGCTGTTTTATCCTTCGATCCTCTATTCTGAATGGGGATACATCATAAGTAAGATTTTCTCTTATTTGTACTACATCATGCTTAATGATATGTAAAGGGTCATGGATATATTTGCGAAGTTAGGAAACATGAAAGACATTATGAAGGTTAGAAAGATTAGGTGGTAAAGTTATTTAATATGCAACAGGACCAATCCTTCTAAGGATTTGTTAAGGACCAATAAATTTAGGGGAAAAGTTTTTGGGATTTTAGGGCTCTGCCAACCCCAGTTATAGGCTAACTCTCAAAAATACATGATTTCCTTCTTGAAACTCAAAGGGTTTTCTCCTTTTATCAAAATAATGTGTCTGCCTATCCTACAATACTTTCACCTTTTCTTGAATTATTTTAACTTTCTTTGTAGTTTCTTGTAATATCTTAGGTCCAACTATCAAAGATTCTCTAGTCTCATACAAACAAAATAGAGCCCTACATTTTCTCCAATACAAGGCCTCATAGGGAGCCATTTCAATGCTGGAATGAAAGCTATTGTTATAGGTAGACTTGATCAATGGTAAAAACTAATCTCAGTTACCTTTCCATTCTAAGACACATGTTCTAAGCAAATCTTCTAATGATTGGATAGTTCTTTCAGACTATCCATTAGTTTGAGAATGATAAGCTGACCTTAGTCTTAACTTAGTTCCTAGGTTTGTTGTAAACTTTCCCAAAACCTAGAAGTGAAATCAGGATCCCTATCAAAGATTATACTAGAATGCACTCTATGTAATCTAATGATTTCTCTAATATACAACTAGGTCAACTTCTCTAGAGAAAACTTAATATTGATGGGTAAGAAAAGAGTAGACTTTGTTAGTCTATCCACAATCACCCATATAGCATCATGGCCAGAGCTTGTTTTAAGGAAATTTGTTACAAAATCCATTATTATGCTATCCTACTTCCATTCAGGAATGTCTAAGGATTGTAATTTTTCAGAGGGTTTTTATTGTGCTCTATTTTAGCCTTTTGACAGAGTAAACAAGACGCAACAAATTCTGCTATAGCTTCTTCATTCCAGGGCACCTGAACAACTACTTCAAATCTTTGGGTGAATGCTTAATTTGCTCTTGTGAGCCTCTTCCAAAATCATCTTTTTTAATTCTCCACTTTTTGGTACATAGATTCTTCCTTGGAATCAAATGACCCCATTTAAATGCTACAAACTCCAATTCCTTTCCTTCAGTCCTTGCTTTTAACTTTTCTCGGAGATATTGATCAGTATTCTAAGCTTCTCGTATCTGTTCCAAAAACTCACTGCTTATTTGAAGCATTCCAAAACTAATACTTCTTGGTTTTATCTTCATAGCCAAACCTATATCTCTGAACTTCTCTGTCATGTCCATTTCCTTGACCATCATCATTAAGACATATAGGAATTTGGGACTTAGAGTGTCTTCTACAATGTTTGCTTTACCGAGGTGGTAATGCAATTCAAAGTCATAATCCGTTAGGAATTCCATCCATCTACGTTGCCTCATATTTAGCTCCTTATGGTCAAGCAAATACTTTAAATTTTTGTGATCACTGAACACTTCAAACCTGACATTTTAAAGATAGTGACTCCAAATCTTCAAGGCAAAAACTACTGCAACGAGTTCTAAATCATGAGTTGGATAATTAACCTCGTGTGGTCTTAATTGACTTGAAGCATAAGCTATCACTCTCCCTTCTTACATCAATGTACACCTTAATCCTTGCCCGGATTTGTCACAATAAACTTCAAACTTTCTGGTAGGATCAGGAAGAATTAATACAGGTGCAGTGATTAAGCTAATTTTCAACTCTTGGAAACTAGTTTCACAATCCTCGGTCCAAACAAAAGGTTGTCCTTTACTGGTTAACTAAATTAGAGGCAAAGCTAACTTTGAAAATCTTTCAATGAATTTTCAATAGTACCTTGCTAATCCTAGAAAACTCTATATTTTTGTTATTCTTGTAGGTCGTTCCCAATGCAACACTACTTCCACCTTGGCATGATCTATTGAAATTCCTTCTTTTGAAATCACATGTCCTAGAAAACTTACTTGTTCGAACCAGAATTCACACTTTGAGAATTTGGCATACAACTACCTTTTCCGCAATATCTATAGTACTATCTTTAGGTGTTCCTCATGCTTTTGGTGATTTCTGGAATAAACTAGAATATCATCTATAAAGACTACCACAAATTTATCCAAATATTCCTGGAATATTCGGTTCATGTAGTCTAGAAAGATTGTAGGAGCATTAGTTACACCAAAAGGCATCATCAAATACTCGTAGTGTCCATACCCTGTTCTAATGGTTGTCTTTGGTATGTCCTCAGTCAAGACCCTAATTTGATGGTAACCAGATTTCAAGTCAATCTTTGAAAATACCGTCGCTCCTCTCAATTGGTCCATAAGATCATCTATCCTAGGTAATGGGTACTTATTCTTGATAGTGATCTTATTGAGTTTGCCATAATCTATGCATAATCTCATGCTTCAATCTTTCTTCTTCACCAACAATATTGGAGCACCCTAAGGAGAAACACTAGGTCTAATAAATTATTTTTCTAAGAGTTCTTCTATTTGCTTTTTCAATTCTGCTAGCTCTAGAAGGGACATTTTATAAGGTGCTATGGATATGGGTCTTGATCTTGGTACCAAGCTATGGTGATTTCTATCTCTCTTTCAAGAGGTAAATTAGGAATATCTTCAGGAAAGACATTAGGGAAATCACAAACGATAGGTAGATTGTTAACTTTTAAATCTCCCTCAGTTTTTAGAGAAGATATATGATCACGTATACCCAAGTTTCTTTGTTTTGGGAAACATATAAGTGGTTGGCAGTTGCCATCTCAAATCCTACAGAAGTCTTGGATTTTGATCCAAAAACTAAGGCTTTTTTATGATAGTTAAGAAGAACATGGTTGAAAGATAACTAATCCATTCTTAACACCTGATCTAATCTAGTTAAAGGTAAACATATTAAGTTTACAGAAAAAAGTTTTACCTTCTATAATAACTGGACAATTTAAACATGCATGAAAAGTAACAACAGAGATATTGGTAGGGGTGGAAACAACAAAGTCATAAGGAAAAAGTGAAACAGGCAAATTCAAATGCTTTGCACAATCATTGAAAATAAATGAATCAGTTGTGCTTGAGTCATATAGTACATTTAAAAGATATATAGTTTATGATGCACTTACCCTGAATGAGGTCATCAGATATGGCCACCTTAGTCCCACTCATAGTAAAGACTTTACCATTGGTTCTAGGTCTACCAGTTGGAGCCTTCCCATTGTTCTCATTGCCTTGTTCCTTCTTGTGCTTTGTGCACATGTTACTGTAGTGGCCCTTCTCTCCACAATTGAAGCAGGTAATCACAAACTTGTCATAGTCCCGTCGAGAGTGAGGTCCTCCACGGTGATAACATCGAATATGAGTATTAGAACTCCCAGCAGTAATAGTCTTTTGACTGGATGATCTGCCAATTGATCTAGATGGCACTATAAGGCTTCCTTTTCTCTAGAAAATTTTGCCTCCTGTTTCTCTAAGGTCCTTCGCTCTTACATTGAGCTTGTCTCGCCTTCATGTCATCCTCATATTTGGCAATGATTTACCAGGGTGGGAAATTAGCTTTTCTAGATAACGCACTGCTTGTTTGATGGCAGGCCTCAATTCACTCTCAAATTTAGAGCACTGGGATCTTTCATCAACCTTATTTTGAAAATAGGGGCAGTACTTTGATAGTTTGTCAAATTTAGCTGTGTACTCCCCAACAGACATATTACCTTACTTTAACTCAAGCAATTATATTTCCTTCTTTAGTCTTAAATCTTCTGGAAAATATTTTCCTAAAAACTTTTGGCAAAATATTTCCTAGGTGATTAATCTTCCTTTAACCTCTTCTTATTGTCTAGTATACCTGCACTAATGCTCAGCTTCCCTAGATAACATGAAGGTAGCATATATTGCTTTGTACGCATCAGTGCACGCCGTTGTAGTAAAGATTTTCTCGATCTATGTGATTTAGTTTTGAGCGCCATCTAGATCAAACCTGTCTTTAAATGTTGGTGGGTCATTTTTGTGGAAAGCTACAAGTCCTTAATATTCTGCTGGTTTAGCATTTCATCCTTGATTCATATTTCCAAGGATAGTAGTCATTCTTTCTAGTATCTGTTGGATTACATCTTGTCGTGGTCTTCTAGCCATTGTCTAAAAAAGACAATCAATGTCTTAGTTCATTGCTTTGAATAAAACCATATGTTAGGTGAATAAAAGTAATCTATGAAATAGTACACTAGATAGACTCCCAAGAAAGAGAGGTGGTTATAATGAACACTCTTAAGTACCAAGTCTTTCCTAGCTAGAATCTACCTCTACCTAGACATGCATTAATCACTTCTACTTAACCTAATAACTAACATTAGGTTTATTCTTCGCAAAGTCTTCTATTGAGTGCGCAGACTACTTTTTGTAACAAGGTTGGACATGCATGACAAAGAACAAACAATTTATCTTTCATTCTTATTTTTTCAACAGTAAATGAAAGAACACACAACACAAAGAACGGTGAAGGCCATACCCCAGGCTTTGACAGGAAAGAACTCTTTTAATACCACTAAATGTAACATCCATTCATATTAAATACAATTCGTATTAATTTAATTATTAAGTCAAAGTAAAGGAAAATGCATGTAAAATTTTTATGCTTTTATAATAAAAAAAATTCAAACACAACAAAACTTGGAAATGGTAGTAAAAAAAACGAAAGAGAAAGACTATGTATGTGTGTGTGTGTGTGTGTGTGTGTATGTATATATATATGTCGTAAAACTGTACATCATGGTTTGATAATACATGATAGTCATAAAATATAGAAAAACTAAAAATACGTTAAAAGATAGACATTATCTAACCCAATATAAACATCATAAAGGTCCTATGCAGAGTATTGTCAATCTACCCTATCCCTAGAAAAAAAAAGACTACAACTAAGTCTACAGATTCTCACTTGTTGAAGTATCTGTTGACTCGTCCTCAGCATCACTAGGCGTTATCGTTGTCTTTAATAATCATGATCAATCATACAAAGAAAAAAAAAAATGGAGTGAGGTGTTTTGTTTTAAAATCACTTTTTCATGTATGGTAGGAAGTCTACCATAAAACAAAGATAAAACAAAGTTGACAATGGAAGGGAACCTAAGGTTCATTCTAAGTTATACTATACTAAACTGCCTTCAACTAGGTATGGATCTGTACTCTCCATTGGGGAGTAATAGTTTTCAACAAAATTTAGGAAGTGACTGAGAGTACATATATCTCATTAACATCATCACATAGTACACTCCTCATCATTATTGAGGATAATAATAGTTAGGATACCTATTTATGGAGGTGTACTCTCAAATCATTCTTGGAATGCTGAGTCGTTATCGGAGTTATCGAGATTGGTCAAGCGAATATCTCAGCTTGAGGGCGTTATCTTGGCGATTGAAACTTTCACTTCTCGATGCCTACTCCCAAGACCTTCGGAAAGGGGTCCCTACCTTTCATTCATCAGCGTACCAAACATTAGCTTCCCTAGCAGGGTGCCATGCCATTACATGTCACTTGCTTTACATTATTATCTAATCTATCAAATTCCTATTTCTCAAATGGAGGTTTCCCTGGTCTCATTTAATTTGAGCACCAGTACAATTAACATTTCTACCTTATATTGTAGAAATTACATGATAATAATTTAACAATCATCAAAATTTTGGTAGTATAACTACTTACCAAAATTTTAGCAGAATAACAATTTGGTAATTACAATTTAATCACCAAAATTTTAGCAGAATAATGACTTAATAATCAAAATATTATTACTAAAGTTTTAGCAGAATAACAAATTAATAATTAAAAAATTTATTATTAAAATTTTGGCAAAATAACAATTTAATAACAAAATAATAACTAAATTTGAACAGAATAACTACTTAATAAAATGAATTTTAATTTAAGTAGAGTAACAACTTAATAAGAGCATTTTAATTATAAAAATTTGAACAGCATAATAGCTTAATAAAAATTAAATTCTAGTTTTAAAACAGTATAACATGGTAAATTTATATATGGAAAGGTTTAGGGAAAACCTTTTCTACCAACATGCAAAGTGACAATAATTTGAAACCAACCCCACTCCCCCCATTACCTCTAAGGTGGTTGATGAAAAGGATGAAGTTGTTGGTACAAAGCTCCTAGGAAGAGAACTTTATTAGTTAATGGAAAACTAGTAAAATTTTAGCATAAAAACAATGTAAAAGAAATTTTTTTCTAGAGAGAGAAGCTCCCTAATATTTTGGCTAGCTTGACAGAGGGAGAGGTGATGAAAATGCTATCCAAGAATGGGTTATTTATAGAGAAAAGAATGAGCTTAGGTGTCCATGAGATTATGTCATGCAGTGTGCAAAAATTCTCATTTTTATTTAATTTTAATTTAGTTTTAGGGACACATACACCAAGTTAAAGTGGTGAATCAACTGAATCAGGGACTAGACATGTCCCTGTGTGCTATCCCAAATTATTAGTGTAAATTTTATCTACAGTTAAATTAATTAGTATAGATAAAATAGCCTAAACTTGAAAAATTGACTTTAATATAAAAAAAATACAGTTTAATGTGAAACTGGACAAATACATTATTTTTTATCAAAAATAAGTTTCTAATAATTAATTTTAATTTTTATTAATTCATTTCAAATTTTATATATATATATATATTGTATTTTTGGGCTCGAAAATTCATAATAAATCCATTTTAATTCAATAAATACCAAAATTTTTATGAAAATTCTAAAATTAAATATTTTACCTATAAATTAACTGGGATTACCACTTTTACCATTTTTGGATGTCAAACCAATACCGGCTAGGCTTATAGGACACCTAAGGGCATTTTGGTTATTTCACAGGAATTAAAAAAAATTCCAAAATTATATTTTAATATATATGATATGATTCCAAGCTCAAATTCACATTTTAATGTCAATTAAATTTTTTTTCTCAGGTCAGCCTTTAATGCTAAGAAATAAGGACAAAATCATCAATTTCTAATTTCTCTGGGTTCTGGTTCAGAAAAATTATTTAAAGTCATGATTAAATAGCTCTTAAAATTCTAAGTGTAATGGTGGTGATCAGAATTTTAAAATTCCTTCCCGATTTCTTAGAATTAAATTGTTAAATATTAGAAAAACAATTGAAAAAATTGAAATAGGTTTGTTATATTTTTTCACTATTTTTATTTCAAAATTTTTTTATACTAAAATATATTTAGTATAAAATTTTCAAAATATTTTGAGCCCAAAAAGTCTCTGGTTTGGTTCCTATAGTCAACTAGGAATATTTTTGTCATTTCACAAAATCTATCTCAATAAATTCCTGAAAATTTTCTAAAATTATTATTAATTATTCTAAGTATATTGATGACTTAAAAATAATTTTTAAACATTTCTAACTATTTTTTTCTATTAATTCTGTTGTTTGACAAAGTGGTCATTTTACCAATTTCTGAACTCCTTTCCCTAGAAACTATTTTAAAAAAATCTAAACTAAGTACTACTTACTAATATGAATGTAATTGTAGTGATTAAGTTTTTGAGATTCCCATCTGATTTTCTAGAAATAAATATAGAATAATTAAGAAAACAATTTAATAGGCAAATGTAAGGTGTTACACTTCAAATAACCAATGAGTTTTTGGAACAAATTCAAGAAACTCAAAATACTAATCAATATCTCCAGAAAATGGAGCATTAAGAAAGATGATTTTGGAAGAGGCTCACAAGAGTAAATTGAGTATTCATCCAGGTTCTACCAAGAGGTACCAAGACTCGAAGAAAATGTTCTAGTGGCCTGGAATCGGTGAGAAGGCTAAAATAGAGCACCAAAAATCCTCTAGAGAATTACAGCCCTTAGACATGCCTAAATGGAAGTGGGACAGTACAACAATGGACTTTCTAACTAGTTTCCCTAGGATACCCTACGGTCATGATGCTAAATGGGTATTTGTGGATAGACTAACCAAGTCTACTCATTTCTTGCCCATTAACATCAAGTTCTCTCTAGAGAAGTTGAGTCAGTTATATATTAGAGAAATCATTAGATTACATAGAGTGCCTTCTAGCATAATCTTTGATAGGGACCTTCATTTCTCTTCTAGATTTTGGGAGAGTCTACAATAAGCCTTAGGGACTAAATTAAGACTTAGCTCAGCCTATCATCCTCAAACTAACGGACAATGTAACACCCATTCATATTAAATATAATTCATATTAATTTAGTTATTAAGTTTAAGTAGAAAAAAATGCGGGTGAAATTTTTTTGCTTTTATAATAGAAAAATTCCAATCTTAACAGAATTTGAAAATGGTAGTAAAAGAAAGAAGATAAAGACTATATATATATATATATATATATATATATATCTTAAAACTGTACATAATGATTTGGCAATACATAAGAGCCATAGAATACGAAAAGACCAAAAGTACATCAAAAGATAAATACTACCTAACCCAATATATATATCAAAAAGGTCCTATACAAAGCAATTTCAATCTACCCTATCCCTTAAAAAGAAAATTACTATAAACTAAGTCTTCAAATGTCCTCTGACTCATTCCCAACATCACGGGGCGTTAACGTCAACTTCAATAATCACAATCAATCAAACACAGTAGAAAAATAATGGAGTGAGGTGTTTAGTTCTAAAATCACTTTTACATGTATGGTAAGAAGTCTATCATAAAACAAAGATAAAATACAACTAACAATAGAAGGAAACCTAGGGTTCATTATAAATTATACTATACTAGACTATCTTTAACTAGGTATGGATCCATACTCCTTATTGGTGAGTAATAGTTCTCAACAGAACCGAGAAGTGATTAGGAGTATATATACCTCTTCAACATCATCATATGGTACAGTTCTCATCATTTATAAGGAACAAATAACAGTTAAGACGTCCATTTATAGAGGTATACTCTTATACCAATCTTGGAATGCTGGGCAGTTGTCGAGCTTGGTTAGGCAAATATTCTAACTCGAGGGCGCTACCCTAGCCATTGGGACCTTCATTGCTTGATGCCTACCCTTAAGACCTTCGCAAGTGGGTCCCTATCGTTCATTCCTTAGCATACCAAACTGTAACTTCTGTAGCAGGGTGCCATGCCACTGTATGTCACTTGCTTTACATTACTCACTAATCTATCAAATTCCTACTTTTCAAATAGAGGTTTTCCTAGTTTCATTTAATTTGAGAACCAGTAATATTTCTACCTTAGAAATCATCAAAATTTTGGTAGTATAACTACTTACCAAAATTTAGTAGAATAACAATTTGGTAATCACAATTTAATTACCAAAATTTTAGCAAAATAATGATTTAATAATCAAAATATTATTACTAAAATTTTAGCTAAATAACAATTTAATAACAAAATAATAACTAATTTTGAGCAGAATAACTGCTTAATAAATGCATTTTAATTATAAAGTTGGGCAGAATAATAACTTAGTAAATACACTTAATAGTCTAAATTTGAGCAGAGTAACAACTTAGCAATTATAATTTAATAATCTAAATTTGAACAAAGTAACAACTTAGCTTATAATTTAATAATCTAAATTTAAGCAGAGTAAAAACTTAGCAGAAATTAAAGTTAAACATCAAACATTATAACAATGAAATGATAATAGTATTAAAGCTTATGGCTAAACGGGTTTAGGGGAAAACTCTTCCTACTAACAAGTAAAATGACAATAATTTAGAACCAACCCCACTCCCTCCATTACCTTTAAGGTGGTTGATAAAAAGGATGAAATTATTGGTGCAAAGCTCCTAGGAAGAGAACTTTACTAGTTGATGGAAAACTAGTAAAATTTTAGCATAAAAACAAAGTAATGAAAAAAAAATTCTAGAGAAAGAAGCTCTCTAATGTTTTGGCTAGCCAAGAGAGAGAAGGGGATGTGAGAAATCTAAATTTTAGTAGCCTATTTATAAAAGAAGGAGGGGGTTAGGTGTCTACCAAGTTGGATCATCTATGATGTCATAAATCTAATTTTTTATTTATTTTTAATCCAATTTAGGGACACTTATTCAACATAGGAGGTGAGTCACCCTTCCTAGGCTTGAGGATGTGCTCCATGAGTTGTCCTAAGCTCCCTAGTGTAAATTTTATCTATCATTAGCTAAGTCAATATAGATAAAATCACCTAAACTTGAAAATTTTAACTTTTAATATCAAAATAATGCAATTCAATATGAAACTTGGCAAATAAATTATTTTTCACTAAAAATAAATTTCTAATAATAAATTTTAATTTTTATTAATTTATTTCATATTACACACATACAAACACACACACACACACACATAGTGTTTTTTTAAGCTAGAAAATTCATAATAAATCCATTTTAATTCAATAATTATCAAAAAGTTTATGTGAATTCTAAAATTAAATATTTTACTTATAAATGAACTAGAATTACCATTTTCATCATTTTTGGATGTCAAACCAATATTGGTTAGGCTTATCAAACACCTAGGGGCTTTTTAGTCATTGTACACAAGAGTTCTAAAAAATTTCTAGAAAATTTTCAAAATTATATTTTAATATACATGATATGATTCAAGGCTCAAATTGACATTTTAATGCCAATCGAATCTTTTTCTCATGTCAATCATTAATGTTGAGAAATAAAGGCAAAATCGTCATTTTCTAATCTCTCCAAGCTTTGGCTTGGAAAATTATTAAAAATATCAATTAAATAGTTCTTTAAATTTTGAGCCTAATGGTGGGGATCAGAATTTTCGAAATTCCTTTTTGATTTTTCAGAATTAAATCGTCAAATATTAAAAAAATAGTTAAAAAATTGAAATAAGATTGTTACATTTTTTACTATTTTTCTTTCAAAATAAAATTGTTATAATTAAAATATACTTTGTATAAAATTTTCAAAATATTTTGAGGTCAAAAAGTTGTTGGTTGGCTACCATAGTCAACTAGGGGTATTTTTGTTATTTTATAAAAATTATCTCAATAAATTTCCTACAAATTTCTAAAATTATTAATAATTATTCTAAACTTATTGATGACTTAAAATAATTTATAAACATTTCTAACTATTTTTGTTTATTAATTCTATTATCTAGTTTTTTAGGAACAAAATGGTTATTTTACAAAATTTTCAAGGCTCCATTCCCCAAAAATTATTAAAAATCTAAACTAAGTACTACTAATTAATACGAACATAACCGTAGGGATCAAATTTTTAAGATTCCCATCTGGTTCTCCAAAAATAAGTACAGAATAATTAGAAAAATAGTTCAATAGGCAAAAGTAGGGGTGTTACAAACAGTCTAAAAGGACTATCCAATCTTTAGAAGATTTGCTCAGGACATGTGTCTTAGAATAGAAAGGTAGCTGGGATTAGTTCTTGCCACTGATTGAGTTTACCTGCAATAATAGCTTTCATTCTAGCATTGGAATGACTCCCTATGAGGCCTTATATGGGAGAAAGTGTAGAACTCCACTTTGTTGGTACGAAGCTTGAGAATCTTTGATAGTTGGGCCTGAGATATTACAAGAAACCATAGATAAAGTTAAAATAATTTGGGAAAAGATGAAATTATCACAAGATAGGCAAAAAAGCTATTATGATAAAAGACAAAAACCCCTTGAGTTTCGAAAAAGAGATAATGTATTCCTGAAAATTACACCTATAATTGGGGTTGGCAAAGCCCTTAACTCCCGAAAACTTTCTTCTAATTTTGTTGGTCCCTACCAACTTGTTAGAAGGATTGGTCTTGTTGCATATCGAATCACCTTACCACCTAATTTTTCTAATCTTCATGTTGTCTTTCATGTTTCCCAACTTTGCAAATATATCCCTAACCCTTCACATATAATTAAGCCTAATTAGTACAAATAAGATAGAATCTTACTTATGATGTATCCCCGATCAGAATAGAGGATCGGAGGATAAAGTAGTTTGAGGTAAAGAAATACCTTTGGTAAAGGTTGTGTGGAGTCAAACTAATGATGGAGATACAACTTAGGAATTAGAGGGCAAGAGACAAAAACAATATCCCCATCTTTTTCCTGGTAAGTGAATTTTGGGGATAAAAATCCTAAAAAGGAAGGGAGTATTGTAACACCGTTATCTTAATTTTTCAACTATTTTTCTAATATTTGATGATTTAATTCTAAAAAATCAAAAAGAAATTTCAAAATTCTATTTTCCACCATTGTGATCAGAATTTCAAGAGCTATTTAAATGTGATTTTTAATAAATTTTTTCACACTAGAGCTTGAAAAAGTTATAAAATAACGATTTTGCCCTTATTTCTCAATATTAAAGGCTGACATGAGAAAAAGATTCAATTGATATTAAAATGTCAATGTGAGCTTAGAATCATGTTATATGCATTAAAATATAATTTTGAAATTTTTTTGGAATTTTGTTGAAAAATGACCAAAATGCCCCTTGATGTCTATTAAGTCTAGTCAGTATTGGTTTGACATCCAAAAATAGTAAAAGGTAAAATATTTAATTTTATAATTTCCATAAAAATTTTGGTATTTATTGAATTAAAATGGATTTAATATCAATTTTCTAGCTCAAAAACACAAAATAAATAAATAAAATTTTACACAAATTAATAAAAATAAAATTAAATATTAGAAATTTATTTTTGATGTAAAATAATATAGATGTTCAGTTTTTTTTATTAAAATGCATTATTTTGATATTAAAAGCTAAATTATTCAAGCTTAAGAGATTTTATCGATATTAGCTAATTTAGCTACAAATAAAATTGACATAGGGGAGCTTAAGGACAATTGATATAGTACTTCCTCAGCCTAGGAACAGTTGATTCACCACTAATTTTATATATTTTCCCCCTAAATTAAATTAAAAATAAAAAAAACTAGATTTATGACATAATGCATGATGTAACAACTGGACACTTAAACCCTCTCCATTCTCTATAAAGGGGCAACATTTGGATAGATTTACTATATTATTTTGCTGCTTAATTTTAGATAATTAAAATGCATTTGCTAAGTAGTTATTCTGCTTAAATTTAAACAATTATAGTATAATTATTAAGTTGTTATTCTGCTAAAATTATGGTAACTAAATTATGATTACTATGTTGTCATTATGCCTAAATTTTGATATAATTACTAAATTGTTATTCTACTAAAAATTTTGGTTAGTTTTATTGCCAAAATTTTGACGATTACTAAATTACTATTGTACAATTTTTGTAATATAAGGCAAAAATGTTGATTGTACTGGTGCTTAAATTTATTGAGACCAGAAAAACCTATGCTTGAGAAATTTAGAAATTGATGAGTCAGTGAGTAATGTAAAGCAAGTGACATATAGTAGCATAACAGGGACCCACTTGCGAAGGTGTTAGAGGTAAGTATCAAGTAGTGAGGTCCCAATGGCTATGGTAATGCCCATGAGCCAAGATATTTGCCTAACCAACCTTAATAACCCGACAACTGCTTAATATTCCAAGATTGGTATAAAAGTATACCTCTATAAACAGACGTCCTAAATTATTATTTTGTTCCTTAATGATGATGAGAACTGTACTATGTGATTTTGTTGAGAGAGGTATATGTACTTCCAGTCACTTTCTGGTTTTGTTGAGAACTATTACTCAGTAATGGGGAGTTTGGATCCATACCTAGACAAGGGTAGTGTAACACCTCTATTGTTTTGCCTATCAAATTATTTTCCTAATTATTTTGTATTTATTTTTGAAGAATTGAATGGGAATCTCAAAAATTTGATCCCTATGGTTACGCTCGTATTAGTGAGTAGTACTTAGTTTAGATTTTTAATAATTTTTGGGAAACGGAGTCCGAAAAAACGTAAAATGACTATTTTGCCCCTAAAGGACTAGATAATTGAGAAAATAGATAAAAATAGTTAGAAGTGTATAAAATTTATTTTTAAGTCATTTATGTGCTTATAATAATTAATAATAATTTTATAATTTTTTTAAAAATTTATTAAGACAATTTTTGTGAAATGACCAAAATACCCCTAGTTGATTGCAGGAGCAGACCATAGATTTTTTGACTTTAAAGTATTTTGAAAATTTTATACTAGGTATATTTTAATTATAAAAATTTTATTTGAAAGAAAAATAATGAAAAATGTAACAGTCTTATTTCAGTTTTTCAACTATTTTTCTAATATTTGACTATTTAATTTTGAAAAATAGGGAGGAAATTTCAAAATTCTAATCCCCACCATTATGGTCGGAATTGCAAGAGCTATCTAGTCATGATTTTTAATAATTTTTTCAAGCCGAAACCCGGAGAAATTAAAATTGACGATTTTGTCCATATTTCTCAACAATAAGGGCTAACATGAGAAAAAAATTCAATTGACATTAAAATGTCAATTTGAACTTGGAATCATGTCATATATATTAAAATATAATTTTAGAAATTTTCTGAGAATCTTTTTGGAATTCTTGTGTAAAATGACCAAAATGCCATAGGTATCCAATAAGCCAGCCGATATTGATTTGACATCTAAAAAAAGTAAAAATGGATTTATTATGAATTTTTTAGCTTAAAAATACAAAATAAATAAGTAAAATTTGAAATAAATTAATAAAAATAAAAATAAAAATTAATTATTAGAAATTTATTTTTGATGAAAATTAATGTATTTGTCAAGTTTTACATTTAATTGCATTTCTTTTATATTAAAAGTCAATTTTTTAATTTAGGTGATTTTATCAGGATCGGTTAATTTACCTGCAAATAAAATTGACTTCTAGAAGTTGGACAGTTAAGGGAGCATGTCCACAACCTTGGAATAACTTATTCATCACTCTAATTTTAATATGTGTCCTAAATTAATTAAAAATAAATCAAAAATGAGATTTATGACATAATGGCTTATGTCATCAAAGTGGACACCTCACCCCCTTCCTTTCTTTTTAAATAAGCACCCAAAATGCTGATTTCTCACCATCCATTCCTCCATAAACCAGCCAAAATATATAGTGAAATAAGAAAAAGTGCACAAGAAGGGGGGGGGGGGTGTTGAATTGTGCGTTTAAAAACTTTTTCAAAACAAGTAGATTAAACTGAAAAACATTTTCAAACGTAGGGATAGAGAGAAGAGAACACAGAAAGTTTTATACTGGTTCACTCAACCTGAGCTACGTCCAGTCCCTTCACCCAGAAGGTACCCACTAACCAACCTTAGGTTACAAGTATTGTTCGTGGCCTCTTCAGGCTTTACAACGCAATCACCCTAGATTGCTTAACCCAAGTATTCTTTTATGCTAAGCCTCTCCAGGCTTTCACAACACAACAAGTGTTTTAAAAGGAAAGGTCAACTCACGTAGTGAGGATTTGAAAGATTAAGCTCAAGATCACTTTGAGGATATTTACAAGATTTTTGCTATCGTCCACTGGACGCTTCTATCAGAGTATTACAAAAGTCTTTATGTTCTTGTTCTTTTTCACAGGCTTTGCCTTTTTCTATTCACTTCGCTACATGCTTCTTCGTTGGTGCATGTATATATATATAGTCTTAAGGGAAAAGATCCGTTGTAGAGGATTTTGACTCGTTATGCAATGAAAAGCTTGCAAACTATCTTTTCAGAAAGGTCAGCCATGGCAGTTTTTAGACTTGCACTAAAAAGGAAGGTGCAGGATTGCGCTGGCGGTCTGTTCTTCTGAACATTCTTCATTTGTCTTGGCAGCTTGATAAGTTGACTTGCTTTATCTATTCTATTGTGCTTTTGCACTGAAATGATGTTGATGTTGTTTAATGCTTCAAACAAATTTGAACGTTAGTTCACAGAAGTAGTAATATGTCAGTTACGAGGAAGATTTAGCATAAATCAAATTGACATTCAAACTAAAAACTTAGCCGTTTGAATATATGATCTTGGAGGCTTGTATGAGTTTATTCATCGGATGGTCGCCTTCAGTTTGTTCAACTAGTAGGTCCTCTTTGGCGAGTCTTCTGGACGGTCTTTAACACGTCTATTGGACGGTCGTTAACACGTCTGTTGGACGGTCTTTAACACGTCTACTGGATGGCCTCTAACACGTCTACTGGATGGTCTTCTTAGTTGTGACGGGGTTAGTCTATACGCACAAAATTAATCATTAATAAGCTTGTTATCTTCAAAACACTAAGAGTTTAGACGCTTCTACGTCTTTGGTTCCAACAATCTCCCCCTTTTTGATGATGACAAACCTTATTAATTTTTAAGTTTTTGCTAGAAAATAAAGAAGTGCATAAAGGAGTTTTCGAAAGACTTACTATGCTCCCCCTGAGTTGGATATACCAAGTTTTGTATACTTGAGACACAGGATATCAGCTTGAATCCATATCAAATATCATACCAAGTATCGAGCATATTATATATAATAGATATAGGATTTAATATAAGCAGAGCAATACTCGAAGTAAAGCAAATCAACTATGTATTTTATTTAGCTGTTTAGAGCATAAATTTGACAAGAACATATGCAAAAAAAAAATGCGACAAAGGTAAAAAGGAAAAACAAAAACATAAAACATAATGCTTTCTCCCCCTTTGTCATTAGCAAAAAAAGACAATAGGAAAAAGGGAGTCATCATCACAGTCACTGTGGCGGCGGTAAAGGAGGAGAGGGTTAAGAAGGATGGAGGAGGGCTTGTTGGTTTTGGAGAATTTGGTGAAGAAGAGTGAAAATAGGTTGAAGTTGGGTGGCAACGTATTGTTGAACGGCGGGGTCAATAGAGGGGATGGATGAAGGGGTGGAAGTAGAGATAGGGAGGTTGGCGAAGGTTTGGCAGCCAGGAGTGGGCGGTGGTGGAGGTGTAGTTGATGATGGTTGAGAAGGTGGAAGAGCTTCAGAGGGGGGAGGAGGTGCTTCTAGAAACTTTAGGTTTGGCACAGCAAGTTGGTAAGGACGAGGAGGGGTCCAAGGGTAGGGCGGTTGGAAGTTGTTGATGTGAGTAAAGGCAACAATCAAAGTGTATAGGATAGAAGTTTCTGTACCATGGAGTGGACGCGCATCTGGTGGACGGACAAAGGTAGCTGAAATGTCTGAAAAGTGAAAGACACGAGCTGGATGCTGCGTGAATTCACAGTTCGTTGCAGTTGGGATATCGGCCTTGTCGTCTGTTGAAACGCCACTGCTGGATGCTTCTTGTTTGCATAGGAACATATATTGATGCTAGAAGCATTCAGTATCGGTCTCGTCCATGTCTGTATGAAGACGTTGAGCTAAAAACCATTCACGGGAATGGGTTGGATGTTGTTGAAACATAGCTCGGGACGGTAAAGGCAAAGATGGTGCCTTGATCAGAATTTTCTTCTTCTTGTGGTTTTCATCTATGATTGGCAGTCTTGGATAGACGCGGTTTGGTTGGATGCGGATGGATGTGGAAGGTCGGATATGTTGGGATGGAGGCATGAATAGCTGATACTTCAAGAACGCTGAACCTTTGAGAGTGTTGCAGAACATATGCTCAAAGGCAGATGGAAAGAATCCATCTTCTTTTGGATCTATAGGCCGAAACTTCAAATCTGCAGGCCGTAGATGAATGATCCACTCGTCCTTTGGTCTTCTTTGTTGTAGAGCTTTCTCAGTGTCTTCGACTGGAGGTACTTTGTGTTGAAGTACTCCAGGAGGATGAGCATTTATGCACCAAGCTCGTACAACTCTAGGATACCTCCGTCTGATAAATCGCTTGAGCGGCAAGTGTTTAATGGCTCCAGGAGGTAGTGCCAGGTATTCTTCCGACGGTTGATGGACATAGTCGTCCATGTACTTCTCCATGACGATCGGAGAGTAGTCAAAACTAAAGTCTGGTTTTGGGAGCTCTGGATGCAGAATGATGGCATTGTCGTCCAGGAGGTTTTGAGAATTTCCTTCAACAAAAAGTAGAGGCCATTTCTATTTGGTTTGCGCCACGGTTTCTGAGGAAGAGGTAAGGAAGGGGATGATGGTTGAGGAGGGAGGTGATTTAGGAGGTTGAATGGAGAGATAAGATTTTGAGATACCGAGGGTAGGAATGGTGCAGGTATAACCTTCATCACCAGGCAACAACATTTCTGGTTCAGGTGTGGCTTGTGTTTCGGTTTGTGGTTGGGTAAGAGGTTTATATGGTTCAATGAGGATTGGGCCTTATCCATCATTGGCCCATTATCATGTATCTCAACACAAAGCCCCAACCATCGTTGGCTTCGCAACAACAGAATCCTATCTAGAGCGATCCCTAGTTGAGGATAAGCAGAGGTTCTACACAGAGTAATCTCACAACCCAAAAGTCCTCATACGGAGCAACTTTGCCAATAACAAGTTGAAACTTTACTTAGAGTGATTTAAACCCAACCGTAAAAGTTATTCAAAGAAAATATAAGTTCCATTAACTTCAATTTGATTATTTAAATAAGCTATCATAAGATAATTAAAATAAGATTTTGCAATATTGAAGATGCCTTAAGAGTATCAAAAGTTCAAACAAAATCAACTCTATTTAAAAGATTAGGTTTTCATAAAACTTGACTTTATAACTTTTAGAATTATTCTTCACAATAGAATCATTTAAAATATTTTTTAAAATATATTTAAAATACGTAAAATAGTTAATAATATGTTTTACTAAAATTCATATTTAACCTTTTATTTTAAAAGATCCACCATTAAGTTTTAAGTACAAAATATAGTGTTTTATAAAGTTATAAAACTCATTACTAGAATAGATTCTAGTAACTGCCAGATTTCAACCTCTGCTTTAAAAATCATTTTGGGATAGTAAAGTATTTTTTCTTAATGTGATCCATATATGGTTAGAAAGGAAATTTTGTCTATCTTCTAAAACAATAAAGATCACCTTAAGAAAAAATCTACAAAAAAAGATACAAAAATAACAAGACAATAAGGTCAGGATGACCTGTTGGAGGACTAGCAAATATGTTTTGCTATTTTTTACATCCAAACAAAACTTTATAGATTCCAAACCATTTATTTTATGAAATTAAACTTAATTTTTTTTTCAAAATGACCAAGAACATAAAAAACAAAGGTCTACATGATTTTATATGATTTTTGACAATTTATAGTTCTCAAAACCACTTTCAGTTAGAAAACAAGTACAGCCTTCAGTTTCCAAAATCATTTAAAATAGAAAACCGAATCAAAATAGGCAAACCATATATGCTTGGAAATAATTTTGTGTCTAATTTTTTTTCATTCAAAGAGTTTCAACGTTTACACAACAGATTCTTCCAGAATTGGGTTTTACCACATGCTGTTAGATTAGCGTTCTCAAAAATCAAGCACAATTTTCAAAGGACTTGAATTTTTCGTTTCTTAACCTTTTAATGTGTTTCTTCAATCCATTTTGGAGAAAATTTTGTCTAGTTTAAAAAAAATAACAAGCACTCAAAAATATTAATCACAACTCCAAATATAATAAAAACAGTGAACTGTGCTTAGACAGAAAATGAAAACAACATCAATAACACAATACATACACCAACGAAAATGGTTTCTTTCATCAGGTTTACAACTTTTTAAAATACCAAAAACATTTATAAGCAACAAACACATCAGTAATAGAATAATCATAGTCCAAACACAAAGAAAAAGGTTAGCTTTCCTTACCTTTTGGCAAGATCCTACAAACTTGAAAGAGGGTTTTCAGAAAGAGGGAGTATCTCCTCCAAACTTTGGTAAGGTGAACCACCAACCAACACCAAGAATAGTTGATATATGACATAAACACAAGAAAGAATAAAGTTTAAAACCAAGGAGGTAAAGAAAAGACTTAGACCACTTAGGTCTTGATAAAAGAGAAAAGATGAAGGAAGAAGATGAAAATGATGGAGCTTTACCTAGCACCACTTCTTGGACACTCTAGCTTCCAACTTCTTCTCCAACACTTAGAGAATTTTAGAACAAGGCTCTCTCTATCTCTTAAGGGCTCACAATTTTTGGAGAGGAAAAGTGAAGGGAGTTTTTGCTTTGGAAGCTATTTTTAAGACTACCTAAGAGGGGTATTTTGGTAACTAGCAAAATGGGAGGCAAGTTTGAATAAAATTTAAAACAAAACTCACTTTCTCCAAGAAGGGAGTGGACGGCCATAAGGAGAAAAACAAGGGGAGGATTAGTGGTTTTAGGTACATTTAAGGACACCATGACAAGACTTGTGTAGGAATTTGGGAAAAAGCATCTAGTTTGTTTGTAACTAATCTAGTTTGTCTAGGAACTAATAGTTAGCTTAGTTGGGCTAGGCTTGGGGGACGGGTGGGTCTAGGTTTAGACAGTAGAAATTTTAAATTTCTCACACTGCCAATGAAAATACGGTGAAATACCAAATTTCATGAAAATAGGTTTTGGGTTTTATAGCACTTGAATCAATTAAAACAATTTAATTGATGTTAGAATCTAAATGAGTTTATGACTCTTTAGAATTTCTCTGATTATGATTGAATTGACTTTGCCTAAGTCAGGCAGTTGAATTTACTTTATCTAACAGGATTTGAGACAGGTTTTTTAGCAGACAGATTGATTAGGAATAGGATTAACTTGAGAGTAAGGAAAACTACCAACTTGACTAGAATTCGATCATAATTAAATTTAATTAATTATAATTAAATTCTATAACCCTACACTGTCCATCAAAACTCTGCAGATATTTCTACACTTATCTTATAGTAGTGCAAATCAAATTCCTGCAGAATGCTTCTCAAGAAATTTACACAAGACAAATATAAGTTTTAATTAATTATTTTCATGGGAAATTAAGTTTAATTTTTCTTTTTAAATCATTCAAACACTTATTCACAGATTAAGAAGAAACAAGTATTACAACAGCTCGACTGAAGGGCTGAGGTGTGTCTCAGTTGGACTGTGAGGGCAACGATTCTTCTATAGAGTGATGCTTGACTAAGTATCTTTTCGACAATGATCGTGCCAAATTTGGGCTGTACACAAGCCCCCCAAGCTCTGAGCTTGAGAAAACGAAGAAGCTTATAAGATATTTCTATACGGTTGAGCCTGATCGTGCTCTAGTATCAAACTGTTTAAGTTGTCTAGTTGGACTTTGTGAACATTTGTTTAGCCAAACTATAATCTAGTAGTGATATATTTGAGGTTTGGGTCCTATCTTGGCCTTATCACGCTGAGCACAAAATTGCCTTTAATAATCCAACTACGGTTGAGGAGGAAGTACTCTAGCAAGACCAAGGTGAAAATACTCTGGCCAAGACTGTGTCAAGTATACTCTGGGTCAAGCTAGTTGGGCTAAAGATATTCTAGGTCAAGTGGGCCGAGTTAAAGGCGTGAAGTTGAGTTGGTTGACTGCAAGATGCTTCAGGCTTTGTAGGTCGAGTTAAAGGCACGAGGTTAAGTTGATCACACTCAACGCGCGAGGTTGAATTGATGATGTAATGATCCGTTATCGCTTCAAGACAACTCTACTATACTACTCTTATAAAAGGTTCATTTTATAAAAGATGTTTGAATTAAGTATTTCAAAATTACGCATTTGTTTTTCACTTTTCATCTTTCGAGGAAACTATAACGATCCTCACCTAACCAAAAGAAATCACCATATATGTATGAGATCTATCCGTATCAACCAATGCCACTGTACAATTATACAAATCAAAATGTTTGCAATAAATTACATACCAACATACAAAAGCCAAAGGTTATATCAACAAGGGGACGGAATACAAAAACACATTCCCTATCACTGGTCACACTATATATCATGTAAAATGAAATAAAACAACTATGCAAAAGAGAATTAACCAAAAAGAAAGAATGTGATCCATCATATTCCATCATCTCCCACCAACAGCTCCACTGTCAACTCTGAGCAGCTGGATCCACTAAAGCCTCACCATCAACTCCCACGTCAACAATATGATCATCATAATCAACCAACAACAACCACAACAACAACAACAAAGCAAGGGTAAGCTTACTAAAAAAAACATAATAGGTATTTAAGGAAACAACTAACAATAATATCGTACTTGTTCATCAAAAGCTAACATACATATTAATTATCATGATTTAACATTGCCATTTACATTCAACCATATAAGGTTCCATAAACAATTCCATGATGCATGATCCCATTATAAATCGATTTCACCAACTGCCATGCCAATGCATGAAAACACTATTCTTGAGAGATTTACAACATTTCGAGCGACTAGCACAACATGCTCCTTAACATAGCACCATCCACATCTATTAGGGCACACTGTAGCTCTAATATATGGATAGAATCAAGCGGTTGATCAGGTTAGATATACATGGGTAATAGCTCACCACGACACAAAGCTTACAACGACCTTGGCCCCCTGTGGAATTGTTCGTCTACTTATCCCCTAAGTCCCAAGTGCAATAACCCCTACTGACCTTTCCGACATTAGGTTGGAGGTTCGTCTAAGCCTTAGCTCCTGTTAACTAACCAACTTACATGCTTGCTCATAACGCAATCACCACTACAGACTTATGCATGCATGCATGTACTACACCATCAACCATCAAACCAATACCAACCATTTAATAAAGTTCAACAACAACACCATGTGGGCTTAAGTTAACACCATACATGGTCAACATCCATTCAACAACTCCATGTAGGCTCAATTTAGCACCATTCAAGCAACCTATACCCTATTGGGAATTTAAAGGAATTCCCATCCACCACAAGTGGAAGTCCTATCTAAGCTACCTTTCACTTCAACCACCCACTCAACAGATTACAACAAGACTCATGTCAAGATTTCTTATTAAAATCATTTGAAAAACAGATCCAAAACTCATCCAAGTGTAATGAAAATGTTTAACAAATTCGCTGAGCGACCCATAATCTCGCTCAGCGAAGACTTCCTCACAAAAAGCCTATTTCTCTCCACAATAGTTCTTGCTCAGCGACCCTAAACACTGCTCGGCGAATACCCAGCTCTAGAGGGCACCTCTTTCTGTCTCTAAGGATCTTTGCTCAGCGATAATAGGGATTACTAAGCAAATCCTGTCTAGGGACTTTTATAGGTTTTGCCAAAACAAAGTTCACCTAGCTAGCATCACTCCTGCTTAGCTACCAATCACTCTAAAGAGTAACAAAATTTTAAAACGTTTCTCTCGCTAAGTGAACAAATTATTCGTTCAGTGGGAGGTTTACCATATAGAGCATCCACTTTTCAAAACAAGGAGTCACTTAGCTTAGCCAACCTTCGCTCAACGATCCACTTCCAAGCATTTTGGAATACCTTTACTCGCTCAACAAACCCCATTTTGGAAAATTTTCATATTTCTCATGAACACTCGCTCAACGAATTGAATACTCACTTAGCAAACAAATTTATTTCCCCCAATCACCACAGGATCAAGAACACTCGCTCAACGACATCATGAGTTGCTCAACAAAGTTCAAGGCCAAGAGCATCAATATGCTCTCAGGGGCATTCTCACTTAGCGAGACTACTTGAAAATTGAACTAGAGTTCCTTTTTGAAAGGACCAAAAATCCAAACTATATCCTTACCCATGCTATAATCAGTCCCATAGAGGTCAAACAATGTCCCCCAACATCTGACAACAACATATCTACCAGATTTCACAGTCATTGCAACGTTTTAACAACAAATCATAAAATTCACCAATAAACCCATTTTTTGCCAAAGTTTCACCATAACTCATACAAATCATGCTTCCAGCATAATCCAAAGTAATATTCTAACATAACAACATCCATAAATTAGACAATCAATAAGTGTAAGTTTCCCTTACCTCTTGGAGTTTCTAAAATCCAAATTTGTGGAAAAGGAGAATGAGAAGACAGAAACCTTAAAGCCAAACTTTTGAGGAAAGCAAATCCTCTCACAACGCAAGGAAATAGGACAAGTCTTGAAATCTTGCTCTAATTCTTGAGAAATAGATGGGACGTTAAGAGAAAATGGAGAGAGCTTATGAGACTGTATTGTGACAAATGAAGGAAGGAAAGGGTGTTTAGTGTTTTAAAAAAGTGTATGGCTTCCGGGGAAACTTTGGGCTCATTAAGACCCAATAACTATTTAATAACTTTCTAAGGTCCAAAAATGGTCTGACGCCATTGTAAAGTCACCAAACCCATACAAATATCATCAATAGGAATATTTAGCTTAGGCAACATTTTTTTCAAATTCCACAATTCAAATCAGAGCTTCTAAGACAACATAACAAAACAACAAACACTCATCTATAATTTATTCATTACCTCTTAATTACATAAATTAAATTTATTTTCCATTTTCAATTTTTTAAATCACTAAATCATGCATTAGGAAAGCACAAGTGTTACAAATGATGCTCAAGGCATGAGGCCAAGCTGATGATGCTCAAGCCGCAAGGCCGAGCTAATGATGCTCAAGGCGCAAGACCGAGCATACTTGCCCTCAAAATAGGAGGCAACTATGCTTGACAGATATTCAGTGTGGTATTCCGTAGTGGCTTGCTCAAGACGTTTTTCAGGTGCAGAGAATGTATTGCTTAGTTTATTCGCTTGAAGCAGGGTTTGTTTAAACTTGTTGCCTCCTTAGGGAGGGCTTTTGGACGACCAAGTACATCGCTTGTTTATCTATACGAAGAGATGTTTATTTGACCTTAGTTGCTTCCTTAAGGAGAATTCAGGTCGATCCTCATGCAACTGCTTGAGCAAGGATCGTTGGTACTCTGAACAATTCCATAATCCTTGTAACTTTCCATTTCTACCTTGGTCAGGTTATGCTTGAAAGAATGCTGAGTTACATGCTCAGTACGCTATCGAGGCGAGTTGTTTGGCCTTTGGAAAAACCTTAAACTTCTTAGTCCAGTATTGGTTCAGTGTATCAATCCTTAGAGAACTTTTGGGTTTAGTTTGGAATAAGCTTGGTGTGTCGGCTCACAAGGTGCAGTGCATCGACCTTTAGGAAAATTTTGGGCTCGGCGTATCGGCCCATTGCGTTCAGCGTGTTAACCCTCTTATGTAACGCTGTGATTTTCTAAATGTATGATTTAGTGGTTTAATAACTAAAAGTTAAAATTAATATGTGATTATGGTGTTTAAAACAAATAAATAAATAGAATTGTTGTTGATTGTTATTGTGTGGTGTTAGCTTTATGTTGTTGACTTGGAATTCCTATCTGAGTTAGGGAATTGAGACAAAGGTGCTTGAGCCAAATTGAGGGTGTTGTTGATATTGATTTGGGTTGTTGAGAGAAAAACAATTAAGTGAGAACCGTTGTGAGCTCTGGAGAGTGAATAGATAGACCCTGAGCTTGGGTGGGCCTAAAGCCTTTGTGAGGCTAGGGAGTTTTAAAACCCCCTCCCCTTCTCATTTCTCTCATTTTCCCGTCTCTCTCTCTCCCTCTCTTCTTTCATTCTTTCAATTTTTCTCTAATCCTTACCAAGATTCTTGAAGTGTGAGACCTAAATCCAGTGAGGAATCACGTTTCTAAGCGTGGGAGGGCTATTTTAGCTTTGCTTTCACCAAGTTTGGCTCAAGGTTCTGCATATATCCCATTTTCTCTTCCCCAAGCTCGGATTCAGAAGCTCCAAGAGGTAAGGGAAGCTTACACCTGTTAGATTTGTGATGTATGAGCATGATTTTGTGTGAATCTTGCCTTGGGTTCGTTCCAAATCTGGTTGTATATGAGTTCTGGTATGATTTTGATAAAATGGGTTTTGAAAAGGGATTTTGATATTTATGGATGATCTATGGAAGAAATCCATTGTAATCAGTTAGAAATGTATTAAAAGTGTCTAGAATTATTTTGTGGTGCTTGGGATGGATTGATTTTGTCAAGAATAGCAGTGGATCGTCTTCCCTACAACTGTAGAAATCACGATTCGGCGCTGGGCGTCAGTTTATGTCGCCAGGCTACAGTTGATAGCATGTTGTCTGAAATGTTGTCAATTAGTGACGAAATTTTAGTTTGGCGACGGAAATTTTGCCTATAGCAACGGATTTTGTCGCTGGGTGACAAAAAGTGGCGTCGGGCAACAATTTTGTCGATTTTTGCTGATGCTCTCTGTGATGTTGACGCCGGGCGACAAAATTGTAGACCTTCTCAATGATGTTGGCACCGGCAACACTCCAATGGCGTTGGGCGACAAAACCCTTAATTCTCCCCTGTTTTTGAGATGTTTGGTGTCAATTTTGTGGTGCTATGCATTGACCCTTAAAGTTGAAATTTTAAGAAACATAAAGATGGGGTTGAATGCTATTGGTTTAATGTTTGGTTTGATAATTGGGAATTTTGGAAAAAAAATGTCTAAATTCCCCAAGAAAGGCAAGTTCATATTGTATACTTGATTGTTGAGGATATTTGTGTCGTTATATAATGAATGGTCATGAGTAAGGTTGTTGATGGTTTGTGAGGTTGATTGTTTTAACCACTTTTCGAATGTTGGATATGTTGTAGTGGAATGTTGCTTAGATAGGACCTTCACTTGTGATGTATGATATTGTTCCTCACAAGGTGGGTTGCTTAGATAGGGCCTTACCTGTTGATTTTGATTGAGGCCGGTATGGTGTTGATGGATGTGAGTGGTTATGGGAGGTAGCTGACGATGGACCTCTTTGCCACTGGATGTATTGATATATATATATATATATATATATATATATATATATATATATATATATATATATATATATATATGTTATATGTGTATTGGTAGTGATTGATGGTGTGTAGCACATGCATTCATGCATAGTTGGCAGCTGAGGTAGCTGATGATGGACCTTATGCCGTGGTGTGGGTAAGCATGTAAGTTGGATGGTAACCAAAGTTGGAACTCAGATGGGCCTCCAACCTAGTACTTGATAAGACGTGGGGTAGCTAACGATGGGCCTTCAGGGATGAGTGGATGGGCAACTTTGTAGGAGGCTAAGGTGATGCAGGCCTTGTGTCGCAGTAAGCCACCACCCATGTACACTTATCTTGACAAACCACTAAGCTTATCCACAGATCAGAGTTTGGCAATCCCTGAATGGTGCTTAAATAGGCCACAATAGGGGGTGAGACCTGGCTGATCGCTCGATATGTTATAAATCTCTCAAGAGTCGTGTCATCATGCATTGACATAATTATGGTGATTGTGATGAAATGTGGAGTCTTGAGTTAAGAACTCTTCTATATGAATATATATGTATGTAGATGTTAAGGACTCTAGATGTATGATGGGGTGCTATATACTCAAGATTGAATGCTGTGAATTGTTGGTGATTACTCATGATTGAATGTTTTGAATTGTTGATGATCTCTATAATTATATGTTATGCCATTGTTTTAGTAAGCTTACCCTTGCCATGTTTTGTTGTTGTTGGTGGTCCTGTTGTTGCTGTTGCACAGATGTGCCTGTGATGATCACGTCTCATGGCGTAGGAGCAGATGGCGAGGCTTCTGTGGGTTTGGCGACTCAGAGTTGAGGATGGAGCCGAGAACTAGTGATGTTTGGCTTGGGAAAGCCAAATTTTGTTGCTTTAGTTAAGGATCAGTTTCTTTATATTCTTTTGATGGGATCGTATAGATTGACCAACTATAGGGAGTTAAGTTTTGTATTCCGCTTCCCTGATGATGTATATTTGATATGTTTAATATGGGTTGGTGTTATCCCATTGTTGATATGATGTGATGATGATAAATATACCAATGTGCGTGTATGGTACCAGGCAAGATAGGTGGATCTTTCAGTTGATGTGTACGATCTATATATATACATATATGTTATGATTGATTATATTCATCTGATAAGGAGTATGTGGTGTATGTTTAGTGGCGACAGATAGGTCGTTACATCTTACATTTTTACTTAAAGTGTAGGCTCTTTATAGGAATCTTTCATATACCTTCCTGTTGTGTCACCATCTTCAACATGATATTTGTGTAAGACTTAACTTGTGAGTTTTGGTGCATCATTACCATAAGTGGACTTCAGGTGGCATTGTTTATATTCCCTAATGCATAGGAGTAACACTCATTATGTCTTCTACAATAACATTGGAGGTGCTTGAGGCACTTGATTTAGCTGGCATAGAATGGTACTTATGGTTTCTTTATTACTTCAGATCTGAAGTGCATGATGAATGCCTTTACCTTGGCATCAAACGTTGCTAATTTTTCTAATAGTATGTGTTATTCATGCCAATTTTTCCATGCTTGATTTGAGAAAAGCTTCCTTGAAGGTGCTCTCGTGTTTTGTAGATATGAATTTGACAACCACTTTAAGGTGAGAACACATTCATTGTCAGACAAGCTCTACTCTACACAATTTTAATCGCTACAAAATATCTTGAGAAGATCAAACAACAAACATGAAACCCTCCACTATTTCATCAATTAAATCTTTCATAGCACAAACCACATTCTTTTTACCTAACATGTCAAGAAGAGCTCGATAAATCATTTCATCCAAACAAGGCCTAGCACCCCAACCTCCTTAATCCTGTAGGTAAAGAATTGGCCTCCATCAAATTACCATGAATCCCACCAATATAGATATCGTGGTTGATGTGTTGACTTGGCCAGGTTTCAGTGTATCAAAATCATTAAGATTCGGTAAGCTAGGTAGGACGACTTGGCTAGGTTTCAGTGTATCAAAACTGTTAAGATTCGATGAACTTGGTGGGTTGGCTTGGCCAGGTTTCAGTATATAGAAACTGTTAAGATTCGGTGAGCTCGGTAGGTTGACTTGACCAGGTTTGAATTTATCGAAACCACTAAGATTCTCAATTTTTTAGGGCTTCTCTTTCGGTTTTACGAGGTAAAACTCATATCTGCAAAGTTATTATCTTAAAAGAAAGACACTTTCAAAACCACTTTGTTATACCCCTAACCAACATGCATGCTTAGCATCGAGTGCAGATTTTTTTCAACTAGTATTTACTGTCTCTGTAATTTCCCTTAGAGACCAGGTTAAAGTAATGTAACCTTGCAATAAATATAAATTAATTAGCTGTAGTATTTATTACAACTATTTTCCACGTTTGAGCCATAACTGAAGGTGTTTCTTTGAAAAATAATTTCTAGTGTTAACAACCTCGTTTTGTTAGGAACTGAGGACACTTCGTCATTTTCAACAAAAATTTTGTACTAGATATTTTAGGACATCACGAAAATCGAAAGACGAAGAACCGAAATTGGCACTCGGTCACCCTCGAATGCCTTCTTCTCCTTATTTATGATATGCTTAGAGACAAACACAAATTAACAACCATTCTATCATGCCTCAATATTATCTTCAATTGGAGTTTCATCATCTACTGCCTCACATTGTTCTTCTAAAGTTGGTGCTTCAATTGCTTTAATTCTCAGTCTCCTTAGAGTCATTTGCTTCACAAGCTTTGGACAGGTAATTAGCCTTTCGAGTTCTCAAGATTGATCGATATGTATCAATCATTGTTGATCTAATAAATGAGAATTAAACTTATGTATATTCGAACTTAGGTGGAAATGCCAATTTTCTTGAATCGAATAGAGGGAGGAATATAATTGGATCCCCGTGCTCTTACAATCCTACCTTTTTAAAAAGGTGAAAGTCTTTAATAATAGTAAGATCACATGTAAAACTATAGAGTATTATGCATCGATCAATTCCTTTCATCAGAATTATCAAGTTCAAAAAGCCATTATGCTACATTAGCGAGTTAGTTAACTCACATAATTCAGATCCATCTCAAATGATGCCAAGAAACACACCAGATGCATGTACCCATTGAATTGTGTACTCTCCCACTATCTCGAGTTTACCAATAGTGAGGTTGCACACAACCCAATTATAATGGAAGTGTCCGAGGCATGCAAATCCACGTATAACGATCAACGTGAGCATTCAATGATATCTACTACTAGAACCTTCAAGGGAGATACCTCTCCACCTCAGATTGAATATTCTCCAACCACCAGAAATCCACTTAATTTCCTTGTTACAAATGACCATACCCCGCACACTGGTTGCATGTAGGGCATTTGTTGCACATTAAATAACAGTTGTGCTTCTTCTTTCATGCACCAAATACAAGTTTTATCATCAATAAATGTTAGCATTGATCTCATTATGCACCAAATACCTATCATACGCTTGAAATCATACTATTATCGGCAAGAAGTTTTCATTATGCTATTATCATGTCATATACCATTCATTGGCATAATATTACAGTGTAAGTAGGAAGTAAATTGTTTAGTGATTGTAACACCCCAATGTTTTCCTTTTAATTAATATGTATTATTAGTATTATTTGTTTGCTTTGTTTTTAATAAAATGGTATTTTAGGAAAAAGAGATATTGGGCCTTTAAAATGGGGTTTTATAATTAGAATGTTTTTAAAAAATTTTTAAGACCCTTGTGTTGGGCTTAGTTTTCATAAGCCCAAAGTTAGCTTTAAGAGTCCTTTAGGTTTCTTGAAAAACTAACCCTTTTCCCTCATTTTCTCTCTCTTATGCCTCTTTGGAGATACTGTGCCATCAATGCCATTATAGTCAAAAAGTGAGGAACCATAAAAAGATGTTATTGGACTGTTCGCATCCTCTTGCTAGAGCTTGCCTCTTTTAAGGCAAGGAGGAGTGAGTTATCTCGCTCATGGGTATGGCTTTGGTCGTGGGTAGAGGGGTTGGCCCTAGATTCAATTGTTTGTGAATTGTATAATTATGTGTGCAAAAGGGAATGCGATTTTCCCCAAATCATTAATGTGCTTTATGGAAATTTCATGTTTAATTTATTATGAACTGTCATGGATTGCTTTTGTTTTTCCTTTTGTACCTAAGTTAGAGATTTAACAGGTTTTAAGGGGATTATGAGTGAGTGAAGAAGTGATTAAGAATTCAATTATTTGTTTTGGAGCATTAAGCTAAAGACAATAAGAAAATAAAATTAAAATTTAGACATCAGACCTGCCTAGTGGGGTTAGATAACCACTGAGCGACTTTTTTCGAAAACTAGACTTCGTGTTGGCACTGGGCAAATGCATTTTTTGCCGGGCGTGTTGACCCGTTGGGCAAGATACACAACCCGCCAGGTGGGGTGAGTCTTGGTGTGACCCGCTAGGCAGCTCTCTTGTCCCATCGGGTGAGTGCAACCTTGGCTACTCCAAAACGCACGTTTGAGTCTCTTCTTCACCTCTTTTTGCGCTTGTGAACTCCTTTTGTGGTCTTTAACTCATTATTGCTTTTTCTGGATGTCTTGTTGAGTTTATACCTTATAATTGTTATTTACCTTAAGAAAATTGAGTATGATATGAACTTGCGTCAATGTTCCATGATAAAAGCCTATGAAAAGATATAAGCATTGTATGTGACCATGCATCAGGACATTGAATCATGTGGAGAAAAAAAGTATGTAGGAATTCAGCTGGTGGAGGTCATGATAGGTTGTCTAACCCTAGCCTTAAGGGTGGTACCTAGTGTGAAAACTCCAATGGCCCATGTTGATCCTATGGAGCCGGAGCATACTAACAAAGCTAGGTAACCCTGACTAGTCACCGAGGAATATCATACTAGTTGAAGGTACGTAAGTTGAAGGCATCAGTACCGATGACACTTCTTATGGCCATGCACTTACTCCTAGTCTACTTTCAAGATGAACTTAGATTGGTACCACATGTACATGTGAAGTAGAAGCTAGGTATTACATTACATATGTTTGTGTGTTCTAATTCTTGCAAATTGATGTTATTTTGATTATGTATATGATGTGTACTCCACCTGTCTCCATTGTCATACTTTGAGTATGATATGAGATGTATTTTACTCCCTTGTTTTCTGGTGTTTTTTGTCTATGTCTATGATACACAGGTGATGTTCAGCATTTTAAAGGCTTTAAAAAAAAATCCACCTTAATTTCTACTACTGAGCTATTAGAGCTTGAATTTGAGTTATAGAAAAGTTGACAGTTAAGGGTGTTACATCAATTCATTCGGCTGTGTGTGTTATGTGTTCATTGTGTTTCCATGTGTACTGTAACGACGCACTGTCGCTACTACACCACTCCATTGTACTCTACCAAACTGATGTAAGCATAAATAAATATATATATATATATATATATATATATAAACACACGTATACATGTCCTGAGAGAACCATCCATCTCTCCTACAACCAACATGCATGTCTTTAAAACTTATAAAGAACCAAAGAACCAGGGGGATAACTTCAAAGCCAAAATAAATAAAATATACATCAACAAGGGGAAAGGGGTACAAAACACACTCCCTATGACTGGTCACACTATACACCCCCATCAAAAGAAATGAAACAAGATAAACATCAAAAAGCGAATGTGTGACTCCTCGCGTCACACTATCCGCTACTAGCAGATCCACTTTCAGCTCTGGGTAGCTGGATCCACTGAAGCCTTGCCATCTGCTCCCACACCAACGGACGTGATCATCACAGTCACACCAACACAACAACAGCAACAAAACAACCACAACAAAAACAACAAGGCAAAGGTAAGTTTAGTTTTGAAAACATCATAATATATCATCAACAATTCATAGAATCATCTACATGCAATTACGAATTGTAAATCACAACACTATGGGTTTCGTAACATCAATACACATCACACAACGACTTCACCACTACCATGTCAATGCATGAAGACACGACTCTTGAGAGATTTACAACACCTCGGGTGATCAGCCAGGTCTCACCCCCTAATATAGCATCAATAGCACCCAATTTTGTGCCTCTTACCATTCAAGGGTTGCCAAACTTTGATCTGCGGATAGGATTATGTGGTGTGTCGAGATAAGTGTATGTGGGTGATGGCTCACCATGGCTCAAGATTTGCACTACCTTGGCCCCTTGCAGAATCGCCCATCCATTCATCCCTGAAGGCCCATCTTTAAGACCCCACGTCTTATCTAGGCACTAGGTTGGAGGCCTGTCTTAGCTGCAGCTCTTATCAACCAGCCAACTTACGTCCCTACTGTAACACCCTCATTTTAACCTGCTTGTTTGTTTTCTAATTATTCTATGATTAATTGTGAAAAATCAAATGGAAATCTCAAGGGTATGGTTCTCATGGTTATATTCATATTAGCAACTTTTATCTAGTTTAGATTTTATTTTATTTTATTGGGTTAAGGCCCGGAAGTAATAAAACAATCGGTTCGTCCTTAGAAACTTGCTTAATAGGATAAAATAATAAAAAATTAGCTAGAGAGGTTTAAAAATTATTTTTAAACCATATTTATATTCAAAATAATTAATAATATTTTTAAAAAATTTTGGAAATTTTTCTGAGACAATTTTTATGAAATGATCGATCTACCCTTAGCCGACTGTGAAAGTCAGCAGGAGACTCTTAACCTCAAAAAATTCTGAAAAATTTATATTAAATATATTTTAATTATACCAATATTATTTTAATGTAAAAATAGTGAACATCCAAAAAAATATATTTATTTGGCAAAATTGGATTTACTGGCTTAATAAATGTCTTTTTTAGTGAAAAAATTATTATAAATAATATATACATGAGAAAAATATGAAAAAAATTTGTAAGGCTCACAAAAATATGCTTGAAAACGTGGTGTGGCCAGATTTTCCAAAACCCTACCCAAAATTCCTATCTAATTTTGTTGCATTAAATTAATATTTAATTTTTTTAATATCTAATAATTATATAAAATATTTTTAGACCTTTGACTGGTCTGGGATGTTTCCCCTCAGCCCACATGTGGAAAGTACAAATAAAAATGATATTCTATGCTTTTTGACTCAAAAATTAAATTTAAAATGCCTACTTTTTGTCCTATAAGTAAACCCCATCAACCACTAGACTATTACGCTTTTTCCCTTCAGAAAATTAGAGCCCTCTCCCTGCCTCCCAGCTGTTGGAACCGTGCAACACCTCCTTCCCCCAAGCTCTTGAAATTTTTTTTCTCTCCATTAAAAGACCTCCACCAAGTTTAAGCTCCTAAACCTCCAAACCACCCCTCCTCTTCTATTTCTCCACCAACCAACCATATTTAGAGGTAAGGGGGAGTGAGGTTTAAGCTCTACATTTGTTTCTTAATGGGTGTGTGTGTGGGTTATCCCTTAAACCCAAATAACTTACTAATCCTACTACTATTACTATGTAACAATTTATATTCTTGATCATTTTAATTCTTGCTTTATTAAGTCATTTACTTTAATGTTCATTTATTTTCTTGCTTTGTTATTATTCCATTATGCTGCCATATTTTTTTATTTGTGCTTTATTTATATTTTTGTCCATTTACATTATGTCATTTACTTTATTGTTTAAGTTCTTACTATTTAAATTCTTGCCCTTTAATTTTTGCTTTACTTATTGCAATTTATATTTGCCCATTTAAATTATTGTCATTTATCTTATTGTTATCTTGGTCATTATCATTTATTTTTTTTGTGTTAAATTATTTTCATTGTTGGTACCATATTATGACTTAATATCCTATTATAAATAACCATCAATGAGCCTATTTTTATGTAAGCTAGTTATTTTCTTGAAAACTAATTTTTAAGCCTCAAGATCACTTGGAGCAACAAATTTTGGAAACCATTTTCCTCTTAAAGGCTCTCGACCATGCTTAAAGAAAAGGATAAGAAATATTTTTTTTGTGTCAATTAACTTATTAGAATGGGTAAGATGATTGAGAAATAATAATTACTTATAAAATCAATTTTTGGACCACATAGAAAATGAATTTAATTTCTAAAAAGAAAAACAAAAATTTGGACTTTTTCAAAAGAAGGGCATACGGCCCATTGAAAAATGAAATAATGAAGAAAATGAATTTTTCATTTAGATTTAGCATTTTTGACAATTACTTGAATTAATTCAAATTGGTGAGAATAAATCTTAGGAAAAGTTAAAGAAAAAGGTTTTCTTGAAAAAGCAAGTTCTATTAAATTTTTGTGGATTAATCTAAGAAATAAAGTTTTGTCAAAATTAAGTAAATGGACTTTAGGCCCAAACTAGGAAATTTTTTTAGAAATAAAGACCTTATGGACAAATTTTAATTTGTTACCATTCAACTATTATTTTGAACAAATTATGGCTAGTATGGAAATAAATAAATAATCTTGTTCAAATCAGGTTAACAAATGTTTTGGTAAAAAGCATGCAATTACATGATTTTCTTCAAGAAATTAGAAGTTTGGGTTTTGTAAGATGAACACCCCAAATTTTAGTAAATTGAGATAACTAGAGAGAAACTCTAAGTATGCTCTGTGGTTGCAGCACAGTCTGACCTTCCACATCAGACAAGAACTTCTCTTCAAATTTTATTACTACGTCCTAGTCATGATTGTAGACAAAAGTTTTCTCTTTAAAATAGTCTAATTTGAAAAGTTAGAAAAGGATAAGGATAAAACAAAGTAATTAAAATAAGAACTATGATAAATATGAGAATGAATATGTATGTAACTTTGATTGTTGATATTTTGCTTCTTATGACATTCGCATCAAATTATTTCTAAGTTTTAAGTAAGAGTGATGGATGAATGAAATATCTGTGATGAGTAACTCTGGAACTTTGCTGGATTATCCAGAGAGTATGTCTTGAAACTTAGAAAGAAAAATCATAGGAAAACCCCGATTAAGTTAGGACCATGCTGAGAAGCATGAGTGTCGGTGTTTGGGAAGTCACAGTATGGTACACTATGGGATGAAAGGTAGGGACCATTGGTCAGGTCTTAAGGGTAAAGGTGCTGAGTTGTGAACATCCCAATGGCCAGGTTAGCACCCTGAGCCGGGGTAAATCACGTAAACCGACTTGGCAACCTTGACGCCTGCTCAACATCACCATAATTGGTGTAGTGTATATCCTTGATGGGCGTGTGGCCCTTTCCTCGAGGATGATGATTATGACATGGATATTTGCACCTTGTGAGGAATTATACAAACTCCCAATTGCTTCCCAGGGATTCCTGATGGTTAAAGTAAATCATCAGAGATAGGTATGGATCCATATGTCTGGTAAAGGTTGAGATTGAGTCGTAATAACATAGGTCAAACCTTAGGATTCCCCTGATTGCTTGTTTAATTTTTTGTTTGTAGCCTATTAAGAAACGAATGAGGCTTTTATAAAAACCTCACTCCTTTCTTATTTGTTTCTTTTCATATATGATCGTGGTACAAGCAAATGGACTCTGAGGACTGGCAGTGACGACTACTCTACGTATGGCTTTTGTAGATTTTATAGGATGACCTAGCCTAGCATAGACCTATACTACTCTGACATAGGTCATTTGTTGTACAGCTACGAGTGGATATTTAGGATGTACTTTTGTTGTATTTGCTGATGTATTTCTTATATATGTACTATGATTTTGTACGTAAGACTTGACATTTATTTCACGATCATGGTTCTTTATATAATGTCTCTTGGAATTACTAAACGTTTGCAAAAAAATAAGTACGTATTAGTTTTAAATCAAGCCGACATTCTAACAAACGAATTAAGAAATAATAAAATAAAATGAATGTATGTCTTATTATAGTGGATGTTACACCTACCCACACCATGACATGTGTAACAACCCTCTATCGCTACAATACTATCTACAACTTCATACTCCTCTAAGATATTCAGTCGATCACATTAAATATCATTACATCACCATATATACTAGTGAATATACATACATTATATAAAACAAAATAATATGCAAGTCAGTTTATATACATCACCAAGGGAGAAATATAAACACAAAATAATACTCCCTATAGTTAGCTATACAATATGTACATCAAAACAAAAAAAGAAAGACCAAAAGGATCTCTTCAAAAGATCCACCCACAAGGACCTTAAAACTCTAACTGGAAACCTCCACCCTCAGATGTGGGAAGCCAGATCTGCTAAAGCCTTTCCCTCTCCTCCCACGTCAAAATGACGTAATCATCATAGTCATAGCAACACACATAACCACACTAGCAACAACAGCAACCATGACAACACAAAATAGAACAACAAGGCAAGGGTAAGTTTACGTAATAAATAAACATATAATAGACAAGATTTATTTCATAAAACCTTCCACTTACAACAATCATGAAATTAAAATCACAAAAGAATGAGTTTCCACAAAATCACTATATACATACCATACTTTCAACATCAACATATCAATCCATGAATGACATGACACTCGAGAGATTTACTATATTTTGGGTGATCAGCCAGATCTTATCCCCTAGCATGGCCTTCCAAGTACCATTCAGGGATAGCCAAAACTCTGATCAATGGATAAGCTTATGGTTGTTAGGATAAGTGAATGTGGGTGGTGGTATACCGCGACACAAGGCTTGCACTGCCTTGGCCTCCTGCGGGATTTACCCATCCACTTATCCCCTAGGCCTATCTTTCAAACCCCACTTCTTATCCAGGCACTAGATTGGAGGCTCGACTGAGCCGCAGCTCCGTTCACCCCCAACTTCCATGCCTGCCCGCATATGGCATGAGGTCTATACAACCTCAGCCAACAACATATGCATGCAAATGCATGACTCACCACAATAACTCATACACAATCATTCATCAATATCCATACATAGATATGTACCAACATAATATCACGTGGCCTACTCAGCACCACCTGTGGTCCAACAGTCACTACCAACTCTATGCAGGCCCAATCTAGCCTCTTGCATGGTCAACAAGTAAGATATCTCATCATCACAACATATTCCAACTAGTGGAGGCTCTACCTAAGCAACCTTCCACTCAATTACCATTTTTTTTTTTTACATTTTATCAAACCAATTCACAATAATAATAAAGAAAACCAACAACCAAGTTTGGAAGAATAACAACAACATGTAGAGGTCCTATCTAAGCAACCTTCCACGTCAACACATACCCAACAACAACAACTCAACCAAAATTATTCATTCATATCCACATGCATATTTATTTATAAGTCACACCATCACACCACAATAGCTTGAGGCCCACATAACCTCAGCCAACAACATATTCATTCAAAAGTATATATATCTTCACGGCAATCAACTCAATCACAATACACCGCAACAATAACAAAGTTCATACTTTCATTTCACATCAACACAAACCTCGTAAACCAAGCACACATGACAAATAAGTCTTTCTTTTAAAGCTAAACATTTTTCCAATATTTCAAAGGAACACACCTAAACATCAAATCCAACGTAATCAACTACCTTTCACATTCTTACTTGGATTCAAGTCTCACTCAACTAAAATAACAAAATCACACACATTTTTTTTTAGTAGCATCCCGCCTGGCGGCACATCATTATCGCCCGGCGGCATACTGTAGAGACCTATTTTTGGTCTCTAGTTGATTGGCGCCCGGTGGGATAGAAGCATCACCCGACGATGTTCTTCCAAGAGCCACCTTCTGGGCTCGGGAAGAACCTCACCCGGCGGGAAGGGGCCATCGCCTGGCATCACTCGCGATGCGAAGAGTATTTAGGCTTCGATTCTTCAATTCCATGAATTCTAATTGCTATACAATCATTCTAAATCAATTCTAAACACTTTTATTGCATTTCTAACCGATTATACAACAATTTTAGCCATCAAACAACCTTAAACCTCAAAATTTCTTTCAAAACCCATTTTGTTTCAAAACTTTCATACTCAAAGTTTCCACCAAAATCAATCCATTCCAAGGCAAGAAATCAACACATCCATGATCACAAACACGGAATCAAGTAATAGTAAGCTTCCCTTAGCTCTAAAAGCCTTCGAATTTGAATTTAGGTTTCTTGAGAGTTTGGTGTTTTGAGCCAAAACCTTCCAAAATCCACCATCTTTTTCACAAGAACAAGGAATCTAGATTTGATATCTTGCTAAGCCCTTGAAGACTAAAAAGATTTAGAGAGATTGGGAGAGATGAAGAGAAGAGAGAGAAAGTGAAGAGAGAGAGTGAAAATAAGGAAATGAGAGAAAAAGCTACCTCCCCCTCTTATATAGCTGAACCCTCTAGAGCTCTCACATGAACTTTTGGCCAACTAAGGCTAAAATCTTGCCAAACCATTGTTCTTATCTCAAAACTGGTTTAACTCAACTGTTTTTCCTCAAAAGCCTAAAATCACACTCTTAACACATCCACATTGGGTCAAGCACATATCTCAAGTTCCTTAAATTCAAACCGGTATTTCAAACATCCAGCACCAAATCATCACATACAACAAACTATACAGAGCATCAATTCATTTATTTCTTTTAATCTCCTAGATGACATATCTAAGTTCCACTTTTAGTTATTAAAACACTTAATCATGCATTAGGAAAACAAGGTGTTACAACATGAGGTCTACCAACCATAACCTTAGCCAACAACATATGCATAAAATGCATGTACCACATTACAACATCAATTCAACAGCAACAAGTCAACATATTGATATATTAAGTAACAACACCAGGTAGGCTCATTCAGCACCACACATGGCCTAACAATTAATACCAACCCCATGCAGCCCAATCCAGCCCTATGCATGGTCAATAGGTAAGGCCCTATCTAAGCAACCCATACTCTATGAGAGAAAACTCAAACAATAACATTATTCACAACAAGTGGAGGTCCTATCTAAGCAACCTACCACTCCCTTTTACATTTTCAATAGTTCTTACATTAGACGCACATTAGGAGTCCTTTCCCAACCACGTTTGATACAGTTACACTTTTAAATTTAAGTCAATAGCAGAATACTCCATTCGCTCAACGGCCCATATGCTTGCTCAGTGAAGACCTTCCTTACAGAGGACCCACTTTCCCCCACGAAAGTTCTCGCTAAGCGAACAACCACTCCAAAGAGTACCCCATCTCTATTTCCAAGATTCTTGCTCAGCTACAACAAGGGTCGCTCAGCGAATTTGTTCTAGGGACTTCCTCCAATTTACTCTCACACACAATTCACTTAGCGAGTATCCTACTTGCTCAGCAACTAGCCAATCTAGAGAGCAACCAAGTTCCAGACATACCTCTGGCCCAACGAACATATTTCTCGCCCAGTGAAGGACTTACAACAGAGAGCACCAACTCTCCAGGATCTCAAATTGCTCAGCGAGTTCAGTCCTCGCTCAACGAATCACTTCTAGACCTTCTGGAATGTCTACTACTCGCTCAGTGAGTCTCCCACTCACTTAGCAATCTACCTTCTAGAAAATTTCTAGATCCTTAAGAACACCTGCTCAATGAACAGAATATCGCTTAGTGAATTACTTCCTTTTCCTCTATCATAACTACCACTCAAGAACACTCGCTCAGCAACTCGAAGGTTTGCTTAGCGAACTCAAACTCGCAAGCATTATTCCACTCCCAGGGCATGCTCACTCAGTGAGAGCCCTAGTTGCTCAGTGACTATCCACTGACAAAACCAGAGACTTTCATCGAAAAACCCAAAAATCCAAACTTTACACTCACCCATGCCCCAGAATCAACCCCGAAGAGGTCGAATAACAACATACAGCATTCCACAACATCATACTTCACAGATTTCACACCAATCATATCATTTCAACAATAAATCATTACATTCAGCAACAACCCATTCTCAAATAAATCTCAACACAACTCAGTCAAATCACATTTATAGCATAGTACTAGACAACATTCACACACAACAACGTTCATACATCAAGAATTCAATAAGTGTAAGCTTCCCTCACCTCTTGAAGCTTCTAAAATCGAATTTGGGGAAGAGGAAGATGTGGAGAATGTGAGCTCTAGAGCCAAACCTTCAAGGAAATTTGTCCTTCTTAACACAAGGGAATGGGATCAAGGCTTGAAATCTCGCTATACACTTGGTGGGTTTGAGAGAGTTTAAGAGATGAGAGAAGATGGGAAGGGAAATTTGGTACCTTTAAGCTCCGCCAGGCCTCACAAAGGCTTTGGGCTCACTAAGGCCCATGGTTCATCTAATCACTCCCCAAGGCTCACAACTAGCCCAACACTGTTGTTCCCTTAACAACCCAGATAAACACAACCAACACTCTCATTTGGCTTAAGCACATTTTCCTCCAATTCCCTAAATTCAAAATGGAAATTCCAAGACAACAACACAAAACCATAACCACACAACAACAATTATTTACTCATTTTAATTACTGAGATCACATTTTTAATTTTCACTTTCGATTATTAAATCACTAAATCACACATTAAGAAAACACAGGCGTTACATGTACTCCGTGGTTTATTTGTTGAATTTGTGTGTTGTGGTTGATTACTTCTGGCTTGTGTAGGAATTAATGGCTGTTGGTAGGAACGACCATACTATCACTGATGCTCTCCATGCCTTAGCTCAGGCTGTGGGGAGGAATCAGAATAGGGAGGATGAAGCTGCTGAGTTTCATGGACTGGATAGGTTCTAAAGGAACAATCCACCGACTTTCAAGGGGGGATACGACTCTGATGGTGCACAAAATTGGTTGCAGGAAATCAAAAAGATGTTCCAAGCCATGGCGTGCACAAACGCTCAGAAGCTAACTTTTGGTACCTTTATGCTAGTTGAGGAGCCGAGTATTGGTGGGAGAATACCCGTCAATAGTTGAAAGCTGGAGATAGAGCCATTACTTGGGAAGTCTTCAAAGTGGTGTTCTTGGATAAGTATTTTCCCAAGGACATCCATAATCATGAGGAGAAGGAGTTCTTGGAGCTCAAGCAGGGCAACATGACTGTGGCTGATTATGTAGCCAAGCTCGAGGAACTGTCAAGGTACTTTCCTCATTACCATAAAGAAGCTAGGAAGCATTCTAAGTGCATGAAGTTCGTGAATGGCCTACTGTTAGAGGATAAACGTTATTTATAATTCTTAGGTTTTTATGGTTAAGTTTTTATAAAATGTTAAGTTTGAGCTATATTTTAAGTCAATTAAATTAACAAAATTAAGTTTTTTTTATTTTGTGAATATAAATGGTTTTTGCTTATTTTATATGTTATTATGTGTAGATTAGAGGCCCAATAACAACTTTGTGGACAGCCCAAAAATTGAAGGTCCAACCCAAGTGTGTCAATGAAAATTAAAGTTAAGTGTGAAGGCTTAGCCCTCATCTCAATGGCTAGAAAAGATAATAGTCAAAAGGCTAAGCGCCCATCTACCAGAGAGTTATTATTTAAAGGGTGCCCAATGCATAGAACAGAGTGCTAAGCGCTCATTAATGAGAGTCTTTATTATTTGAAGTGACTTTTTAGAAGAATTGAAGAAGACTGATCATTTTCTGAAGGAGTTTTGTGAAGTGAAAAAGAGTTAAGTGGTTGGAGTTCCTTTCCAAAGGCTTTCAAGAGCAAGAAAACAAGAAATTGCAATTGAGGACTGTAAGATGATTATGAGTGGCTAGTTCCTTAGTTGTTGGGGTGTAGGTTAGCTAGATTGATATCTCAATGTAAATGTTATACTCCGTTTCTATTTGAATTCCAAAGTTTTATGTTAGTATTTGATTTCTATTCTTAATGCTTTCTTTGGATTAATCAATCTTTGAATGATCTAAGAGTTTGATTAGTGATTAGGAAATACTAGTTAAATTTGAACTGAAATCAAGTACCTAATGAGACATATTTCTGGATGGGATTTACTTTATTAGATAAAAATAGAACTCTTGTTCTTAATGCAATTTTCGCAATTGAACTGCCTAAGGGATTAGGAGTTGATTGTGGAAATTAGGTTTATGGTTTAAGGGATTGAATCATAAGTAATTGTGTAGACTCTTCTTAGCATTGAAACTTAGAATTTGAATAGATAATCTTTTTGAGCATGAGATGGATATCTAGGCTAACTGAACCCCCAACAGTTTTTATATTTGCAAGAACCCTTTTTAATTTTATTGTCTTCTAAAATTTTAAAAAGAGTGAAATTATTAGTTTTATGATTTTATTGTTAAAGTTTAAATTTGCATGCTTAGAGGTAGATTGAAATTTTCATTTAATTGTCAAATAGTGGTAAAATTAGGAAATGCTAGGCACTAAGCTAAGTCTCTAAGGGAATGATACTTTTATTCACCCTTGCTATTTATGTGACTTGGTATACTTGCCAAGAGGGTAAACAAGTTTTTGGCGCTATTGCAAAGGACTTTGTTCTTCCGTGCTAGTGAATCCAAATTTTCTACTAATTAGGACATTGTTTTATATTTTATATTTTATTGTTTTATTTTAATTTTCTTTTCTTTCTATTTGCATAAATTGTTTATAAATATTTTATTCATACTACCTTGATCTTTTAGTTTAGTCTATGCGAGATACAATTTTACCAGAGCAATTGTTATTCGATCTTGATGTTAACAAAACAAAAAGATCAAACAGAAACAAAAAAGAAAGACGATCTGCTCAAAAGAGAAAGAGACAGAGAGAACAAATAGAGCAATAAGAAATTATGGCAGAGAATGAAGAACAGCAGTCGCAAAGAAGAACACTTGTTGATTGTGGTCGGAGAAATGGACCATGGTACTTTTCTAGCATTGCCAGACCTCCTGTAGCTACAAACAACTTTGAAATGAAGCCAGCTGTCTTGAGTCTTATACAGCTGAATGCATTTGGCGGACTCAGCCATGAAGATCCTTATGATCACTTGGGCATTTTCTATGACTTTGTGATACTATAAATGTAACATCCCAAGCGCTGACGAGGGTGGGTAGTGATCGTTGATGCAAAAGAGATGAGGCATAGATAAAGAGCGGCTCCTGGCAGGCTTCTAGCGGGAGGGGTACATGAATGAATCAAATACACACCAAAATGAGAAGAATCCATAGGCCGTGTAGGTATAAGACTATACAGTTGAGGATAGCTTAAAGGAATTAATAAGTGCTACCTATACCAACAAGATGCATCTACTTTTCAGTAGCCTGTCACTTAAGAACACCACAGTTAAGCGTGCTTGACTTGGAGCAATTCTGGGATGGGTGACCTCTTCTGAGGTTTCTCAAGAAGCGTGTGAGTGATGACAAAGCACGCTGAAAAGTCTTGTGTTGGTTTGTGGGGACAGTCTTCAATCCTGAAAGTGGCCAAGCGTTACAGTAAAGATAAATGGAGTCACTGAAGAAGCAATCAGTCTTCGTTTATTCCCTTTTTCCTTGAATGACAAAATAAAGACATGGTTGTAATCACACCCAAACTAGAGCTTGTCACAGTGGGATGTGGTGAAGGAGAAGTTTCTAACAAAATTCTTTCTAGTTTCTTGTTATGTTAAGGCAAAAAGAGAGATTAACTTTCAGTCATAAGGAAGGTGAACCCTTGTATGAGGTATAGGAAAGGTACAAGCAATTGTTAAGGATATGTCCCAATCCTGGGATAGATGAGTTAACTCAAATGCAAATTTTTTTGTCATGGATTAAGGCCACAAATTAAGTTGATGTTGGATGCTTTAGTAGGAGGATTAATGGATACAAAGATAGTTGATGAAGCAATAACTTTGATAGAAGTAATGGCTTCTAATGATTATTTGATTCATTATGACGGGGCAGCAGTACCAAGGAAAGAGAAAGGTTTGCTGGAGCTGGATTCTCAAACAGCTTTGTTGGCTCAGAATAAGATTCTCACTCAACAAATTGAAGCGCTTACTAAGCAAATTTCTTAAATTTCTTAGCAAATTTAGGTTATACAAAACACTCCAATGCAATAGCATCAAGTCATGAAGTGTGATTTTTGTGGAGGGGATTATTTGAATGGTCACTGTGAGGCTAATTTTCAAGAAAATGTGAATTTTTTGGGGAATCAAGGAAGGCAAGTTACTCCAATGAATTACCATTTTTCTCACACTTACAATCCAAGTTGGAGGAATCACCTTAGTTTCAATTGGAGGTTGAATGGGGGTCCTTCTAATAAACCACCTTTTCAGAATGTATAGAATTCTTCTCCATCTATAGACTGAACCATGAAGTTCGAAGAAACTTTGAACCAATTTATCCAAGTCTCTATTTCTAATCAGAAGAACATTAAGGCTTCTATTAAAAATTTAGAGGTGCAAGTAGGCCAACTGGCTAAGCAATTGGCAGAATAGTCAATGCAACTCTTTCAGGGAACACTCAAACAAATCCAAAAGAGCATTGTAATGCAATTACAACAAGGAGTGAAAAGGTGTTAGGAGAAGTGAATGGAGAGAAAAATAGTGAGAAAAGTGAGGAGAAAATTGATGAAGAAAAAATGAGAGTGGGAAAAAAGATAAAGATGGAAAAGAAAAAAAAATAGAGAGAAAAAAGAATGAAGAAGAAGAAATTGTTAATGGAAGTGAAAAAAAAGGTAAAATGGTGGATAAAAGAGTTTCTTCTCCTATGAAGTTACCTTATCCTCCATTGGAGAAGAAGAAGGATAAAAAGGAACAATTTGTTCATTTTCTTGATATCTTCAAGAAGCTTTATATTAACATTCTATTTGCTAAGGCACTAGAACAAATGCCTACATATGCAAGGTTCATGAAAGAGCTTTTAACAAAGAAGGGAACATTTAAGGAGAATGAAACTGTGGCTTTAACAAAGGAATGTAGTGCCATTCTTTAGAGAAAACTTCCTCCAAAGTTAAAGAATCCTGGTGGTTTTACTATTCCTTGTAACATTGGGAGCATGGTCATTGGAAAAGCCTTATGTGATTTGGAGGATAGTATCAACTTGATGCCTCTTTCAATGTGGACGAAGCTTGAGGGAGAAGAGATCAAACCTACAAATATGACTCTTCAGTTTGCTGACAGGTCCATAAAATTTCCTCATGGAACCATGGAAAATGTACTTGTAAATGTGGATAAACTTATCTTTCCAATGGATTTTGTTATTCTTGATATAGAGGAGGATGTTGATGTACCTCTCATTTTGGGAAGACCCTTTTTAGCAACAGCTAGAGCTCTCATTGACATGGAGAAAGGACAATTGATGTTGCATGTGCAAGATGAAGTGGTTACTTTTAATATTTTTGAAACTATGCATCATCCAAATGATAAAACTCAATGTTTAAGAATTGATGTTCTTGATGAAGTAATAGGTGACGTGAAGAAGTAGCTTTGGCCTTGGACACCTCTTGAAAAAGAAATCATGAATTCTATTGATAGCTTTACAGAAGATGAATAACAAATGATTAATGAATGTCTTTCTCAATTAAAGGCGCAAAGAATGGAGAAATCTATACAATTAAAGAAAGAGGAGTTGACAAAGGGTGAAAAGCCAGAACAAATTAAGGTTGAATTGAAACAACTCCCAATTGAGTTTAAATATGTTTTTCTTGAAGGACAAAATAAGAAGCTAGTCATCATTAGTAGTTCCTTGACTAATTTAGAAAAGGAAAAGCTAGTGAGAGTCTTGAGAATGAATCAAGGTGCTTTGGGATGGTCAATCACTAATTTGAAAGGCATTAGTCCTTCTTATTGCATGCATAGAATTATGATGGAAGAAGAATACAAGCCAGTAATGCAACTTCAGAGGAGGCTAAATCCAAACATGAAAGAAGTGGTGAGGAAGGAGGTGCTGAAACTTCTTGAGGTAGGGATCATTTACCTAATTTCTGATAGTGCATGGGTGAGTCCTGTGTAAGTAGTTCCAAAGAAAGGTGGTATGATTGTAGTTCAAAATGAGAAGAATGAGCTAATTCTTACCAGAACAGTTACTGGTTGGAGAATGCATATTGACTACCGTAAGCTCAATTAGGCTACAAGAAAAGATCATTTTCCATTACCTTTCATGGGTCAAATGTTGGAAAGGTTATCTGGTCAATCTTATTATTGTTTTCTGGATGGATACTCTAGGTATAATCAGATTGTGGTTTATCCAAGAGATCAGGAAAAAATAACTTTCACTTGTCCATTTGGAATCTTTGCATACAGAAAGATGCCCTTTGGCCTTTGAAATGCACTTGCAACATTTCAAAGGTGTATGCTTTTTATATTTTTAGATTTGCTTGAAAAATGTATTGAGATTGTTATGGATGATTTTTTAGTTTTTGGTTCATCTTTTGATTCATGTTTGATTAATCTTGATTTGGTTCTTGAGAGATGTATAGAAACTAACCTTGTTTTGAATTGGGAAAAGTGTCACTTTATGGTGCAGGAAGGAATTGTATTGGGACATAGGGTTTCTCAAAGAGGAATAGAAGTGGATAAAGCAAAGGTGGATGTAATTAAAAAATTACCACCTCCAACAAATGTGAAAGGAATAAGCTTTTTGGGCCATATGGGTTTCTATAAGAGATTCATTCATGGTTTCTCAAAAATTGCTAAGCCTTTAAGCAATTTGTTAATAAAGATGTTCTTTTTGTGTTTGATGATGATTGTTTACAAGCATTTGAAAGTTTGAAAGAAAAATTGATTTATGCTCCTATACTTGTTGCACCTGATTGGAATTTGCATTTTGAATTGATGTGTGATGCTAGTGATTATGCTTTAGGTACAGTGTTAGGATAGAGAAAAGAAAAAGTGTTCCATGCTATACATTATGCTAATAAAGTGCTTAATAATAATCAAGTGAATTATGCAACCACAAAAAAAGAATTAATGGCAATTGTATATGCATTGAAAAAGTGTAGATCTTATTTGATTGGATCAAAAGTGGTTATGTTTATTGATCATTTTGCAATAAAGTATTTGTTGAATAAAGCAAATTCCAAACCTAGACTAATCAGATGGATTTTGTTAATGCAGGAGTTTGACATAGAGATTAAAGATAAAAAGGCAGTGAAAATGTCATTATTGATCATTTATCTAGATTACAGAATGAAGAAGTGACTGGAAATGAAAAGGATAGTCAGGATGAATTCCCAAATGAAACACTACTGATGGTGCAAGAGGAGAGACCATGGTTTGTAGATATGGCAAATTTTAAAGTTGCTGGAGTGATTCCTAACCACTACTCCTGGCATAGAAGAAAAAGTTTTTGAGTGATGCAAAATATTACTTGTGGGATGACCCTTACTTATTTAAAAGAGGGCTTGATAATCTTCTGAGGAGATGTGTCAATCATGAAGAAGCAATGAAGATCTTATGGCATTGCCACAATTCACCATATGGAGGGCATTTCAATGCGAAAATGACGGTAGTAAAATTCCTTCAATCTGGTTTTTATTGGCCTTCTCTTTTTAAGGATGCCCATTTTCATGTTAAAAGTTGTGATAAATGTTAGAGGACAGGAAGGATTTCTAAGAGATATGAGATGCCTTTATAGAACATCTTAAAGGTGGAAGTCTTTAATTGTTAGGGCATCGATTTTATTGGACCATTGCCCTCCTCTCACTCACATCAATACATTCTTGTGGTAGTGCATTATGTCTCTAAATGGGTTGAGGTAATGGCTGCTCCTACAAATGATGTAAAGACAATGATTAAGTTTTTGAAGAAGAATATCTTTGCTTGTTTTGAGTACCAAGGGTACTTATAAGTGATGGAGGTTCACATTTTTGCAACACTCAGCTATGGAGAGTTCTGGAAAAGTATAAAGTCAAGCATAAAGTTGCTTCTCCATACCATCTGCAGACAAATGGGCAAGCGGAGGTTTCAAATAGAGAGATAAAAAGAATTTTGGAGAAGACAGTCGCTTCTTCTAGAGAGGACTAGTCAAACAAATTAGATGATACTTTGTGGGCTTATAAAACTACTTTCAAATCTCTAATAGGGCTGACACCATTCTAGTTGGTGTATGGAAAATCATGTCATTTGCTAATTGAATTGGAACACAGAGCTTTTTGGGCTTTGAAGTTTTTAAATTTTGATCCAACACTATCTAGAGAAAAGAGAATTCAATAATTGCATGAGCTTGAATAATTGAGAATTGATGCTTATGAGAGTTCCAAGCATTATAAGCAAAGGGTCAAAGCATATCATGGCAGGAAGATTTTGAAAAGACAATTTCAGTCTGGTCAACAAGTTTTGCTATTTAATTCTAGGCTGAGATTTTTTCCAGGAAAGTTGAGGACTAAGTGGTCTGGGCCTTTTATAGTCATAGAAGTGAAACCATATAGGGCTGTAGAAATTGAAGATCTTAAGTCCAAGAGAAGTTTTGTAGTGAATGGTTAGAGATTGAAGATTTACCTTGGAGAAGATGTTGAAAGGCTGACCACAGTGATTCAATTGGAAGACCCTTGCTAAGGATGATTCGTTAAGCTAATGACGGTAAAAGAGCACTTACTAGGAGGCAACTTAGGATTTCTAACTCTTTCTTAGTTTAAATTATTTTTGTCATTTAGTGTTTGAATTTTGTGGATTGTAAATTGCTCATAAATAAATAAAATTTTGCAGACTAGTTGGGCTAAGCACCCAGTTAGAAGGCTTAGTGCCCAAGTTATTTAGAAAAATCTAGTTTCAAGTCACCCAGGGCTTAACCCCTAACTAAGGCGCCCAGTGCCTTTAGGTAAGTTAAGTCTCAGGAAGTCTAAGGTTGAGCACTTTTACAAAGGGCTTAGCGCTGAATGATCTAAAAAAAATTAAAAAATTAAAAAATTAATTTTAATTTTTATGTTTAATAATTCTAAGCACAGGAAACTGAAAAGTTATGGGCCACATGGACTTTGTGGAGCGCTTAGCACGCATGGGTGTGCGCAGTTGTGGTTATGCCTTTGTAATAAAGCACGAGGCGCTTCATTTGCGCCACTCCCTACTTAAATAACCTTAGCCCTCCATTGTCTGCCTCACTCTTCTATTGTGACATTGTGATTCCTTCTCAATCCCCTTTTCCAATTATCTTCAAGTAAGTTTTTATTATTATTATCTTTTGGTATTCTCAATATATTAATTTTTCTCTTCCATCTTCCTTAACTAGTTTTAATTTCATTTTTTGCTTTTTGATAATTAAATGTGGTTCTGAATGAAGTTCTTAATTAATATTATATTGTTGTCTGATCTTTTTGAGTGAATATGAGTAAGGATATTTTAATTTAGTGTACATTTGTGTATAGTATGTTATATGTTCGATGTTTTGCTTGAAAGAATTTCTGAAAATTTGATAGGGCGCCTAGCATCCAGTCTAGAGCACCCAGCGCACTTTGAATGTTCATCTAGGGTTAACTCTGTAGAGAGCCAAGTGCTTAAGTGCCCGACAATTGAATTTGATAGGGGCCAACACACAAGCAAGGGGCTTAGCATTGGCAAAGCTAAAAGTTCTTCTTGTGCTGAAATTTAGACAATTTAGAAAGTGAATCTTCTTTTGAGTTTTATTGACAAATGACAATTTAATGTTGTTTGGCATTCTGGTTGGTTTTCTCAAATTGTTTCAAGATGGGACCTAAGAAGCTGCCAACTAAAAGTTCAAAGGCATCACTTGCTAGAGAATCTTCACAACCTACTTGCTCATTTGACAATTATCATTTCCAATCACTGCAACATCAAATGAGGTTCAATGAGATTGAGAAAAGGAACCTTCTTGCTGAGAGGAAGGTCACTTTACAGGTTGGAGAATACCTTGCTTTCCACAATGAGATGATGAGGAGAGGATGGGGAAAACTTGCAACCTACCCTGAGCCACCTAATGTAGTAGTGGTGAAGGAATTTTATGCTAATGTTTACACTGGTTCAACTGAAATCAGTTCAAGGAAAAGCTTTGTGAGAGGATGCTTGGTGAAGTTTAATGACAGGACAATCAATAGGTTTTTGAGGACAAAGCTGAACTTGGGTCCAAATGACTGTGAATACATGGAATGGTGTAACAGGGCTGATAAGGATTATTCTTTTATCCTTAACATGATTTGTATGCTTGGGGCTGATTATGAATACATTACAAATGGACAGAGGAAGAAGATTTTAAGAGAAATTTGTTGTCTTTGGCCCAAATTTAGATGAGCTTTCTCTATTCTAACAGTTCTCCTTGTTCTCACACCTCTAACATTACTGAAAAGAAGTCTCATATGCTTTATGCTATGGCAAGCAAATCTATGGATGTAGGAAGTGTCATATCACTAGCGATTCAGCTGGCAGCCAACTCCACTGGGAATGCTATGTTAGGGCATCTGTGTTTGATCACAGAATTACGTAAATTGGCTGGTGTGTATGTGTCTAATCCACCACATTTGGCATTGAGGAAACCCATTGATGCTAGGTTTATCCGAGCTCACTGCATGAACAATGGACCACTTAATCGGGAGAGATCTCCTCCACCCACACCTAAATTGTCAATTTCAAAGCGGCTGGAAAATATTGAGCATGATAAATTCTTGACTCAAGAGCATAATGCTGCATTATTCAAAGGCTAAACTATGCTGATGGATACATTACGCAACCTCTCTTTATATATTCCTGGTGTTGCTAGAAGTGAGTTTGTTTGTCCGACCGCTGAAGAATTTGCTACATATGTTGGGTGGTGGTGATTTCTAAGTGAGAGGCAAGATGAGAGTAATAAGAATATAGGAGATGAAGGTGGAGAGGATGAAGAGGAAGAGGAAAAGGGAACTGAAGATGATGAAGCTGATGATGAGGAGATGGAGGAGGATTGAAAATTAAACTTATAATTTCTTGTTTTGTGTTTATTGTTCTTGTTATGCTTGCTTATGTTAGAACACTTTATGTTTGTTTAAGTCATTTTAGTATTTGAAGTACTTTGTTTGTTTGTTTGTTTGAAGTTGTATATATCTATGAGTGGTTAAAATATAAATAAATCTTATGAAGCATATAGTAATGAATAAATATCCAGCTTTTTGATTATAGTATTTTCTCTTGAGATGAAATTTGTTTGAGTGTTTGGGATAAGAAATGATGAGAGACTAAGGTGAGTTTTGTGGTTGATTTCAAGAGTTTCCATAGCTTTGCTGCACTGTGGAAATTGTTAGAATTGGTTGATATGGTAAGATGAATTTGAAGCAAATTATTAGATACATTAGCTCATAACTATGTAAGGAATTTGAGCTTAATTGAATATTTTTCTTTCTGAGAGAATGCAATCAGGGGAATTGTGCACTTGATTTTACTTCAATCTCTTTGTACATATTTGCAAGTTTGCATAGAGATGATTAGGGCAGTTTTGTTTCTTTAAAAATGTATATAAGTTTGAGCCAAAAAGCCTACCTAACATTATAATCCTTTGTTTTAGCCCCTTGAGCCTGAATGTGATTTTTCGTTGTAGTCCCTTAAGCCTCTGAAGAAAAACAATAACTACCATTGCTTGGATGAGGGAGCATTTGTAAAGAAAGAATTGTATAGGTTTACAGGGGGCTTTATCAAAGAGGAAGCCACAAGATATTAGATTAGTGGAATGAAGTGAGAGTGTATAGATTTCCAAATGAAAACTATGTTAGTATTTGAAAAAAAAAAGACAGAGGAAAAAAAAGAGAAAAAGAAAAAAAAGAAAAAGAAATAATTAAAAATTAAATGTTTGCTTATTTGGAAAATAGTTATGATGATTGTATAGAATAAAAGTGTATAGCTTAAAAATATTAAATAAATGCTCTTATTCTAAATGATATTTGTTATCCATAGAAAAACTAAAAATATTCTTCTAGCCTAGCCACATTACAACCTAAATTAAGTCCCTAGAGATCTATGTGATGTGTAAATTGTGTGCATTTTGAGATGAAGAGCAAAATTGGGCTGTATTGTTCTCCTTGATTGGCTATGAGTGAAACATTTACCCAGAACTCTTGTGGACATGAATGAAACACGTCTGTGAGGAGCTATGTGTTCATGATGGGATTCATAATTTTGATTACTATGTTGGCTTTGTTCTGTGATTTTCACCTTGCAGCCAGTTGTATCCTTTTGGGAGTTCCATGAGATAAACCAAGGTCTTGAGTTGGATTTTATGCCAAATGCTCAACAAGTGAAAGAGAAACATGTGTTATCTTCAGCTGGATTCTTGTTTGTAAGTATTTTAAGTATATGTATCTATGTAAATTTCTTAGGTCATGCTTCGGGACAAGCACGAGTCTAGGTTTGGGGGAATTTGTTAGAGGATAAAAGTTGTTTATAATTCTTAAGTTTTATAAAATGTTAAGTTTAAGCTATATTTTAAGTCAATTAAGTTAATAAAATTAAGTTTTCTTTATTTTGTGAATATAAATGGTTTTTAATTATTTTATATGTTATTATGTGTAGATTGGAAGCCTAACAACAATTTTGTGGACAACCTAGGATGAAAACTCAATAAATTAAAGGTCCAACCCAAGTGTGTTAAGGAAAATAGAAGTTAAGTGTGAAGGCTTAACCCCCATCTCAAGGGCTTAGCGCTCAATGGCCAAAAAGGATAATAGTCAAAGGGCTAAGCACCCATTTAGAGGGCTTAGCGCCCATCTACCAAAGACCCTTCGAATTATTGTTTAAAGGGCACCCAATGCACAGAACAGACCACTAAATGCACATTAATGAGAGTCTATTTAAAGTGACTTTCTAGAATAATTGAAGAAGACTGGTCATTTTCTAAAGGAGTTTTGCGAAGTAAAGAGGAGCTAAGGGGTTGGAGTTCCTTTCCAAAGGCTTTCAAGAGCAGGAATACAAGAAATTGTAATTGGGGATTGTAAAATGATTATGAGTGGCTAGTTCCTTAGTTGTTGGGGTGTAGGTTAGTTAGATTGATATCTCAATGTAAATGTTATACTCTGTTTCAATTTGAATTCCAAAGTTTTATGTTAGTATTTGATTTCTATTCTTAATTCTTTCTTTGGATTGATCAACCTTTGAATGATCTAAGAGTTTGATTGGTGATTGGAAAATACTAGTTAAATTCTAAACTAAAATCAAGTACCTAATGAGACAAATTTTAGGAATGGGATTTACTTTATTAGAGAAAAATAAAGCTCTTGTTCTTAATGCAATTTTTGTAATTGAACTGCCTAAGGGATTAGGAGTTGATTGTGGAAATTAGGTTTATAGTTTGAGGGGTTGAATCATAAGTAATTGTGTAGTCTCTTCTTAACATTGAAACTTGGAATTTGAATAGATAATCTTTTTGAGCATGAGATGGATATCTAGGCTAGGTGAACCCCCAACAGTTTTTATATTTGCAAGAACCCTTTTTAATTTTACTATCTTCTAAAATTTTAAAAAGAGAAAAATTGTTAGTTTTATGATTTTAGTGTTAAAGTTTAAATTTGCATACTTATAGCTAAATTGAAAATTCCATTTAATTGTCAAATAGTGGTAAAATTAGGAGATGTTAGGCATTCAACTAAGCCTCTAAGGGAACGATACTCTTATTCACCCTTGCTATTTTTGTGACTTGGTATACTTGCCAAGAGGATAAACACCTACGACTTGAGATTAAGCAAGCTATCAACTACTAGGAGATTTGCCAATTTCCTGTGTTGGTGAAAAGATGCAAAATCTACGATGAAGACAGCAGGGCAAGAGCGGCACATTACAAAAGCGTGGATCCTTCTCGTGAGAAGAAGTTCAACAACCAAAATCGGGGGAAGTCATACTTGATTCCATCTAGTAACCATTTTAGTAATCAGAAGCATATAGCGAGTCAGCTTACTAATGGTAGTGGAGGATCAGTTCTTTCTACCCTACAGAGATGCAAAAAGTGTGGATGGCTTGATCATGCGACGTTCGAGTGCAAGGACAAGGAAGTGACCTGCTTTAGCTATGGACAAAAAGGACACATTGGAGGTTATTGTCCTAATGCCAAGAAGGAGCTGTGCAGTGGAAGTCAAAGTTCGCAAGCCAGTCGACCGAAGGCCATGAGAAGAGTCTTTGCTTTTAGTGGTGCTGAAGCCTCGGAGTTTGATGACTTAATTCAAGGTACATGTCTCATAAGTGGAACACCTTTAGTTGTACTCTTTGATTCTAGTGCAACTCATTCTTTTATATCCTATACTTGTGCTAAAAAATTGGAATTACCTATGTCTTCTTTGAAGTTTGACTTAATTGTTGATATCCCTACTAGTGGTTCTGTCATTACCTCTAATGTTTGTTTAAATTGTCCTATGTTGATTTCTGATAGAAAGTTTCTGGTTAACCTGATTTGTTTGCCTCTTAGTCAACTAGATGTTATTCTTGGTATGGACTAATTATCTTCCAATCATGTCCTCTTAAACTGCTTTGATAAATCCATTGTGTTTGGTGAGTCAATTGAGGGTAAGGATATGAGATTCCTCACCGCCAACCAGGTAAAGGCGTCTTTGAAAAAGAATGCCTAAGCGTACATGATGTTAGCCACCCTGAAACTCGAGAGCAAGGTTGTGGTTGGAGATGTGGCTGTAGTGAGAGATTTCCCTGAGGTTTTCCCAGAGGATGTTTCTAGTCTACCCCCTGAGCTTGAGGTTGAGTTTTCCATAGATTTATTGCCTGGAACTGAGCCTATATCCATAACACCTTATAGGATGTCTCCCTTAGAGTTAGCTAAGCTTAAGAAATAGTTAGAGGATTTGTTAGAGAAATAGTTTGTAAGGCCTAGTGTGTCACCCTAGGGAGTGCCAGTTTTGTTAGCGAAGAAGAAAGATAGGAGTATGAGGTTGTGTGTGGACTATCATCAGCTAAATGAGGGGACAATTAAAAATAGGTATCCTTTTCCTAGGATAGATGATTTTATGGACCAGTTGATAGGAGCCTACATGTTTAGTAAGATAGATTTAAGATCAAGTTACCATCAAATCCGTGTGAAGTCTGAGGACATCCCGAAGACTGCCTTGAGGACATAGTATGGTCACTATAAGTACTTGGTTATGCCTTTTGGTGTAACTAATGCACTGATGTGTTCATGGACTACATGAATAGGATTTTCCACCCCTATCTAGATAGATTTGTAGTGGTCTTCATAGATGATATCCTAGTGTATTCTAAGTCTAGGGAGGAGTATGCTGAACATTTGAGGGTTGTGCTGCAAACCCTTAAGGATAAACACCTGTATGCTAAGTTATCCTAGTGTGAGGTCTGGTTAGATGTAGTTATCTTCGTAGGACATGTCATATCTAGAGGAAGGATAGTTGTAAACCCATCTAAGGTAGAAGCTGTGTTAAGGTGGGAAGCCTTTAAGTTAGTTTCTAAGATTAGGAGTTTCTTGGGCTTAGCAGGATACTATAGGAGGTTTATAGAGGGTTTCTCTAAGATAGCCATGCCTTTGACTCAATTGACACGTAAAGGTCAAGCCTTTGTGTGGGATACCCAGTGTGAGGATAGTTTTAAGGGCTTAAAAGGAGGTTGACATCTGCACCTGTTTTAGTTTTGCCCAACCCGAGTGAGCCTTTTGTAGTGTATTGTGATGCATCTAAGATAGGCTTAGGTGGTGTGCTTATGCGAAAGGGATAGGTGGTAACTTATACATCTAGGAAGCTTAAGACCCATGAAAGGAATTACCCTACCCATGATTTAGAGTTAGCAACTATAGTATTTGTACTTAAGTTGTGGAGGCATTAACTGTATGGTTCTAGGTTTGAAGTCTTTAGTGACCATAAGAGCCTTAAGTACTTGTTTAACTAAAAAGAGTTGCACAGGAGACAGAGGAGGTGGTTAGAGTTTCTTAAGGACTATGATTTTGAGCATAGTTACCACCTAGGTAAGTCAATGTAGTGGCTGATGCTTGACTAGAAAGTCCTTACATATGTCCACATTGATAGTTAGAGAGTTGGACCTCATAGAGCAATTTAGAGACATGAGCCTAGTTTATGAGGTTACCCCTAGGAGTGTAAGGTTGGGTATGTTGAGAGTAACTAATGGATTGATAGATGAGATTAAGGAGGATCAGAAATTTGATCTATTTTTGATAGCCCAGTTAGAGTCCATAGCCCAAGGTAAGGAGAGTAGCTTTAAAGTATGAATGGATGGAGTCATTAGATTTCAAGATAAGGTTTGTGTACCTGGTGGAGGCCGGGATGGGTTGTCTAACCCTAGCCTTGGGGGTGGTACTTGGTGTGGAAACTCCAATGGCACATGCTAATCCCATGGAGTTGGAGAGTACTGGCAAAACTAGGTAACCTTGACTAGTCACTGGGGAATATCATACTAGTTGAGGGTGCAAAAGCCGAATGCATCAGTACCGATGATGCTTCTTATGGCCGTGCACTTACTCCTACCTACTTTTGAGATGAACTTAGATTGGTACTATTGTGTGGTGACTACGAGGAAAGATCTCCGGTGAGCTCCCATAGTGGTCGCAGAGGTCTCTGGTGGTGACACCTGTAAGGACTCCAATGCTTAAGTCAGTAAAGGCGTAATAGTGAATGAGAATAAGAGAGAGCATGTGTACCTGATAGGTGTGGAGCTCTGTATATAGAGTGTTTTGGAGGGAAATACTGTTAAGGTTGGGTGCCATGTGGCAGTGTGTGTTTGGGTGCCTCATTACACGTTTTCCTTGCTGTTAGACGTTTTCCATGTCGTGTCGAGGTAGGCATAAAACTCAGATCAGGATGAGCAAGGCCAAATCGTCTAGGATATAGGTGGCTATGTTAACTGAGAAAGGCAGTAAGTAAGCTAACTTACAACTAAGTATCTGGGTAACCCCCAGAATAGTTTCCCTCAAGTCGGTGATGCTTAGAAAAAGCATAGTTGGCTTAAGAGTTTGGAATGACTTCTGAGATGATGTTGCCCTCAAGTTAGTGATGCTTGGAAGAAGCATCGTTGGCTTAAGAGTTTGGAATGGTTTCCGGGATGATGTTGCCCCCAAGTCAATAAGGTTTTGATAGATACATTGTCGGCTTAAGGTTATTTGAAGTCGAATGGTTTAGCCTATGTCTTTTCATCTTATTCAGACAACTTTGCCACATTTTTTAGAAGACCGAGGTGCATTAAATGAGCAATGTTCAAAACCTTGAAATTTGAGACCCTTCAAATTCCAAGAGATTTAGGAGGTTACGTAAACTTTTAAACTGGCTTTTAAATTTTTATGGATTTGGTCCCAACAAGGATATGGGCCTATGGGTTATATATTGTTATTTCATCCGTTTACTTTTACTTTTACCACTACCTTCACTTGTTTCCATCACAAGAACTCCCTATTTGCCCGAGGGTTTCTCTCTGGCGAAAGCTTTGGCATTATCTGTCAACCCTGTTCAATCTTCCAGTACTCGTTTAACCTTCAACTTAAGGTAATATTCTCATTCCTATCTTTCGTCTTTATTGAGTCTTTCCTTGAATTGCATTATGCGTATACATATTTTTTCTTTCTTTGTTTCATCGAAGATGGATTCACACAGACACAATGCTTCATCTTTTGTACATGACGATTGCTGCGGTCGCCTAATAGGCTTTGCTACTGACTGGTTGTTCAGGTCTTCGACCCTCCCCTCGTCTCAGTCCGCTGACCAACGAAGGTCCTCCAAGAGTCGTGGGGGCACCGAGGGCTGTGTTGGTTCTTTGGCTGCTCCTGTTGCTCCTTGAGAAAGGATGGTCGTTCAGGGTAATGAGGGTAGGCTGAGGAGTGTGAGGAGGAGTGATAAGCACCCAATGATGGCCAACCCCAAAGAACCACCTCTGCCAGAAATCACGATGTCTTGAGGTACTTGAGAAGTGTCGACGTCACCTGAAGTTGGTGGACATACCATACAGCCCCGAGGAAGTCTTGAGTATGCTAGGGCTTGGGTACAATTCCTGACTTGATGAAGATTCCATTTGGTCTGATAAGTACGTCTAGAGTAACTATGTCAGCGAGGAGGAACATCGAGGTTGCTACAAGCTGGGTATCTAAATCAGCAAAATATGACCATTCTTCCAGTATTTTTGACAAGGAGATGGGAAAAATTGTGAGGAATGTTGAAACTTCCCCAAAGGCTTATTTTGAGGTGGCAAATGAGTCAACAAAGAAATATCTGGCACTTGATCCTATTTTAGCTAGGAAGTGCTAAATGAGTTGGCAAATCGCTTGATTCTTACTTGTGATGACACAACCGTCGCATGGGATGTGATAGCCTCTGGGGACAATGGACAAATATGCTCCTAGGGTCCTCAAAAGAACATGGGGACCCTCTTAGACGAAGTTGTGGCGTTAAAGGCTGGCTAGTCGTATGTTGACTTCCTTCCGATGTATCTGACTTCTTTGGAACATTTGGACGTGAGACTACCTTTTTGTAGATTTTTAGATATCAATCTTGAATTTTCTTAATGTCGCCCCGTCACAACTCCATCCAAACTCTTGGACTTTCATTGTAGCCTTTGAAAATTTATGCAACAGGGAGGGGGTTGTATGTACCTTGAACTTGTTTTTGTGTTACTTCTCACCCATCCGCCAGACTTACAAGAGCAAATTCTCCCCAGTCTCTCTCCATAGCATCCGAGGTCGAGCGTTACTAAAGTCTTTTCAGGAGTCTTACAAGGAAATATTATTCTTTCTTCACCCTTGCGTAGAAAGTTGGGAAACTCTATTTGTTGTACGAGGCGCGGGAGAGAATGTAGCAGAGCCTAAGTTTCCCTTATTTTGGTCGTATGGCCACTATTGCCTAGATACTAGCCAATTTACAATCCAAAAAAGTGACTTAACCTTGAATGAATTAAGGGCCCGGGGTCATTTTTCGGACATAATTAAGAACATGCAAGACCAAATTCCTTGTCAATGGCTTATTGGCACTACTCCTACAAAGTACCGTTAAAACTTTGGTGTGTTTGCATGTGAATTTTATCGATTTGATTTTTGTTATTTTTTTTGTCTTGTGTATTAACTACAGTGCTAACCAAGTTTACTAATCTTCCTGCAAAAATATAGTGAAGTCTAAAATAGTTGATTTTGCACTAGCCCTTCAATAAGAGAAGGCAGTGAAGCCCAAGGAGTCAAGAAGGGCTAAAAGTAAACAGAAGGCCGCTGTTACTGAGAAAGCCACGGCTCCTACTTCTCCCATCCTTCCTCTGAGTAAGGGGATAGTAATCTAGGAGGTCGACAATAGACCTATGCCAGAATCTGCTGCGAAAGCTGAGATTCTTCGTGCTGCTCCTGTCTCTAAACAAAGGGTTGTAGATAATGAAGTGTAGGAGCAACCATTTGCTAAAAATCAACGAGTTGCCCCTTCTTCACCTATGGCCGGCGAAAGGACTGACAAACAAATTCTAGCCTGCCGTTCATCCATTATCGAAGCAACGGTGCTTAGCGAGATAAAGGACATGCAAGGCAGATTAAATAGGATGGCCTTTATGTTCCGTCACATGTTTTCGGGACATTATCAATATGTCTTGATGAGAGAGGCCTACGGCAATAAGAACCTGCTCGACGTGCTGACTAAGAAAGATGCAGTGATTATACGACTGAAGCAGGCCAAGGAAAGCGTGCAAAAAGTAGAAAAAGAGACTGGGAGAAGGATAGCTGAACTAGAAGAGCAACTGGCGGCAGAGCAATTTGAAAAGAAATGACTGAAAAAGGTTGAAGCTGACTTACGAGCCAAACTATCTGCTGCCGATGCCAAGTTTACAGGATTAGAATTGAACCTGTCCTCCCAGGTTGAAACGTAAAAAATGAAGGTCGAGGAGCTTGAAGCCAAGGTGAAAGAGCTCGAGGCCAGCATGGCGTATTCCCAAGCTAAATGTCAACAAATGCATCAATGTTGGATAGAATCCATCCATCTTTCTTTTGAAAACACAGTGGAACAAGTTCGTTATCTTCTTTAACAAAATTTAAATATTGAATGTGCCAAGGCAGATTGTCGACGCTAGTTCCAACTTGGAGGGAAACATTGATGAAGATGTCAGAGCCAACTTAGAGCAACAGGTGGTTGGGGTCGATTCTGGTCTAAATACTAAAAAGCAAGATGCCAACAGGCAACTTGCAGACAATTTTATATCAACCCTGCAGGTGACGCCAACAATCCCTCCTTTAGAAGAGGTTGTGGTTTTAGGTGATGATCTTGAGGCTGGAATCACTGGTCCCTCTCACGCCAGAGATGCCGACGTTGATGTTGCTGACGCTAGGCATTAAAAGGCCAGGATGTCAGTTTTGTTTGTAATAGCTTGAACAATTTGTATTTTTGAATGACTTTAACGATTCATGTACTTTTTGCGCAATTTCAACAATTTGAACATAATATATATCTAATGGCTTGACTTATTTTATCTCTTTCTGGTTTATACCTTCACGCATATTGTAGACATCTAGTAGTTTATCATGCTTTGTCATCACTTTATCGTACCTTATTGCGAATATTTGTGATTTTAGTTTGCATTCTTTCCGCTCGTCATGAGTTTAGGTTTGATTTTTTCATTTTTTTCCTTCTTGTTTTTTTTTGTTACTTTGTTATTTCGGTAGATTTTGCTTTATTGCATCCGTCATCTCGGTGAACTTTTGCTTGTTCACCTCAAACCCCGGCTGGATTAAATCCATGTACATGAGTTGATGACCTTCCTGCCTTATTTTTGTTATCTCGATGAACTTTTGCTTGTTCATCTCAAACCTCAACTAAAGCAAATCCACATACTTGAGGTGATAACCTTCTTGCCTTATTTTTGTTATCTCGATGAACTTTTGCTTGTTCAACTCAAACCTCTCCTGGAGCGAATTCACATACTCGAGGTGATAACCTTCCTGCCTTATTTTTTTTATCTCAATGAACTTTTGCTTGTATATCTCAAACCTCGCGTAGAGCAAATCCGCATACTCGAGGTAATAACCTTCTTGCCTTACTTGTACTTTCTTCTTTGTTTTAATATTCTTTGACCTGTGCTTTTCTTTGTAGGCTAGAAAAACTTTCATTTTATTAATCACATGAGGCAAAAAATAGTACAAGAGCCACGAGTTATAGTACGCAATTCGAGCCACCTACATTATACTAAACAGAAACTACTTTACACTAAATGAAAAGGAGTCACTTAACCTTTATTACCAAGATGCCTCAGCTATAATACCGTCTGAGCTTGTTGCGACATGTCTCTTTAGGGCTGACTTTAAAAGACTCCTTATAGCATTCTCTGGCTTTTTTTCTGGTCACCTCGCCAAGTAACTACCTCTATGTTGTCATTCACAAATTTCATCGCCAGATGCGATACTGAGATAACGACCCCCAAAGCATTCAACATTGGTCTCCCCAGGAGAGCGTTGTAAAAGGATTTAACATCTACCACGATGAATCGAGCTGTCACGGTCTTTGTGGAAGGTGGCTTTCCAATAGTCACATGTAACTTTATATACCCAATCGGTGTGATGTGATATTCCGAGAATCCAATCAAATCTTCATTATATGGCATTAACTCAGATTCTAGAAATTTTAGCTTCTTAAAAAGCTTGGTTGGCGAAGCTTCCAATGTTTATTAAAAGCCTATCAACCTCTTTATTCACGATGAAAGCATTTATCATGAAGGGATCATCATGGTTTTGTACAATATCAGCACAATCATAGTCGTTAAAAGTTAATGGCAGTGCTCTTTTTCGTAACAAGATTACCAGTAGCGTGAATCTTGGAAAATGTTGCCAGTATCTCTTTGGCATCCTTTTTCTTGGATTGTTTGACAGGCCTCCGCTAGAAAATGCACCTGCTATGACATAAATGATCTCATGACTCCTTGTAGAGGAATGAGTGGGAGATCTCATAGGTTGCCGGGATAACGATCGATGTGGTGACCTTTGACATATAACCTGGACCTCAGCATCAGCTCTTGATGGCCGGGGTGGAGAATGACTCCTTGAAGGACTATGCCTACGTGGTGATCTCTCCCCCAAGGATTATCCTCGCCTTGCTTCATAAAGCAACTAAGTCTTCCCTTCGATGGCGTCCTTCAACTGGTAGCATTCGTCAGTATCATGCCTCAACAGTCTATGACATTGACAAAACTTGGACTGATCTTCGCCTTCCCTATTTCTCAACAGCTTCAGAGGTTTTATCCCTTCTTCCACAAATTTCACGTTGAATACCTCGTTCAAGATCCTTCCCTTGGAGGTATTCAATGACGTGTACTTCTCAAACCTCGATCCTCATGACACGGTGGTTTGTCAGCTTTTGATGCTGGATTCTTTTTCTGCACTATAATCTCAGTCATTTTTACCTTCCTGGCCTCAAGCACATTCTCATAGTTAATATATTTCTTAGCCTTCTTTAGAAACTCCTCCATTGATGTTGGAGGCATTTTAGCAATTGACATAAAGAAAGGCGAACCTTCTTTCACCCCATCCTTTGCTAGCATCAGGATTACTCCAACTTGTAAGTTCTCGGCCGCCCTTGCTTCTTGATTGAATCTTCTAATATAATCCCTCGATGGCTCATCCGCACCTTGACGAATCCGCCTCAAATTTTCCTCGGTTTTAGGTCTGGCTTTGCTGGTTGCAAAAGTAGTCCTAAACTTATCCCTCAGTATCATCCATAAGTCGATGGATCTCAGCTCTAGAGACTGAAACCACTTCAACGATGTTCCCTTCAACGAGAGCCAGAATGCTCTACATGTCAAGGAAGAAGAGGCTCCTTTGTATGACATTATTGATTCGAACACCGAGAGGTGATCGTTTGGATCGGTTGATCTATTGTATAACTCCAGAGAAGGAAGTTGTTGTAACTGCATTAAAATCTGCAAATGCAAAATTATGGAAGAAAAAGGAAGGTTGAACAGAATCTTTTCATCATCTTTGTTTACTTCTAGAACCATGTACGCATCATGCACCTCCTGTGCAGTGTGACTTAGCCTCAGAGCTGATGCTGCTGACTTCTCATTTTGATCATAATTATTCTCCATGACTTTTTTATTCTCCTTCTCAACTCGAAGTTTCGCAATGATCCTTTCTTTCTCCTTTAGCGTCTCTCTCTGCTGCTGCAGTAATGTAGCAAGATCAGCCATAATGACAGATGGTGTTGGACCACTATTCGCCTCAAGAATCGCTTTAGGCGTGACGGAAGTGGCTTCACTGTCCCTAGGCAGTAATGAAAGCTTCAGTGGCGATGGTGCTACAATAGACTTGTGATTTCTCGTGCTAACCATCACGAACATATCTTCAAACAATGAAGTGTGTTAAGAGAATCAGAAAACGATTCCCACAAACGGCGGTAATGTTGTGTGGTGAACACGAGGAAAGATCTTCAGTGGCCACAAAGGTCTCCGATGGTGGCACCTACAAGGACTCTAATGCTTAAGTCAATAAGGGCTTAAGAGTGAGTGAGAATGAGAGAGAGCGTGTGTACTTGATGGATGTGGAGCCCTTTATATAAAGTGTTTTGGAGGAAAATACCTTTAAGGTTGGGTGCCACGTGACAGCATGCGTTTGGGTGCCTCATTACATGTTTTTCTTGTTGTTAGATGTTTTCCATGTTGTGTCGGGGTAGGCATAAAACTCAAATCGGGATGAGCAAGGCCAAATCGTCCAGGATATATGTGGCTATGTTAGCTGAGATAGGCAGTAAGTAAGCCGACTTACGGCTAAGTATTCGGGTAACCCCTAGAACAGTTACCTCCAAGCCAATGATGCTTAGAAGAAGCATCGTCAGCTTAAGAGTTTGGAGCAGTCCCAGAATAGGTACCACATGTGCATGAGAAGTAGAAGCTAGGTATTACATTACATATGTTTGTGTGTTTTGATTCATGCAAATTAATGTTATTTTGATTATGTATGTGATGTATATTCTACCTGTCTCCATTGTCATACTTTGAACATGATGTGAGATGTATCTTACTCCCTTGTTTTTTGTCTATGCCTGTGATACATAGGTGACGTCCAGTAGGACCTTGAGGAGTTTTAGAGTAGAAGCATTGGCCTCATTGCAATTACAACATCTTTGGGTTTTGTCAGCTTTGATAGTAATGTGATATCGAGGTCTTAGTTATTTATTATTTCAGCTTTTGAACTTTAGATTAATAGTTTTACTTCTTTAAATTGGTTTATTTTCCAAATACTTATATGGCCAACTGTGAGCCCACATCTTTTAGTTAATCAGTAAAGTGTCTTATGGAGTTTTAGTAAATATGAGTTGCGCATGTGATATCCTTTATTGTGGGAAGAGAAAGATTATAAATTACCATTTTATCTTGTAAATGAAAAGTATATTATATTTTCGTAATATTTATTTAAAATTAGCTTTGGGGTAAAGGGTGTCACAGTGATAGCATGATGTCATGTGAATATAGTAAGTATATTATAATTGCTTGACACCTAAGCATGTATAAGTTGCATGTAACACCTAAATGTGTGTCTTTCATTTGTATATTGTAAAAGACTACAAACTCTAACTTTTTGTCTGTGGTGGATGTAACGCCTGGCCGCTTTCAGGATGAGTGACTATCCCTACAAACCAACACAAGACTTTTCAACGTGCTTTGTCCTCACTCACATGCTTCCTGGGAAACTTCCCAATAGGTCACCCATCCCTAAATTGCTCCAAGTCAAGCACGCTTAACTGTGGAGTTCTTAAGTGATGAGCTACCGAAAAGTAGATGCATCTTGTTGGTATAAGTAGCACTTATTAATTCCTTTAAACTATCCTCAACTGTACAGTCCCATACCTGCACAGCCTCTGGATCCCTCTCATTCGGGTGTGTATTTGATTCACTCATGTATCCCTTCTGCTGGAAGCCTGCCAAAAGCCGCTCCTTGTCCGTGCCTCATCTCTTTTGCACCGGCGATCACTCCCCGCCTTCATCAGTACCCGGGATGTTACATGCTCACCAACTTCCACTTAGTTCGTCCTCGAACCACACCGTACTAAGAGAGAGGCCCTACTCTGATACCACTTTATAACGCATGGCCGCTTTCAGGATGAGTGACTATCCCCACAAACCAACACAAGACTTTGCAGCGTGCTTTGTCCTCACTCACACGTTTCCTGGAAAACTTCCCAATAGGTCACCCATCCCTAAATTGCTCCAAGTCAAGCACACTGAACTGTGGAGTTCTTAAGTGATGAGCTACCGAAAAGTATATGCATCTTGTTGGTATAAGTAGCACTTATTAATTCCTTTAAGCTATCCTCAACTGTACAGTCCCATACCTGCACAGCCTCCGGATCCCTCTCATTCGGGTGTGTATTCAATTCATTCATATACCTCTCCCGCTGGAAGCCTGTTAGGAGTCGTTCCTTGTCCGTGCCTCATCTTTTTTGCACTAGCGATCACTCCCTGCCCTCATCAGCGCCCGGGATGTTATAGTGGACATAAGTGACTTATAATTTCAAGAGAAAAATGTACCTTTGGCATTTAAAATCAAGGTGGTACCTTCTTGTGGTGTTGGAGATGTATGAGCCTTTGGTTGTTAAGAGTTTAAGAAAGCTTCAATGTGTCCATATATTCCTTGTTGAAGGTTTCCATTGATAAGTAAAATAGAAGACTTCATCATTAACTTAATGAGATACTTAGGTAAGAGTAACAAAAACCTTCGCATTCCAGACATGTGCAATTTAAACACCTTGACACCTATGCAACGTACCTTGTCCACAAAGATTCGGTGTTTTAGTAAGGATGCTGGAGATACCACATTCAAATTCAGCAAGAATGCCAACTTTGTAAGCCTTGGGTGAGCTCGACAACCACCAACTACTGATATAGCATTGTCCATTTGCTTGAGGCCAGCTTCATATTGCGATGTTACCCTCTAGGACATTCGTTTATGACAAATATCACAACGACCAAATCACCCTAGTGGGCACATTATGTTTGGTCCCTCCAAACCTAACAAGAATCTTAATTCCTCTATAACACTCCTTTAATTTTAAATATAATTCATATTAATTTAATTATTAAGTCAGGTTGATGAAAATGTGAGTAAATTTTTTTCGATTTTGTACTAGAAAAATTCTAAATTTAACAGAATTTGGAAATAGAAATGAAATAATAAAATTGCTTATATATACATATATATATCAAGCTGTACATCATGATTTGAGTAATACATAACAGTAAAAAAAACAAAAATACATCAAAAGACATATACTACCTAGCCTAATATATACATCAAAAAGATCCTATACAAAGTAGTACTTATTTACTCTATCCCTCAAGGAAAATATTATAAACTAGGTTTAAAAATTTGGAGTATCCTCTGATTCATCCTCAGCATCATCAAGCATTGTTATCATCTTCAATAATTGCGATCAATCATAGAAGGAAGAAAAACAATGGAGTAAGGTGATTTATTCTAAAATTACTTTTACATGTATGGTATGAATGAAAACACAATTAACGTAGGGAACCTAGGGTTTATTCTAAGTTATACTATAATACCCTTGACTTTGTATGGATCTATAGTTCCTATTAATGAGTAATAGTTCTCAACAAAACCAGGAAGTGACTGGGAGTACCTCATCAACATTATCACATGGTACAATCCTCATTATCATTGAGGAAAATAACAATTAGGATATCCATTTATAACTATACTCTCAAACCAATCTTTGAATGCTGAGCAGTTGTTGGGGTTATCAAGCTTGGTTAGGTGAATATCCTAGCTTGAGGGCACTACCCTGACCATTGGAACTTTCACCGCTCGATGCCTATCCCCAAGACCTCCACAAATGGGCCCTACCTTTCATTCCTCAGCGTACCAAACTATAAATTCCCTAGCAAGGTGCCATGTGATAGCATGTCACTCGCTTTATATTACTTACTAATTTATCACTTTCTAACTTCTCAAACAAAGGTTTCATTGGTCTCATTTAATTTGAGTATCAGTGTAATCAATAGTTCTACCTTATATTGTAAAAATTTCACATTATCAAAATTTTGAAAAAATAGCAATTTAATAATCATATAAAATTTTAGCAGAATAATAACTTAGTAATTACTAAAATTTTAGTAGAATAACAACATAGTAATTATAATTTAATTACTAAAATTTTGACAGAATAACAACAAAATAAATACATTCTAATTTTCTAAATTTGAGCAAAGTAACAACTTAGCAAGTATAATTTAATAATTTAAATTTAAGCAAAGTAACAATTTAACAAAAATTAAAGTTTAACATTAACCAATATAACAATAATAATAATAATAATAAAACTTAAGCTTAAACAAGTTTAGGAGAAAACCCTTCCAACCAACATGCAAAGTGACAATAATTTACAATCAACCCCACTCTCCCCATTACCTCTAAGGTGGTTGACGAAGAGGATGGAATTGTTGGTGCAAAGCTCCTAGAAAGAGAAATTTACTAGTTAATAAATTTAAGCCTAATACTAAAGTAAAAATTGTTTTAGAGAGGGAGAGAGAAGCTCTATATATTTCAGCTAGTTTATGGAGGAATGGATGGTGAGAAATCTGAATTTTGGGTGCCTATTTATAGAGAAAGGAAGGGGGTGAGGTGTCCACAAAATTGCATCATCCATGATGTCATAATTTGGGTTTTCTATTTAGTTTTAATCTAATTTAGGGACACATATCAAAATTAGGGTGATGAATCAGCTATTCCTAGGTTGGGGACGTGCTCCCTTAGCTGTCTAGCTTCTATGTGTCAATTTTATCTGCTGGTAAATTAATCGGTACCGATAAAATCGCCTAAACTTGAAAAATTAGCTTTTAATATCAAAACAATGCATTTCAATGCAAAACTGGACATAAATTATTTTTCATCAAAAATAAATTTCTAATAATAAATTTTAATTTTTATTAATTTATTTCAAATTATATGTATTTATTTGTATTTTTAAGCTAGAAAATTCATAAAAATTTATTTTAATTCAATACATACCAAAATTTTTATGAAAATTCTAAAATTAATTATTTTATCTACAAATAAACTAAAATTACCATTTTCATCCTTTTTGGATGTCAAACCAATATTGGTTAGGCTTAATAGACACATAGGGGCATTTTGGTCATTTTACATAGCAATTCTAGAAAATTCCCAGAAAATTTTCAAAATTATATTTTAATATATATGACATAATTTCAACCTCAAGTTGGTATTTTTAATGTCAATTAAATCTTTTTCTCATGTTAGCCCTTAATATTGAGAAATAAGAACAAAATCGTCATTTTTTAATTTCTCTAGGCTTCGGCTCGAAAATTTTATTAAAAATCATGATTAAATAGATTTTGAAATTATAAGCATAATGGTGGGGATTAGAATTTTGAAATTCCTTCCCATTTTAAGAATTACATTGTCAAATATTAGAAAAACAATTGAAAAATTAAAATAGGATTGTTATACTTTTCACTATTTTTCTTTCAAAATAAAATTTTTATAATGAAAGATACTCAGTATAAAATGTTTAAAATATTTTGAGGTCAAAAAGTCTCTAGTTGGTTCTCACAATCAACCAAAGGTATTTATGTCATTTTACAAAATTATCTTAATAAATTTCTGAAAAATTTCTAAAATTATTACTAATTATTCTAAGCACATTGATGACTTAAAAACAATTTTAAACACTTCTAACTATTTTTGTTTATAAATTATGTTATCTAGCTTTTTAGGGACAATTAGTCATTTTACAAATTTTTGAACTCCATTTCCCAAAAATCTAAACTCAGTACTATTTATTAATACGATCGTAACCTTAGGGATCAAAATTTTGAGATTCCTTTCTGGTTTTTCAAAATAATTAAGAAAATAGTTTAATAGGCAAAAGTACAGGTGTTACATTACTCCCCTCCTTTTAGGAATTTCGTCCCCAAAATTCACTTACCTAACAAAAGTTGAGAATATAATTCTCGCATGTTGCTTTCTAGTTTCCATGTATCATCTCCGTTGTCTTGTTGACTCCAAATAATCTTCACTAAGGGTATCTCTTTTCTCTGAAGTTGTTTAATCCTACGATCCTCAATTCTTACTAGAAATACATCATAAGTGAGGTTTTCCTTTAATTGTACTATGTCAAGTTTAATCATATGAGAAGGATCAAAAATGTATTTTCGGAGTTGAGAGACATGGAATACTTTATGAAGGTTAAAAAGATTTGGAGGTAAAGCAATTTGATAAGCGACGAGACCAATTCATTTAAGGATTTGATATGGTCCAATGAATTTAGGAGAAAGTTTTTTAGATTTAAGGGCTCTGCCAAACCTAGTTATCGGTGTAACTTTCAAGAAAACATGTTTCCCTTTTTAAAACTTAAGGGGTTTTCTCCTTTTGTTATAGTAACTTTTCTGGTTGTCTTGTGATATCTTCATCTTTGCCCTAATCATTTTTATCTTATCAGAGGCTTGTTGAACTATCTCAGGTCCTAAGATTAAAGGTTCTCTTGTCTCATACCAACATAATGAAGTTATGCATTTTCTTCCATATAGAGCCTCATATGGAGCCATTCTAATGTTGGAGTGGAAACTGTTGTTATAGGTAAACTCAATCAGTGGTAAAAACTAACCCCAGTTACCCATCTATTCCAAAACATAGGTTCTTAACAGATCTTCTAGAGATTGGATAGTCCTTTCAAACTGTCCATCTGTCTGAGGGTGATAGGCTAAACTAAGTTTAATTTTAGTCCTTAAGGCTCGTTACAAGCTATCCCAAAACCTAGAAGTGAAACATGGATCCCTATTAGAGATTATACTAGAAGGTACACCATGTAGCCTAATAATCTCTTTGATATACAGTTGGGCTAACTTTTCTAAAGAAACTCTGATGTTAATGGGTAGAAAGTGAGCAAATTTAGTTAATATATCCACAATTACCCATATAGCATCATTACTAGAGGAAGTCCTCGGTAAACCCATAACAAAATCCATGGAGATGTTATCCCATTTCCATTCTTGGATATCCAGATATTGTAGTTCACCAAAAGGTTTCTGATGTTCTACTTATGCTTTTTGACATACCAAACAAAATGCTACAAACTCAACTACAACTTTCTTCATTCTCAGCTACCAGAACATCTTCTTCAAGTCTTGATACATTTTGATGGCACCTAGATGAATACTTAGTATGCTTTTATGGGCTTATACTAGAATTAGTTTTCTCAGATCTTCCTCAAAAGGTACACAGATCCTATCTTTAAATTTAATGATCCCACTGGAATCCCTGTGGAATTCTGGTTCCTTTCCTTCTTCTCTTGCTTTCATTTTCTCTTGTAGAAATTGGTCTACTTCTTGTGCTTCTCTAATTGTTCTAGAAATTCACTTGAAAATTTCAACATTCCCATATACTCTTGGGTCTTTTCTCCATTACCAAATTCAAATCTCTAAATGATTCTATTATTTCCAACTCTTTCACCATCATCATTGATACATGTAAGGATTCACGACTTAAGGCATTTGCCATTACATTCATCTTCAGGAATTCCATCTACCTACGTTGTCTCATATTTAGTTCCTTTTGATCGAAGAGATACTTCAAACTCTTATGATTACTGAACACTTCAAACCTTGCACCATATAAGTAGTGTCTCCAAATCTTTAGAGTAAACACTACTACAACTAATTCTAAATCATGCATAGGATAGTTTACTTCATGTTGTCTTAATTGTCTTGAAGTATAAGCAATTACTTTTTCTTCTTGCATTAATACACACACTAACCCTTGCCCTGAGGCATCACAATATACTTCGGACTTTCTAGTTGGGTCAGGCAGTATTAACACAGGAACAGAAGTCAATCTTCTCTTCAACTCTTGGAAGCTAGCCTCATAGGCTTCATTCCAAACAAAAGGTTGTGCTTTACGTGTTAACTTAGTTAAAGACAATGTTAATCTAGAAAATCCTTCAATGAATTTTGTAACACACCAATATTTTCCTTTAATTATTATTATTATTTGTTTGCCTTGTTTTTAATAAAATGATATTTTGGAAAAAACTAATATTGGGCCTTTAAAATGGGGTTTTATAATTAGAATGTTTTTAAAAAAGTTTTAAAACCCTTGTATTGGGCTTAGTTTTCATAAGCCCAAAGTTAGCTTTAAGAATCCCTTAGGTTTCTTGAAAACCTAACCCTTTTCCTCATTTTCTCTCTTGTGCCTCTTTGTAGATACCGTGCCATCAAAGCTGTTGTAGTCAAGAAGTAAGGAACCTTAGGGAGACGCTATTGCACCGTTCGCATCCTCTTGTCAGAGATTGTCTCTTTCAAGGTAAGGGGGAGTGAGTTATCTCGCTCATGGGTATGGCTTTGGTCATGGGTAGATGGGTTAGCCCTAGACCCCAGTTGTTAACGAGTTATATGATTATGTGTGTGTGTATGTGTATGCGTGTGTGTGTGTGTGCAAAGGGGAATGTGATTTTCCCCAAATCATTAATATGCTTTATGAAAAGTTTATGTTTAATTTATATGGACTATTATGGATTGCCTTTTTGCTTTTCTCTTATACTTAAGTTAGAGATTTAGTAAGTTTTGAGAGGATTGTGAGTGAGAGGAATTTATAAATTAAATTGGCTAATTATTAAGGTAGAAGAAGTGATTGAAAATTTAATTAATTGTTTTGGAGCGTTTAAAAGCTAAAGACAATAGGAAGAAGAAATTAAAATTCGTACTTCGGATTCGCCTGATGAGGTTAGATAGCTGCTAAGCAACTTTTTTTCAAAAAATTGGACTCCGCGTCAGCATCAGGCAGCTGTGTTTTCTGCCGGACATGCAAACCTCTTGAGTGGGTTCGATCTTGGCATGTGTAACATCCCAAATTTCAGGTACTAAAAATAAACCATGAGGTAGCTCTTAGTAGGACCATTCCTATGTGTTATTAGATAAAAGACGCCTCAAGAGTTATTGTTATTATATCACTTATTATTATTATTATTATTATTATTATTATTATTATTGTTCCTATCATTGTTATTATTATATTTATTATTGTTGTTGTTGCTATTATTATTATTAATTTTGTGCTATGGTGTTGTTATTATTACCCTAGTGTTAGAAATTATAAGGAATGTTATAATAGAACCCAAAAGAGCATCTAGAGCCTAATAGGGAACTAAAGCCAACTAAGCTACATATCTACCCACATGTTATAAGAAGGGAACAGAGAAGGAGGGTTAGGTTTAGCTGTCACAAAATAGAAGAAGAAAGAAGTTAAAAAGAATGAGGAGAAAAGGAAGAAAAAGAAGAAGAAGAGAAAGAGAAGGAATAGAAATCGGAGAACCTAAACCCTAGAACTCAGCTTTGCATGTCTATAAAGGTGAGTGCTCTCCCCCGCGTTTTTCCTTGTCCTTTATATTGTGCTTGTTTATCTATTTACCTTTTACCCCTCCTTATGCGTAAGTTTAAGGATTTGATGGGTTTTGAGGGAATTGTGAGTGAGTGAGGAATTTATAGATTAGATTGACCAATTATTAAGGTAGAAAAAGTGAATAAGAATTTAATTATTAATATTGGAGCATTTAGAAACTAAAGACAATAGGAAAAATAAATTAAAATTCGTACCTCGGATCTGCCCGATGGGGTTAGATAGCTGCTGGGCAACTTTTTTTCGAAAACTGGACTTCGTGCTAGCGTTGGGCGACTGCGTTGTCCACCTAGCGTGTAGACCCACTGACCGAGTTGGGTTCGAAGTAGACCCATCGGGCAGGATGCGCAACTCGTCGAGCGGGTTCAATCTTGGCGTGACCGCCGGGTGGAACCCCGTATCTCGCCGGGCAGATACGATCTTGGTTATTCCATTTTTTTGTGCCTATGAACTCCTTTTTGCAGTTTTTAATTCATTGTTGCTTCTTTTTTATGCCTCGTTAAGTTTATACTTGTGATTGTTATTTACCTTGAGAAAACTAAGTGTGATATGAACTTGTGTCAATGTTTCATGATAAAAGCCTATGAAAAGCTATAAACATTGTATGTGATCATGCATCATAACATTTGAGTCATGTGATGATGAAAGTATATAGGAATTTGGCTGGTGGAGGCCGTGATGGGTTGTCTAACCTTACCCTTGGGGGTTATCCTATTGGAAAAACTCCAATGGTCCATGCCAATCCCATGGAGCTACGGCTTACTGCCAAAACTGGGTAACCTTGACTAGTCACTGGGGGATATCATACTAGTTAAGGGTGCAAAAGCCGAGGGCATCGATACCGATGACGCTTCTTATGGCTTTGCATTTACTCCTAGTCTACTTTCCGACAAATTTAAGTTGGTACCACATGTGCATGAGTAGTGATTTAAGAATATATCTTGTTGTAGTGTGATATATTGAAGTGTGCTATGTTTTAACTATGTGAAGTCTATGTGACTTTGTTCATGAACGATTAATGTAATGTATACACATGTGAAAATGTAATTGTGTCTTGTGATGAAGTGTCAAAGTTGTGGATATGTGATCATATTATGCACGTGTGTTGTTCCTGTTTGATTAAACAAAAGGAGGTGTATGTATAGTTACTAGGCAAACAATGTGAAATAAATGCATGCTTGTAATTAGAATTGTGTTTGCTACCTTAAGGATAAGTGAAAGGCTAGGCCCTAGGATAGTGTTATGAGGGTTCTAGTTGGATAACAATAGTTGTGAATGAAATAGAGAAAGGGTGAATTCCTACACAGCGTAATAGAAAGGTATAAGACAAGTAAGAGAGAACAAAATGAGAGTATTAAGATGAGTGTTAAGGGAGTGTCAAGAGTATTTTAGAATGTCTGTAACCTTAGACTTGACCCCTAAAGGATAACAATATCAAAAGGAAGAAGAGTAAAATCTAAACATGAGGGGTTTAAATACTAGAGAGGGTTTTGGGTAGGAAAGAGTTCTTAAGATAAGAATAAGATAGTAAACCAATATAATAGTTGTGAGAATGAGAGAGCAGTTAACAGGAAGTATTGAAGATTAAAAGGTCTAGACCCGACTATAGGTATGGAGAATTACAAGAAACCTAGTGAGGCTTAAGCCATGAGAGATAAGTGATGAAGGTTGTTCGAGTAGAAGAGTCTAACCCAGCCGTAGAGTCCTTAGAGCACTCACTGAGACACTACGTTTCACTCCTTTAAGTTTCCCCTTTTTTAGGATACAGGTGAAGACACGTGCAGATAAAGCTTGGAGTCATGTGTAAGAAGACATAGTCTAGTTTACGTTGTTTCCTTGTATTCCTCTTTATGTTTTGTACAACATCTTCGGGTGATAGATAAGGTGTATTAGGCATGTATGGTATTTTATTGTATTTTTCTTAAATAAATATAATTATATTTATGAGTATCTTCCACATGTTGTTGTTATGTTTTTAAGTCTTTCTTTTTTGTTTTTAGAAATCTAGGCTTAGTTATGGTACTACCTGTTAGGGTGTTGCAACGTGACCGCCGGGCAGACCTCTTGCCTCGCTAGGCAAATATGACCTTGGCTATTTTGTTTTTGTGCCTGTGAACTCCTTTTTGCAATTTTTAATTCATTGTTACTTCTTTTTTTATGCCTTGTTGAGTCTATACTTTGTGATTTTTATTTACCTTGAGAAAATTGGGTGTGATATGAATTTATGTCAATGTTTCATGATAAAAGCCTATGAAAAAGCTGTAAGCATTGTATGTGATCATGCATCATAACATTTGAGTCATGTGATGAGGAAAATACGCAGGAATCTGGCTGGTGGAGGCCGTGATGGGTTGTCTAACCCTACCCTTGGGAGTTATCTTGTTGGGAAAACTCCAATTGTCCATGCTGATCCCATAGAACAAGGGCGTACTGGCGAAACTAGGTAACCCTGACTAATCACCAGAAGATATCATACTAGTTGAGGGTGCAAAAGCTGAAGGCATTGGTACCGATGACACTTCTTATGGCCATGCATTTACTCCTAATCTACTTTTCGACAAGTTTAAGTTGGTACCACATGTGCATGAGAAGTAGATGCTAGGTATTGCATTACAGATGTTTGTGCATTTTGATTCTTGCAAATTGATGTTATTTGATTATGTATGTAATGTGTAACAGCCCAAATTTCAAGTATTAGAAATAAACCACGAGATAGTTTTTAGTAGAACCCTTCTCATATGTTATTAGACAAAAGATGTCTTAAGAATTATTATTATTATATTTCCTATTATTATTATTATTATTACTGTGTTGTGTTGTTGTTATTATATTTATTGTTATTATTATTATTGTTGGTGTTGTTGTTGTTATTATTATTATTATTATTATTATTATTATTGTTATTAATACCTTAGTATTATAAATTAGTAAGAATATTATCATACAACCCAAAAGAGCATCTAGGGCCCAATAGGGGACTAAAGCCCACTAAGTCACATACCCACCCACATGTTATAAGAAGGGAATAGAAAAGGAGGATTAGGTTTAGCCGTCACAAATAAAAGAAGAAAGAAGTTAGAGAGAATGAGGAAAAGAAGGGAAGAAGAAGAGGAAGAGAAGGAGGAAGAATAGAAACCGGAGAATCCAAACCCTAGAACTCAACTTTGCATGTCCACAAAGGTGAGTGCTCTCCCCCATGTCCTTCCTTGTTCTTCATCTATTTATCTTTTCCCTCCTTATACCTAAATTTAGGGATTTGATGGGTTTTGAGGGGATTGTGAAGGAGTAAGGAAATTATAGATTAGATTGACCAATTATCGATGTAGAAGAGTGATTAAGAATCTAATTATTTATCATGAAGCATTTAGAACCCAAAGACAATAGGAAAAATAAATTAAAATTAGTACCTCGGATCCGCCCGGCGGGATTAGATAGCCGCTGGGCGACTTTTCTTCAAAAACTGGATTCTACGTTTAAGCTAGGCACGCGGAGCCGCCGGGCGGGGTGAAATACCCGCCGGGCGGGTTGGGTTCCGACGCGGACCTGCTGGGCGGGTTCGCTGGACCGCTGGGTGGGACTTCCGTCCTGCTGGGCGGATACGACTTTTGTTATTTCGTTCTTTGTGTTTATGAGCTTCTCTTTGCAGTTTTTAACTCATTGTTGTTTGTTTTCTTATGCCTTGTTGAGGTTATATTGTATGATTATTATTTACCTTGAAAGAAACTGAGTGTGATATGAAATTGTGTCAATGTTTCATGATAAAAGTTTATAAAAAGTTGTAAGCATTATTTGTGACCATGCATCATAACATTTGAGTTATGTGATGAGGAAAGTATGTAGGAATTTGGCTGGTGGAGGCCGTGATGGGTTGTCTAACCTTAGCCTTGGGGGTTATCCGGTTGGGAAAACTCCAATGGTCCATGCTGATCCCATGGAGCCAGGGCGTACTGGCAAAACTGGGTAACCCTGACTAGTCACCGGGGGATATCATGCTAGTTGAGGGTGCGAAAGCCGAAGGCATCGGTACCGATGACGCTTCTTATGGCCTGCATTTATTCCTAGTCTACTTTCCGAAAAGTTTAGGTTGGTACCACATGTGCATGAGTAGTGGTTTAGGAACATAACACACATATGTATCTTGTTATAGTGTGATATGTTAGAGTGTGCTATGTTGTAATTATGTGAATTCTATGTGACCCTATTTATGTGAATTCTATGTAAGAATGCAATTGTGCCTTGTGATGAAATGTTAAAGTTGTGGACATGTGATCATATCTTGCACGAGTGTCGTTCCTGATTAATAAAACAAAACGAGGTATATGTCTAGTTACTAGACAAAGAATGTAAAACAATTATATGCTTGTAATTAGAATTGTGTTTGCTACCTTAAGGATAAGTGAGAGGCTAGACCTTAGGATAGTGTTATGAGGGTTCTAGTTGGATAATAATAGTTGTGAATAAGATAGAGGAAGGGTGAATTCCCTCATGGCGTAATAGAAAGGTATAAGACAAGTAAGAGAGAGAATGAAATAAGAGTATTTTAGGATGTCTGTAACCTTAGACTTGACCTTAGGGGACAGCTTTGAATATTAAAAGGAAGAAGAGTAAATTCTAAAGAGGGTTTTAGGTAAGAAAGTATAAATAATGAGGATGAGTTCTTAAGTTAAGAATGAAATAGTAAACCAATATAATAGTTGTGAGAATGAGAGAGCAATTAACAGGGAGTATTGACTGTTGAGAGGTGTAGACTCAACCATAAGTATGGATAATTATGAGAAACCCAATGAGGCTAAAGCCATGAGAGATAAGTAATGAAGGTTGTCCGAATAGAAGAGTCTAACCCAGCCGTAGAGTCCTTAGAGCACTTACTGAGACATTATGTCTCATTCCTTTAAGTTTTCCCTTTTTTAGGATACAGGTAAAGACACGCGTAGATGGAGCTTGGAGTCATGTGCAAGAAAACGTAGTCTAGTTTATATTATGTTTTTGTATTCTTGTTTATATTTTGTACGATACCTTCAGGTGATAGATGAGTTATATTTGGCATGTATGTTTTTTTTATTGTATTGTTCGTATATAATATTTAATTATATTTATGAGTAGTATTTGTATGTTGTTTCTACCTTTTTCAGTTTGTTTTTTTTAAATCTAGACCTAGTTACGGTAATGCCCCTTAGGGTGTTACATAATGTGTACTCTACCTGTCTCCATTGTCATACTTTAAGCATGAAATGAGATGTATCTCACTCCCTTGTTTTCTAGTGTTTTCTATATGTGTTTGCGATACACAAGTGACGTCCAATAGGACCTTGAGGAGGAGTCTTAGAGTAGGGGCATTAGCCTCATTGCAGTTTATTTTACAGCATCTTTTGGGTTTTGTCAGCTCTGATAGTAATGTGACATCGGGGTCTTAGTTATTTATTATTTTAGCTTTTGAATGTTAGACTAATAGTTTTACTTTTTAAATTAGTTTATTTTTCAAAGGCTTGTATGGCCAATTATGGGCCACCATCGTACGATTAATCAGTAAAGTATCTTATGGAGTTTTAGTAAATGTGAGTTGTGCATATGATGTCCTGTATCGTGTGAAGAAAAAAGTTATAAATTATCGTTTTATTTCACAAATGAAAGGTATGTTATATTTTCGTAATATTTATTTAATAATTAGCTTTGGGGTAAACGATGTGACATTTAGTATGTAACATCCTAAGCGTTGACGAGGGCGAGGAGTGATCGCCGATGTAGAAAAGATGAAGCACAAACAATGAATGACTCCTGGTAGGCTTCCAGCGAGAGGAACACATGAATGAATCGAATACATACCAGAATGAGAAGGATCTAGAAGGCTGTACAGGTATGGGACTGTACAATTGAGGATAGCTTAAAGGATATAATAAGTGCTACCTATACCAACAAAATACATCTACTTTTCGGTAGCCTATCACTTAAGAACTCCACAATTAAGCGTGCTTGACTTGGAGCAATTCTGGTATGGATGACCTCCTTAGAAGTTTCCCAAGAAGCGTGTGAGTAAAGACAGCACGCTAAAAAGTCTGGTGTTGGTTTGTGGGGACAGTTGTCGATCCTAAAAGTGGCCAAGCGTTATAAGTGGTATTAGAATAAGGCCTCTCTCCCAGTACGGTGTGATTCGAGGACGAACCAAGCAAAAGCTGGTGGGCATGTAACATCTTGGGCACTAACTAGGGCGAGGAGTGATAACTGATGCAAAAAAGATGAGGCACATACAATGAGCGACTCTTGGAAGGCTTCCAGCAGGAGGGACACATAAATGAATCGAATACACACCAGAATGAAAGGGATCTAAAAGGCTATACAGGTATAGTATTGTACAGTTGAGGATAGCTTAAAGGAATTAATAAGTGCTACTTATACTAACAAGATGCATCTACTTTTCGGTAGCCTATCACTTAAGAACTCCACAGTTAAGCGTGCTTGACTTGGAGCAATTCTGGGATGGATGATCTCTTGGGAAGTTTCACAGGAAGCGTATAAGTGAAGACAAAGCACACTGAAAAGTCTTGTTTTGGTTTGTGGGAACAGTTGTCGATCCTAAAAGCGACCAGGCATTACAAGTGGTATCAGAACAAAGCCTCTCTCCCAGTACAATATGGTTTGAGGACAAACCAAGCAAAGCTGGTGGGCATGTAACATCCTGAGCGCTGAAGAGGGCGGGAAGTGATCGCCAGTGCAAAAAAGATGAGGCACGGATAATGAGCGACTCCTGGCAAGTTTCCAGTGGGAAGGACACATGAATGAATCGAATACACACCAGAATGAGAGGGATCTAGAAGGCTGTACATGTATGGGACTGTATAGTTAAGGATAGCTATAACAACCCAACTTCGTCACAGGAAAACTCTATTACATCTCTATATTAGTTCAATTAATGATTGAAATTATGAAAATCTATCCTTGTTAATTCATTTTATAAAAAGAGCAGGAATTTATTTCATTTATTTAAAACATACTTTCCAAATATTACAAGTGACACATGATAAAGACCCAATCTGCACCAATAGTCATGAAATAGATAAATTTCAAAATCATGTAAACTTCGAAACTACATGCATAGAAGAGACCAAGCTATAAGGGTGAAGTGTGTGCCATACAGGTGACCATCCTACGACTGCAACCAAAAGAGGGAGAGGGTTTATACATATGGACACTCCTAAGCTAGTCATAACAACTAACTCACCCAATAAAAACAAGGACGACCCAAACGGATCTCCTTTCTAGAAACTAAAACTCTAGCAACATGGTTAACGGTAGAGTTCGAGTTGCCTCTACCACTTCCATGTACATGGGCCTCTCGCCTCTAAGGGCATTTGGAAGCCGAAGAAGCTATAGGGTCGCTGAAAGGATTGAACAGTGACTCCTTCAAGCTCTGCGAGGGTGTCGGGGTCTGACATGTACACGAAGATGATCCCTCTTTCTTGACGTCTGTTGACCGTGGTGAGATCCAAGAGACGCCGCCCATTAGTGCAAATATGCACTCCTATGAGATGGAAGAGTATCCGAGGTCTAGGAAAATCACCATCCATTTGCTTCCGCGACAACGAAGTATCGCGATCATCATAGTCACACACACATAAAACACATAAACAAGGATAAGCTACCCAAAAATAAACATAACAAGATAGACAGCACATATTAAGCATGGACATAATTAATACAAACTACAACATGTAAGCATAGTACAAGGCGTCTTTCTCATTGAGTAATCAGTACACATTCACAACATATAAACACAACACATGGTATCTATATTCATCCATCAGTCCGAAACAAATGCCAACCAAGGATGCAAGTGCAGACCATGATCCTATGACTCGCCATGGAATCTAAAAACTCGAGCAACCAAGCCGGATATTCCTTGACAATGGTAAAATAGACATAGATACCCTCACAAGGGTTTTCAGTGCGGCACGTGCCTAAACCATTTCGGGAATACCGGAACTGACCATGGGAACTAGTGCTCTTTGTCAAGACTTACGTCTGGGGGGTATCGCCACCACAACACAAGGTTTGCAAGGCCCCGGCCTCTTGTGGAATTGCGCCATCCGTAATCCTCAAGCTTTTTCACCCGGCTAGCACCACGATCCTGCGAATACCGACACCTTCGGTACCGCATGCTCGTACACCAATGCATGTATGCATGACAACCAATTCATCATAAACAGACATTGATGGCAATATGTATGAACATCCACCTATCGTTCACACCTGGATAGGCATTTTATTATGTATGACTTATCTTTCACACCCAGATAGGCATTTTATTACTTATCTTTCGCACCCAGGTAAGCTTTTGTCAACATTGCCATCAAGTCTCGGTTTTTCACCACATCATGGATTCATCCTGTTTATCCTCATAAAGATTACATCCTCAATTCTCATAACACTGGACCTGATCCATCATTAGCCCATAGTCATCTGACACAATTGAGAGCCCTATCCATCGTTAGCTCTCCTATAGGATCCTGATTTCTCATAACACTGGGCCTAATCCATCGTTAGCCCATGATCATGTGACACAACAGAGAGCTCTATCCATCGTTAGCTCTCCTATAGGATCCTATCCAATGCGATCTCAATAAGGATAAACTAGGGTCCACTGCTTATCTTTCACACCCAGATAAGGCATTTATCAACAGTCATATAACATATACATCATGCCATTAAGTCACCAACATACAATAAGTCATGCCATTAACACAATTTGCTAAGCAATTCATCCAAATCAAACACTTCTCAAACCACATACTTATAAATATCTCCACCATTAGAATAACAATGTATGAAAATTAAGAAGAAAACACTTTTTGTGAAATTATCAAATCCAAGCTTAGGTCTTAGCTCCTTTGGAAAAACATCACTTTGTAGTATTGTAGAAATGTCTCTTTATTATTTTACCAAACATATATTTATAAATTTGTAAAATTTTAAATTTATATTTTAATAAAATATGCATATTAAATTTATTTATTATAAATAAATCCAGCATTAAACTATGTCATTAATGACAAAACCATTTATGATTATACATAAGTTATTATATTCATTTTCTTCTTTTCTAAAACAGATTTCCAGAGTCTTCCAGATTTCTGTCTCGGTTTCCAAAAATTATTTTAAAATGGCAAACGATTTTTGATTTATATAATCTATACATGGTTGAAAATATAATTTTATCTATTTTCTAAATTGATATAGATCAGCCAAATCAAAAATCTACCCGAAAAGATATAAAAATGACAAGGCAGAGAAGTTAGGGCTACCCCTTGGAGGACCCACGAACCTAACTTGCCATTTTCACTTCCATAAAAATCCTTTTAAAAGCCAAGTTTATTTTTATATAAAATTAAACTTAAAAAAATTTTCAACAAGTCCAAAAACTCCAAAATCTAAGGTCTACAAAATTTTATATAATTTTTGAAACTTCACAGTTTCCAAAACTTCTCAATCAGAATGGAAGTATAAGTTCCGGCTTCCAAAATCCTTAGAAATAGTAAAACTAATCAAATATAGGCAAACCATATATTCTTGGAAATATCTTTGTGTCTAATATTCATTCGTTCAAGTGGTTTCCCAAAATACAAAATATATTTTTCCAGAATCACGTTTTACTTCCCACTGTCGGGTCAGCGTTTTCAGACAACATGCTCAACTTTCAAAAAGGCACATCTTTTCCGTTTCTTAACATTTTGATACGTTGTTGTGTCCATTTTGGAGTAAAACGTGTCTAGTTTTCAAAAAAGCAACAAGAACACGAAAATAATCACCACAGATCCAGTTATAGTAAAAACAGTGCACCATGCTCAGTTCGAAATCATACAGCACCAACAAACACATCACCAACTTGCATAAAATGAGATCTTTCATCAAGTTTAACAGTTAAAAATACCAACGTGATTCACAACAACAAAACACATCCAAACAAATAGATCACAGATTCAAACACAAAAGAAAAGGGTTAGCTTTCCTTACAATGTGCTTAGCTTTTCCTCTTGTGGCTAAAGACCTTAGGAGCAAGTAGGAGACTTTCTTCCAACTTTGAGGAGGTAAGCCATCAACCATTCACCAAAAGGGTTGGTTTTGGACATACACATGAAAAAGAACAAACTTTTAGAACCAAGAACACAAAAGAACCAAAATAACCTTGGCCTTGAGAGGAAGAAGATGGAGATAGGAGAAGGGAAAAGGTAGGAACTTGCTTACCTAGAACTCTCCCTTTGAGAAACCCTCGTTCTCCACTCTACCAACACTATAAAACTTGAACAAGCTCTCTCTACTCTCTCTCAATGCCACGGCCAAGTGTAGCTAAAGGGGAGGAAATATGACAGTTAAAGGATTTATATATAACTCACCTAGGAGGGCAAAAGAGTAACTAGCAAAATGGAGTAGGTGATTGGAATTTAATTGAAAACAAAAATATTTTCCCTACACCCTAGGTGGTGGACAGCCAGCCCATGGAAAACCAAGGGGAAGAAGTGGTTTTTCAAGTGTCCTAAGTGCACTTAAATGTCCAATGGTTAATTGCATGAAAGGTTGGTTAGTTAGGGTTCAACTAGTTTAGTTGGTTTGGAGCAAATTGTTACTTCTAGTTTGGTTAGGCTTAGGAAAATGTGAAATTGTTTCTAGAAAAGAATACTGTATTTTTCTTGCAGTGTAAAAGGAAAACACAGTTAGATATCGAGTCTTGTACGAGTAGGATTTTAACTTTTTAGCACTTGAACCGATCAAAATAATTCTGATTGACATTGGAGTCTAAGTGAGTTTGTGACTCTTTTAGAATTTCTCTAGTCATGGTTAGACTGACTCTGTCTATTCAAATAGTTGTATTTACTTTATTTGACAGGATTCTAGACAGGCTCTTGGATAAACGGTCCAGGATGGTAACAGAGAAAAACCTAGCACCTTGATGCTTTTTGAGTAAGGAAAGCTACCAACCCATTAAAATCTAATCATAATTAATTCTTAATTATTTATAACTAAATTCCATGGTCTCGTGCTGTTCACCAACTGTACAGGTCAGTACTAGTTCGACAGATACCATTACAACTAGATTCTCGTAGGAACCTTTTCAGAATTTCAAACAAGCATAGCATGCAACTTTTTATCATTTATTTTTCCATTTGAAAATAAATTTAATCCTTCTTGTTAGTAATTCAATCACTTGATTAGGGATCAACGTGTTGCAGATCTTACATTGTCAGCCTCCACAGTGTACCTCTGCACTACTGAAATCCAAGTAGACTAAATTTCAATAGAAAACTCTACTAAAATTGACACAACCAAATATATTTATTTATTCACTTATGCTGAATTTAAATTTAATTCCTCTTTTCAAATTATCGACCACTTATGCAAAGATTATAAAAAACAGGTCTTACAATAGTTTAAAGGAATTAATAAGTGCTACCTATAGCAACGAAATGCATCTACTTTTCGGTAGCCTATCACTTAAGAACTTCACAATTAAGTGTGCTTGACTTGAAGCAATTCTGGGATAGGTGACCTCCTGGGAAGTTTTGCAGGAAGCGTGTGAGTGAAGACAAAGCAAGCTGAAAAATCTTGTGTTGGTTTGTGGGGACAGTTATTGATCCTAAAAGCGGCCAGGCGTTACAAATTTTCTATAATAGTATGCCAATCCTAAGCAACTACGTATCTCTATGATTGTGGTTGGTTATTCCCAACATAAAATTGCTTCCACTTTCATAGGATTAACAGAAATCTCACTTTACGATATTACATGCCCCAAGAATTGTATTTGTTCCAACCAAAATTCACATTTTTTGAGTTTTCCATACAATTGTCCTTCTCTCAAAATTTGCAACATAATTTGTAGATGTTCTTCATGACTTCTAGAATACACAAGTATGTCATCTATGAAGACTACTACGAACTTATCCAAAAACTAATGAAAAATAGGATTTATATAATCCATAAAAATGGCAAAAGCATTGGTCACACCAAACGTCATTACCAAGTACTTGTAATGACCGTATCTCGTCCTAAAAGCAATCTTTGGAATATCTTCAACCTTGACTCGAATATGATGATAACTAGATTTCAAGTCAATCTTGGAAAACATAGTAGCACCCCTTAACTAGTCTATCAAATCATCAATCCTAAGAAGAGGATATCTATTCTTAATGGTAATTTTGTTAAGTTGATGGTAATCCACACACAACCTCATACTTCCATCTTTCTTTTTAACTAATAATACTGGAGCACCCCAGAGAGAAACACTAGGTTTTATAAACTGTTTTTCTAACAGTTCCTCAATTTGCTTCTTCAACTCTGCTAACTCTAGAGGCGGCATCCTATAAGGGGCTATGGATACAGGACTTGATCCTGGTACCAAGTTTATGGTAAATTCTATCTCTCTTTTTGAAGGTAAACCAGGAATATCTTCAGGGAAAACATTAGGGTAATCACGGACTATAGGAAACTTACTAACATCAAAGTTTCCCTTTATTTCCAGAGACGTAAGGATCATGTAAACTTGAGCTCCTTTCGAAGCTTTGGTTTGGTTGGCAATAACTATTGTTAAATCTTCTGATTTAGAAAGTTTATCAAATTTTGACTCGAAAACTAGGGCTTTATCATGACAATTTAGAAGGACACCATTGGAAGATAACTAGTCCATGAATACAATATCTAGATGAGATAAAGGTAGGCAGATTAAGTTTACAAAGAAATTTCTACTTTCTATAGAAATACAACAATTCAAACATGCTAAAGAAATAATGACAAGAACATTTGTAGGGGTAGAAACAATAAAATCATAAGGTAGCAGAGAAATAGGTAATTTTAGATATTTTGCACAATCATGTGATATGAATGAATGAGTGACACCTGAATCATATAATACATTCAAAAGATATCCGTTTATGATGCAGTTTGTAACACCCTTACTTTTGCCTATTAAACTATTTTCTTAATTATTCTAGAAAACCGAATAGGAATCTCAAAAATTTGATTCCTAAGGTTACATTCATATTAATAAAGATTATTGAGTGTAGATTTTTAGGAAACGAAATTTGAAAATTTGTAAAATAACTGTTTCGTCCTTAAAAAGTTAGATAACATAATTAAAAAACAAAAAATAGTTAGAAGTGTTTAAAAATTGTTTTTAAATCATCAATGTACTTAGAATAATTAGTAATAATTTTTAAAAAAATTGGGAATTTATTTAGATAATTTTTGTAAAATGTCAAAAATACCCTTGGTTGACTGTAGGAACCAATTAGAGACTTTTTTACTTCAAAATATTTTAAAAATTTTATGCTAAATATATTTATTTATAAAAATTTTATTTTGAAAGAAAAATAGTGAAAAATATAACAATTCTATTTCAATTTTTCAACTTTTTTTTTTCAATATTTGACAATGTAATTTTGAAAAATTGGGAAGAAATTTCAAAATTTTGATTCCCACCATTACATTCAAAATTTCAAGAACTATTTAATCATGATTTATAATAATTTTTCCGAGCCGGAGCCTAGAGAAATTAAAAAATGACGATTTTGCCCTTATTCCTCAACATTAAGAGCTGCCATGAGAAAAAGAATCAATTGATTTTAAAATGTCAATTTAAACTTGGAATCATGTCATATATATTAAAATATAATTTTAATTTTTTTTTTAAATTTTGTGTAAAATGACCAAAATGCTCTTGGATGTCCAATAAGCCAGCTAGTATTGGTTTGACATCCAGAAACGGTGAAAATGGTAATACCAATTCATTTATAAACAAAATATTTAATTTTAGAATTTTAATAAAAATCTTGGTATTTATTGAATTAAAATGGATTTTATATGAATTTTCTAAACTTAAATACAATATATATATATATATATATTTCAAAATAATTAATAAAAATTTAAAATTTAGTTTTGATGAAAAATAATACATTTGTTCATATTTAAATTTAAATTAATTATTTTGATATTAAAAGCTATTTTTTCAAAGTTTAGGCGATTTTATTGGTACTAGCTAATCAATTACAATTAAAATTTATATCGGGGAGCTTTAAGACAGCTCACCTAGCACATTTTCAACCTTCAAGGGGGTGATTGAACCTTCATGGGGGGAGTGAGGTTGGTTCTAAATTATTGTCACTATGCATGTTGGTAGGAAGGGTTTTCCCCTAAATTATTGTCACATTATTATGTTTGATGCTAGACTTTAATTTTTACTAAATTGTTACTCTGCTCAAATTTTGATTACTAAATTATAATTGCTAAGTTGTTACTCTGCCCAAATTTAAATAATTAAATTATAATTATTAAGTAATTATTCTGCTAAAATTTTGGTAATTAAATTGTCATTACCAAAGTATTATTCTACTAAAATTTTGGTAAGTAGTTACATAGCCAAAATTTTGATATTATCATGAAATTTTTGCAATATAAGGCAGAAATGTTAATTGTACTAGTGTTCAAATTAAATGCGACCAGGAAAACCTCTATTTGAGAAGTGGGAATGTGATAGGTTAGTGAGTAATATAAAGTAAATGACATGCAGTGGTATAGCGCCTTGCGAGAGAAGCTACAGTTTGGTACGATGAGAAATGAAAGGCAGGGACTTACTTGAAGAGGTCTTGGGGTAGGCATCGAGTGGTGAAGGTCCTAATGACTAGGATAGTGCCCTTAAGCTGAGATATTTGTCTGACTAAGCTCGATAATCCTGACAACTGCTCAACATTTCAAGATTGGTTTAAGAATATACCTCTATAAATGGATATCCTAATTGTTATTTTCCTCAATGATGATGGGGATTGTACCATGTGATGATGTTGATGAGGTATGTACTTCCAGTCACTTTCCAATTATGTTGAAAACTATTACTCACTAATGGGAAGTATGGATCCATACCAAGTCAAGGGTAATGTAGTATAACTTAGAATAAACCCAAAGTTCCCTATGTTAATTGTGTTTTAATTCCTACCATACATGTGAAAGTGATTTTAGAACAAATCACCTCACTCCATTGTTTTTCTTCATTGTATGATTGATAGCAATTATTGAAGATGACAGCAATGTCTGATGATGCTGAGGATGAGTCAGAGGATACTCCTATAGATTTGTAAACCTAGTTTATAATATTTTCCTTGAGGGATAGGGGAGATAAATACTATTCTATATAGGATCTTTTTGATGTATATATTAGGCTAGGTAGTATATGCCTTTTGATGTACTTTTGTTTTTTTTTACTGTTATGTATTACTCAAACCATGATGCATAGTTTGATATATATATATATATACACCTTTACCTTGAATGAGGTCGTCAAATTGAATGGCTTCGGTTCTATTCATTGTGAAAACTCTACCTATTGCTTTAAGCCTTTCAACTTGAGCCTTCTCATTGTTGTTTTTGCTTCCATTACCATATTTCTTCTTTGGTTCTTTGCAATTTGTACTATAGTGGCCAGGTTTTTTCACAATTGTAGTAAATAAGCATTTGCGTAGTACAATCCTTTGCAAAGTGAGGTCCTCCATAATAGAAACAGTGAACAACGTTGTTAACTCCAAAATTAGAGTTATTAGTAATGGCAAAATTCTTCTGGCCTAAAGAATTTCCATGGAATTGATAGGGTTTCTTCTTAGTGAAAAATTCCTTTCTTTTATTCCTTTGTGGCCCAACATTCTTCCATTAGGCTTGCCTCGCCTTTGTGTTTTCTTCATAAATCTTGCAGCAGTTCACTAATGTAGGAAATTGGGCTATCTCAAGATACCCTATTGCCTGTTTGATATTAGGTCTTAATCTACTCTCAAATTTGAAGCATCGTGATCTTCATCAACTCTGTTTTGAAAATAGAGACAATATTTTGACTACTTGTCAAATTTAGTAATATATTCCCTAACGGACAAATTTTCCTGCTTCAACTCAAGGTGTAACACCACGTTTTCCCTAATGTATGATTTAATGTTTTAATAATTCAAAAGTGGAAATTAATATGAGATATTGGTGATTAAACGAATAAATAAGTTATGGTTGTATGGGTGTTGTTTTGTGTTGGTTGTTTGGAATTCCTGTTTGAATTTAGGGAACTAGAGGAAAATGTTGTTTTTGAGCCATTTGGGAGGCATGGGGAGTGATTACACAAACCATGGGCTTTAGTGGGCCCAAAGCGATGAGGCCCAGGAAAGTTTAAAGACCACTCAAGGCCTTCTTCTTCCATTTTCTCACTTTTACTACACTAAACGCTCCCTTTTCTCTCAAAACTCTCCCATTCTCTCAATCTCTCTCAAGACCATCAACAGTGTAGCAAGATTCCAAGCCTTAATCCCGTGCTCGTGTGTTGAGGAGGACGGATTTCCTAAAGAGTTGGCTTAAGAGCTTGTTTTCTCATATTCCCCTCTTCTCCTAAATTTTAGATTCAGAACTCCTACAGGTAAGGGAAGCTTACATTTGTTGAAAAGTTGTTGTATGAACATAGTTGTGTGTTAATGTGACCTTGGGTTGTGCTGAAAACTAAATTGGAATGTGTTATGTTGAGATGTTGTGTGGAAATGGGTTTCCTTCGAATTTTAATGATTTTGTTGAAATGATGCATGGATTATTTATTGGATTGAGTATGTTGTTGTGGGCTGTTGTGTGGCTGTATTCGAGCTTTATAGAGTCGATTTAGAGTATGTGTGACTAAAAAGTTTGGATTTTGGGGTTTTTCGAAGAGAGTTCTGTTGCTGTTATCTAATAGTCACTGAGCCAGAACACCCTTGAGACTGAAGTGAGACTGTCAGGTTGAGGGTTCGCTGAGCGACCCATCACATCGCTGAGCAAGTGTTCTTGAGTGGTAGAAATAGCTGTAGTGTAAGAGGAATTCGCTAAGTGAAATGTTGTTCGCTGAGCGAGTGTTCATGGAAATCTGGAAATTTTCCAGAAGAGAGTTCATTGAGCAAGTGTGTGGCTCGCTAAGCGAGTGTGGGCATTCTATAATACTTGGGAGCAATTTGCTGAGTAAATACTGAGCTCGTTAAGTGAATTGGGGGCCTTGGAGAGTAGTGCTCTCTGTTGCAAGAGGTTCGCTGAGCAAGGAGGGGGTGCAGGTTATGGTTGTTCTCTGGAATGGCTATTCGTTGAGCGAGTAGGTGACTCGTTGAGCAAAATGTTGTTGATAATGGTTGAGGGAAAGTCCCTGAAATGAATTTGCTGAGTGACTCCAATTGTTGCTGAGCAAGCAACTCTGTTTGTTGAGCAAAACTCATGGTCGCTGAGCGAAAAGCCTTTGTAGGGGAAGTTGGTCCTTTGTAATGATGGTCTTCGTTGAGCAAGCATGTGGGTCGCTGAGCGAATAGAGTGTTCTATTGTTGATCAATGTTAAAAGTGTAGTTGTGTGAGACATAGTTGAGAAGGACTCCTAGTGTGAGTCTAAGGTTGAGAATGTGAAAGGAGTGGTAGGTTGTTTGGATAGGACCTCCACTTGTCGTAAATGTTTTTTGGGTTTTACCCATGGTATGTGGGCTGCTTGGATAGGGCCCTAAGTGGCAGGTTGCTTGGATAAGACCTCCACTAGTTGTGTATGGAATTGTTGTGTGAGGATTCTCACGAGGTATGGGCTACTTGGATAGGGCCTTACCTGTTGACTATGCTCAAGGCTGGAATGGGCTTGCATAGTGTTGGTAGTGGTTGTGGACCATGTGTGGTGTTGGTCGAGCCCACGCGGCGTTGTGTCGCTATTGTTGTGTTGCTACACACACACACACACACACACACACACACACACACACACATATATATATATATATATATATTGTTTTGTTGTGATTGAGTGGTTGTGGTGTTGTGATACATGTATTTCTTGCATATGTTGTTGGTTGAGGCTGTATGATGAGCCTCATGTCATTGTGCGAGTAGGCACGCAAGTTGGATGGTTGACAGGAGTTACGGCTCAGACAAGCCTCTAACCTAGTGCCTGGATAAGATGTGGGGTCTTAAAGATGGACCTTTAGAGATGAGTGGATGGGCAATCCCATAGGGGGCCAAGGCAGTGCAGGCCTTGAGTTGCGGTGAGCCGCCACCCACATACACTTATCCCGACACACCACTAAGCTTATCCATGGATCAGAGTTTTGGCAATCCCTAAATGGTGCTTGGATAGGCCATGGTAAAAGGTGAGACCTGACTGATTGCCCCAAATGTTGTGAATCTCTTGAGAGTTGTGTCATCATGCATTGACATAGTTGTGGCAGATTGGTCGTGATATGTGGTTCTGGGCTGAGAACTCTTTGCCATATGAATGAATGCTATAGATATATGTATGTATAAGAACAAATGTTGAGAATTGTTGATGGTTTCAGAATTCACATGTTTATAACTGTTGTTTTAGTAAGCTTACCTTTGCCTTGTTTTGTTGTTAGATATCTTGTTGCTGTTGTTGTGCTGGTGTGAATGTGATGATCACATCATATGGTGTGGGAGTAGATGGCGATGCTTCGGTGGACCCGGCTTCTCAAAGCTGAGGATGGAGCTGCGGGCTGGAGATGTATGGCTTAAGGAGCCAAGTTTTTGTTCCTTTTGTTATGTATTTAGTTTCATTCTTTTGATGGGGTTGTATAGTGTGACCAGCCATAAGGAGTGTGTTTTGTATCCTTCTCCCCCGTTGATGTATATTGATTTTGGATATAGCCTGGTGTTATTTCCCCTTTTCTATTGTTGTTGACAGTTGTAAAGATATGGTTGTATGGCAATAGGAGAGATGGATGAATCTCTCAACTCGTGTATGTTTTACATTTATATGTTATGATTTCATTTACCTAATGTGACGGTAAGAGTAGGATTAGTAGGGTTGTTTAGTAGCGACAGTTGGGTCGTTACATAAGGAATTCTATTTCCCTTTTTTGCCTTAGGTCTTTAGGAAAATACTTGCCCAGAAACTTCAAATGGAATACTTCCCCACTAATTAGTCTTCCTTTAGCTTCTTCTTGCTGCCTAGCATACCTCCACCACTAATATTCTGCCTCTCCATATAACATAAAGGTGGCATAAGTCACCTTGTGTGCATTAGTGCATGCCATGGCAATAAAGATTTTCTCAATTTCTACAATCCAGTTTTAAGCACCATTGGGGTCGAATTCACCTTTAAGTGTTGGACGGTCGTTCTTGCAGAAAGCTACAAGCCCTCAGTATTCTGCAAGTTTATTGTCTCATCCTTGATTCATATTTTTAAGGATAACAACCATTCTTTCAAGTATTTGTTGAGTAGTGTCATGTCGTGGTCTTCCGGCCATTGTTTGAAAAGAAATTCAATGTTTAGTCCATTGCTTTGAATAAAACCGCATGTTAGCTGAGTAAAAGTTATCTGGGAAATAGTACACCAAATAGATTCCCAGGAAAGAGAGGTGGGTCATAATGAACACTTTTAAGAACCAAGTCTTTCCTAGCCAGAATCTACCTAGACATGCACAAATCACTTCTACTGATTCAACAACTAACATTAGGTTTATTCTTAGCAAAGCCTTCTATTGAGTGCACAGATCACTTTCCATAGGAAGATTGGATGTCCACAACAAAGAACATAAGAACAACAATTTATCTTTCATTCCTATTTTATCAACACTAAATGAATGGACACAAAAAGAATGGTCAAGGCCATACCCCAGGCTTTGACAGGAAAGAACTGCTCTGATACTACTAAATGTAACACTTCTTTAATTTTAAATATAATTCATATTAATTTAATTATTAAGTCAAGTTGATGAAAATGTGAGTAATTTTTTTTCAATTTTATAATAGAAAAATTCTAAATTTAACAAAGTTTGAAAATAGAAGCGAAATAGTAAAACTGCTTATATATATATATATATATATATATAAACTAGGTCTACAAATCTAGTGGAGTATCTGCTGACTCATCCTAAGCATCATCAGACATTGTCGTCATCTTCAATAATTGTGATCAATCATATAAGGAAGAAAAACAATGGAGTGAAGTGATTGGTTCTAAAATCATTTTCACATGTATGGCAGGAATTAAAATGCAATTAACATAGGGAACTTAGGGTTTATTCTAAGTTATACTACACTACCCTTAACTTAGTTCCCATTAGTAAGTAATAGTTCTCAACAAAACCAAGAAGTGACTGGGAGTACCTCATCAACATTATCACATGGTACAGTCCTCATCATCATTGAGGAAAATAACAATTAGGATATCCATTTATAAAGCTATACTCTCAAACCAATCTTGGAATGTTGAGTAGTTGTCGGGGTTATCAAGCTTGGTCAAGCAAATATCCTAGCTCGAGGGCACTACCCTAACCATTGGAACTTTCACCGCTCGATGCCTATCCCCAAGACCTCTGCAAATGGGCCTCTGCCTTTTATTCCTTAGTGTACCAAACTGTAGCTTTCCTAGTAGGGTGTCATGCCATAGCATGTCACTCGCTTTATATTACTCACTAATTTATCACTTCCTAACTTCTCAAACAGAAGTTTCATTGGTCTCATTTAATTTGAGCAATAGTACAATCAATATTTCTACCTTATATTGCAAAAATTGCACAATATCAAAATTTTGACAGAATAACAATTTAGTAATCACATAAAATTTTAGCAGAATAATAACTTAGTAATTACTAAAATTTTAGCATAATAACAACATAGTAATTATAATTTAATTACTAAAATTGTGGCAGAATAACAGTTAAATAAATATATTTGAATTTTCTAAATTTGAGCAGAGTAATAGTTTAGCAAGTATAATTTAATAATTTAAATTTGAACAAAGTAACAACTTAATAAAAATTAAAGTTTACTATCAAACAACATAACTGTAATAATAATAATGAAACTTAAGCCTAAATGGGTTTAGGAGAAAACCCTTCCTACCAACATGCAAAGTGACAATAATTTAGAACCAACTCCACTCCCCCCATTACCTCTAAGGTGGTTGATAAAGAGGATGGAATTGTTGGTGCAAAGCTCCTAGAAAGAGAAATTTACTAGCTAATGGAAACTAGTAAAATTTAAGCATAATACTAAAGTAAAAATTATTTTTAGAGAGGGAGAGAGAAGATCTATATATTTTAGCTGGTTTATGGAGGAACAGATGGTAAGAAATTTGAATTTTGGGTGTCTATTTATAGAAAAATGAAGGGGGTGAGGTGTCCACAAAATTGCATCATCCTAGATGTCATAATTTGGGTTTTTTTATTTATTTTAATCTAATTTAGGGACACATATAAAAATTAGGATGATGAATCAGCTACTCCTAGGTTGCGGATGCGCTCCCTTAGCTGTCCTGCTTCTATGTGCCAATTTTATCTGTAGGTAAATTAATCGGTATTGATAAAATTGCCTAAATTTGGAAAATTAGCTTTTAATATCAAAATAATGCACTTTAATGCAAAAATGGACAAATACATTATTTTTCATCAAAAATAAATTTCTAATCATAAATTTTAATTTTTAATAATTTATTTCAAATTATATGTATTTATTTTGTATTTTTAAGCTAGAAAATTCATAAAAAAATCCATTTTAATTCAATAAATACCAAAATTTTATAAAAATTCTAAAATTAAATATTTTACCTATAAATAAACTAAAATTATAATTTTCACCCTTTCTAGATGTCAAACCAGTACTAGCTAGGCTAAATAGACACCTAAGGTCATTTTAGTCATTTTACACAACAATTCCAGAAATTTTCCCAAAAGTTTCCAAAATTATATTTTAGTATATATGACATGATTCCAAGCTCAAATTGACATTTTAATGTCAATTGAATCTTTTTCTCATGTTAGCCCTTAATTTTGAAAAATAAGGACAAAATTATCATTTTCTAATTTCTTCGGGCTTCGCCTCGAAAAATTTGTTAAAAATCACGATTAAATAAATCTTAAAATTCTAAGCATAATGATGGGATCAGAATTTTGAAATTGCTTTCCAATTTTTCAGAATTACATTGTCAAATATTAGAAAAATAGTTAAAAATTAAAATCGGATTGTTATATTTTTCATTATTTTTCTTTCAAAATAAAATTTTTATAATGAAAAATACCTAATATAAAATTTTCAAAATATTTTGCAGTCAAAAGTCTCTGGTTGTTTCCTACAGTCAACCAAGAGTATTTTTGTCATTTTACAGAAATTATCTCAATAAATTCTCGAAAAATTTCTAAAATTATTACTAATTATTCTAAGTAATTGATGACCTAAACACAATTTTTAAACACTTCTAAATATTTTTGTTTATTAGTTATGTTATCTAGCTTTTTAGGGACGAAACGGTCATTTTACAAATTTTCGAAATCCCTAAAAATCTAAACTCAATACTATTTATTAATACAATTGTAACCATAGGGATCAAATTTTTGAGATTCCCATTCAATTTTCCAGAATAATTAAGAAAATAATTTAATAAGCAAAAGTAGGGGTGTTACATCCTCTGCCATCATCAGCCTCCCCACTTCCTACACAGCTTGCTTCATCACACCTAGCAGGCTTTTGTACTGTCCAACAAGACCAAACCCTCGTCATTGCTATCTCCAATCTTCAGTTACAATGCCCTCCACAAGCTTATGACTTTGGCAAGCGTTCCTATGGAATGTTGCAAATGAGTGTTAAGGTTACTTTTGGGTTTCAAAACCGAACTAGATCTTTGCTTCAACAAGAATTTGAGCACCTAAACTGTTTGGCTAGAATGGCAATGTTGGTCGTAGTAGCCAATTATAATGTCAGCAAGGATTCATTTCTAACAATAATTTCAATATCTTTCTCGTCTCCTTACAATTGTCCTTACAATCTTGAAAAGAGTTATAAAGGCATTATGGAGCGATTTTTATGATCCCAATAGTTCTCCAGGTAACATTGCAACTTTGCAAGTCGTATTACATAAGTTGTATTACATAATATTTCATGACATTATATGAGATGCTCATTGTCAATTAGTTGGCAAAAATTGGGGATGCCATATCCTTAGGTCATTATTACTACACAGTATATTAATATACTAGAATAATATTATAGGATAATAGGCAGATATTGATGCACAACTTTTCTTCGGTATCATTCACAAAAATTGACAATATATTATTGGTGTATCATTTGGTAAATGCATAGATATTTCAAATTCTTATCTTGGGTGGATTTCGTTGAAGGGTACTGCGATTGCCTCCCAGTCACGGCATCATTATATTTAGAATATCACCATCATGTCATTCCATCACGACATTATACTATTAGCTTAATGCCACATTATATTGTAGACAACAAATTCATGTTGCGTATCTAAAATGTGTCATAATAATAACAATTTGAAATTGGCAATCCAAATATCACGTAATTAATAAACCTTTGTCATGGCATAGTGTTTTCCAAATCATGTATAAGGAATTAAATATTGATCGCATAATCTATGGCACTCAAGAGTTGGATATTAATTAGTATACGATATCAACAGTCCAATGCTAAAATTATTAATATTGTATGAGTGATAAGAAAGGTGAATTATTTCTTCCTTGAATCTCTTTGTGATGAGAACATCCAATTTGAACAGGCATTTTTCTCCATGTTTGTTTGTTCCCTCTTTGCTTCCTTTCTCCTCCTTTTCCATTCCTAGTTTGTATCATTTTTGTGGTTTTGGAGGAAAATTTACCTTGGATCATTTCTTAGGGGGTACAGGTTTTATGCAAGGCGAGGTAATCCAAGTGTATGAGGGTACGTTGCCATCCCATCGACATCTGTAATAGAGATAGTCACTGTAGGCATTGACTTTGGTTGATCCCATCACGGCCATGTGTGTGCGTCTGCACTAATGACGATATTGCACCACTCGAAGATCACGATGACGTTTCTAGGGAAGGTTGACGCTTGTCACCACTTTGGGCATAGCAATACATTAGACACAAGCCTACTATTGACTGTATCTATCATTATTTGTCAAAAAAGAAATGTATACTGATAGGTAGACACCTAAACAGTGTTAGACACTCGTTAGAACCTACATTTTATTTGAATGAATAAATAAAATGAGTCACCCACGTTACATGTCATTTATTTGAATGAAAATGGTCAATTGTAATAGGAGGGAAATTTTGGAAAAAATTAAGAACTAAAATTTGGGAGAAACCCAAACTCATGACTGGTTTATCCTTTTCTTCTTTCCCTCTCATCCTACCAGTCTTAATAGTGTGAGAATTCAACAAAACAAGTTTGCATCTTTCAGGTTTGGTTCCTCTTCTTCTCCTCTTTATCATTCTTTTCCTCTTTTGCCCATTATGTCATGCATTATCATTGATTGTCCTAACTCTATTATTCATTGTTTTTCTTTTCTTCCATTGACATTTTCTCTTTCTTTTTTGACAAAGGGAGTACTTTAACAGTAGAGGCTTAAAAGAAGTTATAGTGTCTAGATGGGAGTAAACAGGGACAACAAACATATGTGAAAATGTTTATATAAATTTGGATTTATTCATATTTTATTTTCCCTTTTCCTCATTTTATTCATATGTCATTTTCCTTTTGTCTTAGATGATATATGATTTATCAGATTTTAGTTGTGATTCATTATTTTTCCTTACTTTCACATAGCCAAGTAGTGACATCACATTTATCTTACAATATCCTCATCAATTGTATATGTTAATCATTTCCTTATCCACCTTGCCCACCAAGTGTTTGATAAAATTCCTTAACTAGACATAGTCTTTTACAACACTTTTATAGTTGCTTGTGCTAACAAAGGTGAGTGTGGGCTCGCATTAAGCCTATTTGAGGAAGTTAGAGAGCCTGGTTTGGGCCTTGACAGGTTCAAGTTGTCAAACAAAATCACTACATATGGTGATGATGTTGGATTAGTAAGGCAATTGTATTGTTTCGTGGTGATGTGTATGTGGGTATGATTGTTATTCTTCAGTGAATAATGAAATGCTTGTATGTTATAGTAGGAAGGGTTTTTGAATGAGACAAGGAGTGTGTTTAGAGAGATGGGGGTAGGGATAAGGTTTCGTGGAATGTGATGATTGTGGCATGCAAACAACACCAAGAGCGATTTGAGGTGGTGGGGCTATTTAGGGAGATGGTTAGGATGGGTTAAGAGGTTGATATGTTTACAATGGTGAGTGTTTTGACTGTGTTTACTTATGTTAAGGATTTGGTTGGAGAGGTAGGTGGGGCTGGGATGAGGGACTTGAAATAAAGGGCATGTTTTTTACAAGGTCTCTTTTTAGGCCTTGAGAAGGTTGCGGAAGGTTTGAAGTTGAAATGGGTATAGGCATGGGAATTGAGTCATCTAATATAGGAAGTTATGAGTCCAATCACAAACTAATTATGCCAATCATGATATCTGTGACTTCAACTAATCATCAACAACACTATACAGTGCATGGCTTGGAAACATACATTATTTGTGGTTATGGTAGATTGTATTCTTCTATATCCTACTAAAGCAATTATGTTTGGTTTACATCAGGGGTTGACCTATGAATTTTGCTCAATCTACTTTGGTCGGCTACTTTCTTTGTCTATTTAATTACAACAATTTGTTATATTTTGAGTAGTGGCAGGGTCTAGCCACTTAGGTGTACTTTATAATTTCTTGGGTTACATATGCTTTGCCTCACATCATATGTTATTCTAAACTATAACATCTTTATCTTAATTTTTTAATTATTTTTCTAATATTGATAATTTATGTCTAAAAAACTGGGAAGAAATTTCAAAAAAATTTTGCCACTATTGTGTTCAGAATTTCAAGAGCTATTCAATCGTTATTTTTAATAATTTTTCCAAGACGAGGTTCGGAGAAATTAGAAAATAACGATTTTGTTCTTATTTCTCAACATTTAGGGCTGACATGAGAAAAAAATTCAATTGATAGTAAAATATTAATTCAAGCTTGAAATCATGTTATATGCATTAAAATATAATTTTGAAAATTTTTTAAGAATTTTCTGGAACATCAGTGCAAAATGACCAAAATATCCTAAAATGGTCTTTTAAGCTAGCCAGTATTGGTTTGACATTTAGAAATGGTGAAAATAATAATATCAATTCATTTTAGGTAAAATATTTAATTTTATAATTTTCATAAAAGTTTTGATATTTATTGAATTAAAGTGAATTTAATATGAATTTTCTAGCTAAAAAATATAAAATTAATAAAAAAATTTGAAAAAAATTAATAAAAATTAAATAAATTATTAGAAATTTATTTTTGATGGAAAATAACATATATTTTTAATTTTACATTAAATTCGTTATTTGATATGAAAAAGCTAATTTATCTAAGTTTACATAATTTTATCAGTACCTATTAATTTAACTATAGAAAAAATTTACATAGATAAAGTGGGACAACACATAGGGACATGTCTATCCCCTAGTATAGTTGATTCACCATGTATTTGTAAATATGTGTCCCTAAATTAAATTAAAAAGAAAAATAAAAATAGGTTTTATTACATAATACACGACATCACTTGTAGACACCTAAACCTCTCCCAACCTTTATAAATATCCATGCATTTGAATAAATTTTCACCATCCTCACTCTTCCAAAGCTAGTCAAAATTCATATGGAGAGTTTCTCTCTAAAAATTGTATTATGCTAAAATATTACTAGTTTCCATCAACTAGTAAACTTCTACTCCAAGGAGCTTGGAACCAACATCACCATCGACTTTTCTCCTCTTCATCAACCATCTTTGAGATAATGAAGGGAGTTGGGTTGGTTTTAAATTTTAGTCACTTTACATGTTGGTAGGAAATATTTTCCCCTAAACCTTTCAATGCATAAAATTTAATAAGTACTCTTGTATTGTTATAATGTTTAATTCTAAACTTTAATTTTTATTAAGTTGTTACTCTTTTCAAATTTAGATAATTAAATTATAAATATTAAGTTGATACTCTGCTCAAATATTGTCGTTATTCTTAAATTATATTATAACTATTAAATTGTTGTTCTACTAAAATTTTGGTAATTAAATTATAATTACTAAGTCGTTATGCTGCTAAAATTTTAGTAATTAAATTAAGATTGCCAAAGTGTTATTCTGTTAAAATTTTAGTAATAAAATTATAATTACTAAGTTGTCATTCTATTAAAATTTTAGTAATTAAATTATGATTACTATGCTATTAATCTACTAAAATTTTATGTGATTACTAAATTGTTATTTTGTTAAAATTTTGGTATTATGCAATTTCTGCAATATAAAACAGAAATATTGATTGTACTAGTGCTCAAATTAAATAAGACTAGGGAGAACCTTGCTTGAGAAGTTAGAAATTGATAAGTTAGTGAGTAATGTAAAGCAAGGGACATGCAGTGACATGACCCCTTGCTAGGAAAGCTACAATTTGGTACGCTGAGGAATGAAAGGCAAGGACTCACTTGTGGTGGTCTTGGGGGTAGGCATTAAGCGGTGAAGGTCCTAATGGCTAGGGTAGCGCCCGTGAGTCGGGATATTTGTTTGACCATGCTTGATAACCTCGACAACTGCTCAGCATTGCAGGATTGATATGAGAGTATACATCTATAAATGGACTTCCTAAACTATTATTTTGTTCCTCAATAATGATGAAGACTATACCATGTGATATTGTTGTGAGAGGTACATGTACTCCTACTCACTTTTCAGTTTTGTTGAAAACTATTACTCACTATTAGAAAGTATGGATCCATACCTAGTCAAGGGTAGTCTAATATAACTTAGAATAAATCCTAAGTTTCCCTCAATTGTCAACTGTGTTTTATGGTAGAATTCCTACCATGCATGTGAAAGTGATTTTAGAACAAATCACCTCACTCCATTATTTTTCTTCCATGTATGTTTGATTGCAATTATTGAAGATAGTGGTAACACCTAAGGATGCTGAAAACAAGTTAAAGATACTCCTGTGGATGAGGACCCATAGATCTAATTTATAGTATTTTTCTTTTGTATGAGGGATGGAATGGACTAATACTACTCTATATAAGATCTTTTTATGTATATAATGGGTTAGGTAGTGTCTATCTTTTGATGTACTTTTTATCTCTCTATATTTAGTTGTTTTCTAACATATACTACAAAATCATTATATATATATATATATATATATATATATATATAATGCATGTATATATATGTATATATATACATATATATATATATATATACATACATATGTATGTATATACAGACTCTATCTTCTATCTTTTATTACCATTTCCAAATTCTATTAAGTTTAGAATTTTTTTATTTTAAAAATCAAAAAAATTTACTCGCATATTCATTAACTTAAACTTAACAACTAATAAAATTACTAAATTTGTACAAGGTATTATTAATGTGAATGGGTGTCACATAAACCATATATGCTACATAGTGGATCATCTCTGTTTTGAATAGGTGGCATATATGTAATAATTGGATTCCTCTTTTATTGGATACCATATTATTTCAACAAAATTAATATGGTAGTGTAACTCACTTTCCCACTAAAGTTACAACATTAATTATTTTATTACCAACAGTCCCTCCATGAACAATGCCCATTACTTAAGCATTCCTTGAGACTTGACATTGGTTACTATGAGGTGAGTCTTGGCATATATGCTTGCATTCTATTCGTCTTTGTGTCATCCATAATTCTACATTTTCATTTGATAAACTAATTTATGGTATATCATCATACATTCATAAATGTTATTTAATTATGAGATGATTGTGAAGAAATTGGCATGGTAATGGAATTACTTTGTCTTGCAGGCAGTGAAGGCGCTAGATCAGATTGTGACAAACTATAGGTGGGAAAAGAAGAGAAGCACATATACTTATTATAGTTTTAACTACTTTTCTAGTTTTGTTACAACTTTAAGTGAAAAGATCTTGTTTTGCTTGTTAACAAAGTAATTTGTTTGTTGTAATATGACCAATTAAGCTTCACCTAACTAGATATTAGTTGTTATTGATAATATGATTAATGTCCAATGTGAATGAATTTGTTTTGTTATAAGTGATATTGAGCTGCAATGGAAAATTCAGTTGTAGACATTTATGGTTAAGTGCTTATACAAAGTTGGTTAATTCAATGTAAATTTTGGTCAATTGCCTTAATCTAATAAATATCATATAATGGTTAGGTGCAATGGAAAACCCACTAATATAAACACATGTTCACATGGTTAGTGTTTCACCATAAATAGTTTCCTTACTTGTTCATTTACAATTTGTCAAATTAGTGAATGTCACTATTTTATGATATAGTTTATTGAAGGTAAATAATAGGTTAATAATGTGCTTTATATGGTTAATTTAGGTTACATTATATACAACTAATTGACATTATATTTTTAAACCTACACTATTAGAATCCTTTCTCCATGAATAATCAAGACATTCCATACAAAAAATTAACTAACAATGACCAACTTAACATATGAGAAAATTTAGTCATAAACAAATATGGTCAAGTGATTATAAAGAGTTAGTTCATTTATTGTAAAATTTGGTCAATTGGTTTAATCTGATAAAATTTGATATAATGTTAAGTGTGATGGAAAAAATGTTTGATAAAGCATACACACAACTTAATAGTGCTTTGTCTATAAATGTTTCTTCACATAGGAGGCTATAGTTGGTCATTTAGTGGATGTCACTGTTCAAGCATAAAAATGGTTAATTGAAGGTAAATAGTAGGTTAACAATATGATTCATCTGATTAATTAGGTGTTCATCTATAACATATTGACATTATACTATTAAAGTTACACTGTAAGCATCCTTTTATATGGATAAGTGAGTAATTTTATACAAAAAAAAAAAATTACTAATAATGACCGACTTGACATGCAATGCAAAATTCAATTATAGACTTTTGTGGTTAAGAGTTTATAAAATAAAGGTTAATCTAGTGCAGACATTAGTCAATTATATTAATTTGATAAATTTGTTATAAAGCCTTAATGTGATGAAAATTGTGGTTAAAAAAGCATGTTCACATAGTAGATGTTTCACCTATAAATGTATCCTCACATGTAAGACTATAATTGGTCATTTAGTAGATGTCACTGTAAAGTCATAAAATGTGTTAATTGAAGGTAAAATAGTAGGTTAACCATGTGCTTCATTTGGTTAATTAAGGTTTCATCTATAACAAATTGGCATTATGCTCTTAAAGTTATACCTTAAACATCTTTTTATATGGATAAGCGAGTAATTTTGTACAAAAAACAATTACTAGAAATGACCTACTTGAGATGCAATGCAAAAAAATTAGACATTTGTGGTTATATGTTTATATAGAAATGGTTAATTTAGTGCAAAAATTGTTTAATGATATTAATTTGATAAATTTGTTATAATGCCTTCGTGTAGGGAAAATGTGGTCAATAAAGCTTGTTCACATGATAATTGTTTCATTTATAAATGTATCTTCACATGTGAAACTACAATTGGTCATTTAGTGGATCACACTTTTGTAACATCCTGGCCACTAATGAGGGTAGGAAGTGATCGCTGGTGCAAAAAAGATAAGGCACGAACAAGGAGCGACTCTTGGCAGGCTTCCAACGGGAAGGTCACATGAATGAATCGAATACACACCAAAATGAGAGGGATCCAAAGGCTGTGCAGATATGGGACTCTACAATTGAGGATAACTTAAAAGAATTAATAAGTGCTACCTATACCAACAAGATGCATCTACTTTTCGGTAGCCTATCACTTCAGAACTCTATAATTAAGCGTGCTTAACTTGGAGCAATTCTGGGATGTGTGGCCTCTTGGAAAGTTTCCCAAGAAGCGTGTAAGTGAAGACAAAGCACACTGAAAAGTCTAATGTTGATTTGTAGGGACGGTCTTCGATCCTGAAAGCAGCTATATGTTACAAAGTGGTATCAAAGCTAGTTGTCGGTGTCTTGAAAAGGGCTACCTATGGAGGGTTCTAATCGGTGGAGGGTTCTGACCAACAAAGAAGTTGAGTGAAGTGTCATAGAGTGTGAGCCTTTGAGACATTGACACTTAAGGGTCGTGCTATGATACGAACTTTGGTATTATGAGGCGTTACAACTTTTAGCCATAAAATTGGTTAATTGAAGTTAAATAGTAGGTTAACCATGTACTTCATTTGGTTAATTTTGGTTTCATCTATAACAAATTAACATTATACTTTTAAAGTTGCATTGTACGCATACTTTTATATGGATAAATGATTAATTTTATACAAAAAATTACTAATAATGACTTGTTTGGCATGCAATGCAAAAATCAATTGCAAACTTTTGCAGTTACGTGTTCTTACAAAAATAGTCAATTTAGTGTAGACATTGGTTAATGGTATTAATCAAATAAATTTGTTATAATGTCTTGGTGCGATAGAAATTGTGGCCAATAAAGTTTGATAACATGATAGTTGTTTCACCTATAAATGTATCCTCACATGTGAGACTACAATTTGTTATTCAATATATGACATTGTTTTGTCATAAAAATGGTTAATTAAAGGTAAATATTAGATAAACCATGTGCTTCATTTGGTTAATTAAGGTTTCATTTACAACAAATTGACATTATACACTTAAAGTTGTACCTTAAGCATCCTTTTATATGGATAGACCTAATTAAGTATAGAATTTGGTTAATGGTATTAATTTGATAGATTTTTTATAATGCCTCAATGCAATGGAAATTGTGTTCGATAAAGCCTATTCATATGGTTAGTGCTTCATTTCCAAAAGTATCCTCACATGTTCAACAAATATGATATAATGACTGAATGCAATGAAAACCATGTTCGACAAAAATTGTTCATGTGGTACATGCTTCACATATTCTATTATCCTACCATCTAAGAGAATAGTATCAATCATATCAAATGATTAATTAGAAGCAAATATCAGGTTAATTGTGAGCTTCTAGTGGTTGAGTTTTCATTTACTTCTTTATATGAATTAACATTAAACTTTTAAAAAAGAACTATAAGTAGACTTTATTAAGGACAATTGAGAAGCATTATACATATTTTTAAGTAATAGTGACCAACTGAGATGCAATGGAAAATTCACAGTTAGACACATATGGTTAATAGCTTATACAAAACTAGTTAAAAATGTGAAATATTTGGTTAATTATGCTAATCTTATAAATATCATATAATGAGAGTAGGATAAAGACCATGTTGATAAACCATACTCAGATGGAAAGTGTATCACCTACAATAGTGTCCTACTATTTAAGAAAATAGTAAGTCATTTAATGAATGTCATTCTTTATTCGTATCAAATTGTAAATTAAAGGTACATACCAAGTTAACCATGGGCCTTTTGTGGTTAATTGAGTCTTCATTTACTACTTTATCTAACTTGACATCAGTTTTTAAAAATGCATCATAAGAAGACTTTATTAAGGACATTTGAGAAGCACTATACAAAATGTTTAAGAAACAATATGACTAACTTGAGATGCAATGAAAAATTAGAAGTTATAGACGTGTTGGTTATAGCTTATACAATTTGTGTAATATTTGGTGATTTATAATATAAAAATATAATTTAATACTCTATTGTTAGGATGACAAGAAGTTAAAAACTAAGCTAAAATTACAAAAAAATGATTTTAACAATCAATAATTCAAGCTCTCCATGTTCAATAAATAGAAACAATCCAAATGAAGAATAGCACAAAAGATTATAATTCACATTGCATTGATTTCATTACCATTAAAGGCTATTAAGATAATGTAGATTCCTACATAAGACATGGTCTTAAATGCAAAAGAACTTTTTGATTAGTAATTACACAATACAAACACATTTTAACAAGTACAAAAGCTTTGAAAACATCACAGTCCAAATCTACTTTATAAAATGTTTGGACAATATTCGAGACATTTATGTGTTAACCATGACTTAAACAATGGTTAATGATTGGTATTTTTAGTTAAACTTATGGTAGATAATATGTAGCTTACTTATGGACAACTTGACCAAAGTTTGTCATGTTTGCACTCAAAAAATGTCATACCATCATCTAATTAAAATGCACACACACCAAGATTTACTATTAGAATTTTGAAAGTAGTCAAATACAAGCTGTGAGAATATAATTTCACTTCAAAGTTCAATTTCAAAAACCAACCCCACTTGTTGTAAAAGTTGTTTATGTAAGCTCCAAATGATAACCAATTTTCTATTCCTTGTTTTTGTCTAAGCATCATTTTTCCATTTTTCTCACCATTTCCTTACACTCTTACACATAAATTAGTATTCATAAATAACAAAATTAGGAAAAAAAAATCTTCCTTCCATGAATGTTCTTCTTCCATCTCCAACTTCACATGGCAGCAAAGTTCATTGCTCATTTGGTTGGGAAAGAAACACTTTTGCTTTAGATGATTGCAAATTCATGACAAAAACCCTACATAGATAAGATACAATCATTTGAGATTGAAAGATTGATTATCTAGCCATAATTTTTTTTTTGAAATTTCTATCCTATTTTCCTACAATAAGATACAAAGTTTGTTACCACAAGACAAAAAAATGTTTAAAGTTGACTTACAATTGGAGATTAAGTTCCAGCCTTGTGTTGGAGATAAGAAAGCAAACTCACACACACTCACAAGAGAATTGAGAAGAATAGGAGAAAAATTTCATTGATTACAAACATTATACTGCATATAGCTAAACACATGTATTTATACAAGTCCTATATTAGATAGCCTTTATTAACCTTTCGCTTAACAAAATTAACCACTCCTACTAACTAAGTTGACCAACTTTGAATTACTCTGCTACACCTTAAGACCTTATTAATGGAAACAACATCTCCTACAACCTTCAACCTAAACTTAATCAAATTGAATTGAGAGGCACAAAATTTTCTGATACTTTCAATGCTCTCCAATATATTTTTTATTACAGAGTTATCATAAAACTGGGAGGCATGCTAGGAGCCCCAACAACCTTGATGATCAGATACTAAGGACTCCTCGATGCATAGCCACCTTGTTTTACATTCATGCCTCAAAAGCACTTAAAAAACATCATCAATAAAAACATTAATAATTCAGAGCATGGTGATAATCAAACATGCAACATAAATGAGCAATAGAATATTCACCTTGTTCAACTTTGAGCCATCATAAGCCTTCATCTGTCTTATTGTCATTTGGTACTAGATTCTTAACTGTCATAATTCATACTTTCATTAGAAATGTTAAGTATGTTTCAATAATCATCATAAGCTACATACTACGGTAAAAACAAATAAAAACTTCCTAAATAGAGCTTAAGAGTCATTAGTAACCAACACAAGTTGTAATTTAACTACTTCATTATTCATAATGAACCAGACACTATTAGTAACCAACACATGCAACCACTTGATTAGTAACCAACACATTTCAATGTAATTTAATCTAACCACTTGACTTCTACTACAATCCAAACAACAGATAAACCACTAACACAAGAATAATTCAATATCACTCTTCATTTTCCTTCCAAACGTTTATCCATAAATTCCATCATTAGATTACATTTTAACATAGGATAAATCACAAAAATTATACAATGAGTGCAAGGTGCAAACTAAAAGAGGATTATTTCACCAACATCAACCTTTAAAGCATCCAAACTGAACAATGAGAAGATGAACATAACCTTCAAAATACTGAAATGCAAGTAAAATTATCATTAAATAGTAGGACAATAAAGTCATACTAATAAAGTTTTGTTTCCTTTCTTGTAGTTCTTCTCCCCACCTTTTTCTTTCCCGCTTGAGTTTCCTCTAGGTTACCTTTCCCCCAGTTGTATTTCGCACCTATTTCTTTCTCACTTGGGTTTCCTTTCCTCCATTCCATCTTACCTTTCCCACTATTCTTCTTTGCACCCCTCCTTCCTACAAAAAATTGAGCTTGTTTTCTTTCCCTCTATGATACCTCCTCCATATCTCTTTCTTTGTCGCTTAAGTTTTCCTCTTCTCTCGTCTAGGTTATCTATCGCACAATTGTATTTCATAGCTATTTCTTTCTCACTTGGGTTTCCTCTCCTCCATTCCATCTTACCTTTCCTGTTGTTCTTCTCCACAACTCTCTTTCCCACAAAAATTTAAGCTTATTTTCTTTCCTTCTCTAATACCTCGTCTCCTTAGAGTGCTCCTTGTTTCTGGTTCCCGCACTCCCTGTGTTTTTTTATTTTCGTCAAATATGAGTTTTAAAACTCTTAAATAACACAATTAAAAAAAAACTCCATGTAACCTATAATTAATGATTCAACAAAAAATTATTTTTAAAGGGTGTCTAGCAGGTGTATTCTTTTCCTCGGGTGTCCATTTATCTTTTTGAAAAGAAATAACTTTGCAGAAGTATTAATGACATGTGTCGATTGCCTACTATGGTTAGCATAGGACATTATAAACAGACTATAAAATTCAAAAGTAATATTCTAAATATTATGAAGTCAACACGAAGTGTCATCAACAATCTAGCTTCTGAAATGAATTACCATGATATCTCCCCTTTATAGCTCAATAAGCAGACATGAAATCAGAAGAGGAACTCGCGAAGGCTTTGCCAGTCAAGTGAGTGACACGTTATGCCAGGACGGAAGAGACACTCTATGACAACGTCAACGTTCTTTGCAAGCACTGCAGCGAGATGTCACCTCGTCACCTGGAGGCAAGTTCTCATTGGATCCTTTTACCAATGCGAAAAGACGGAAAAACTATGAGAATGTAGACCGACCAACAAAAAAGGAATCAATGAGCACAAAAATGGGATCATCACAGCACCAAATCCATGATGGCGTTTAGTGTTTGGTTGTTAAGAAACAGGTAGTAAATTCTTCGCGCCAGATTGTAAAGGAGTTTGGATCTGTATCATTCTTCTAGAATCCATGATTCCTTTATCTTAATTTATTTTCTCAACTTCACAATGATAACATCCAATTTGAATAGGTCTTCATCTCCATATTTATTTTTCAAGCCCAACTATGCTGCAACCACATTGCATGGCTAAACCCTATCACCAATTTTAATAGAAACCGCGACGATGTTTCCCACCAAGGTGCCTAACTCATCCTTAAAATCACGCTTTCATGCCACCATGTTTTATGCCATCGCAGTGTCATTATCACGATATCATACATCATCACAATGAGAAATAATTGAAGTAGATGACACATTATTGATCAAAGATAAAGCCGACACAGCACATGAATGTCATGGTAATATTATATAAATTGACAAGGTATATGACAATCATATATAAGGCACACGTTTTTGAATTAACAAGCTTCATGATTAAGACATCTTGTGTCTTATGAGTATTATACATTATGATGCATATGAAACCAACCTAGATAAAAGGCATATATTTATAATACATTTAGCATGCCATGATTTTGGATGCGTGATGCCTATAATGCCATATGAAGATAATTTATGGCAATATGTTAATGCTTATCATCATTAATATATTAACATCATCGCCTTGTTTTCATTCACCACTTTTAGCATTAGTGTACAGTAATTAATATATATATATATATATATATATATATATATATAATGCTTTGGTTGCAATGCAGGTCGTATAACATGGTGAAAAAAGCTTCCTTTAAAGCATAATAGTCAGACTTGTAGGTGAAAAGCATTCTTATGTATTGATCACAATTTGATGTGTGTATAGGTGAATGAAATAATACAATAAAAGAAAAGGGAGAGATAGAACCGTGACAAAGGCAAGTAGCCTAAAAGAGCCTTAATTAGGCGAGAGCATGTTAGCAGATAATTGGTTGGATGGTTTCGAGAGTGTAGATTCTTGATTTGTGTGGCCAAGAAAAGTTTTATTGGGCCCCACGGTGGGCACCAAAATGTTCCTACCAAAATTGGCATACCTCTATTACTGCTCCTTGAGTGGTGTTCCTCTATCCTCTATAAGTGACAGATGTACCTTCGTCTGTCATCTTTCTCCTACTCCGGGCTAGTGAGGTTGGTATCTGCAAAAACACTCCAACACTCAAGTCAAGAAAGTGTGTTATTAAGGCTTTTTGATAGAAATTAGGTTAAGATTACTTGTGTAGTATACCCCGTTATATAAAGAGTATTGGCAATAATGGTGGATACAATTGTCAGATTATGGCTTAATTGTCTCCTTTATTTCAAGAGAATATTGATCCTATCAATATATGCTCATAATCCCTAATTTATGAACTATCAGATATGGTGGTTATTTTCCATTAATAGCCTATCTGCATTAATTGTGTCATGAAGAAACAATATATGCTTGGTAAGCTTTCGAGGTGATAGCTCGATGAAGAGCCGAGGTGTGTCTTGGCCGGATTGTGAGGGCACTGGTTCTTCCATAAAGTGATGCTTGACTAGGTATCCTTTCAGCAACGACTGTGCCAAATTTGGGCGGTACATGTATAAATATGATTAATTTTGTTTTATAAATGGTTAAGAGTGAATGAATGTATTAATACAATTATTGCTATGTTGTTAAAACTAACCACTTGTGAAGCAAAATTAACTTTTATTAGATATTTCAATAACCTCATAATATTATTAACCACTTATAAAGCAAAGTCAACCATCATTAGATATTTCAATAACCTCATGACACTATTAATCACATATTGATAATTGATATACAATCATGTTCATTTAGTCTTAATCTGTGAGGTAAAGTTAACTCTTGGAGGTGTGGTGTTCAATTACTTTGCTGATCCAGTGCTTGAGGAGCTTTATTGTGATGTGCACTTGCCATACTAGTGTACTATTATGATGCTAATTGTTTTGGTATATGTTAGGTGTGGCATGTTGCTATAGTAGATGTTTTGGCTATAGCAAAATTTGCACATGCGTCTAGGAGGTTCCATCCTTAGGGACCATGATTTCTAAACAAGTAAATGAAGTGAAGCCACATTTGCTATGTATTTGGAGGGTATAGGGACAAATTATGCAGTACAAGTCGATACATCTTTTGTTCGATGGCAACAAGATAGTTGTACTTCGTGTGTTATGTAGATATATTACTCTAGCATTTCTTTTAACCCATTTAGGGTCCTTATAGTATGTGGCCTTGTAACATACCTTAATTCGAGGACCTTAGCACAACTTATGCTACAGTTCTTTATTTTATTAATGCATTTCCTTTTACTTCTCAAAAAAAATTGAGGTAAAGTTAACCATATTTACAAATGTAGTTAACCACATGTGATGCTTAATAACTGCATAACATTATTAATCACTTGTGAGGTAAAGTTAACCACCATCAAATATTTCAATAACCTCATGAAACTTTGAACCACACATCTATACTTATATACAATTACATTCATTTACTTTTAACCACTTGTGAAACAAAATTAACCATATTTATACATGTAACTAATCTCATTTGGTGAGTGGACACTAGGTGAAAAATATCGGTGATACAATTATCAATGCTTATAAAATAAATCTCAAAAGGAAATAGGGTTAGGAAGATCATCAAGCAACAAAGGTTTAGGGAAAGTAGGGGGCTGGTTAAAGTAGACTTTAGGAAAATATACGAAATGTGTGATGGAATCTAATTCAATGATGACTTTGCATATGTTTTAGGCTCAAGCATAATCCAAAGCCAAAGAGGTTGTGACATAGTAAGGAGGAAGAAGATAGGCCCATACTCTTTTACCAAAGGTGCAATCATGAAATGGGTGTATATTAGTTTTGGTGTGAGATTGGCAAAGAGGGCACAAGTTTATTCCACAAGTTGCATGCATAGAGTTAGTCTAGAGACTTGTAATGGCTAGCCAGAGGAAGGCTCTCACTCTATAGGGACTTTCCCATTTCCAAATATGCTTCCAAGGGAAGTTTGGATTGGGAGTTTGGTTCCCTAACATGAATTCATAGGCAAATTTAATCACAAAGGATTCATCGCTAGTGAGGTTTCACATAGGCATGTCATTGTCATTAAGAGAAATGGGTATGTTGCACCTTATGATTTCATCAATAGCCCAAGAGGGGAGAAGGGATTGGAACTGATCAGAATGCCAAATAGTTTTCAGAAATTTGATTTTGATGCCATTCCTCGCGACCCAATGAATGTTGGCATGAACAACATTCCAAACTCCACGTATACCTTTTCATCCAAGTGTTGAATGAGTTTGTTTTGTAATTGAATAGGTTCTTTAGCAACTCATCGCAATGAAAGATATTAGGTTCAAGAAATTGTTGGGTATTAAGCATACAAACAAAAAAAGAGAAAGAATTCTTTGAATTATTTATGTGAACAGCTGAAAGTGATCAAATCTATCAACAATGTCCCGCATGGGTTATACACAAGAAAGGCGAATGAGAAACACAATTAGTTCAACTATTCAACTAGTGATTATAATAAAAAACAAGATGTTAGAAATAAGTCCTGATTATGACCACTGGTTTTTTCCATCTGGTCTCCACTTAAAACATGTGGTTAATTATGTGTGTAAATATGGTTGATTTTGTTACACAAATGGTTAAAAATAAATAAACGTGATTGTATACAATTATTGATATATGGTAATAGTGTCATGGGATTATTGAGATGTATAATAGTGGTTAACTTTGCCGTACAAGAGGTTAATACTGTCATGAGGTCATTGACCATCATGCATGATTAATCATATGTGTAAACAATTGTTGATATGTGGTTAATAGTGTCATGAGGTTATTGAAATGAATAAGGGTGGTTAACTTTATCTTATAAGTGGTTAATAGAATTATGAGGTTATTGAATTGTCTAATAATAGCTAACATCACCCCACAAATGTTTAATATTAACCACAATGATAATTGTACACAATCACATTCATGTTGAAATTTTTCATTACATATATTCAAATCATAGAATAATTTTTCTATTATTGGCCATTCAAATTCAGAATCAATGATAGGAATTTCGTTATAGCTGGGCATTGATTCTATTGTCTGAAAAATGAAATCTATGGCTAAATGTGGTCCGTTTTCTAGTTAGATACGACCCATTAACATTAGCGAAACTTTTAAGGACATTAATGTGCTTTCTTATGTCAATTGAACTCTCTACGATGGGCAGTGCTCTATAAATTAGACATGCTCTTTGTTTTGGATCACTATGTCTACTCCTCTCTTTCAAAAAACACCATCAAGTTTGAATGAGTAAAGGTCTGGAAAAGCCAAAACCGTGAAGGTTAAAGATTGAAGCAATGGCAGGATGTTAGTATGTAGTTCAAAATATGTTTCTACTTTTTTTAATCTAAATGTGTTGTTTATATTTATAGCATGTTTAGATCAATTATCTCAATTTATATTTGGTATCAAAGCTGATTTTTGCCTCTGCCTTCCTATATGTTAAGTTTGGTTTTTAAAATTTATAAATTTAGGTATTGTTTTCAGAGGTTTTTTAATTAAAAATGAAATTGTAAATCACATGGAAATTGTCTTTCTAAAATTTATGGGTTTTTAAAACATTTTTTTTTATGTTGGAAATAGCTGGAAACCATCAGGTTTCTATTTAGGTTGCAACTGGGTTAGAATGACTCAACTAGAGGTTGAAGATGACTAGAAGACAAGCCTTTTTTTCATTTTATATATTATGCAATGTTAATATAAAACATGTAAACTGATGTGGTGCATTGGTTTGCATTCTTGGTTTCGTGTTAAAAGGTGTGGGTTCGATCCTCTTTGATGCCTTTTCTTCTTATAAGATGTTTTAGTTAAAATAAAATTAATAAAAACCAAACACTACAATGTGAGATTCAAACCCATGTGCTTATGCCAAAGCTACCACACTACCATCATCAATTTTATCTATGATAATGTATTTACAATGATGATATACGTATTGAACATGCTTAATTACAATTAAAAATTCTTTATGAGTTATTTAGTGAGTTTTAATGTATTATTTGCTTAATTTGTTAAATTGTATGTTTAATATTTGGTATTTATTTGACCATGCAATATTAAGTTAAATATTTTATACACATTAAAATTGATGATAAAGAGTTTATACTATTTTATTTATTGAATAATTGTATGCATAATTTATTTGTTTATTTTAGAATTTTGTGTGTATGAATTTATGATTATTGTACATGCAAATTATGTTAAACAATATTTATGAAATATTATTCAGTTTATTTGCAATAATTAGGGATATTATGCAAATATTTATTTCTTTATAAGAAATTAATTAATGTTAAAGTGATTAATATAATTTTTAATAAATTAGAGAGTAGTCACAACATCTTTAATTTATTAGGATTATATATTAAGTTTTGAAATCACATTAAAAACATTAATTGTAATTAATTATATCCAATATAATGAAATCTACCGACAAGAATTTTATTATATTTATATGATTAATTAGGATAAAATATTAAATTATGTTTCTTAATCTACCCACAAGAATTAAGAAAATGAACATAATTTGATAGTTTTGTCATAAGGTTATATGATGAATCTAATTCAATAAGACTTCAACCCACAGGTAAGTTTCATGTCCCCAGATTCATAGATTTAGATGTGATTTACATTGGTAAACATGACATTTTATTTAGTCTCAAATAATGAATAATAAGCATGTATATTTGAAATTTGCAATTATTCTAAGGACCCAGCTTGTTGGGATTAGAATTTAACTAGTATTCATTTGGAATTAGGAAATAAAACCTTATTTATTTCAAGTTGATGAAAAAATGGGTAAATATTTTTGTGTTTGATATAGACCTGTGTTGTCATTTTATAAATCATGGAACCTATTACAAGAAAACATTTTACAATACCCTCATATAGGGAAGCATAAAAGGTTGGCAACATATTGTGATAGCGTCCGTGGGTACCTGATAGACAATTTATATATAATTACAAAAAGAATAAGCCTGATCAAGCAGGTGAGTATAGAACTCAATTAAACAAAATATAAAGAAAATGTTTTAAAATGTGAAGCTACTATCCACTAGTACTTGTAGCAATTGTATATAGGGGGCTATTGGCAGTGGGAAATACAGAAGTTTTGGATGCCAATAAAGAAAAGGTTCCATGCATGAATAAGTGCAATATAAATAAGTATCAGGTTTACAAAACCAAGGAGTATATGTAAGAAAATAAAAGATAAAGTGATCCAATGAAACTACTAAATCCTTTCCCAATAGCCAACAACAAGACACGACCCACCGATAATGCTAGTTCTCCCAGTAAATCAAGATTGCTAGGGTAAGACATGTTAGGGTCATTGTCAATAGACAAATCACTAGAGGAATCCCCACCACCCCCACGACCACTTTGACCTTCACCCATCTAGATGGCATACCCAGCGATGTCCTTAGGAGCTCTCGAAGACCCATCAGTCCAAGAGAAGGTGGATATGCTAGGAAGGATCACTTTTCTTGCAGTCATCCCATGACACCCATTCACATTGAATACAACCTGTACTTATTTAATTAATTATTAAGCTTGAGTTGATGAAAATGCGAGCAAGATTTTTTCTAATTTTTATAATAGAAAAATTCTAAACTTAACAAAATTTGGAAATGGGAGTAAAAGATAGAAGATAAAGTATGTACACAAACACACATAATCATGATTTTGTAATACGTGTCAATCATAAAGGAAACAACTAAATATAGAGAGAAGGAAAAATACATCAAAAGAAAGACACTACCTAACCCAATATATACACTAAAAAAATCCTATAGAATACAGTATCAGTCTAACTTATCCCTCATACAAAAGAAAAATACTATAAACTAGATATATAGGTCCTCGTCCATAAGAGTATCTTCTAATTTGGCTTCAACATCATTAGGTGTTACCACCATCTTCAATAATCACAATCAATGATACATAGAAGAAAAATAATGGAGTGAAGTGATTTGTTCTAAAATCACTTTCATATTTATGGTAGGAATTCTACCATAAAATACAGATAAAACACAATTGACAATAGAAGGGAACCTAAAGTTATTCTAAGTTGTATTAGACTACCCTTAATTAGGTATGGATCGATATTTTTCTATTAGTGAGGAAATGTTCTCAACAGAACCAAGAAATGATTGGGAGTACATATACCTCTTCTCTTCATCACATGGTACAATCCTCATCATCATGAGGAAAAAAATAACAATTTAGGACAACACAGTCCATATGTAGGTATACTTTCACATTAATCTTAGAAAGCTAAGTAGTTGTTGGGGTTATCAAGCTTGGTCAGGTGAATATCCTAGCTTACGGGCATTTTCCTAGCCATTAGGACCTTCCCCACTCGATGCCTACCCCCAAGACCTCTGCAAGTGGGTCTGTACCTTTCATTCCTCACTGTACCGAATTGTAGCTTCCCTAACAGGGTGTTATGCCACTACATGTCACTTGCTTTACATTACTCATTAACTTATCATTTTCTAACTTCTCAAACAAAGATTTTCCCTGATTTTTATTATTTGAACACTAGTACAATCAACATTTTTGTCTTATATTGCAAAAATTACACAATAGTAATTTAAACAATCCAAAAATTACATATTAGTAATTATCAAAATTTTAGCAGCATAACTACTTAGTAACCATGTTATAATCATCAAAATTTTAATAGAATAACAATTTAGTAATCATAATTTAATTACCAAAATTTTAGTAGAATAACAACTTAATAAATGTATTTTAATTTTCTGAATTGAAGTAGAATAACAACTTAATAAATGTATTTTAATTTTCTGAATTTAAGCATAATAACAACTTAACAATTTTAATTTAATTTTCTAAAGTTGAGCAGAGTGACAACTTAATAATTATAATTTAATAATCTAAATTTGAGCAGAGTAACAACTTAGCAATTATAATTTAATAATATAAATTTGAACAGAGTAACAACTTAATAAAACTTAAAGTTTAGAATCAAACATTATAACAATATAATAGAACATATTAAACTTTATGCATTGAAAGGTTTAGGAAAAAACCTTTCCTATCAACATGCAAAGTACAATAATTTAGAACTAACCCCACTCCTTGTAACACCCCTACTTTTGTATATTAAATTATTCTATATTTATTTCTAGAAAACTAGATGGAAATCTCAAACAATTTGATCCCTACGGTTATGTTCATATTTGAAAGTAGTACATAGTTTAGATTTTTAATAATTTTTGGGAAATGGAGTCCGAAAAAGGGTAAAATAGCATTTTACCCCTAAAAGGACTGGATAATTGAGAAAACAGATAAAAATAGTTAAAAATGTCTAAAATTTATTTTTAATTCATTAATATACTTAGAATAATTATTAATAATTTTAAAAATTTTCAAAAATTTATTAAGACAATTTTTCAAAAATGACAAAAATACCTTTGGTTAACTTTGGGAACCAACCAGAGACTTTTCGACCTCCAAATATTTTGAAAATTTTATATTAAGTATATTTCATTATAAAAATTTTTTTGAAAGAAAAATAGTGAAAAATATAACAACCCTATTTAAATTTTTTCAACTGTTTCTAATATTTGAAAATGTAATTTTGAAAAATCGGAAAGGAATTTCAAAATTCTAATTCCTACCATTATGCTTAGAATTTCAAGAGCTATTTAATAATGATTTTTAATAATTTTTTGAGCCGAAGCCCGGAGAAATTAGAAAATGACGATTTTGTCCCTATTTCTCAACATTATGGGCTGACATGAGAAAAAGATTCAATTGATATTAAATGTCAATTTGAGCTTGGAATCATGTCATATATATTAAAATATAATTTTGATAATTTTTGGAAATTTTTTGAAATTCTTGCACAAAATGACCAAATGCCCTTAGGTATTTATTAAGCCTAGCCAATATTGGTTTGGTATCTAGAAAGGGTAAAAATGGTAATTTTATTTTATTTATGGGTAAAATATTTAATTTTAGAATTTTCATAAAAATTTTGGTATTTATTGAATTAAAATGGATTTTTTATGAATTTTCTAGCTTAAAAATACAAAATAAATACATATAATTTGAAATAAATTAATAAAATAAAAATTTATTATTTGAAATTTATTTTTGATGAAAAATAATGTATTTTTCCAGTTTTTCATTAAAAAGCATTATTTTGATATTGAAAGCTAATTTTTAAAGTTTAGACGTTTTTATTGGTACCGGTTAATTCATCTACAGATAAAATTTACACTGAGAAGCTTGAGGACAGCTCATATAGCACATCCCAAATCCTAGGAGGGGTGATTCACCACCCTAAATGGTGTATGGGTCCCTAATAAAAATTAGATTTATGACATAATGCTTACATAATGGCTTATGTAATTTTGAGGACACCTAACCCCTTCTCCTCTTCTATAAATAGTCATGGTTTTGGACCATTTTTCAGCACCTCTCTCTCTCTCAAGATACCAAATTCTTAGAGAGCTTTTCTCTCTAGAAAAAATTTTCTTTTGCTTTTATGCTAAAATTTTACTAGTTTTCCAACAACTAGTAAAGTTCTCTTCCTTGGAGCTTTGCATTAACAATTCCATCCTCTTCATCAACCACCTTAGAAGTAATGGGAGGAGTGGGGTTGGTTCTAAATTATCATCAGTTTGCATGTTGGTAGGAAGGGTTTTTCCCTAAACCCATTTAGGCTTAAGTTTTATTATTGTTATTATTATTTGATGTTAAACTTCAATTTTTGCTAAGTTGTTACTCTGTCCAAATTTATATTATTAAATCATAATTACAAAATTGTTATTCTACCCAAATTTAAATTATTAAATTATACTTGCTAAGCTGTTACTCTGCTCAAATTTAGAAAATTAAAATGCATTTATTTAGTCGTTATTCTGCCAAAATTTTAGTAATTAAATTATAATTATTATGTCGTTATTCTAAAATTTTATATGATTACTAAATTTTTATTCTTTTCAAAATTATGGTTTTGTGCAATTTCTGCAAAATAAGGCAGAAATGATGATTGTACTGGTGCTCAAATTAAATGAGACCAGGAAAACCTCTATTTAAGAAGTTAGGAATTAATAGTTTAGTGAGTAATGTAAAACAAGTGACATGCAGTGGCATGACACCTTGCTAGGGAAGCTATAGTTTGGTACGCTAGGAAATGAAAGGCAGAGACCCATTTGAGAAGGTCTTGGGAGTAGGCATCAAGTGGTGAAGGTCCCAATGGCCAGGGTAGTGCCCTCAAGCTAGGATATTTTCCTGACCAAGCTCGATATATCCGACAACTTCTCAACATTCCAAGATTGGTGTGAAAGTATACCTCTATAAATGGACATCCTGACTGATATTTGTTCCTCATTGATGATGAGGACTGTACCATGTGATGATATTGATGAGTAATATGTACTCCCAGTCACTTCTTAAATTCTGTTGAGAATTATTACTCGCTAATGGGAAGTATGGATCCATACCTAGTTAAGGGTAATGTAGACCCTAGGTTCCCTACGTTAATTATGTTTTAATTCCTACTATACATGTGTAGGTGATTTTAGAACAAATCACCTCACTCCATTGTTTTTCTTTCTTGTATGATTGATCGCAATTATTGAAGATGAAGGCAATGCATGATGATGCTAAGGATGAGTCAGAGGATACTCCTCTAGATTTGTAAACCTAGTTTATAATATTTTCCTTGAGGGATAGGGTAGACAAATACTGCTTTGTATAGGATCTTTTTTATGTATATGTTGGGCTAGGTAGTATATGTTTTTTGATGTACTTTTGTTTTCTTTTTGACTATTATGTATTACTCAAACCATGATGTACAGTTTGATATATATACATAAGCAGTTTTTATCATTTCAATTCTATTTCCAAATTCTGTTAAATTTAGAATTTTTTATTATAAAATCAAAAAAAATTGCTCACATTTTCATCAACTTAAATTAATAATTCAATTAATATGAATTATATTTAAAATTAAAGGAGTGTTACACTCCCCCCATTACCTCAAAGGTGGTTGTTGAAGAACATGAAAGTTGATGGGATATGGGTGCAAAGCTCTTAGGAAGAGAATTTTACTAATTGATTAAAACTGGTAAAATTTAAGCATACTAATAGAGTAAAAAAAAATATATAGAGAGAGAAGCTTCCCAATGTGTTTTACCTAGGCTAGAGTGAGGGAGGATGTGAGAAATCTAAAATTTTGAAAGCCTATTTATAGAGAATTTGGGGGGGGGGGGGGGGGGGGGGGGGGTTAGGTGTGCACTTAAGTGACATAATCCATTATGCAATTAAACCTATTTTTACTTTAGTTTTAATTAATTTAGGACACATAAACAAAAATAGATAGGTGAGTCACCTATATAGGTTGGACATGTGGCATATAAGTTGTCCCAACTTTATGTATGTTAATTTTCTCTGCAGTTAAATCAACTGGTATTGATAAAATCGTCTAAACCCGAATAATTTACCTTTGAATGTCAAAATAATGTATTTTAATGTAAATCTACACATATACATTAATTTTCATCAAAAATAAATTTTTAATAATAAATTTTGATTTTTATTAATTTATTTCAAAATTTATTAATTTATTTTGTATTTTTAAGCTAGAAAATCACATTAAATCCATTTTAATTCAATACATTCCAAAAATTTTATAAAATTTCTAAAATTAAATGTTTTACCTAAGAATGAACTGCGATTCTTATTTTCACCTTTTTTGGATGTCAAACCAGCATTGGCTAGGCTTATTAAACATCTAGGGGCATTTTGCACCAAAATTTGAGAAAATTCTTAAAATTTTATTTTAATACATATAACATGATTCTAAGCTTAAATTGACATTTTGACGTCAATTGAATATTTTTCTAATGTCAGCCTTTAATGTTGAGAAATTAGGGCAAAATCACCATTTTCAATTTTCGCTAGACCCCGTCTCAGAAAAATTATTAAAAACCACAATTGAATAGCTCTTAACATTCTCGACACAACTATGGCAAACAGAATTTTGAAATTCCTTCTCGGTTTTTCAGAAATAAATCATCAAATATTAGAATAATAGTTGAAAAATTAAGATAAGGGTATTATAATACTCCCCTCCTTTTTAAGAATTTTGTCCCCGAAATTTATTTACCAGTAAAAAGGTGAGGATGTTATTCTTGCATCTTGTTTTCCAATTTCCAAAGCAGCATCTCCATCATTAGTTTTACTCCAAACAACCTTCACTAAAGGTATTCCTTTACCTCGAAGCTCCTTTATCCTTTGTTCCTCCATTCTAATCAGCAATACATCATAAGTAAGATTTTCTCTTATTTGTATTATATCAAGCTCAATGATATGTGAAGGGTCAGGGATGTATTTGCAGAGTTGGAAAACATGAAAGACATCATAAAGATTAGAAAGATTGGGTGGTAAGACTGTTTGATATGCAACAGGATCAATCCTCCTAAGGATTTGGTAAGGACCAATAAATTTAGGAGAAAGTTTTTGGGATTTTAGGGCTCTACCAACCCCAGTTACAAGTGTAACTTTCAAAAATACATGATCTCCTTCTTGAAACTCAAGGGGTTTTCATCTTTTATCATAATAACTTTTCTGCCTATCTTGTTACATTTTCATCTATTTTTGAATCAGTTTAACTTTCTCTGTGATTTCTTGTAATATCTCAAGCCCAGCTATCAAGGATTCTCTAGCTTCGTACCAACAAAGTGAAGCTCTACATTTTCTCCCATATAGAGCCTCATAATGTTGGAATGAAAGTTGTTGTTATAGGTAAACTTGATCAGTGGTAGAAACTTATCCCAGCTACCTTTCCAATCTAAAACACATGCCTTGAGCAAGTCTTCTAAGGATTGGATAGTCCGTTTAGACTATCCATCTATTTGAAGATGATAGGCTGAGCTAAGTCCTTCAATGAATTAGTTCTTACCACTGATCAAGTTTACCTACAGCCATAGTTTCCATTCTTGCATTAGGATGGCTCCCTACGAAGCTCTGTATGGGAGAAATTGTAGAACTTTGATTTGTTGGTATGAAGTTGGAAAATCCCCGATTGTTGGACTTGAGATGTTGTAGGAAACCACAAAAAAAGTTAAGATAATTCGGGAAAAGATGAAAGTATCTCAAGATAGGCAAAAGAGTTACTATGATATAAAAGAAGAAAACACCTTGAGTTTCAAGAAAGGAATTATGTATTCTTGTAAGTTACACCTGTAACTAGGGTTAGTAGAGCATTTACGTCCCAAAAAATTTTCCCAAAATTCATTAATCCTTACCAAATCCTTGAAGGATTAGTCCTACTGCATACTAGATAGCCTTATCATCCGATCATTCTAACCTCCATAATGTTCTTCATGTTTTCCAACTTCGTAAGTATATCCTTGATTCTTTGCAGGGCATTGAACTTGATGTAGTACAAATAAGAAAAAACCTTACATATGACGTATCCTCAGTAAGGATAAAGGATCAAAGGATGAAGTAGTTTTGAGGTAAGGAAACACCTTTAGTGAAGGTTGTGTGGAGTTAGAATGATGATGGTGATGCTACCTAGGAGTTCGAAAGTAAGAGGCAAGAGTAGTATCCTCATTTGTTTTCTAGTAAGTGAATTTTGGGGATGAAGTTCCTCAAAGGAGGGAAGAGTTGTAACACTCTCATTTTAGTACCATATTTAATTTCCTAATATCTGTGAAATTGTCTTTGATAAACTGAGAATTAAGAAACTAATAGTTAATCTCAATTCCTCTACACTGAGGGTTGACATGAGAAAAATGTCTAAATGACTGTGAATGGTCATTTTGAGCTTAGAAACGTGTCATATATATTAAAATATAATTTTAAGAATTTTTTGAAATTTTTTTGAGATTCTTGTAGAAAATGATCAAATTGTCCTCCATTGTCTACTAAAACTATAGCAAGCATAGGCTTAACATATAGGGGAGGCAAAATAAATATTTTCAATTCATTTTTGGGTTAGATATTTTATTTTATAAATTCCATAAAAATTTTGAAATTTTCTGAGTTAAAATGAAATTTCTATGAATTTTTAACTCAAAAATACCAAATAAATGCTTAAAATTTGAAATAAATCATATAAAATTAATTTTAAATCCTGAAAATATTTTTAATCAATAATTAAAGTACTCACAAAGTTCCAAAGAGAAATTCATTCATTTGCTATAGAAATTGGAACACCAAAGTTTAAGTTTCTTTTATTGATACTAGTCGATTCATCTGTAAAGAAAATGAAACGCAAAGACTTGAGAGAGCATAGACTTGGCACATTCAACCCTTGCTTTGCAACTCCACTCCCTTAATTTCTTCACATGTTGTAAAAGAAAAACCTAAAAAATAAATCCTAAAAAGTGTTTGATGCCAACTTTTGAGACAAAAGAAAAACCTACTTCTCCTATTTAAAGGCTACTCATGGGTCAGATTTTTCATTGTTCACTCTCCCTCAAGCTGGCCGAATAGCATTGCCCTTCTCCCTAGCGCTATTTCAAAAAATTTTAAACACCCAAATCCTCCATTTCTCTCTTCCTTCAACCTCCACTCATAGACCACCACACACCATCTTGTTGGGAAGCTTCAAGAGTTCATCTTCCTCACCTCTTCTTGCAAGGACCTTGAGGTATAGGGAGGAGTGGGATTGTTCTTGATTTATTTACTTTTATGTTCATGGTTTTAGGTGGGTTTTACACCCCCCCCCAAAACCCTTAGCTTTTTGCTTTCCTAATGCCTTTACTTTTATTTTTCTTTATTGATTATTGTTGTTACCTTTTATTTGTGTTGTTGCTCTTTCCTTATCATGTTGTCTTATTTCATTTTATGGCTTTGAATTCTTGTTTAATATTGTTATTAACATTAAAATATTGGTTTGTATTGATAACTCACCATAAAATGCTAAAGGCTTCCCTAAAATCCATGGCTAAATGTTAAAAGCTTGCAACTTTTAGTTAACATAACAAGAAGCTAAAATGAATGACCTTTTTGAACTATGGACCTCCTTGAAACCAAGCTAAGTCCTTCCAAAAGGGACTTAAAAGATAGTCACTTTCTTAAGACAAGTTAGAACTTTACCCATCAACAAAGGACCTTAGAATAACAAAGGATTTGAAAAGACTTTAAAAATGAACCTAAGCTCAGCTAATAACCAATTATTGAAAATTTTTTCTCTCTAATAAGTCACAGTTCTAGTGAAGTGAAATAGTGATTATTTTAACTCTTGATGTACCTAAGAACCCCTAAATTTCGTTTTGGCCATTTAAAGTTCATAACTTGATGAAAATAATGATTTTTACAAGCAAGTACTTAAGCTCTAGTAAGTTGTTTTTGATTCTTGCCTAAACACTACTCATTGTTTTTGTAATATTTTAAGGTACACTCAATATTTTTGAGTGCCTTTTTTTTAAAAACTAGACAAAATTCTATTCAAAATGGACACAAGAAGCTAATGAAAAGGTTCAGAAATGACAAAATTACACCTCTCAAAATTTAGGGTTACTATTCTAAAAAGGTAACTGCCAATGTGTACATAAAAGCGATTTTTGAATGTTTTGTTGTGTTTTATTGAACATTCCTTGAATGACTAGAAACTAGACTCAATAGGATTTTCAAGCATATATAGTTTACCTGCATTCATTTTTGTTTACTATTTTTAACAAATTTTAGAATCTAACAATGATACTCTTTTTCTGACTGGGAACGCCTTTTGACAACTGTAAATTTGAAAAATCACCATAAATCGAATAAACCTTGGTTTTGGGAGTTCTTAGATTTTTGGCAAGGGTTTCAATATACTCTTTGAAAATAATTGGCTTGGACACTGAGAAATTGAGATGAGACTCAAAAATAGCAAAAGAGAGCCACTAGTCTTCTAGTAGGGTCTTCTGACCTCTTTGTTTTGTTATTTTTGTATCTATTTTTTTAGATTTTTGCTTGAGATGATCCTTGATATTTAGAAATTAGACATAAATATCTTTCTAACGAACTATAGATCATGTCAAACAAAAATCATTTACGCATCCAAATTGAAATTCGAAACCAAGGTACAAATTGTTACCATAGAGTCTGTTTTGAGCTAAAAGTCTATGACACCATTTTCTAGTTTGTAAAATACCATTTTTTATGCACTTAAAACTTAATGGTGAACCTTTTTTTAAAAGTTAAACATATTTTCCTTAAGAAATTTGACATTTTTATTGTTATCCAATTATAAAGAGTCCTCATAAATTGATTTCAAAAGTTTATTTAGTACAAAAAAATAACTTGGTCTAACTAATTCTATTTGAATCATGGCTAACTACCAAAGTTTAACTTTGATAAAATGAATTAATGATGGCATTTAGAATTCTAGGCAATTCGGTCCCTAGGATGTAAGATCAATTACACATTAAATCTTAATTAACTAGTTGAACTCTTTATTAAGTACCTAAGTCCTTAGTTAAGTTAAAGATTCATATAATCAAATCTAAATTATTAAGTAGCTAATTTAGGATTTCCCTAAGTAAGTTTAATTCTTAAATTGGGTACTTAAAGTGATATAGACAAATCAAAATTTGATGAATAGATTGCTAAATTCACTTTTTTTTCTTAAATTTATACTTAGCTTTTATAAATCCCCATGTATTATATTGTGATAGGACTCGATCTCTGCATTAGGAGGCAGGGATATTAAAGAGAGACTGTGCTGGTGCTCAGGTGCACTAAGACTAGGGAAACCTATGTCTGAATTATGAGCGTTAGGACAGTGATTAGTAAACAGAGTAAAAGTAATGCGAGGGACATACAGTGGCATGATACCGAAAGTTATAGTTGGTACGCTGAGGCATGAAAGACAGGGACCCACTTGTGGAGGTCTTAGGGGTAAGGTGTCAAGCAGTGAAGGTCCCAATGACCAAGGTAACACTCTTGAGTCAGGATATTCACCTGACCAAGCTTGATAACCCTAACAACTACTCAACATTCTAGGATTGGTGCAAGAATATGCCTCTATGTGGACGGTGGATGTCTTGAGTCATTGCTTTGTTCCTCAATGATAATGAGGATTGTACCAGGTTGATGATATTGAGAGTGGTATATGTACTCCCAGTTGCGTCCTGGTTCTATTGAGAACCATTACTTATTAATGGAAAGTATGGATCCATACAATGTCAAGGGTAGTTATTATAACTTAGACAAACCTTAGGTTCCTTTTTTTTGTATTGTCAGCTGTGTTTTATCTATGAGTGATGGTACGATACCCTACAAAATTGCCTCACTCCTCTATTTATTTTCTTTATGCATAATTGTTTGTGGTTGATACTTGAAGATGGCAGCACTCCCCCATCCTACTCAACATGTACGTTGACTATGCCGATACGGGGGGCATGGTTTTATGACGAGGCAAAAGACTATCTGAACTTTAGGGGCCTCGTTATGATCACCTTCTTGTCCCCCATCCTGAGAGTGCATGTGCCTCCTGTAACACCGCAAATTTCAAGTACTAGAAATAAACCACGAGGTAGCTCTTAATAGGACCCTTCACATATGTTATTAGACAAAAGACGTTTTAAGAGTTATTGTTATTAGATCACTTATTATTCTTATTATTGTTCCTATCATTATTATATTTATTATTGTTGTTATTGCTATTATTATTATTATTATTATTATTATTATTGTGTTGTGTTGTTGTTATTATATTTATTGTTGTTGTTATGTTATTATTATTGTTATTATTAGTGTTATTGTTATTAACACCTTAGCATTAGAAATTAATAGAAATATTATCATAGAACCCAAAAGAGCATCTAGGGCCCGATAAGGGACTAAAGCCTACTAAGCCAAATACCCACCCACATTTTATAAGAAGAGAATAGAGAATAAGGGTTAGGTTTAGCTGTCACAAAATAGAAGAAGAAAAAAGGTAAAGAGAGTATGAGGAGAAACGGAAGAAGAAGAGAAAGAGAAAGAGGAGGAATAGAAACCGGAAGACTCAAACCCTAGGACTCAGCTTTGCATGTCCATAAAGGTGAGTGCTCTCCCCCGTGTCCTTCCTCATCCTTTATGTTGTTCTTGTTCATCTATTTATCTTTTTCCCTCCTTATACCTAAATTTAGGGATTTGATGAATTTTGAGGGGATTGTGAAGGAGTAAGGAAATTATAGATTAGATTGACCAATTATCAATGTAAAAAAGTGATTAAGAATCTAATTATTTATCTTGAAGCATTTAAAACCCAAAGATAATAGGAAAAATAAATTAAAATTAGTATTTTGGATCCGCCCGGCAGGATTAGATAGCCGCTAGGCGACTTTTCTTCAAAAACTAGATTTTGCGTTGACGTTAGGCGTGCGGACCCGCTGGGCGAGTTGGGTTTCGACGCGGATCTACTGGGCTGGTTCGCTAATCGCCGAGTGGGACTTCGGTCCTGTTGGGCGGATACGACTTTTGCTATTCTGTTCTTTGTGTTTATGAACTCCTTTTTGCAGTTTTTAACTCGTTTTTTTTTTTATGCCTTGTTGAGTTTATATTGTATGATTATTATTTACCTTGAAAAAACTGAGTGTGATATGAAATTGTGCCAATATTTCATGATAAAAGTCTATAATAAGTTGTAAGCATTATTTGTGACCATGCATCATAACATTTGAGTTATGTGATGAGGAAAGTATGTAGGAATTTGGCTGGTGGAGACCGTGATGGGTTGTCTAACCTTAGCCTTGAGTGTTATCCGGTTGGAAAAACTCCAATGGTCCATGTTGATCCCATGGAGCCGGAGCGTACTGGCAAAATTGGGTAATCTTGACTAGTCACTAGGGGATATCATGCTAGTTGAGGGTGCGAAAGCCGAAGGCATCAGTACCGATGACTCTTCTTATGGCTTGCATTTACTCCTAGTCTATTTTTTGAAAAGTTTAGGTTTGTGCCACATGTACATGAGTAGTGGTTTAGGAACATAGCATGCATATGTATCTTGTTATCGTGTGATATGTTGAAGTATGCTACAATTGTAATTATGTGAAGTCTGTGTGACCTTCATGAGCGATTAATGTAATGTGAACACATGTGAAAACGTAATTGTGTCTAGTGATGAAGTGTCGAGATTATGCATATGTGCTTATGTTATGAACGTATGTTATGCTTGTTTGATGAAACAAAACGATGCTTATGTCTAGTTACTAGGCAAAAGATGTGAAATTAATGTATGCTTGTAATTAAAATTGTGTTTGCTACCTTAAGGATAAATGAGAGTCTAGGCCCTAGGATAGTGTTATGAGGGTTCTAGTTGGATAATAATAGTTGTGAATAAGATAGAGAAAGAGTGAATCTTCACACAACGTAATAGAAAGGTATAAGACAAGTAAGATGGAACAAAATGAGGGTATTCAGGTGAGTGTTAAGGGAGTGTCAAAAGTATTTTAGAACGTCTGTGACCTTAGACTTGACCCCTAGAGAATAACCTTAAATATAAAAAGGAAGGAGAGTAAAATCTAAACATGAAGAGTTTAAATACTAGAGAAGGTTTTGGGTAAGAAATAGTTCTTAGGTTAAGAATGAGATAGTAAGATTGTATAACAATTGTGAGAATGAGAGAAGAGTTAACAGGAAACACTGATTATTGAAAGGTGTAGACTCGACCATAGGTATGGATTATTATGAGAGGCCTAGTGAGGTTAAAGCCATGAAAGATAAGTAATGAAGGTTGTTCGAGTAGAAGAGTCTGACCAAACCTAGAACCATTAGAGCACTCACTGAGACATTATGTCTCACTCCTTTAAGTTTCCCCTTTTTTTTCAGGATACAAGTGAAGACATATACATGTGGAGCTTGGAGTCATGTGCAAGAAGATGTAGTCCAGTTTATATTGTTTTCTTGTATTCCTCTTTATGTTTTATTCGACACCTTCAGGTGATAGATGAGTTGTATTAGGCGTGTATTTTTCTCATTGTATTGTTTGTATATAATATTTAATTATATTTATGAGTCACTTTAACATGTTTTTATGTTTTTAAGTCTTTCTTTTTTGTTCTTAGAAAGCTAGGCTTAGTTATAGTAATACCCTTTAGGGTGTTACACCTCCTATGTCATGGACCTTCCCTATCTCCGTTTTCTTCTTCACCACCTTCGCATTTCAAGTACATTCCTCCTCTGTTGCCATCACTGCTTGAGGACTCTATAGTGTTGTTCATGGACTCTTACTTGGACTTCGCATTGCTTGTCAAGTAGCCAACCCTAGATTTACCACCTGTCGCACAGCCTACGCCAGAGGACCCCGAGGGATCTCCTATGGAGGTCGTCATAGCTGAGTCCGCTGTAGATTCCCTTACGGTGGAATATTAGGTGGGATGGCTAATGGGTGGCATTCTTCGCCTTCATCAACTTCATCCAATGCTAGGTCACCTTAGGGGTTACCCAACAGACATGCTCAGTAGCCAACCTCAGACTACTCCGAGGACACTTGGACAGACAAGGAGTTATAATTTAGGGGATGTATTTCATTTTTGTACGCAAGGAATGGGAGTAGATTTATAGACACTGCTCTGATTAGGATTTTTTTTGTGTATGTAGTTGGGGATGACCAGTGTCTTTTGATTTACTTTTTCGATTTCCTTGTATTTCATGATTTCAGTTGTATTTCAGTTTTCGATGTATTCAGCTTCATATGTATGCCAAAAACCTATGTATACATGGTTCTGATTATGACTATCTTTATTTTATTTATCTTTTACTCTTATTTCTAAATTTTGTTTTACTTATAATTTATTTACTATAAAAAGGCTTTGCAAGACGATCACACGTAAAATAAAATGCGAAAAATTTCCTTAGATTTTTGTTAACTTAAAATTAAATAACTAAATAAACAATTAAATGAATATAAGTTGTGTCCAATATGAATGAGTGTCACATCCTTCTTTCTGGAAAATTTTGCCTCTAGTTTCTTTATGGCCTTCCACTCTTCTAATGAGCTTGCCTCACCTTCATATCGTCCTTATAAATTCTGCAATGGTTTACCAAGGTAGGAAACTAGGTTATCTCATGATAACCCACTACCAGCTTGATGTCAAGCCGTAGTCCACTCTCAAATAAAAAGCATTGTGACCTTTCATCAACTCCGTTTTGAAAATAGGGGTAGCATTTCAATTGTTTGTCGAATTTGGCAGCATACACCCCAAAAGACATATTACCTTGCTTCAACTCAAGGAATTCTATTTCCTTCACCTTAGGTCTTTTGGGAAATACTTCCCCAAGAACTTCAAATGAAATGCTTCCTAAGTGATCAATCTTCCTTCAGCTTCTTCTTGTTGTCTTGCATACCTCTACCAATGCGCTACTTCTCTAGATAACATAAAGGTAGCATAAGTTACCTTGTATGCATCAATGCATGCCATAACTGTGAATATTTTCTTGATTTCTACAATCTAATTCTGAGCGTCGTCAGGGTCAAATCCACCTTTGAATGTTAGAAGGTTGTTCCTGCAGAAAGCTACAAGCCCTAGGTATTTTGCAGGTCTATTAACTCGTCCTTGGTTCATATTTTCAAGGACAACAAACATTCTTTCAAGTATTTGTTGAGTAGTGTCTTGTCATGGTCTTCTAGCAATTGTCTAAAAAAGAAATTCAATGTTTAGTCCATTGCTTTGAACAAAACCATATGTTAGATGAGTAAAAGTTATCTATGAAATAGTACACCAGATAAACTCCCACAAAAGAGAGGTGGGTCACAACTGACACTCTAAGGTACCAAGTCTTTCCTAGCCAGAATCTACCTAGACATGCACTAATCACTTCTACTAAACCCAATAGCTAACATTAGCTTTATTCTTAGCAAAGTCTTCTATTGAGTGTGCAGACCAATTTTTGTAGTAAGATTGGAGGTCCACGCTTATTTGCATGTATACTTCTCAACAAAAGATATAAGAACAAACAATTCATGTTTCATTCCTGTTTTGTTAACAACAAATGAAAGAACACACAACACAGAGGAGGTCAAGGCTATACCCTAGGCTCTAACAGGAAAGAATTGTTCTAATATCACTAAATGTGGATCCTGTTCACATTAAACACATCCAGTACTTATTTAATTATTTAATTAGTTATTAAGTTTAAGTTGATGAAAATGCGAGTAAGATTTTTTCTGATTTTTACAATAAAAAATTTCTAAACTTAATAGAATTTGGAAATAGGAATAAAAGATAGAAGATAAAGTATGTACATATATATATCATGATTTTTTAATACATTTCAGTCATAAAGAAAACAACTATATATAGAGAGAAGGAAAAATATATCAAAAGAAAGACACTACCCAACCCAATATACACTTATATTATTATTTTCTATACAAAGAAATATCAGTCTACCCTATGTAATACCCTCAATTTTAAGAAATATTATTATTAATATTTTATTTCCAATAAACACTTATATTATTATTTTCTATTATTGCTATCGTCTTGATATACAAAGACATTGCATGAAAGCCTAAATATTAATTTTTTACCCTAAGAAATTAAAACTTTCTTAGAACAAGAACTTGTATTTAAACTTATACAAGTCAGAAATTCACAGAATTAACTAGAAATTATGACAGTTAGAAACATAAACATAGGAGGGTAGATAAATGTTAAATAAATATAAAAACATGAATAAATGATATTCTGAATATGAAAATATGCTTAGAATATTATTTTATAATTGTAGGAATTTTTCTATAATTTTTAGATATTCCTCAATTTTGCAAGCTCAACTGTAGTACTTAGAGAACTCCAAAAATTATGAAAAAATTACATAAGCTATTTCAATCTGTCTAGAAGAGTTCTATAAAGAAAAATTATAGGTTTATACTTTCCAAGATTAAAAACAAAAATAAGAGTTTAAGTGGCTTACTTAAACCCTAGTCTCTTGTTGCTATAAATCAAAAATTTTGTGCCCAAAAGAGAGCCACAAATTGTCACTCTTTCTCAGGCAACCTAGGTCAGATTTGTTTTCTATTTTTGGTAAGCAAACTCACTCCATTTCCTCTTCCCCTTGGTTCAAGCTTGTAAGGAGCAAAAGGAATCAACTATCTCCACCCTTCTCCTATCCATTTTCACGTGGAAAACTTCACCCAAGGTAAGGCAGGAGGTTTTCTCACCTATTTAAGGTTGATATTTTATGTATTGAGAGAATCCCTTAGTCTTTTGACTATATGATGCATGGATGCTATGTATGTACTTGATCTTAATTGCTTGAAAACTCTACCACTGTAACAAAGTAAGCATTCAGCCACTGTGTACATGAAATTTCTCTGAGTTTAAGCCTTGAAATACCATCCTTTTATGTTTTTAATGTTGAACCATGGAAGCCCTAGCCTAATTGCATGATATAGTGAAGTTATAACTTGAAAATAGCACTTTGAAGACGCCAACTCTGTCCAAAATGTGAATACTGTTACTATGCTGAGTTCAGTTTGATTCTCATGCAATTAAGTCGCTTTTAAATGTGTTTTAACGTTACAAAAATTGCTAAGTCCTAACCTTAATTGTATGCAATTAAAACATGAAGTTTCAAGTGTATATGACACACTTTTTCAGCCATTTTACTGCATAATTCTGCAGCATATGGCAGCAGTGCGCATTCTAATTCAAGTGCATTTTAAGTGGAATAAACACATCCTAAATGATGTATTTTGGTATATATATGATTCCCACAAAGTTTGGCATGCTTCAGAGCCAAATTGGATGAGTAATGGCACTTGAAAACACATATTCTGTCAAAAACGTGGTGTCTATTCTTGGTCTGAATTGGTGTGATAAAGTAGGAAATTAACCTATTTTAATCATAATTTTAAGTTACAAAAGGTGTTATGTCGTCACCAAACTTGAAGAGAGTGAAACTATGCTCAAAATAGGTGCTAAAAGCATGAAACTAGTGAATTTTCTGCATAATTTTGCTGGTGCTCTTTTGCTGGGTTTAAAAGGCCAGTGAAATCCCATTTTTAGGAGCTAAATATTTCTTATTAATTGTATTTTGATATTTATATGATCCCTCTAAAATTTGGCAAGCACTAGAGGCCCTATTTATACTTAGTGTGGTGTTAATGTGCTAAATTGTTCAATTTTACTGCATTAATGTTGCTCTGCTGCCCTGCTGCTCATTTGTGTGAAAAAACATGTTTAAAATGTGTTAAAGATGGAGGATTAGATGTCTCAATGATATTATATGATGCCCCTAGTGTTTAGTAATTGAAGGGAGCCAATGTGACTTATTTTGGTGCTTGAAATCACCATTTGATCAATAAAAACGAAAATATGTTCTGTTTCATTTTAAGCATGAAAAACTGTATTTAAATAAGGATTTAAAGTGTGTTAATTGTAGAAATTATGTACCTTATAGTTAGTATATGGTACCTTTAAAGTTTAGTGAACATTGATAGTCATTTTGACATGTTTTAACACTTGAAATTAGCCATTATGCAGTAATTGCGAGTAGCTGTCCTGCAAATTTACAATAGTGAAAATTCATGTTTCCTAGTGTCTGAATGATATGTAATTGACTAATACTGGATGTCATAACATTAAAGAACAGAAAAGAAGAAGATTGAGTGAATATGAATGTATTTTGAGCTACAAAAAGCACGTTTATATGCATGTGATGCATGCTGTCCTGATTTCATGAATGACAGCAAAATCAGTTTATTAAATAGAGTTTTAGTGTATTGGAAGGTTGGAGATTTAGTTAATAAGGTCATGGATAATTAAATCTAATTAGAAGGAGTGAAAATCACTTAATTAGTGAAAGAAACTCATAAAGGAGGCATGAAGAGAAATTGGTAATAAGTCATAGAATTATATATTCTAATAATTATAGAAATGAACTTGAGACTAGTGTGCTTGTGATTCATGGTTAGTACTTGAAACTCACTATATGTTGTAGAGGGAAATCAAGTCAACAAGGAGAAGCTTACTAATTTAGAACCACGAATAAGAATGGTTAGCTAATTAAAGTATCCTAGACTTAACAAATTAGTTTTAATGGATTAGACTTTTAGTATAAATTGTCAAGTGACTTTAATTGTGTGTGGTGGTATAGTGACATAACCTTAATGGACTAAAATCCTAAAATTAAGTATTAGTAATGGTAATGTAATGACCAACCATTTATAACAGAACTTAGAATGCTAACTTTAGTTAATTAAATTTGATTTCTATTTTGAGAAATAATATTAATACCTAGACTAAATGAGGCAGATGAGCAAAAGGCTATTTGATCTAATATTAGTAGAGGACCTTCAGCTAAAGAATCATGTGTGGAAACTAAAATTGATTTTGCTAGCCTCTGTAAGTATAATATGGTTATTATGAAGTATTGGATGGAATAATCGTTTTGTTTTGATTATTTTACTTGAGTTATTCTGTTGAGATATGATGATTGTGGTAAGCTTAAAAGCTACCAAATGATAAGGCCATGAGGGCCTATGTGAAAATAAATTGAGTTTTGAAATGGAAATGATATTGAGATTAAGACTAAGATTGAGAATGGTTGAAGACTGTGGATATATAATTGTTGTCTGGCAGGTTGTGTCTCTGACTTAAGTGTCAATACTTAGTTGGAACATGCATCATATGCATTGTATAAAGGAAGTGTGTATGAGGAGTTGACCACAGTATGGTACCTGAGGGATGTAAGCAGGACTCATGGAGTCTAGGGAGTGAGAGGATTTAGGTTGTGAAATCCTAAGAGCCAAGACCTGCAATCCTGAGCTAGGAAACTCACGTTATTCGGCCCAATAACCCCGACAACTATTGAGCGTCACCGAGATTGGTGGAGAGTATTCCTTCAAAAGGGATTAAAGACTTGTGTTTGTTTGTAAAATGAAGTACTAGGAAGGAATATGTACTCCCAATCATCACCCAAAAGAAATGTTAACACCTTTAATCATGGGAATCAAGAGGCATTGGGCCCACATGCATAGGTCTGTCAAACTTAGATGGAAACTTTGGTTTCCCTTGCATTGCATAATCAAATAATCACTCACTGTGATTATTTTGTTTGATTGGAACTGTAAAGGTTCATTGTTTGTGACCTTGAATATAAGAGTGATGTGACCTCACTCTTTTCTTTTCTTTCTTGTATGTATGTTCTTGCAACTCGTTGGAGGACAGCTAGCTCAAATGGTAGGAATCCTATCACTAATGAGGCCCACACTTCGAGGCTCTGAGGAAGACCATTGTGATTACACTCTAAAGACTTTAGTAATTGGGAATTGGGATGGTATAAGACTTAGCTTGTAGATTGACTACTCTGATTCTAGGCTCTTTATTTGTTGTATTATATGGAGGGTATTAGATATTAGTTGTGTGGTGGTGTATATATAGTCAGTTAACTGATTTTTATTTTGAGATGCTTTGATTTATTACAGATTATTTGTATGATTTTATCATGTACCTTGGATTTTGGTTATGATGTATGATATATCCAATACGCGTTTATGATCTTATGGGTATAACTACAATTACTATTTTGATTAAGATTAATAAATGTGCTCAAAAAAATTCCCCACTAAATATAATAAATAAATAAAATAATCCTAGAAATAAATGTCGTAATAAAGGACGTTATTGTTGGATTGAGCGCTTACCACTAGGCCAAAAGCTATAGCTGATGGTCAGGGCGCAACTCTTTCTACTTAATCGTAGTAGCCAAGCGCCATGAGTTGACTGTGACTTGACCCACCTAGGCCTCCATCACGAGACAATTGATGCCACACACCGGACAACAATCTCCCCCTCAGCAATTGCCTCGCTGGGAATCGAACTCATGACCTTGGCTTTGATACCAATTGTCGAATCGAGCACTTACCACTAGGCAAACAGCTATAGCTGATAACCAGAGCGCAACTCTTTCTACTTAACTGTAGTAGCCCAAGCGCCACGAGTCGACTGTGACTTGACCCACCTAGGCCTCTGCCACGAGACAATTGATGCCACACACCAGACAACAATTACACCCCTATCCCTCATACAAAAGAAAAATACTATAAACTAGATCTATAAGTTCTCGTCCATAAGAGTATCTTCTAATTTGACTTCAACATCATTGGGCGTTACCACCATCTTCAATAATTGTGATTAATCATACATAGAAGAAAAACAATGAAGTGATGTGATTTGTTCTAAAATCACTCACATGTATGGTAAGAATTCTACCATAAAATACAGATAAAACAAAGTTGACAATAGAAGGGAATCTAAGGTTATTTTAAGTTATATTAGACTAGCCTTAACTTAGTATGGATCCATATTTTCCCATTAGTGAGTAATAGTTCTTAACAAAATTGAGAAGTGATTGGATGTACATATACCTCTTCTCATCATCACATGGTACAGTGCTCATCCTTATAAGGAATAAAATAACAGTTTAGGACAACACATTCCATATAAAGGTATACTTCCACACTAATCTTGGAATGTTGAGTAGTTGTCAGGGTTATCAAGCTTGGTCAGGAAAATATCCTAGCTCACAGGTGCTATCCTGGTCATTAGGACCTTCACCACTCGATGCCTATCCTTAAGACCTCCGCAAGTGGGTCCTGCCTTTCATTCCTCAACGTACCAAATTGTAGCTTTCCTAGCAGCGTGTCATGTCATTGCATATCACTTACTTTACATTACTCACTAACTTATCAACTTCTAATTTCTCAAACGAAGGTTTTCCCTGGTCTCATTTAATTTGAGCACTAGTACAATCAACATTTTTGCTTTATATTGCAGTGCACAATAGTAATTTAAACAATCCAAAAATCACATATTAGTAATCATCAAAATTTTAGCAGAATAACAATTTAGTAATTATAATTTAATTACCAAATTTTTAGTAGAATAACAGCTTAGTAAATACATTTTAATTTTCTAGATTTAAGCATAATAACACCTTAACAATTATAATTTTATTTTCTAATGTTGAGTAACAACTTAGAAATTAAAATTTAATAATCTAAATTTAAGCAGAGTAACAACTTAATAAAAATTAAAGTTTAGCATCAAACATTATAACAATACAATAGAGCATACTAAACTTTATGCATTGAAATATTTAGGGGAAAACCTTTTCTACCAACATGCAAAGTGAAAATAATTTAAAACTAACCCCATTCACCCCATTACCTCAAGGGTGGTTGTTGAATAGTATGAAAGTTGATGGAATATAGGTGTAAAGCTCCTAAGAGAATTGTTCTAGTTGATGAAAACTAGTAAAATTTAAGCATGCTAATAGAGAAAAAAATTAGAGAAAGAAGCTCTCCAATGTGTTTTGGTCAGGGTAGAGTGAGAGGGGGATGTGAGAAATCTAAAATTTGAGAGCCTATTTATAGAGAATGGAGGGGGTTAGGTGTTTACTTAAGTGGTATCATCCATTCTACAACAAAATCTATTTTTATTTATTTTTTAATTAATTTAGGGACACATAAACAAAAGTAGATAGGTGAGTCACCTACATAGGCTGGACTTGTGGCATATGAGCAGTCTTAACTTTATTCGTGTTAATTTTCTTTGTAGTTAAATCAACCAATATCAATAAAATCACCTGAATTTGAATAATTTAGCTTTTAATATCAAAATAATACATTTTTAATATAAACCTGGACATAGACATTATTCTTTTATCAAAAATAAATTTCTAATAATTAATTTTATTTTTTTATTTTGTATTTTTGAGCTAGAAAATTTATATTAAATCCATTTTAATTCAATAAATACCAAAAATTTTATAGAAATTCTAACATTAAATATTTACCTAAAAATAAATTGAGATTATTATTTTCACATTTTCTGGATATCAAACTAATACTAGTTAGCTTATCAGACATATACGGGCATTTTAATGAGAAAATTTCCAGATATCCTTAAAATTTTATTTTAATACATATAACATGATTCTAAGCTTAAATTGACATTTTAAAGTCAACTGAATTTTTTTCTCATGTTAGCCTTTAATGTTGAGAAATGAGGACAAAATTGTCATTTTCTAATTTCTCTAGGTTCCGTATCGAAAAAATTATTAAAAATCACGATTGAACAACTCTTGACATTCTAGACACAATCGTGGGGAATAGAATTTTGAAATTCCTTCCCGATTTTTTAGAAATCAATTATCAAATATTAGAAAAATAGTTGAAGAATTAAGATAGGGGTGTTACACATCCTAGTTTTACGTCCCCTATGCCTAATGGCTGGAAGGCCATGTTACCCATTAGGTGCATGGCCTCTATCCCACCTTACTACCATAACAACAACCGTTGGGATTACTGTGACTCTCCCTCTATCTCTAATCATTGGCTCCCTTAATGCTGAGGCGGTAGAGGTTATGGAAGAGGAAGTAGTAGGGGCTTGAAACTAGTAGGTCCTATTGTCCACCGGCATGGACAGATGTAGGTCATACACCACCAAAGTCACCTGGTTGAGATCACTGTTGTCAATGTCACCGTGCTAAAAGGTCACTCTACCCGAGAAGACACTCCGATAATTTCGTCCGTCAAGTTGCTCGTCATGCTCTGTTCACTCTCTGTCCCCTAGGGTAATCCACATATGCCTACATCTGTCCATAATTTGCTTAGTAACAAACAGGGTCACAACCAAGAAATAAAACAAGGGGTTGAGATAGACAAACACAAAAGTATATATTAGAGAGCATAGCAAGCTCAAAGGGTGAGCCACTTTCATTGACAGTGACCCACATAGATGTATAAACAAAGTTATGACTTGGGCAACACTACAAATACCATTAGTTTATCTATGAATCAAAAGACATTTAAAACTTCCTTTCTTTACTTTTCTTTTTTCACTGAAACCTTTACCTTAGACGAAAAAAGAAAAAAAGGAAGGATCCCTATTAAGAATAAGATTTTTTTATTATTTTTATTCCCCTTCGCACAAAAAATGAATTGATGTCTTTTTAATTGGACTTATCTCCACCGAGACTGATGGGGCTCAAACCCATAACTTCCGCCTTGATAGGGCGATGCTCTGACCAATTGAACTACAATCCCAGAGAAAAGGGTGTTAGTAGTAAGGGCATAGGCAAATTAGCACGAGTAATAGTTCTTTATTAGTTAGTCTAACTAGACATAACACCATTATTTAACAGTCACAAATAATGAATTTACAGTGCATAACATGTTCAAGCCATGGTAATACAAAAGCACTATCTAAGGCAATGACCACAAGGCATAACAATTATGTAACCAAACAAGCATTACAGCATTATCAAGCACAAGCAAATTCCAATCAGGTTTTTCCATAAGGGTTAGTTGATTTATCCTACATATATGCTATGCATGTTGTTCCTGATAGAATATTTCTATTTCTTTGCTTACTACATGTTAGAGTAAAGGGTACCCTTGGCTCCGTAGGAGCATCAACTCTTCCAATACGTGGGTGGGGATGCATTCCATATAAGAATAACCCATCTCTGCCATGAAGGGGCAAAGATTTCATAAAGGAATACACAACTCTTCCATAAAGGGTAGAAGCTAGATTATCAAGGGTAATTGTAACACCCTCATGTTAGCATCATTCTTAATTCTTAATATCTGTGAAATTATTTCTGATAAACTGGTGAGTTAAGAAACTAACAGTTAATCTCAATTCTTCTACACTAAGTGCTACACATGAGGAAAATGTCTAAATGATTGTGAATTGTCATTTTGAACCTACAAAAACATGTCATATATATTAAAATATAATTTTTAAAAATTTCTGCGAATTTTCTGAGATTCTTGTCAAAAAATGATCAAACTACCCTTCATTATCTACTATAATTATAGCCAACATAGGTTTGACATATGGAAAAGACAAAATGAGCTTTATCAATTTGTTTTGGGGTTATATATTTAATTTTATAATTTTCATAAAATTTTTGAAATTTTCTGAGTTAAAATAAAATTTCTATGAATTTTTAACTCAAAAATACCAAACAAATACTTAAAAATTTGAAATAAATCATATAAAATTAATTTTAAATTCAGGAAATTATTTTTAATCCATAATTAAAGTTTTCACAAAGTTTGAATGAAAAATTCATTCATTTGCTAGAAGAATCAAAATACCAAAGTTTAAGTTGTTTTTATTGGTATTGATCAATTCATCTGTAAAGAAAACGAAACGCAAAGACTCAGGAGAGCAAAGAATTGGCAAGTCTAGCCCTTACTTTGTAGACCCACCCTCTAAAATTTGTCACAGTTGTAAAAGAAAATCTAAAAAGAAAACATAAAGTTACTTTATGGTAACTTTTGTGACTAGCGAGACCCATCTCTTTTTCTATAAAAAGGCTAAAAAGAGATCAGCTTTCTTCACTCTTCTGGCTCCTTATTTTGATCCAAATTTACTCTCTCAGTCCCTAACTCAATTTCAAAAATTTTAAACACCAAATCCTCCATTTCTTTTCTCCTTCAACCTCCTTCTAAGACCACTACCACACACCACCACCTAGGAGCTTCAAGGCTTTACTTTTCCTCCTCTTTTCCAAAGCTTCATGTGAGGTAAAGTGGGGAGTGGGGTTGTTTTTGTTTAAATGCTTTCATGTAGATGGTTTTGGGGTGGGTTTTTCCCCCAAAGCCCCTAGCTTTTTACCTCTCCATTACTTCTTCTCCATTTTTCTCCTTTGTTGTTATTATTGCCATTTATTTATGTTGTTTCTCTTTACTACCTTGCTGCCCTATTTTGTTTCATGGCTTTGAATGTTTGTTTAATGTTGTTAATAATGTCTAAATGTTGGTTTGTGTTGTTACATTGTCATGAAAAGCTAAAAGTTTGTTTATAAACCCTAAAATCTATGAACAAGAGTTAAAGCGTGCAAACTTTCTGTAACACCCTAAAGGATATTACCATAACTAAGTCCAGATTTCTAAGGACGAAAAAAACTTAAAACATAAAAAATAACATGCAGAAGCTACTCATAAATATAATTAGATTTTATATAGGAATAATACAATAAAAAACCATAAATGCTTAATACAACACATCTATCACCTGAAGGTGTCATACAAATGTAAAGAGGAATACAAAAATACAACGTAAACTAGGCTACGTCTTCTTGCACATGACTCCAAGTTCCATCTGCACATGTCTTCACTTGTATCCTAAAAAAAGGGAAACTTAAAGGAGTGAGACATAATGTCTTAGTGAGTGCTCTAAGGACTCTACAACTGGGTTAGACTCTTCTATCCGAACAACCTTCATCACTTATCTATCATGGCTTTAGCCTCACTAGGTCTCTTATAATTCTCCATACCTATGGTCGGGTCTATACCTTTCAACTGTCAATACTTCCTGTTAACTCCTCTTTCATTCTCACAACTGTGATACAAGCTTACTATCTCATTCTTAACCTAAGAATTCATTCTCATTACTCATACTTTCTTATCCAAAACCCTCTCTAATATTTAAACCCTTCATGTTAAGATTTTTCTCTTCTTCCTTTTGATATTTAAAGTTGTCCTCTAGGAGTCAAGTCTAAGGCTATAGATATTCTAAAATAGTTTTGACACTCCTTTAACACTTACCTTAATACTGTCATTTTGTTCTCTCTTACTTGTCCTATACCTTTCTATTACGTCGTGTGGGAATTCACCATTTCTCTATCTCATTCACAACTATTATTATCCAACTAGAACCCTCATAACATTATCCTAGGGTCTAGCCTCTCACATATCCTTAAGATAGCAAAACAATCCTAATTACAAGCATACATTTATTTCACATCCTTTACCTAGTAACTATACATACACCTCATTTTGTTTTATCAAACACGAACAACACACGTGCATAATATGATCACATATCCACAACTTTGAAACTTCATCACAAAACATAATTACATTTTCACATGTGTACACATTACATCAATCACTTATGAACAAGGTCACATAGACTTCACATAGTTACAACGTAGCACACTTCAACATATCATACTACAACAAGATGCATATGCATGCTATGTTCCTAAATCACTACTCATGCACATATGGTACCAACTTAAACTTGATAGAAAGTAGACTAGGAGTAAATGTGTGACCATAAGAAGTATCATCAGTACCGATGTCATCAGCTTTCGCACCCTTAACTAGTATGATATCCTTTGGTGACTAGTCAAGGTTACCCAGTTTTGCCAATATGCCCTGGCTCCATGGGATCAGCATGGACCATTGGAGTTTCACAACCAGATACCACCCCAAGGCTAGGGTTAGACAACCCATCACAGCCTCCACCAGTTAGATTCCTACATAGTTTCCTTAATCACAAACTCAAATGTTATGATGCATAGTCACATACAATGCTTATAGCTTTTCATAGGTTTTTATCACGAAACATTGACACAAATTCATATCACACTCAATTTTCTCAAGGTAAATAACAATCACAAAATATAAACTCAACAAGACATAAAAAAAGAAGTAACAATGAGTTAAAGATTGCAAAAGGGAGTTCACAGGCTTAAAAACGGAATAGCCAAGGTCGTACACACTCGACAGGCCAGGAAGGCTGCTCGACAGTCATGCCAAGACCCAACCCGCCTAGCAGGTCTGCGCGCCTGGCGGACAATGCGGTTGCTCGGCACCAGCGTGGAGTCTAGTATTCGAAAAAAAGTCACCCAACGGCTATCTAACCCTACCGAGCGGATTCAAGGTAGGAATTTTAATTTCTTTTTCCTATTGTCTATAACTTCTAAATACTTCAAACAGATAGTTAAATTCTCACTCACTTCTTCTACCTTGATAATTGGTCAATCTAATCTATAAACTCTTCACTCACTCACAATCCCCTCAAAACCCATCAAATCCCTAACTTAGGCATAAAGAGGGGGAAAAGGTAAATAGATAAACAAATCACAAAATAAAGGGCAAGGAAGGACACGGGAGAGGGCACTCACTTTTAGGGACATACAAAGCTGAGTTTTAAGGCTTGGGTTTTTCGATTTCTATTCCTTCTCTTTCTTTTCCTCTTTTTCCTCCTTTTCTCCTCATTCTTTCTAACTTGTTTCTTCTTCTATTTTGTGATGGCTAAACCTAACTCTCATTCTCTATTCCCTTCTTATAACATATGGGTGGGTATGTGGCTTAGTGGGCTTTAGTCCCCTATTGGGTCTTAGATGCTCTTTTGGGTTCTATTATAACATTCCTACTAATTTCTAGCACTAAGGTAATAATAATAATAATAATAATAATAATAGCAATAATATAATAACAACACCATAGCACAGAATTAATAACAATAATAATAAGAGATATAATAACAATAACTCTTAAGGCATCTTCTATCTAATAACACATGGGAAATGTCCTAATAAGAGTAACCTTATGGTTTATTTCTAGTACTTGAAATTTGGGGTGTTACACTTTCTCTTAACTAAATAAGAAACTGAAAAGGAAAGACCTTTTGAATTGTGGACCTTCCTTGAACCCATGGCTAAGTCCTTCCAAACGGGACTTGAAAGATAGTAACTTTCTTAAGGCAGGTTTGAACCTTTACCCATCAATGAAGGACCCTAGAATAACAAGAAAATTGAAAGGACTTTAAAAAGGAACCAAAGCTCAGCTAAACAACCAAATATTGGTATTTTTTTTTCCTCTCTAATGAATCGTGGTTTTAATGAAGTATGATGGTGATTATTTTAGTTCTTGTTGTACCTATGAACTACTAAATTTCATGTTGACCATTTAAAGTTAATAACTTGATGAAAGAAAAGGTTTTTATGAAGAAGTACTTGAGTTCTAGTAAGCTATTTTCGTTTCTACCTAAACACTACTCAATATGTTTGCAATATTTCGAGTTACACTCAATATTTTTTAGTGGTTGTTTTTTTGCTGAAAACTAGACAAAATTTTCTTCAAAATGGACACAAGAAGCATTTGAAAAGGTTTAGAAATGACAAAGTTACATTTTTTAAAATTTAGAGTTACTTTTCAAAAAATGTTAACTATAGTGTGAACAAAAAAGTGATTTTAGAATGTTATGTTGTGTTTTATCCAAGACTCCTAAAACAACTAAAAAGTAGGCTAAACAAGATTTCTAGGCATATACAATTTACCTATGTTCATTTCCGTTTACTATTTTTAACAAATTTTAGAATCTAAAAGTTATGCACTTTTCTGACTAGGAACACCTTTTGACAACTATAAATTTTGAAAAATCACTATAAATTGGATAGACCTTGGTTTTTGAAGTTCTTCAACTTTTTGGAAAGGATTTTATATGCACTTTTTGAAAATGATTAATTTGGTTGGTGAAAAATTAAAATGAGATGTGAAAATAGCAAAAGAAAGCTATTGGTTCTATAGTAAGGTCTCTTGACCCCTTTGTTTTTAATTTTCGTATCTATTTTTGTAGACTTTTGCTTGGGATGATCCTTGATGATTTAGAAAGTAGATAATTCCAATGAACTATGAATCATGTTAAACAAAAATCATTTAGCCATCCAAATTGAAATTCAAAACTGAGACATGAATCTACTGCCTTTGCAATCTGCTATAGGACTAAAGTATATGACACTTTTTCTAGTTTGTAAAATACCATTTTTTTCCAGCACTTAGAACATAATGGTGAACCTTTTTAATGAAAGCAAATATATTTTCCTTAAGAAATATAACATTTCTATTTTTTTTTCAATTATAAAGAGTCCTCACAAATTGATTTTAAATGCCTATTTTTTCTGTGCAAAATACAAATAACTTGGTCTAACTAATTTTTTGGAATCATGACTAACTACCAAAGTTTAACTTGATAAAATGAATTAATGACGGCAATTAGAACCCTAGGCAATTCAATCCTAGTACATAAGATTAATTACACACTAAATGTTAATTAACTAGTTGAACTCTTTATTAAGTACCTAAGTCCCTACTTAAGTTGAAGATTCATAATCAAATCTAAATTATTAGTAGCTAATTTAAGATTTCCCTAAGTAAGTTTAATTCCTAATTTAGGTACTTAAAGTGATTAAGACAAATCAAATTTGATGAATAGATTGCTAAATTCCCTTTTATTCTCTTGATTTCTTAAATGTATACTTAGCTTTTTATAAACCCCATGTATTATATTGTGATAAGACTCAACCTCTTCATTAAGAGGCAGAGATATTAAGGAGAGATTGTATTAGTGCTTAGGTGTATTGAGACCAGGAAAACCTCTGTCCAAATTATGAGTGTGAGGACAATGATTAGTAAATAAAGTAAAAGTGATGCGAGGGACGTGCAGTGGCATGATACCCTGTATGGGAAGTTACAATTGGTACTTCGAGAAATGAAAGGTAGGGACCCACTTACTAAGATCTTGGGGATAAGGTGTTGAGCGGTGAAGGTCCCAATGACCGAGATAGCGCTCTTAAGTTGGTATATTAGCCTGAGCAAACTTGACAACCTCGACAACTACTTAGCATTCTAGGGTTGGTGTGAGAAGTATACCTTTGGAAGGACTATGGATGTCTTGAGCTGTCGCTCTATTCCTTAGTAATGACGAGAGGATTATACCATGATGAAAATTTTGAGAAAGGTATATGTTTTCCCAACCACTTCCCGGTTTTATGGGAAGTATGGATCCATACAGTGTCAAGGGTAGTTAATATAACTTATATAAACTCTAGGTTCCCCTTTTCTTTATTGTTAGTTGTGTTTTATCTATGAGTGACAGTAGGATACCCTACCATCTATGTGAATGTGATTTTAAGAACAAAACCGCCTCACTCCTTTATTTATATTCTTTATGCATAACTATTCGTGGCTGGTACTTAAAGGTGGTGGCATTCCCCATCTTGCTCAACATGCATGTTGACTACGCCGATACAAGGATATGGTATTATGACTAGGCGACTAACTACCTGACCTTTAGAGGCCTCATCACGATCACATTTTTGTCCCCCATCCTAGGAGTGCATGTGCCTCCCATGTCATGGACTTTTCCTATTTCTATCTCTTCTTGATTGCCGCCCCATTTTGAGTATGTTTTTCCAACACTGTCTACGCCACCTGAGGAACCCCGTTACCATTCATGGCACCCTACTTAGACTTTGCATTGCCCATCGAGTAGCCACCTATAAATCTACCTCCTAACATACAACCTATGCTTGAGGACCCTGTGTGATCTCCTTTGGAGATCATCCTAGTTGAGTCACCTGTGGATTCCCCTATAGTAGAATTCTAGGTAGGTATGGCTAATGGCTAGCACTCCTTGCCTTTGTCAACTCCATCTAGAGCTAGGCCCCCAAAGGGCTACCCAATGGACATGCTCATCATCCAACTTCAAACAATTCCAAAACGAACCAAGACAAACGAGGAGTCATAGTTCAGGGTGTATTTCTTTTTGTTATATATAGGGACTAGGAGTAAATTTGTAGACATTACTTTGATTAGGGTATTTTTTAGATATATATAGTTGGGGATGGCCAGTGTCTTTTAATGTACTTATTTGATTTCCTTGTATTCCATGATTTTAGTTGTATTTCAGTTTATGATGTATTCAGCTTCATATGTACTTTAGAAACCTATATGTAATTGGTTTTGATTATAACTACTTGACATGTTTCATTTTCTTTATCCTTTATTCCCATTCCAAATTCCATTTTACTTACAATTTTATCTACTTTAAAAAGTTTCACAAGAGGACAACACACAAAATAAAATGCAAAAAACTTTCTCGTATTTTTGTCAACCTAAAATTAAATAACAAAATAAATAATTAAATAAGCATGGGTTATGTTCAATGTGAACAAGTGTCACAGTAATGACCAAATTCCTCTAGAGAATGTTCAATTCTCCCATAAAAGGATGAGGAAAAGGTTGCTTAAAGGAACAATCAACTCTCCCATATAAGGCTAAACACATATTTACCCTAGGGATAATGTCCACCCACATCGAACTACCACTCTCCCATGTAGGGTTAATTATATGATGTGTGTTGATTTATTACGTCTTTCCCTTTATTAGGTACCAAGATGAGAGGATTGGATATGGATTTTATAAAGAAAAGCCCATGAACCTTCTTTTTAGAATCATTTTCCTTAACCCCGAAAAAAGTTATGCTTGTAAATTCATTTTTAGACCCATGAAAACTTCAGAAGACCACAAAGAGTCACTTAATTGTCACGAGCAAATCAAGGAAGTTCTTTTAGTTTAGAACTTATTTAGAAAAGAGAATCTGCAAAATATAAAGGTGTCAAGATACATGAGGGACATCCGAACTTTGTGCACAAGCCTAGACATCAACCTCATCAAAACTATAACTTTATAAGCATAAAACAAACCCACACCAGGTTTAGAGAAAGAACATCAAAATAAGTTTTTGAAATCACCAGTTGGGTGGGAAAAATGTTAAGACAAACCCAGATACAATAGTTTTGGCCAAATCTCAGAAAAAGGGCTTTCTCAAAATAGTTAGGAATACTTAGGATCTATTTCAAAAAGATATAGCTACATTAGGCATTAGAATGCAGTTAGAATTTTGGTTTAATTAGTTTAGCCCCCAGAAAATCAATACCATATCCTTTATCATCTTAGATAATTTCATGGTATTATTCTATATTTAGCCATTAGGGTAAAACAAACTGGCATAGGCATAGTTTGATGTCTTTTACAGATCACCGTTATAGGGAAAGCGTTATAACATCTAAGATCCAAGTAATCAGTCACAAACCAGGGCACTCAGATTAGATTTTCATACATTCAAAATATGTTGTAGTAATTAATTCATTATGGCTTATAAATACAATACAAATCACATTTAGCAATGCCTCAAAACATGAACACACCATCATTTGTAGGGCAAATAGAACAGGTTATACAGATTAAGGTTTGCATATACTTATACAAGATATAAACCATTCAGAGGCAGTGCAAAGCACAAATATGCATCAGAGTATCATTAGGAATGCATTACTAACATCACACATGTCATAAATAAGCATTTGAACCCCAAAACAATAAGTTGCCTTATAGATTTTGTCACCAACACCAGCATGACTCAAAATTTCACTAAAATTCACAGAAACCTCTGATTGAGGTGGGATTAATTTCAATTGAAAGCTAACACATGAGGCTACAAGACCACTAAAGGGTTTTGGTTAACTCCTTCTACATTAATACTAGTTTTGAAAACAAGACAGACCTCCTATAAAGGGAGATTCTAGCAATCTCTTCATAACTAAATTTGGATTTCTAGTTTGTCCTACACTTGGACATGGATATGGACTTGGATAAGGATAATTCCATTCACCTTTTAGGTGTAAGAAACCAAGGGAATTGACCTCAATACAAAATTCCTTGAACTTCACAATTTAGTGGAAACAGTAACTAGACCTTTAGTTGCCCTATCCTAGAACAAATTTGACATCCCTTAAGAGAAAATTCACCAAATATTTTAGGAGACTTCAAAATTTTTGAAACCATAGAGGTTGGAAAGAAGACAATTGGCGCTATATGCCCACCCAAGGGTTTTAACTAACTCCAATAGGATAACTCACACAAGTTACATCATTACATGAAAGGTGCTATATAGAAACTATAGCAACTTAACATAGTTTATGACTCCTAACTTTTCATAGCCTTTAGTAGGGCTTGGCATATGGCCATGGACATTTTTTCAGTGTATGGATACAAGGAAAATCAATCCAAATAGATTTGGCACCTTAGCCATCTCAAAAGGACATAAACATACCACACACACAAATTTGCCTTACACCAAAGTGGGGCTAAACCTGTCTCACCAAAATATTCGGTAAATATTTTAGGAACTAGAGAAAATTATGGGACCACTTGGGTTTAAAAGAGGACATTTAGAACTAGATGATTGAAAAAAGGAAGGGTTTGGTTCCTTAAGGGTTGTCCACACAAAAATTATCAAAACAGGGAAGAAACAAACAAAAATTCCAGCAATCATATACAAAACTTAATAGTGTTTCTTGACCTTTCACTTGGGGCCTATAAAGCGAGCTAATGAGCCATTCTATCTAATAGCTCCGTAGCTCTTTGAGGGTTTATTTTAAATCCCCAAGGCTTTATATATCACACACAAAACAACAAGCAATTACAAATACCCACAAATCACAACAACCACAGAACAAGATACAAAAAATACAAAAACATAGTTTTCGATACCCAAAGCTATAAGTTGTTAGGAGCAACGTGCTTCTAACTAACTCTATATACCTACTGCACATAGGCTATCTCACTACCCCCTTACCTCAGGTGGTGAAAAGTCCACTGATTATGATTCACTTCCTACTTGTGTATTTTGCTCTTCGCTTTTTGATCTTGCGATCAGTGCCATTTTCTCCTCGGTTGTCGGATCGACGATTAAGACTTGCCAAAACGAAGCTGGTGAAATGTAGATTATAGAAATGCCATTGCATGTGTTGTTCGGAGCTCTAAAGGCCCACATGTAAGGCTCGAAAGGTGCGCCCAAAAGAAAGAAAAAAGAATAGATTATGTAACGTCGACTCACCATGATTTCTAACACTACGAGGTAGCTATTTCTGACACAATTCGAGCTTTATGAGTGAGCTCCAAGCACTTCCACGGGCTTAAAAAGAACTTGGCTTCAAAGAGGAAGAAGAAAAACCCGCATACAATGATGTTTGTAGGTACCTTGGTGTGGCTTGAAGTGGTGGGGGTGACCTTGTGGTGGGGGGTAGACTTGGCATGGTGGTTGTTGGTGGTGATGAGGAACTTGCATGGTGGTGACGGTTTAGCTGGGAAAGACTGCAAGAGTAAGCTTAGGGGTGGTGGTAACTTGGCTTGATGGTGGCTTTACGATGAGACTAGGGAACCAAGGGAGATTAGGAGGGTTGCTGGAGTTTGGTGTGGAGGAACCAAGGAGGGGGGTTTGCGTGAAGAAAAGGAAAGGAAGAGAAAGAGGGGGGCTTGCGTGAAGAAAAGGAAAAGAAGAGAAGGAGGGTGGCTGTGACTTGGAGGAAGGGAAAATAAGAATAGGGTTGTAGATGTATATATATAGAAAAAGGGAATAAGCTGTGGTCATAAAAGAAATAAAGGGGAAGGTAAAAGAGAGACATGAGTGAGGGGGCTAGTGGTGCATATATATATATATATATATATAGAAAGAGAGAGGGAGAGAGAGAGGGGGGGGGGGGAGAAACTATGGGAGATGGCGTTAGGCCTGTGTGGGTTTAAGGTCATAAGGTATTAGTCATATGGCAAGGGTGAATGGGTTTAAAGGATCTAAAGAGATTAATGATTTAATCTCATGATAACTATTTTTAAACTTTGATAGCCATAGGGAATTTGCTTTAGCTCTAGGGAAGTTTCGAACGTGTCAGATCCCTTTATAGGTAACTAATTAGCAATCTCACTAACTATAGCTACAATGTAGCTAAGTATTCTATACGCTCATGCATGTAAATAATTTAAAGCTTCTTAAAACATATATATTTATTTAAAAACTTGAAATTTTAATTAAGCACTTATTTTAAGAAAACTTGGTTTATAAAACCTTATGTCAACTCTACTTGATTTAAAAAGGTTTATTTCAAAGGTTTTTATGCTTAAACTCAAAATCAAGCCTATATATATATATATATATAGAGAGAGAGAGAGAGAGAAAGAGAAGGTAGAGAAACTGTGGGAGGTGGTGTTGAGCCTGTGTGGGTTTACGGTCATAAGGTATTAGTCATATGGCAAGGATGAGTGGGTTAAAGAGATTAATGATTTAATCTCATGAAAACTATTTTTAAACTTTGATAGCCATAGGGAATTTGCTTTAGCTTTAGGGAAGTTCTAGATGTGTCGCATCTTTTATAGGTAGCTAGCTAGCAATCTTATTAACTATAGCTACAATGTAGCTAAGCACTCTATATGCTTATGCATGTATACATTTAAAGCTTTTGGAAACATACATATATATTTAAAAACTTAAATTTTTAATTAAGCACTTGTTTTAAGAAAACTTAGTTTATAAAACCTTATGGCAACTCAACTTGATTTAAAAAGGTTTATTTCAAAGGTTTTTATGCTTAAACTCAAAAATCAAGTGCATATTTATATATATATATACACACACACATATGGGTCAGGATCTGTTGACACCATGTGTCAAAGTTAGTTAAATTACACCTTTAATAACTTTTTGTAAAATGCAAATTTAACCAATCCAACCGTTGAATTGTGTGATATTATCTTCATGATCATGTATATCAAATTTAATATCATTTAGACTTTTCCAGATATGTTATCTAACATTGAAATATATTTTAATATCATATTGTACGTTAAAATAAAGTAATGCGATGAACTACTAAATAATTTTAGAATTGTATGAAAATTGGTATACGTAATCTAATTAATAAGAACATTAAATTCAACGGTTGGATTGGTTAAATTTGCATTCTACAAAAAGTTATTGAAGGTGTAATTTGACTAACTTTGACACTTGGTGTCAACGGATCCTAACCCTGTATGTGTGTGTGTGTGTGTGTAAAGATTATTTTAATTTAAATAACATCTTTCAAGTAAATATCTAGGCTAAATACTCAATTAGCCTCCATAAGTTATAACATGGTATATTTGCAAATATATTTCATAAAATAATTGCTATAGTAATTATAGCTTAGTACATTAATGTTTTCAACTTGATAAGATACTCATACAAAGATGGTTTTAATTTGAAAAGCTAAACTTATTGATATAAGCTAATAAAATGAGGGTATATGTAAATTGGTGTATTAGTTCTTTTTAAAACACCAAAAACTCATTTTTAATTTAGCAAACTAAGCTTTAACAACTTAAAACTATCATAATATAATTTTCTCAAACCATGAGCCCTTACTCTTCATATATATATATATATATATGGAAAGAAAATTTTAATTTCTTTAAGGAAAGCCTTTGTAACCAAACATGATGATCCAAATGGGTATTTTAAAACTAATACATCTATAAAAAGAAATCATATTAATTTAGAAACCTATTTTATACTTCTCAAAAACATAGTTGAGCCATCTCTGTAAAAACTTGGAACCAAAATGTGTATATGCATGCACCTATATGAGCTTGTAATTGTACAAGCTTTAGCGACAAATAGGTACTTGTCCCGTAGCAAGGCATAAGGCACTTGGTCGGGGTTCTCTGTTAGAACCAAAGACGTAGAAGCATCTAAACCCTCAAAGTTTTGAAGATAACAAACTTATTAATGTTCAAGTTTCTACCTAAGGACTAACCTTATCACAGCAAACAAAGCTACTTTTATGTAGACCGTCCAATAGACGTGCTAAAGAAGACCGCCTAGTAGACGTGCTAGAGAAGATCGTTTAGAAGACTTGCTAAAGAAGACCGTCCAGTGAACAAACTAAAGATGACCGTCCGAAGAACAAATTCACATATCTGATGCAAGCTTCCAACGACAAATATTCAAATGGCTAAGTTTTATTTGAACGTCCAATTTACTTATGTTTCTTTTCCTCGAAACTAACATATTACCACTCTTATGATCTAACGTTCAAATTGTTTGAAGCATTAAATATCATCAAAATCATTCTAGTGCAAAGGCGCAGCAAAACAGATAAAGCAAGTCAACTTATCAAGCTGACATGCCAAATGAAGAATGTTCAGAAAAGCAGACTGCCAGCACAGTCTTGCGCTTTTCGTTTTAGTGCAAATCTAAAAGCTGCCATGCCTGATCCTTCTGAAATGCATTGTTTGCATGCCCCTCCTTGTATAATGAAGTCAAGTCTTCTACAACGGATCTTTTCCCTGAAGACTATATATATACACCAAGGCAGAAGCGAAAAATAGAGAAACTTGCGATATGTGCTAACTTGTGAATATCATAGCGAGCATCAAAAATTTTCTATACATTTTGCTAGAAGCATCCAGTGGATGATAGTGAAAAAGCTTTGTAAAATATTCTGAGTGTTTGAGCTTAATCTTTCAAATCCTCACTACGTGAGTTGATACCTTTGTATAAACACTTGTTGTGTTGTGAAAGCCTGGAGAGGCTTGTGTAAAAGAATACTTGGGTTAAGCAATCTAGGGTGATTACCTTGTAAAGCCTAAAGAGGCTGCAAACTATACTTATAACCTAAGGTTGGTTAGTGGATACCTTTTGGGTGAAGGGACTAAACGTAGCTCAAGTTGAGTGAACAGTATAAAAACTTTCTGTGTTATCTTTCTCTCTATCCCTAAGCTTGAAAATGTTTTTCATACTTATTTACATTATTTCGAAAAAGTTTTTAAACGCACAATTCAACCCCCCCTTCTTGTGCTCTTTTTCTATTTCAATTGGTATCAGAGCTCAGCCTCTTGGGGTTGAGCATCTAACACTGCAGGGGTTAAAAACGATCCTGACCACTCATGGAAAACAAAGGATAAGCCGTTAATAGACCGCCTCTCTTTAAAGTCAGAACTACGATTATTGGAAGCAAAGAATGATAGCATTCTTTGATGCATGTCACATAGACATGTGGGACGTAGTAGAAACTAGCGACTACTTGCCCCTTGACCATGATGGAGTGGAGCTTCTGAGAGGTCAATGGACAAAATCTCACAAACAGAGGTATCTTCTAAACTCAAAGGCTAGAAATGCTATGATAAGTTCCTTATTTGAATCTGAATATGAAAAGGTACATAGTTTAAAAAGTGCTAAGAAAATGTGGGACACCTTCGCTCTTACCTACGAGAGCACTTCACAAGTAAAGGGTTCAAGTTGAGCTTACTCGTAAGATAATATGAACTCTTTACTATGGGAGAAAATGAAACCATCAAACTCATGTTTGGTAGATTTCAAACCATAATAAATAATTTGAGATCCTTAGGCAAAACCTATGACAATTATGATCACATTGACAAAATCTTGAGAAGTTTGCCTAGGCAATAAAGACCGCAGGTTACAGCTTTAAGAGCTTCCAAGGATCTAATAGCACTCTCAATGGAAGAGTTAATTGGAACTCTTAAAGTCCATGAACTGGAGCTGAGGCAAGACGAAGGACAAAAGAAGAAGTCCATCACACTAAGCGTCCAGTGTCCACCCAGAGGATCATTGTCCAAAGCCCAAAACGTGAAAGAATCCTCTGAGGAAGAGTCCGAAGAGAACGATTCTGATAAAGATGAAATATCCTTCATCCTTAGAAAAATATAGGCTATGTGGAAGAAGAAAGGAGGATCGAGAGCCAAAAACTTCACAAAGAAGTTTAACAAGGCACTAAAAGAAAAGAGTCCTTCAGTTTGCTATGAATGTAAGAAGCCTGGACATTTCAGGGCTGAATGTCCCAGTCTACAGAAGGACAAAAAGAAGATGTTCTTCAAGAAAAAAGGTCTCATGGCTACCTGGGAAGACATGGACCTATCTTCATTAGATGAAGAAGGAGAGGAAGAAGCCAACCTGTGTCTCATGGCGGGGACCAGCTTTGATAGCTTAGACAACGAGCAAGACGAAGAGGTAAACTTTGATAGCTTAATCTCTCTATAAGAAGCCTATAATGATTTGCTTGCTAACTCCCCAACTCTCTCAATGGGATATAAAGAACTGAAAAAGAAATTTTTTAAAATAACAAAAGAATTCAATTTGCTCAGCGAAGAGCATAAAAAGGTTTTAAAAGAAAATGAGCTTTTAAAAACAAAGAACATTGCAAAAGAGACACCTTCCAATGAAGCCTTAGAACTTCAAAAAGAAGTTACTCATCTGAAATAAAGTTTATCCAAATTTGTCAGCAGAACTAAGAACCTAAATAAGATTCTATCTTATAGAAGAAGTTCTCATGACAAATCTGGACTTGGTTTTGTTAAGAAAGAAAATTACAAACCTAGTAAAAATATAAATTTCTGTAAAATATGTGGAAAGAATGGGCATGAAACAACAAAATGTAGATGTCGTCCAACAAAGAAGGCGTCCAATGCCTTTAAAACTAACAGAAAAGGACCCAAGTCCATTTGGGTACCTAAGTCTATGATAATCCCTATTGCAGATTTGCTTGACAACCAAAAGAAAACCCCAGTCATGGTACCTGGACACTGGTTGCTCACGACACATGACGGGAGAAAGGTGTATGTTCCAAAGCCTACTATCCAAGAATGGTGGATGGGTCACCTTTGGGGGAAACCAGAAAGGAAAGATCACAGGTATAGGAACAATCGGTAAACATTCCTTCCCTTCTATTGAAAATGTTTTATATGTCGAAGGACTCAAACACAATCTACTGAGCATAAGTCAATTATGTGACAGTGGACACGATGTCTTCTTTAACAAAGACAAATGTATTGTCAAGAATCTAGATGGATCCATATTATTCTCTGCTAAAAGGCAAAGCAATCTTTACAAGATTGATCTAATTGACCTCACAAATCAAAATATATCGTGTCTAGTATCCATCAAAGAGAATCAATGGACTTGGCACAAGAAGCTTGGACATGCAAGCTTGAGACTAATCTCAAAGCTAAATAAGCATAATCTCGTAAGAGGACTTCCAAATCTTGCTTACAAGTCTGATATTCTCCGTGATGCATGTCAAAAAGGGAAACAAATAAAAAGCTCTTTTGAATCAAAAAATATTGTTTCCACAACTAGACCTCTGGAGCTACTGCATAATAATTTGTTTGGTCCAACTAGAACAGCCTCCCTTAGCGGAAAACGATGTGGACTAGTCGTAGTGGACGACTATTCTAGATGGACATGGGTTATGTTCTTAAAACACAAGGATGAGTCTTACAAAATCTTTTCTATCTTTTGCAAAAGAATCCAAAATGAAAAAGGTGTTTGTATAACTTCAATCAAAAGTGATCACAGAGGGGAGTTCGAAAATGAAAGTTTTCAAGGGTTCTGTGAGGAGAACGAAATTCTCCACAACTTCTCTGTACCATGAACACCACAACAAAATGGTGTGGTAGAGAGAAAGAATAGGTCATTGCAAGAAATGGCTAGAACCATGCTCAATGATACCTCTACTCCTAAGCACTTATGGGCTGAAGCCGTAAACACTACATGTTATTTACAAAATAGAATTTATATAAGACCTATTTTGAAAAGGACTCCTTATGAATTGTGGAAAAGACAAAAGCCCAACATATCATACCTTCATTCTTTTGGATGTCAATGTTTCATCTTAAACACTAAGGACAATCTTAGAAAGTTTGATTATAAGTGTGATGATGGAATACTGTTAGGCTATTCTAAAACATCTAAGGCCTATAGAGTTTACAACTCTAGAACCTTAACAGTTGAAGAAGCCATCCACGATAAGTTCAATGACAATAAGCCGGACAAAGAAATATCAGAGCTAGACGATTCATTTGCAGATATGTAGCTAGAAGATGCCAGACCTTCAACGTCCAGGGATCAGATGGACAATCCAAAAGCAGAAGAAAAGGAACCAATTGGACGTTCCTGGAAAATGAAGACATATCATCTAGATAATCAAATTCTTGGAAACATTCAAGATCATGTCAGGACAAGATCAACCTTCAAGGAGCAAGCTCAAACTGCTTTGATTTCTCAATTAGAACCAAAGACAGTGGACGATGTAACACCCTAATGTTTTCCTTTAATTATTATTATTATTATTATTATTATTATTTGTTTGCCTTGTTTTTAATAAAATGGTATTTTGAGAAAAAGAAATATTGGGCTTTTAAACTGGGGTTTTATAATTAGAATGTTTTTAAAAGTTTTAAAACCCTTGTATTAGGCTTAGTTTTATAAGCCTAAAGTTAGCTTTAAGTATTCCTTAGGTTTCTTGAAAACCTAATCATTTTCCTCATTCTTTCTCTTATGCCTCCTTGGAGATACTGTGCCATTAGAGCCCTTGCAGTCAAGAAGTGAGGAACCTTAGGAAGACGCTGCTTCACTGTTCGCATCCTCTTGTGGGAGATCGCCTCTTTCAAGGTAAGGGGGAGTGAGTTATCTCGCTCATGAGTATGACTTTGGTTGTGGGTAGAGGGGTTGGCCCTAGACCTCAATTGTTTGTGAATTATATGATTGTGTACGTGCAAAGGGGAATGCGATTTTCCCCAAATTATTGATATGTTTTATGAAAATTCTATGTTTAATTTATATGGATTATCATGGATTGTCTTTTTAAAATTTGTATCTCGGATCCACCCGGCGGGGTTAAATAGCCACTGGGTGACCTTTCTTTGAAAACTAGACTCCATGTTGGCGTCGAGCGGGATGCACAATCTGCTGGGTGGGATGGGTCCTGACGCGGACCTGCTGGGCAGGGTGCACAACCCGCTGGGCGGGTTGGTTCCAACATGGACCCGCCAAGCGGATTCGGTATTGGCATGACGAGCGGATACGACCTTGGCTATTTTGTTCTTTGTGCCTATGAACTCCTTTTTTTGCAGTTTTTAACTCGTGGTTGTTTCTTTTTATGCCTTGTTGAGTTTATATTGTGTGACTGTTATTTATTTTGGGAAAACTGAGTGTGATATGAAATTGTGCCAATGTTCCATGATTAGAGCCTGTGAAAAGTTGTAAGCATTGTATGTGATCATACATCATAACATTTGAGTTATGTGATGAGGAAAGTATGTAGGAATATAGCTGGTGGAGGCCGTGATGGGTTGTCTAACCCTAGCCTTGGGGGTTATCCGGTTGGGAAAACTCTAATGGTCCATGTTGATCCCATGAAGCCGGGGTGTACTGGCAAAATTGGGTAACCTTGACTAGTCGCCGGGGGATATCATACTAGTTGAGGGTGTGAGAGTCGAAGGCACCGATATCGATGACGCTTCTTATGGCCGTGCATTTACTCCTAGTCTACTTTCCGACAAGTTTAAGATGGTATCAGATGTGCATATGAAGTAGAAGCTAGGTATTGCATTACATATCTTTGTGTGTGTTTTGATTTTTGCAAATTACTGTTAATTGATTATGTATATAATGTGTATTCTACCTTTCTCCATTATCATACTTTGAGCATGATGTGAGATGTATCTCACTCCCTTGTTTTTTGGTGTTTTTTGTCTGTGTCTGTGATGCATAGGTAACGTCCAGCAGGACCTTGAGGAGGAGTCTTAGAGTAGAGGCATTGACCTCATTGCAATTTATTTTAAAGCATTTTTGGGTTTTGTCAGCTCTGATAGTAATGTGACATTGGGGTCTTAGTTATTTATTATTTTAGCTTTTGAACTTTAGACCAATAATTTTACTTTTAAATTGGTTTATTTGCAAATACTTGTATAACCAACTGTGGGTCACCATCTTTTGGTTAATTAGTAAAGTATTTTACGGAGTTTTAGTAAATGTGAGTTGTGCATGTGATGTCCTTTACCGTGTGAAGAAAGAGATTATAAATTATCGTTTTATTTCACAAATGAAAAATGTTATATTTTTGTAATATTTATTTAATAATTAGCTTTGGGGTAAGGGGTGTCATAGATGAAGCTCTCCTAGACGATGGTTGGATTAGCGCCATAAAGGACGAACTAAATCAGTTTGAACGGAATGATGTCTGAATGTTAGTTCCTGCACCCAAGGACAAGTCTATCGTTGGAACAAAGTGGGTGTTTTGCAACAAGCTAGACGAAACTGGCAAAGTGGTAAGAAATAAAGCGAGACTTGTAGCTCAAGGCTACTCTCAACAAGAAGGTATAGACTTCACCGAAACCTTTGCACCAGTAGCTAGATTAGAAGCCATTCGCATCTTACTTTCATTTGCTACTTATAGTAATATGAAGCTCTATCAAATGGATGTAAAAAGTGCATTCTTAAATGGCATAATAAATGAGGAAGTCTATGTGAAACAACCTCCTGGTTTTGAGTGTGATACTTTTCTAAAACATGTCTTCAAACTCAAAAAGGCTTTATATGGACTCAAACAAGCTCCAAGAGCTTGATATGAAAAGCTAAGTTCCTGCCTTTTAGAAAATAGTTTTGTTAGAGGAAAAGTAGACACCACTCTCTTTCATAAAAACGTCAAATCACACTTTATTGTTGTGCAAATATACGTAGACGATATTATATTTGGTGCTACTAATGACACTTTATGCAAGGATTTTTCTAAGATTATGACAGCAGAATTCAAGATGAGTATGATGGGAGAACTAAAATTCTTCCTAGGATTACAAGTAAAGCAAGCTGCAAATGGCATATTCATACATCAAACAAAGTATGTCAATAAACTTCTCAAAAAGCACAAGATGGACAATGCCAAGGAAATGAGTACACCTATGCATCCATTGTCAGTACTTAGCCTAGACGACGCATCTAAAAAGGTAGACCAAACTACATACCGAGGTATGATTGGGTCTCTCTTATATCTCACAGCGTCCAGACCTGACATGATGTTTAGTGTATGCTTATGTGCCCGTTTTCAGTCTGACCCTAGAGAAACTCATCTAACAGCTGTAAAAGAATCTTTAGATACCTAAGAAGAACCACTAATCTTGGTCTGTGTTTTAAGTCAAACAAAGATTACAGGTTAGTTGGATTCTATGATGCTGACTATACTGGAGACAAAATAGAACGTAAAAGCACCAGTGGAGGATGTCACCTCATTGGTGGGAATCTAGTCTCCTAGACGAGCAAAAGACAAGGGAAGATTGCCCTATCCACAGCAGAAGTAGAGTTATCCCAGCTGCGTCTTATTGCTCACAAATTTTATGGATCAAACATCAGTTAGAAAATTACAATATCTACGAGAGTAACATCCCTATCTTCTATGACAATACTGCTGCTATAAATCTGACTAAAAATCCTATTTTGCATTCTCGAGTAAAGCACATTGAAATAAAACATCATTTTATAAGAGATTATGTTCAGAAGGGAGTTGTTGATATTCAGTTTATCAACACTGAAAATCAATTAACCAACATATTTACAAAACCCCTTCTTAAAGATAAACTCATCCATATTCGAGATCTTCTCGGTATAGAATTTATAAATGAATAGCTTTATTCAACATGCCTTGACCGTCCAAGGATATAAGCGTCCAATGTTTTGTAGCACTCAATGTTTTATTCGTCCACTTGCATAGCTTTTCGCATTCCATAACAACTTACATTTATGTGTGTGCATAAAAATCTTTATCTGTACTTAATTGTGTTTTCACTGATAATGATTTAAAATAAATGCTTTATTCCTGTCTAAGTCACTTACGCGCCGTATAACCAACCTAGAGAAATGTAAGTGCCTGACCAACATTTATTGCACATCACCCCTCTCTTCAAAAATCAAAGAACCGCCAAAAGCAAACCTTTCGGTTTCTTCATATACACTCAAACACCAAACCAAACACTTTCCTCCTCCCATATCTATCTGAACACACACACACTCTCTCTCTGTCTCGAAACTTCTCAAACCCTAACAATCCTTCAAGCTCTCAAATATGGCAACTGAAAAGGCTGGTGTTGCTGTAAAGGCCGTGGTTCGTATGGAAAGCCTAGACAAGGCTGTTGTCCTTATCGAAAGCCATTTCGATATTCAAGCACTAGAAGACATGGGAGTGAATATAAAGGACAACTTGCTCAGATGTGGAATTCTCAGCTACTTCCACATGAACGAGGTTATATACCCAGAACTCATCTGACAGTTTTGGAACTCTGCTGTTTTCTTAAAGACGGACATCGTCGGAACTGTTTTGGGAGTCAAGGTCACATTAGACCTTGGCACTATTGCCTAAGCCATTGGCTGTAAGCAGGATGGGTCCTGCATCAAGAACGGTTGGGAAGTTAGTTTTAGTGGACATGACACGATTAATGTTGTACTGAGAAAGTGAAGGGCCAGTAGAATACAACAAGCTGATAAAAGAGGGGAAGATATTCCAGCAGTTTCTGAATAAGGGAATTCTTCACAAGGCTGGATCGAAGGACAGTGTTACCTTCCTGCACAAGTTCGCGCTGTTCCACATGATCTCAAGTCAACAGTTCAACTTGCCGCACCTCATCCTAAGCAACATCTTTAGGACCATGAGAGGACAAGGAGAGCGCGACCAGATCACCTACACCGCTCTTCTTAACAGAATCTTCTGGCAACAGTAAGTATATCATGCATTCTTTGCTTTATCTCTTGGATAGTAAAACTAGATTCGAATTCTGGGCGGTAGCCACAAATTCAATCAACTACCATTTGGACGCAACAATGTTGCACAAATGAAGGTTGGGTTCGTGCTGAAGCCTTTGAAGACCACATCCAAGTCAATGGACATTAAAGAAGAAGTTGCTGAGATGGCACCTCTGCAGACAGTAGAGCAAATCGTCCAACATGTTGAGCCGATGGACGACAAGGCACTATTTATGAATCCAATTATTGCTAGACCGTCCACCAAGAGGAGGTCGTCCAAGACGCAAGCAACCAGAGTTACAAGGTCCAAGACCCAATGACCTTCAGCTCCGCCTGCTCCTCTTACAGCTGCTCCCATTGTTGCCTCTGCTCCTCCACCTTCTCCAGCACTAGCTCCTGCTAAGAAATGTTTAATCATCGCTTCTGACAACGAGGACAACGAGCCCATTGGTGAGCTTGTCAAGAAACAGAAAACTACCATGGTTGTTGTTCCTGCTCAACCGCAACCTCTAGTCGTCCAACCATCTGCTTCATCCAAACGACCAGCAAAAGCACTACCAAGGGAAGCACAATCAAAGAAAAGTAAGCTTTCTACTCCTGATGCTAATGAACCTGCTAGTGAATTTGTTGAATCATTAGTTGCTGAACCATTTGAAACACTCACCCAAACACAAGCCACACTTGAACCAGACATGTTGCTGCTTGGTGATGAAGGTTACACCTATACCATTCCTACCCCGAGCATCTCTAAGTCACATATCTCCATCCAACCTCCTAAATCACCTTCGTCCCCAACCATCATTCCCATCCCTACTGTTTCCACCCCCTCAAAAACCTTGGCAAAAATAAAATAGAAATGGCCCCTACTTTTTGTTGAAGGGAATCAACAGAACCTCATGAACGACAATGCGATTATCCCTCGTCCGGAGCTTCCTAAGCCAGACTTCGGCTTTGATTACTCTTCAATTGATATGGACAAATACATGGAAGACTATGTGCATCAACCGTCTAAGGCTTATCTGGCACTGCCTCCTAGAGCTATCGAACACTTGCCCCTCAAGCGGTTTATTAGACGAAGGTACCCCAGAATTGTACGAACTTGGTGTCTTAATGCTTATCCTCCTAGAGTACTTCAACACAAAGTACCTCCAGTAGACGACACCGAGCAAGCTCTACAACCAAGACGACAAGGGGACGAACGGACCATCCATCTAAGGCCTACAGATTTGAAGTTTTGGCCTATAGATTCGGAAGAAGATGGATTATTTCCATCAACCTTTGAGCATATGTTTTGTAATACTCTCAAAGGTTCAGCAAATTTGAAGTATCAACTCTTCATCCCCCCATCACAACCCATCCAACCTTCCACATCCATCAGCATTCTACTAGATCGCGTCTACCCAAGGCTACCAATCATAGATTGCAACCGCAAAAAGAAGAAGATTATGACCAAGACACCGTCCTTGCCTTTGTTGTCTAGAGCTAAACATCAACAGCATCCAACCCATTTCCTTGAATGATTCATAGCTCAACCTCTTCATACAGACATGGACCAGGACGATGCTAAATGCTTCTGGCATCAACATATGTTCCTATGCGAACAAGAAGCATCCAATAGTGAAGTCTTGCAAGATGACAAGGTTGACATCCCAATGCAATGCAGTGTGAATTCACGCAGCGTCCAACTCGTGTTTTTCACTTTTCGGACACATCAGCTGCCTTTGTCTGTCCACCGAACAAACGTCCACTTCTTGGTATAGAAACTTCTATTCTGTACAATATGATTGCTGCTCTCATTCACCTTAACAGTTTCTAACCTCCCTACCCTTTGGACCACTCCCCTTCCTTACCAACTCAAAATACAAGACTTGAAACTTCTCAAAGCATCTTCTCCGCCCACTGAAGTTCTTCCACCAACTCCTTCCCAACCACCGTCACCCACACCTCTACCGCCACCTACTCCTAGCTCCCAAGCCTCCACAAGCCTTCCTATCTCTACTTCTGCCCCTTTACCCATCCCCTCTATTGACCTTGCTGTTCAACAATACATTGCCAATTAGCTGCAACCCATCTTCACCAAATTCTCCAAAACCAACAAGCACTCCTACACCCTTCTCAACCTTCCCCATCTCCTCCTTCACCGCCACCACAGTGACCATGATGACGCTCCCTTTTCTTTTTGTCTACTTGTTGCTAATGACCAAAGGGGGAGAATTAAGCATTCTGCTGTTTTTTTTTCTACTTAATATTTTAGCTCTGTATGATCTTCCAGTACAATAAAATACATGCTTTGTTCTGATATATCTCAAAGTGTTGCTCTTTTTATGCTTAAACTTATAACTGTTAGATATAATATGCTTTGATACTTGGTATGTTATTCGATATAGATTTAAACTAATTTATCTTGTGTCTCAAAGTATACAAAACTTGGAATATCAGACTCAGGGGAGTATAGTAAGTCTTTCAAAAATTCTTTTATGCATATCTTTATGTTCAAGCAAAAACTTAAAAATTAATAACGTTTGTCATCATCAAAAAGGGGGAGATTGTTAGAACCAAAGACATAAAAACATCTAAACCCTCAAAGTTTTGAAGATAACAAACTTATTAATGTTCAAGTTTCTACCTAAGGACTAACCTTATCACAGCAAACAAAGCTACTTTTATGTAGACCGTCCAATAGACGTGCTAAAGAAGACCGTCCAGTAAACTTGTTAGAGAAGACCGTCTAGAAGACTCGCTAAAGAAGACTGTCTAGTGAACAAACTGAAGATGACCGTCTGAAGAACAAATTCAAATATCTGATGCAAGCTTCCAACGATAAATATTCAAACGGCTAAGTTTTATTTGAACGTCCAATTTACTTATGTTTCTTTTCCTCGAAACTAACATATTACCACTTTTATGATCTAACGTTCAAATTGTTTGAAGCATTAAATATCATCAGAATCATTCTAGTGCAAAGGCGCAACAAAATAGATAAAGCAAGTCAACTTATCAAGCTGACATGCCGAATGAAGAATGTTCAGAAAAGCATACTACCAGCACAGTCCTGCGCTTTCTGTTTTAGTGCAAGTCTAAAAGCTGCCACACTTGATCCTTCTGAAATGCATTGTTTACATGCCCCTCCTTGTATAATGAAGTCAAGTCTTCCACAACGGATCTTTTCCCTGAAGACTATATATATGCACCAAGGAAGAAACAAAAAATAGAGACAACTGCAATACGTGCTAACTTGTGAATATCTTAACAAGCATCAAAAAATCTTCTGTACATTTTGCTAGAAGCGTCCAGCAGACAATAGTGAAAAAGCTTTGTAAAATATTCTGAGTGTTTGAGCTTAATCTTTTAAATCCTCACTACGTGAGTTGATACCTTTGTATAAACACTTGTTGTGTTGTGAAAGCCTGGAAAGGCTTAGTGTAAAAGAATACTTGGGTTAAGCAATCTAGGGTGATTGCCTTGTAAAGCCTGAAGAGGCTGCGAACAATACTTGTAACCTAAGGTTAGTTAGTGGATACCTTCTGGGTGAAGGGACTGGACGTAGCTCAAGTTGAGTGAACCAGTATAAAAACTTTCTGCGTTATCTTTCTCTCTATCCCTAAGCTTGAAAACGTTTTTCATACTTATTTACATTATTTCAAAAAAGTTTTTAAACGCACAATTCAACCCCCCCCCCCCCTTCTTATGCTCTTTTTCTATTTCATTCTCTTCCTAGTGTTAAAACTTAGGATGTTACAGTTATGAAATCTGCGAATATTTCTAATATTAAGTGTGACATTCTCAAATTAAGGGGTGATAATTACAATGCTTGGAAAGAGAGAATTCTTCTTCATTTAGGCTGGATGGCATACATTATGCTATTAGGAAGGATGAACCACCGAGTATTACTGAAACCAGCATTACAGATGTTGTTGATCTTTATGAAAAATGGGAAAGGTCTAATCACCTCTCTGTGATGTTCATAAAGACCAAAATATCTACTAGTATTCAAGCTTTTGTCAATCAGCATAATAGAGTCAAGATCTTTTAAAGGCCATTGATGAGCAATTCACTACATCTAACAAGTCCTTTGCTAGCACCTTTATAATGCAATTATCATCCATGAAGCTCATTGGGATAAGAGAGATGCATGATCACTTCATGTGCACAAGGGATATAATGGCTCACCTAAAAAGCTTAGAGGTTACCATGTTAGAATCTTTCTTGGTACACTACATTTTGTGTACCTTATTTCATCAGTATACCCCTTTTAAGATCTCTTACAACATACATAAAGATAAATGGGCAATTAATGAATTATTTACCATGTGTGTTCAAGAGGACGAAAGATTGATAATGGAAGAGGGCGAGAATATGACTACTTCTGGAAAGAACAAGAAGAATCAGGCCAATAATAAGGGCAAGATTCTTGCTTAGCTAGTCATAAAGAAAGACTCAGTGTTTTCTTTTGTAAAAACAAAGGACACATGAAGCAAGACTATATAAAGTTTAAGAACTAGCTCGACAAGAAAGGTATTCCTTTTGCATTTGTTTGTTATGAATCTAATATGGTTAGTGTTAATCATGACACATGGTGGATTGATTTTGGTTCTACAATCCATGTTTCCATTACCTTGTAGGGAATGGAAAGCCTAAGGAAACCAGTGGGAAGTGAACGATACATCTATTTAGGAGGAAAGATGAGTTCACATGGGGAAGCCATTAGGACATGCAATTTGACTTTAAGTAGTGGATTTATTTTAGGTTTGGAAAACACTTTTTATGTTTTTAGTTTTTCTAAGAATTTAATTTTTATTTCACGACTAGCAACTTTAGGTTTTTCTTTCAATTTCTTATATAATGGTTTTACTTTATCCAGTAAGACTGAAATTATTGGTTTTGATGCATTGATTAATGGTCCTTATGAAATTAAATTACAAAATGCTGCTTATAATTCTATGCACGTTATTGTTGTGTTAAAACGATGTGTTGTGAATGAGAAATCCTTTATATTATGGCATCGGAGATTAGGACACATCTCCGTTGAGAGAATTAAGCCATTACTGAATGAAGGAGTACTTAGTACTTTTGATTTTACTGATTTTAAAACTTGTGTAGATTGTATTAAAGGTAAACAAACTAACAAGTCTAAAGCAGGTGCAAAGAGGAGCACAAACTTATTAGAAATCATACATATACAAATATTTGTTGTCCAAACATACACGCAAGTAGTCCAATATACTTTATCACCTTTACATATGATTATTCACGATATATGTATCTTTACTTACTTCATTATAAGGACAAAGCTCTAAACACCTTTAAAGTTTTTAAGGCTGAAGTGGAGAAGCAATGAGGAAAGCAAATTAAGATCGTGAGATCCAATAGAGGTGGAGAGTACTATAGTAGTTACACAGAGAATGGACAAGCACTTGGTCTATCTGCGAAGTTTCTTCAAGAACATGGGATTGTTGGTCGATACATTATGCTTGGTTCTCCGAATTAGAATGGTGTGGCAGGAAGAAGAAATCAAACTGTAATGGACATGGTGAGAAGTAAGAGGAGTAACGCAAAACTTCATCAATTTTTGTGGATCGAAGCACTAAAGAGGGTTGTGTATATTTTAAACCGAGTTCCGACTAAGGCTATCCCAAAGACACCTTTTGAGCTATTCAAAGGTTGGAAACCAAGTTTGCGACATATGCACATTTGGGATGCCTGTCCAAAGCGAGAGTTTATAACCCACAAGAGAAGAAACTAGACCCAAGGATTATTAGTGGGTATTTCATTGTATATGTTGAAAAGTCCAAAGGGTATAGATTATATTGTCCAACACACATCACTAGGATTGCGGAATCAAGAAATGTAAAATTTCTTGAAAATGACTTGATTAGTGGGAGTGATCAGTTTCAAGATGTTATTTTTGAAAAAGGTCATTATGAAGCTCAACCCTCTAGATCAAGTGACAAATTGACTGCCATTCACACCCCTCAAGTACAAACAAGTGTTAGACAACCAATAATTAAAGTTCCATAAGTTGTTGAAAATGACCATGTAGATCAAGTTGTTGATGAGGAATAAGATTATGTTGAACAATAATCAGTTGAACAACGAGTTCCTCAACAAGATAATGAGGCAACATTAAGAAGATCTACTAGAGTCAAGAGGTTAGCAATTTCTAATGATTATGTAGTGTATCTACAAGAATCAAACTATAACATTGGAGTCGAAAATGATCCTGAAACATTTTCATAGGCCATAAGTTCTAAAGAATCAACTTGTGGTATAATGTCATGAAAGATGAGATGGATTCTACAGCATCTAACCAAGTTTAGGATCTTGTTGAGTTACCTAATAGTGTAAAAGCCATTGGACGTAAATGGGTCTTTAAAACAAAGAAAGACTTACAAGGCAACATTGAGAGAAATAAAGCAAGACTTGTTACCATAGGATTCATCAAAGAGAAGGAATCAACTACATAGAGACATTTTCTCTTGTATTCAAGAAGGGTTCTCTTCGGGTAATTATGGCATTAGTAGCTTATTTTGACTGAGTTACATCAAATGGGTGTGAAACAACATTCCTTAATGGTGATCTAGAGGAAGAGGTTTACATGAAACAACCTAAGGGATTCTCCTTTAGTGATGGTGAGCATTTAGTCTGCAAACTTAATAAATCCATATGGATTAAAACAAGCTTCTAGCCAGTGGTATTTAAAATTTCATGAGGTTATCACTTCAGTTAGTTTTGAAGAGAATGTCATGGATAATTGTATATACCTGAAGGTTAGTTGTAACACCCTTAACTGTCAACTTTTCTATTACTCAAATTTGAGCTCTAATAGCACAGTAATAGAAATTAAAGTAGTTTTTTTAAAGGTTTTTAAAACTAAATGTAAGGTTTTTAAAATGAAATTCAAAACATAATAAAAATATTGAAATCTTTTCTTTTGTAAAACAAAATAAGGGTTTTTACTACTTAATCGTTAATAAAATACCATGATAATGAATATCAATGAAAATGAAATACAATTCAAAACTCCAAGGAAATACAAATATGTAGTTACATATTCTTGACACGAAAAGTGTTTATATTATATTCTAATGACAGTATTGCATAGTATATTACACATGTGGATACTCCTCCATATTAGAGTATTACCATTCTAATTTAGGGGAATACTAACCTTGACACCATAATAGACTTTTTCGGCACCTCGAGTGGTAAGACTAAACTCTAACATCCTCATTCTTAAGGAACAAGTCTTCTACATCTTCATACACACTTTTGCCACAGCACTTTGATATTATCGTGGTTGGGGGTTATAGGCCTTTAGATCCATGTAGTGCCTCCAACCAATGTGCTTCCTTTACCAATACCACGCATTGCTAAACCGTGTACCTGTTCACGTAGAATCCAAAAAGCAATCCACTCCCTATTTCCATTCCAAACATCTGTAAATAAAAGAAGGGGTGGATTAATTAGGGGCGAAAGCCAGACAATTTAAATCCAAAGAAATCAAATAAATCCAGAGACTCATCCAAACCATATTCTATATCATACAATTCATACAACATACGTTAATGGAGTCATACCATGCAATAGACAAATAAATTACATATCCTACATCGTAATACCTAATGAAGTACACATAACACATTATCATAGTGTAAGAAACTATCACAGACATTACACATGCAAAGTGCATCCCATTCCCATGTTGCACAAAGTCAATTATATGATGGATGGTCTACTAATATTTTTCTTTAATCACCATTCATTTCCACCAAGTTACTCAAGAAATCCACATGGTAGTGGTATGAGAACTACAATCGTTTGTCCCTTATCACACCAAGTATGAGACTTTGTTGAGACATTAGGGTAATGCAATGCATGAAGGCCCCACATCCTAATGTTCATCATCAATAGAAGTAATCAATATATATATATATATATATATATATATATATATATATCACTAATATGTATCATTGGGAAGATCCCATTGGAAGCCTCTTGTATCCCTTCCTGGTACAATATCAAGCACATCAATAACCATATAACACATCATCAATAATCATAAAGATAGCTAGCTATTCAAGCCTTGGCTGCCAAGGATGGATACTGCTCTCCAATATATGGCCTCTACTTAACAGGTGTTAGGGTTACTTAAGTTGGTTACAAGCTTTTCTCGGCTCAATGTGCTACTCCATCCATAGAGATATCCAAACTTAAGTCCAAACCCCCAAGGCTCTCGTGAGCCCCTACCTAAGATCCTTGGTGTACCAAATCGCCATCTTCCCTCAATCCCATTTTCCATTATTATGCATACGATGTATGAACATCCATAAGAATAATACATTCAATTACAAACATTCATACTTTTCCACAAAATATGGCAAAACCTCCTTTGTTTTGGTACATTCCATTGTAACTTTCATTAAGTATAGACAACAAATCAATAGAGTGAAACCATGGCCAACATATCCATTCATAAATTCCATTCAAATCATCTATGTTATCATCACAATCACTTTCTCATTCATTTTAATTCACTTGGCCATTCATAGTTCACCTTTCATCAATTTCACATTACTTTAATTCTAAATGGAAACACCATAGCTCAATTCAATCAAATTAGTTCACCATTAAAAATGAATCAACACAAGTCTCAATTTTTGCCACCCAAACCATAAGCTACAAGCTCCAATCTAAAGGATTTTTGCACCAAAAACAATCCACATCACTTACAATCATAGGGAAACATATTTAAAGCTAAATCAACACCAAATCATCATTTAAAACATGGTTTAGGACTGTTTAACATGGCAGGACAACAATCATGTTTTCCTAGCAAAGCTTCACAAAATATAAGTTGTAAAGTTTCAAATCATTGGAATCATGCATTAAAACTTCTTTCATCACTTATATAACCAAAACAGTAACATAAAGGAAACTAATTTATCACAAAATCATCATTTAAAACACAATTTGAGTTGAATAAAGATGTAGGAGCAAATCTTGTTTTTATGCAGTAGTTCTCACAATTCATGCATTTAAAGGTTTCAAATCAAAAGAATTGTGCACCAAAACATCTCATATTGTCTACATAATTATAAGGCATCAGAAGGAAGGTTAAATCATCTCTAAATCATCATTTAAATAAAGTTTAATGATAGAAAAGTGTTGCAGACCAGCAACTCGTCTTTCTACGATAACACATAAAAATCATGCATTAAAAGACTTCAAATTAAAAGATTTTGGCACAGAAACATCACATATAGCAGTTGCATTGTTTATATAATCACATGGTAACTTTAAGGAGTGTAAACTAACATTAAAGCATCTTTTAAAACTTTGTTTTGAATGGAAATTTCATGGCATATACCAGTTGCATTGTTTTATAAACACCAAGCATCTTTAAAGAAAATTTTGTTTCTCCTATCCTACAATACCCTATTTTTGTCAACCATTTTAACATAGTAAATGAGTTTTTCTTGTAACCATCTTTTGCAATCCTAACCTTCAATATGTCTGGTTTCAAAATATATTTTTTTCCAATTTTTATAAAATCATTTAAGGATACAATTAAGTACATTTTCATGGCTGGTTTCTGTCAAGATTTTGACAAGACAACAGTCAATCAAAAATTCACCAAATATTCATCACTTGGAATTAAATTATGAAATTTTATAAAGATATTCTAAACATACAAAGGCATCGCTCTATCAAAAATCATGCAGAAATTCACACTACGTAAAGAGTTATACAAGAAACACAGAGGTTGTTCCATTGTATTAAAAATTCAGCAACTTACAATTTAATCTTTAATCATTGTAATCAAGTAATTGACATGTATTTCAAGCAATTCCATTATCAAGGACATCACATAAGGCCCAATTAAGCTCTGTGTGGCTAATCATGCAAGCAGATCATAATTAGAATCCTCATGAGTCATACAAATGAAATTGATAACACACAATTCATCAAAACCACCATCTAGGCCATTATCATTCTTGAAATCAAATTAATCTAGTCTCTACCCCTTTACCCATAGTGACCCATGACTATTCACAAGAGGGGAGGAGAGGGCTTTGCTTATCCATGCTCTAATCAAGTTTCTAATTGCACAATCAAGACAAAATAAGCTTCAATTAGTGTTTTATAACAAAAGTCCCATGACAATTTGAAGAAATTTCAAGAGGGGACAAGGAGAGATTGATGGAAAATGATGGCTGGTGAAGGGTGGCGAGTTCATGATGGACAAAGAGAAAGAAGAGGAGCTCCCACTCACCTTAGCTTGATCACAAATGGATTAGGAGACTTGAGTCTTGAGATAACTCTTGAAAAAATGGTGGAATTTGGAGAAGTAAAGACAGTTTAGAGAAGAAGAAAAAAAGGAACGAGAATTATAGAGGGGGAGGGAGTGTTCAACGAGTTATAGGCCAAGGGAGGAGAAAAATATAAGTCTTGGACCACTAAGTGTCGACAAGTGTCACTAAAGTGTCTGGTTAATAAACTTTCAGCTGTGTTCGTTTTAATTTCGGCTCAACAAGCTTATAAAGAGTTGGAGTTAATGACATTAGGCTTAATCTAGTCCCTTTCTAGTTACACATATGCAAACAGAGCTAAAAATAACTAGTTTATTTTATAAGTCATTTTATGTGTCATTTACGAACTTATTTTTAGAAAACTGCAATAGAGATTTCAATATGAGTTCTCCTTTTTCAGGTAAGGTTTAGACACACTTTTTACTCAAATATGCTAAATTACAAAAATTTCAAAAAAAATCTTAAAAATTCATGATAAATTTGAAATCATTTTTCTAAGTTTAAAAATTATTTTTCTTAAATTTTTTTTTTACCATTCTATGATTTATCTCTTAATTATCTTTCTTTATTCTAATTTATTAATTGCAATAAATCTAACTTTATGTATAAAATTACTAAAAAATATTTTTATTTCTTAGATACCTTTCTATTATTATTTTAAGTCTAAAACGTAATTTTCTTAAATTTAAAAATATCTCTACTAATTGTTTAAGCCTTCCTATAAAACTCCAATCATTATTATTATTATTATCATTAAATCTAGATATTATTTATTCTTTTAAGAAAATTTAAAATCTTTCAATATTTATAAATATTTATCTATATTTTAATTACTATCACAAGAGAACTAAACAATTAATAATTATTATTACATAATTATTTATGTGACATTTTTAGGATATTACATTAGCTGGAGTAAGATTTGTTTTCTTGTGTTATATGTGGATAATATTTTGCTTGCGACTAATGATAAGGGATTGCTATATGAATTGAAACAATTTCTCTTGAAGAAGTTTGATATGAAAGATATAGGAGAGGCGTCCTATATCATTAGCATTAAAATCCATAGAGAAAGATTGCATTTTGGGCTTGTCTCAAGAGACCTATATTAACAAAGTCTTAGAGAGATTTAACATGAAAGATTGTTCACAGAGTGTAGCTGCCATTATGAAGGGTGATAGACTTGATTTGAGTCGGTGCCCTAAAAATGATTTTGAATAGGAACAAATGAAAAATATTTTATATGCTTTAGTTGTTGGAAGTCTTATGTATGCATAGGTTTGTACTAGACGTAACACCCTAAAGGGTATTACTGTAACTACACCTAGATTTCTATGAACGTGAAAACTTTAAAACATAAAAATATTGTGCGAAAGTTACTTATAAACTTAAATAGATTTTTACAAGAGGAATAAAGAAAGTACATACACACCTAATACAATTCATCCATCGCCCAAGGGCATCGTACAAACATAAGAAAAAAAAAGGAAAAAACTTAGACTAAAGCTAGCTATGTTCTTCTTACACGCGACTCCAAGCTCCATCAGCATGTAACACCCCCACTTTTACTTACTAATTTGTTTTTCTAATTATTCTATGATTATTTGTGGAAAACCAAATGGGAATCTCAAGGGTATAATTCTAACGGTTATATTCATATTAGTAAGTTCTATCTAGTTTAGATTTTTAATATTTTATTTGGGTTAGGGCTCGGAAGCGATAAAACGACTAATTTGTCCCTAAAAACTTGTTTAATAGGATAAAATAGTAAATTAGCTAGAGAAGTTTAAAAATTATTTTTAAATCATCTTTATATTCAAAGTAACTAATAATAATTTTAAAAACATTTTGGAAATTTATTGAGACAGTTTTTGTGAAATGACTAGTATACCCTTAGCTAATAGTGAAAGCCAACAAGAAACTTTTTAAGCTCAAAATATTTTAAAAATTTTATATTAAACATATTTTAATTATACCAATATTAGTTTAAGGGAAAATAGTGAAAAGTCCGAAAGATATATTTATTTGGCAAAAATTGGATTTATTGGCTTAATAAATACCTTTTTTAGTGAAAAATTATTATAAATAATATTTACATGAGAAAAATCTGAAAAAAATTTGTAAGGCTCACAAAAATATGCTTGAAATGTGGTGTGGTTAGGTTTTCCAAAATCCCACCCAAAATTCCTATCTAATTTTGTTGCAATAAATTAATATTTAATTATTTTTAATATCTAATAATTATATAAAATTATTTATTTTTTTTCAGACCTTTGACTGGTTTGGGGCATCACCTTTCAGCCACATGGGAAAAGTACACATAAATATACTATTATATTATTTTTGGTTCGAAATTTAAATCTAAATATACCTATTTTTTGTCCTATAAATAAACCCTATCAACCACTACACTATTACACTCTTCCCTTCAGAAAATTAGACCCCTTCCTTTGCTCCCTGATGCTTGAAACATGCAGCTCTTCTCTCCCCAATCTCTTTTTTTTTTTCCACCATTAAAAGCTTTTCCATTGAGTTTAAGCTCTTAAACTTCCAAGCCACCTTTCCTCTTCTATTCTTCCACCAACAAACCACATTTGGAGGTAAGGGGGAGTGAGGTTTAGGCCCCTAAATTTGTGTCTTAAAGGGTGTGTGTGTGTGGGTTATCCCTTAAACCCATATTAGTTTACTAATCCTACTACTACTACTATGTAATAATTTACATTCTTGTTCATTTAAATTCTTGCTTTACTTAAGTCATTTACTTTAATGTCCATTTATTTTCCTACCTTTGTTATTGTTTACATTATGTTGCCATTTATTTTAATTTTGTGCTTCATTTATATTTTTATCCATTTACTTTATGTCATTTGCTTTATTATTTAAATTTTGCTATTTAAATTCTTGCCCATTTAATTTCTTGCTTTACTTATTGTCATTTATATTTTGCCCATTTAAATTATTGCTAGTTACTTTTTATCTTATTGTTGTCTTAATATTGTTAATTCCATTCCATTGTTGTTTACTTAAGCTTCATATTATTGTTATTTTGATTGTTGTCATTTATTTTCTATGTCACTCTTATTCTTATTATTGGCATTTTATTATAACTAATATCTTATTATGAATAACTATCAATGAGCCTACTTTTATGCAAGCTAGCTATTTTCTTAAAAACCAAATTTAAAGCCTTAGATCACTTGGAATAGCAAAAAAAATTGGAACACATTTTTCCCTTAGGGGCTCTCAACCCACTTAATAAAAGTAAGGCTAAGAAAATTTTTTTATGTCAATTAGCCAATTAAAATAAGTGAAGATGGTTGAGAAATAATAATAAATTATAAAATAAATTTTTAGGCCACTTAGAGAATGGTACAATTTCTAGAAAGAAAAACAAATAAATTGGGCTTTCTCTAAAAAAGGGCATTCGACCCATTAAAGATGAAGCAAGAAGAAAATTCTTTTTAAATTATCTATACAAAATTTAGATTTTAATGATCTAAAAATTTAAGTGGCAAAGTAAAAATTTGATTTTGTATACAAAATGGGCTCACAGCCCTTTTGAGAAAAGTAGAGAAGAAAATGAGTTTCTTTTATTAAAATTAAGCAGTTTTTTGATAATTATTTAAATTAGTTCAAAATTGACAAAAATGAATGCTAGGAAAAGTTGGAAGAAAAGGGTTTTCTTGAAAAAGCAAGTTCTATTAAATTTTGTGAACAAATTTAAGGAATAAAGGTTTTCTTTTCAAATTAATTAAATGGACTTTAGGCCCAAAACTAGGAAAAGTTTTAGAAATAAAAACCTTCTTGGGAAAATTTTAATTTATTACTATTCAACTATTATTTTGAACAAATTATGACTAGTATGGAAATAAATAAATAATCTTGTCCAAATAAAGTTAACAAATGTTTTGATAAAATACATGCACTTATATGATTTTCTTTAGTAAAAATTTAGGAAATTAGAAGTCTCGGTTTTATAAGATAAACACGTCAAATTTTAGTAAAAGGAAATAACTAGAGAAAAACTCTAAGTATGCTCTGTGACTGTAACATAGTCTGATCTTCCACATCAAAAAAGAACTTCTCTCAAATTTCATTACTAGGTCCTAGTTATAATTATAGACTGAAGATTTTTCCTTTAAAATAGTCTAATTTGAAAAGTTAGAAAAAAGGAAGTATAAATCAAAGTAATTAAAATAAGAACCATAATAAATGTATGAATGTATGAGAATGAATGTGTATGTAACTTTGATTGTTGATATTTCCCTCCCTATGATATTCGTATTGAATTATTTCTAAGTTTTAAGTAAATGTGATGGATGAATGAAATCTTTGTAATGAGTAACTCTAGAACTCTACTAGATTATCCAGAGAGTATGTCTTGAAACTTAGAAAACAAAGTTGCAGGAAAACCCTGATTGAGTTAGGACCATGCTGAGAAGCATAAGTGCCTGTGTTTGGGAAGTCACAGTTTGGTATACTGTGGGATGAAAGGCAAGAACCACTGTTCGGGTCTTGAGGGTAAAGGTGCTGAGTTGTGAACATCCCAATGGTCAGGTTAGCACCTTGAGCCCGGGTAAATCATGTAAACTGACTTGGTAACCCTAACACTTGCTCAGCATCACCATGATTGGTAGAATGTATATCCTAGATGGGCATGTGGCCTTTTCTCGAGGATGATGATTACGACATGGATGTCTGTACCTTGTGAGGGATTATATGAACTCCCAATTGCTTCCTAATAACTCCTGATGGTTAAGGTGAATCATCAGAGATAGGTATAAATCTATACGTCAAGTAAAAGTCTGTAAGTGAGTGGCAATAACATAGGTTAGACCCTAGGATTTCCCCGATTGATTGTTCAATTTGTTGTTTGTAGCCTATTAAAAAATGAATGAGGCTTTTATAAAAACCTCACTCCTTTCTTTTTGCTTCTTTTCATGTATGATCGTGGTATAAGCAAATGGACCTCTTCATAGGATGGCGAACATCCACATATCGAACTGTCCACTGGGACTCTAGGTCTATGACCCAGTTACTCAGTACTCGATCTTCCAAAGGCCGGTGACCTTCACATTTATGTCCCCCATCTCAGACGTTTTCTTACCTATACAACAGCTTACACTACCTATGACTTTATCTACGACCACTCCTGACGACTATGTCAGAGGATCACAGGCCCCTCCACCATCGCCTGTAGATGTTGAGATGGATGACACTCTATTTTCATAGATGGATGTTGTTCCAGACATCGGCCTCATGGAAATCCTTGCACCGTACCTCCAGTGCTATAAGCCACCAGTCGAGATCCCACCTTACCCTGACACCACCGATTCTTCATTTGGTCCCTCTTATCATTTGAGTGAGAACTACGAATGGATCTCTTCTTCTCCTGAGATCAGCAGTGTTGGCAACTTCGATGGCCTCAGGCAGTTGTCCAATGGTCATGTACCTTTTGATGATGAGGACGAGGATATGGTGGACTCCGAGGACTCACAGTGACAATAGTTCTATTGCGATTTTTTTTGTATATCCTACAAGATACGGTGGCCTAGTATAGGTTTATATTGCTCTGACATAGATTTTTGTTGTATAGCTACAGGCGGCTATGTAGGCTTTCTTTTGATGTATTTCCTATGTATGTACTTGACATCTGACCTTGTACAAAGGCTCGACGCATACATATATATATATATATATATATATATATATATATATATATATATGATGTTTATTTCACGATTATGGTTCTTTATATGATGTTTCTTTATTTATTTCGTAATTGCAAAAAAAAAGAAAATAGTGCGGTAAAGAATTAAGCCTAGTCAATGTTTATAATAAACAAATAAAGGAATAATTAAATTAATTAAGTACTTGTCTTACTATAATAGGTGTTACACAACACATGTCTTTATCTGGTTCCTGATAAAAAGGAAAACTTAAAGGAATAAGACAAAAGTCTTAGTGAGTGCTCTAAGGACTCTATGGCTGAGTTAGACTTTTCTACCTAAATAACCTTGGTCACTTATCCCTCATAGCTTCACTCTCTCTAGGTCTTTAACGAATCTCCACACCTATGGTCAGATCTATAACTTGTAAGTGTCAATCCCTCTTATTAACTCCCAATTTATTCTCACAACTATTACATTGATTTATTCTCTAGTATTTCATCTCTATTAACGCCTTTTATCTACAACTTACTTAAGCTGACTAAATATTCTTGTTTAGAGTTTATCCTTCTTTGCTTGATACTTAGAGTTGTCCACTATGGTCAAACCTAAGACTAGTAATACTCTAGGATACTCTTAGCATTCACCTTAACCTACACAATTATATTTCTCTTGCTAAAATCACACTTTCCTAACACTTCAGGTGGGAACTTACCCTTCCTTTTTCTTATTCACAATTTATTAAAACCCTCATGACAATATTCTAGAGTATAACCTCTCACATATCCTTAAGATAGCAAAAGAATTCCCAATTAAAAACATCTATTCTTACTTAAGATACAAACATACTTTACATTTTACACCTAGTAGTTAGGCACATGTCTCATTCTCAATCAGATAGGGACAACACACATATGTAACATGATCACTTACTCATAATCTTAACACTTCATCCATTCATATCACAAAACATGATTACAGTTTTAACATATATACAATATAACAATTAGTCATGAATAAAGGCACACAAACTTCACATAATCATAATATAGCATGATTTAATATATCACACTACAACAAGATACATATGCATGCCATATTCCTCAATCTCTACTTCATGCATATGTTGTACCAATTCTAACTCAAGAAAGTAGTCTAGGAGGACATGCTAGCCATAAAGAAGTGTCATCAGCGTACTGATGCCTTCGACTTAACACTCTACACCATATTAATATTCTCTAGTGACTAGTCAGAGTTACTCAGCTTTTGAAGTACATCCCGACTCTATAGGATCAGCATGAGTCATTGGGGTTTCCACACCAAATATAATCACCCCCAAGGCCAGGTTAAACAACTCCTCATGGCCTCCACCATCCAAACTCATACATACTTTCTGCCAGCACAATCATCTTAAATGTTATGATGCATGTCTCATACATATAATGCACACAAGTGCCCCTTTGGACCTTTTATCTACAAATAAGTTAGTCTCATCCTCGTCTTTCACAGGCTAGGCCCCTCACAAACGAGATATCACTTGAGCCCATTTTACCTCTCACAAGCTAGGTCACCCGTCAGAATGATATCAAGTTATATCATACATTTCATAACATAATGTCACAAGTTACAATCACTATACAAGTAAACCAATTTTAAATGCTTATTATGACTTAATATTTGGATTAATTGAATGTTTAAAGGGTTTAATATTGGTGTCCTAGCTGAGTTTTGTATGTTTGGATTCAATTGGACTTTAATGAAAATCTTAATTAATTTTTGGATTTTTATGGGTTTTGACCTTTCATCCTTGTTTGGGTCTTAACTTGGGACACAAAGATGTGTTTGAGGTGATATTGGTGTCTATGGAAATATAAAAGAAAAATATACAACTCTCATGAAAAAGTCAAGAGCTTATTTGGCCTAAATCATGAACAAAAATTGACGTAAAGTTAGCCACACTGTTTCTCGCTGACAACCAGACATAGCTGCGGTATTTTAAGTATATCTTGAGTTATAGACATTATTTTTGAGTGATTCTAATGCCATTAGTTAGCTAACATCTAGGACTACAATTATTATGAATACCATGAAGCCTAATTTGATCGTTTTTCTACTCGTTTTTGACCATTAAATTGACACACGCTATCAGGGAGGTAATCACGGATGTGCTCATCACTTGGCAAATTGCAAAATCCTAATTTGCCAATATGGAGCCTTTGTAAGGCCTCCCTAAACTACCAAAATTTCATATGGTTGTATTCCTATTATCCTAATGTCCACTCTACTCCAAAATAAGGATTTCCTATTAGTCTAAGTCATTCTCATTTAAGCCTAACCCTTTAATTCCTTATCAAAAATAGGGGAAACCCTCAAATTAACCTAAACCCTTACAATAATCTCATTCTATCCTCAATCAATCATAGGTTCAATCCATTCACATCAAATTCATCTCAAGGAAAACCAACATAACCATTTAAAAACCCTAACCTTAACAATATAATTAGGATGGGCAAAGAGAGGAAAAACAACATAAATAATGGAGGTTAAGGCTTGGGGAGGGTAGGGTGAAGCACTCACCTGGGAAGACCTCAAAGATAATCTTTAGGGCTTAGGTCTCTAGTCTCTTTCTCTTCCTTCTTCCTCCTTTCTTCCCTTTCTCCTCCCTTTTATTTTTTGACGGCTAACCCTAATCTCCCTCTATCTTTCCTTCGTATAAAACCTGGGTGAGTTTGTGGCTTGTTGGGCCCTTGATACTCTCTTTGGGTTCTATTATTTCATTCCTACAAATTTCTAGCATTAGGATATTAATAATAATAATAATCCTAATAATAATGATAATAATAATAATAACTAAGGTATCCTTTATCAAATGACATAATAGCAAAGTCTCAAACAAGGTTCCCTTATAGTTTATTTCTAATACTTAAAATTTAGGCTGTTACACTGGACCTAACATTGCATATGTTGTTGGAGTTATGGGAAGATATTAGATTAATCCATATGTTCACCACTGGAAAGTTGCAAAGAAAGTAATGAGATATCTTCAAAGAACAAAGAACTACATGCTCATGTATAGACAAACTAATGATTTGAAGGTAATTTGGCAACTCTGATTTAGACTACTGCGTTGATTCTCAAAAATTCAACATCTGGTTATATCTTCATGCTAGCTAATGGGGTTGTACCTTAGAGAAGTGCAAACCAGACCTTGACTACTACTTCCACTATGGAAGTTGAGTTTGTCTCTTGTTTTGAGGCTTCCTTGTATGGTGTATGGTTGAAGAGTTTCATATATGGACTTAGAGTTGTGGACTCTATTCCTAGACCATTAAAGTTGTACTGTGATAACTCTACTATTTTGTTTTTGGCTAAGAACAATAAAAGTGAAAGTTGAAGTAAACACATCAACATTAAATACTTATCCATAAGAGAACATATTAATGAACAGTGGTCATTGAACACATCAACACTAAGTTGATGATTGCTGATCCTCTAACTAAAGGCATGCCACCAAAGAATATTAAGTATCACATGGTACAAATGGGACTTGGTTCCGTGATGTGATTTCATTGTACATACATTTATTATTTTTTATGAAATTCTTATTCAATTTGATGTTTTCTCATATGGTTTTATGCACATATTGTTTTGAGAAATATCATTAGGATTAGATCTAGAATAAACATATGGTTTGTTCATTAAGTTAATGAATAATACTCATCACTAGGGGACCTATTGCCATGATTCGTATATTTTGTTTCTTATTATGATTAACAATGGGTTAAATGGACTAAGTGGGAGAATGTTGAAAATTTTCATTTATCATAAAATAATTTTTTCGTTATTGATTATTCAAATTCAAAATCAATGATAGGAATTTTGTTACAGCTGGGTATTGATTCTACTGTCTGAATTGAATGTGGAAAATGAAATCAATGGTTGAATGTGATCCATTTTCCAGTCAAATATGACCCATTAATTTTAGCAAAATGTTCAGGGACATTAACTTGCGCTCTTATGTCAATTGAACTTTGTGATGAGCAGAACTCTATAAATTGGATGTGTTTATTTTGGATCACTGTGCCTGATCCTCTCTATAGAAAAACACCATCAAGTTTGAGTGAGTGAGGGTTCAGAACAACTAAAACCGTGAAGGCTGAAAATTGAAGCAACAACAAGAGGTTAGTTTCTTGTTCAAAATATGTTTTCGCTTTATTTGATCTAAATGTATTGTTTACAATTCATTTATTGTTAACCACTAATGAGACAAAATTAATCATATTTATTCACATAATTAACCATACGTCCGGATGGATGCTCGATAGACATTGGGGCGTTCAACTTTTTCCTTATAAAGGTAAGGATTCTAAAATTGTACGATTTAAATTGTGCGGTTGGGAATGATGTAAGAAAATACTTCGCAAGCCAAGCATATAATTTCCTTGTTCTTTCTTTGGATTATTGAAAATAGAAAGATTCTTTGGATTCATGAACACACAAGGGATAAAAATAAAAAGTGACGAAGAAAATATTAAATTTTTGTATTTTGATTAGGATAAAAAAAAATTAGAATGACAATTATTTTTTTAGGATTAACACAAGGAAAAAAATTAACTCGCCCCTTCAATGGGAGAAGAGTCGGAGAGGGGAGTCTTTTTGTTTAAATTAAATAATTTTTATAACAAAAAAATATCAAATAACAAATAATCTTATGTTGAGAAAAATAATATGGTAAAAGTTTAATTTGTGAGTTAAATTAATTTTTTTAATTAATATAAAAGTTTTTAAACAATTTATTTATTTTTTCTGGTTTTCATTTACTTATCTAAACAAGTAGAAAACATTTTTTTTTATTTTGTTAATTCTATTCATCCAAATAATACATATTCTACTCTATTTTTATTTTATTTCTATCCCTCTTTTTTTATCATTATTTCTTTCTTTCCTATTTCACTCCTCATCCAAACAAAATGTTATCCTCCCAAAGGTTAGTATTATATAACTTGAAATATTTTTAAGTACAAAATATACTTTTAGCATAAATATGGCTAAAATTGGTGTTCATCCTCCAATTTTTTTTATTTTATTTTTTTAATTGTTCTTATTACTATTTACCAATGACGTAAAATACAGCTAAATATGCTATCTTAGAATAATTGTTAACATGATATAACTAAATGTATATCATGTTACTGTACTAAGTAATGGATGGAATCATTTCCAAAATTTTAAAATTTTATAAAGACTAAAACTAAAAAGAAAAAAGTTTGGAAGATCAAAAATAAATTTAACCATATTTAGAAATACTAAAAACATATTTAAATTTTATATTTATTTTAAATCTCAAATGTTTTTATACATTATCTAATATATTCTTTATTTATACATAGGTATATATTACCTTATCAATTTAGGATACCGGTCATTCAGAGTTACTTGAGAATTGAGAACATTTTAAAACAAAAGGTATCATTTTTTGACATTTTGGATTGACTTTTTTTTTTTTCAGATGAAAAGATCAAATGTTAATCATCATTTTAATTTGAGAAGCGTTATTGAGAAAACTTTTGGTATTTATAAAGCAAGGTAGAAAATATTACAAAATATGAGTAATTTTAAGCCTGAAAATCACATTTTCATTATATGGGCATTTTTTTTTTCATCACAACTACGATAGATTAAAATAATTTACATATTCCATAAAAGTATGAGAATTTTAATGAATTGTATGAACTCTCGTAGCTTTGTAGTTTGCAAATATTTTCTTAAATCATTAAAACGTGAGTTTGAACGTAGCATCAAATCAATTAATTGGATGATAGAGAAGTTAATTTTAGTTATGGATATGTTAAGTATGTATTGGATCATGTAGAATGCCAAGATCTAATATAAGTAAATCTTTGTGAATATTATAAATTGGAATCCTTAATTTTAAACAAGAATATTTTTAAGAGTTATTTTTATTTTTGTTATGCCACATGCCTTTTTTATATTGAACTTTAATTTTATATTTTGTTAATATTTTACTTTTTGAAATGAATTTTAATTTTAAATTTTGATACTATATTAAATTAAAGGTATTTTTCTTTATATATAGTAATAAATCTTAATTTAAGTTTGATTTTTAAATTTTAAATTTTGAAATTTCATATCAATAAATATGATGTGTCTTCATTTTAATAATTATTTTCATAAATTCTTTTTCAATAATAATAGTTTTATCCCTTTAATGTAGTCCTATATTTAATAAATAAAATACTTATGATTAATAATGATACTATTTATTATTTTCTTTAACTTTGTAAAAAAATATTTGAATTTAAAAAAATCCATATAATTCTTGAAAACTTGATTGTGCCAGATAAATGGAAGAAATAAAAATATGCTATTAAAGAGCCTAAAATAAAGAGTTTAATTACTATGTACTATTAATGTAAAAAGTTTTACACTATCAACTAATTAAAAATCATGATAAGTATGACTTTTAAGACAATTAATATAAAACTTAATAAACTTACCATATAAGGTAATTTGTGAATTGTGATTGGCTGACATTGTAAAAACTCTTTACACTTCAGTGCATCAACTATTTACTCCAAAGTAAATGTGTTATTATGTATTTTTAACTTGTATGTTTTGGAGATAATTTTGACCTTCATGTTTTACTCCTATTTTCATTTAATACAAAATGTATAAGATAGTTTGATAATAGGATTGCGCTCCTCTAAAGTGCAGCCTGCACTTTAGAGGATAAAGTGCATAAATCCTAACCCTTAATAATAATAAATGGTTTAGATTAATACATCTTAATTAAAATTGTCATATCATATTTTTTTAATAAAATAAAAATTATTGAATTAAAATAGGAAACAAAGAAACAAATTATTCCCACATGATTCACTTGGATATCTTCATCATTTTGGAGAAGAAGAAAAATATAATACTAACTAACAAGCACAGTTTCAAGCCTTATCTTTGTGAGGGAAAATTCATTAAACAAGTTGGTCATATGGGTAGCTTGTTTTGTGAATTCATCATATATCAAATTTTTGAACATTTTTGGCTACTACTCATGAAACAAGCAATTTTGTTGATAAATGGAAAGATAAATTATTGATAAATGGCAATGGTACTCCTCTAATGCCTATTGCACTATAGAATGAATTTAATAGCAATGGAAGTAAATTAGAGTCCACTGTTATGACAAAATAAAAAACCAAAAGGTTCAACTTTCTAGAAAATATTAAATACTTAAATAGTAACAGGTCTATTCCTGAATATATAAAACTAACCAAGCATAGAAATTTTAGTATATGAATTATGGAAAATATATTTAGTATATGAATTGGTTATGTTGATGTTGCACTTCTCACTCTTTTTTTAACGATCTTTTGCCTTGTTTTTCCTTTCTTTTGCAAAATGATGAAGATATCCAAGTGAATCATGTGGAATAATTTGCTTCTTTGTTTCCTATTTTAATTTAATAATTTTTATTTTGTTAAAAAAATCTGATGTGGCAATTTTAATTAAGGTGTATTAATCTAAACCATTTATTATTATTAAGGGTTAGGATTTGTACACTTTATCATCTAAAGTGTAGGTTGTACTTTAGAGGAGCTCAATCCTTGATAATATGGCTTAATATATTTTAACTTTCATCATTCACTCTATTATTAGTGTGAAATAAGATAGGATATGAAGTAATTATGAAAATATTTTATATAAATATGAAATAAAGTTAAATTTAAGAATATTCTGATAATATAATATTCTACTAAAAATTAGTAATGTTATTTAAGTCACGTGTCAATGTAAAGATTGTTTAGACCATTGATGAAATAAAATCTTTTATAACAGTTGAAGTATTCTTTGATCATAAAAATTATTTAATTATGTTATTTTGAATAAAAATTATATATAGCAGCAATTTTGAATTATGTTTTCAAATTTCTAACATGCACAAAGAAAATATTTTCTTATGTAGATATATTTCTTAACATGTGATTTTTAGTATTTTTATTGCAAACTTTTAAAAAAAATATGCATTTATATTATTGTATTTAAATAATATAAATTATTTTTTACAGAACTTTTTTCTTATAATTAATATAAAAGAACTTTTAGACTTAATTGCACTTGTGGTCGTCTTACTATTGTCATTTTGCGAATTTAGTCGCCTTTTTTTTGGCTAATTTGATCCTCTACTATTTTAATTGTGCAATTTTGGTCTATCTATTAATTTGACATCCAAAATTTAATATAAATGCATTGACGAAACAATGCAGTAGAGTGTCACATCAGCGATGTGCTAACATGGCACTATAATAGTGTTGCGCCATCATTTCTGTTAAATATTGGATGTCACATTAACAGATGAACCAAAATTACATAATTAAAATAGTGAGAGATCAAATTCTCTAAAAAAAAAAGTAGTGGATGAAATTTGTAATGCTCTCAATTGGGAGAAAGCTAGTTTAACTTAATAAAAGATGTCAACTTCAAGTTTTTAAAAACATAACTATTTAAAATTTTGAAAAAAAAAAGTTTTTGTAGCTAATTATAATATTATTATGTGGTTGTAACACTCCCTATAATATAGCTATAATAATATTTACACATAATACCTATTGGACATTTGTTTTATAATCTAATAAACAGAGTTTCTTTTTTCTTAAACAATTATATTTTTTGCTAGAAGCATAGACTGTAACAATTTAGGGGTATTACCATAACATATATATGCTTAGATTTCTAGCAGCATGAAAATTTAAAACACATATAACCAAAGTTCATAAAGTGGAAATTATAAATATAATTAAAGGATCTTCATACATGGTGATTCAATACTAAAATGTCTTGTCACAAAGGAATCATACAAAGCTTTAACAAGAAAGGTACATAAGACGAAAACTCCCATGATGAGTAAAACATATAAATCTAGAGTACATTCTTCTCATATGCAGCTCTAAGCTCCATCTGTGAGTACCTTCACTTGCTACCCTGAAAAACATAAAACTTAAACTAATGAGAAAAAAGTCTCAATGAGTGCTCGAAGGATACTAAGGGTGGGTATGACATGTCATTTTCTTAACACTCTTGGTTTTACCCTCACTTTACCTTTTATGAATCCTTTATGCCTATGCATGAATCTAAACTGTTTTATTCACATCATTTCCCTTCAAATCCTTAATCATCATCACAACTATTATACTAACTTACTATTATCATTATACTATGTCATCTTGATTCCTTGTACTTTCTTACCACAATTCATTAAGTAGCTATATTACTCTTACTTGGGGTATTTCTTTCTCCCTTGTCTTTGATACTTAGAGTCAACCATTAAGATCAAGTCTAAGACCACCATGCTCTATGGTTCTGAAACCTCAACTCTTAACTTTGTCATTATCATAAACTATTCTATCTCTTATATTTAAGGTCATACTCTCCTATAACATTGGGTAAGAATATGCATTTCATCTTTCTCATTCTTTTCTACTCTTACCCAACAAGGGCTTATTGTAACACCATGATTTTCTTCTCTATGATTAATTAAGTGACCAAAGATAATTACAAGAGAAATTAATTTTTCATGAAAAGATTTAATTAATTGATGTTACCCATTTATCGGTAAGGATTTCAATAAAGAAATCTTACTGAGTTAGTTGAGTTATGTTGTGTTAGTGTGAGTGCATAGTGATGAAGTAAGTGACTGAACAGAGGTATACAATGAGCCAATGTCAAAGTGTCACTGACATAGTTAACATATTACTCGAGGACAATTACCCATTAACTTACCGTTTTGGCAAAAGCATAACCTACCATTTATGGTTAATCACCCTACCAATTTTGGCAAGAAATTCAAAAGATAAACACCCCATATATGGCAAAAAGAAATCAACCACATCAATTACCATAATTGTCTAATGTTGATTTCCACTTTTGGTGTTAAACCCTTGGATAATAAAACCACTAATGACCCTTGTACAAAACCCTTCCCTAATCCTTCTATAAATATCCAACCAAGCTGAAAAATTAGAGCTTTTACTCCCCTTGGCTACTAATTTTCGTGCAATTAGAGCGCCCTTTCATCTTGTTGAGTTTTATCCTTTTTCTTTGAAGTTTCAGCCTCCAAACACTCCTAGGTAAGGGAAGCTTATCCCATCTTGTATTTTGGGTGTTTAAATCTATTGTATGTTGCTTTCAATGTTAATGAACATGTGAGATAAGTGTATAGTTGTTGAGATTTCAAGTATGCTTGAGTTTTGGATGGTTGTTGGAAGTTTCATGAAAAATGGATGATTGTTATGATTCTCTATTTGTTGGAAATTTTGATGTTTATAACACATTTCTATAATTATGTAATGATGTTGTGAACCATTTTGGTGTATTTATATGCTATTTATGCTAAAAATATGAAAAATTATATTTTTTTCATTGTTGAGTTCCAACCCCTAGGCTAAGTGTGATGAATACGAGCAAAGTGCATATCATGTTCTAGGCTTTCGTTGAAGGCGCGCTAAGCATGTGATAGGGCAAAACTACAAGTGTACAGTTGTCATCAAGTAATAAAAATATCGTATCTGTAGGGACTGTGTTTTATGATTACTAATTTATCCTGATTCAAAAAGATAAAACGAGAAAGAATTATTTGATTGGGGAGAGAATGGTTAGATTGAAAATAAATATTAGAAGGAAAAGAACAAAAGCAAGTAATCAAAAATGGGGGTAATTAATGACTATAATATTTCTAGGATTAGGGGTTTGCTCAATGGTTTTCCAATGGATAAATTTCCTAACCTAAGTACTCTAATTGGTTCTCTTTGAAGGTGAATTAACCTAATGTAACCTTCAGTCACTTTCAAGACATGGAGATGTACCTAATTGAATTGACCCTATTTTCGTGGTAGCTATGTTCAATTAGACCCTTTAGGCTCTTTGTTAATTTATTTGATCCTTGAAGGATTAAACTTACTTTTGCGATTTACAACCTAAATCCTTTTCCTATGGTTCCAATGATTAGGTTCACCTTTAATACTTCCCTAAGTGCCTAAGATTTGAAAAACGATGGCCAAACACTTCATATAAATAAAATTAATAGGAAAAGAATCAAAAAGAGAACATAATCAGGCACAAAGAATATTCAATTTAAACAACCATTAGTTAACTGAGGGCTAAGCCCCAATCCTAGTAAAAGAAGAATTATGCAGATATAACCATGGACAAAACAAAACACAAAAAACGAACATGCAAACCTAGGGTAGAAGAAGAGAAGAGGAAGTATCATCTTCAATCCTCCCCCTAAAGTTATCACTCTCGTAGTGTTCAGTCCCTCTAAACATAACCAAAAGGTTTTATTTAAATTACTAGACGAATATGGGTTTGGGCCCAATTACATTAAAAGCACAAAACCCACAAAAGTAGAGTAAGAACATGTTCACGGGCATGAATGAACTGTTCACGGGCGTGAACGATTCTACAGCATATCAAAGCTCCAAGTAGTGAGTCTCATGGATGTGAACAATGACAGGCCTTGCCAAACACTCCAAAATGTGCTCCTTTGGTTCTTTTTTCCAGGTATAATGCTTTCCATGTTCCTAACCTCTGTCTTAATGGTTCCTAACATCTCTTGACTCACTCCAACATCTCTTTATTCCAACTTTGGTGTTCCTAAGTCTGAAATGATAACTCTTGAAATACAAAAACACCTAACACCATAACAAGTTCCAAAAAATGGATAAGTAATGAAAACTTGAAGAAATTAAGCTATAAATAAAGGAAAAGTGCAAAGAAACCTAACTAAAATGCTATGCAAAGGTAATATGGAATGCAACGCATCAAACAATCCCAAACTTAAGGATTTTCTTGTCTACAAGCAATCATAGTGGCACTAGCAAAAATCATGGAATCCAATAAATCAAGGCCCAAAGAAATAGGAGTACAAACAACAGATTAACAGTTAAGCATATAGACAATCTTATACATGTCCAATTAGAGCTTAGCTTTTTAGAATCAATGCTTACACTGACTAGGTCACTTACCTTTCCACACTCAAAGTGTTTAGGGACTAGTCAATTTTGCTCAAACTTTCTCAATTAAAGTACCCTACCATAGGCTTGATGAAAAACCTTATCTCCACGAAAGTATCTTAAAACACAAATGCATCATAAGGACTTTCCTTTGGTTATAACGAGGCTAGGGATGAAACATTAATGCAAAGAATTGAAGGAAAGAAAATGCAAAGAATTGAAGGAAAGAAAATTCAAAGGGCTTTGTCATTCAAAACAGTCTCAATACCCTATCATAATATATGTCAAGCAACACAATTTACAATAACAAGGGTACATTTTAAGCTTAATTTGCTTGTGCTTCCTCTTTTTTTTTTCCTTTTCTAATTTTCAAACATTTTCTTTTGATTTCACCACCTTTCGTCTTTCTTTTCTTTTCTCAGAGTTTTTCAGACTTTCACAACTATACAACCCAAACTTAACATAAAGTTGCCATAATATTCCATGGGGTACCAAGCATCAAAATTTTACAAATAACCATGTACCAAATGAAATCATACAATGTAAGGCTTAAAGAGGCAATTAAGAGTCAGTTTCAATTCTAGCTCAAGGACCTAAAGAAACACCTAAATGCCTTAATCATGTTCAATCATACAATCAGGATTATATAGCCTCAAAGAGGTTCCAAAACAAGTTCTAGAAGGCACAAAATTGAGAAATTCACACTCAAGCAACAAAGAGGGGCCAAGATATGTAATGTAAAATACCCTAGAATAAAGGCTCAAATCTCACATTTATGGCTCAAATCAATACAAGCATCAAAACTAGAGAAGTCATGCTAATTTTAAACTTGCCTGGAGATCATCCTACACAATATTTCTACTACAAGACTAAACACATGTAAGTTATCTAATCAATGAATTCAACAAAGCATCAAGCACAAAGAAATGTAGAATTACAAGGGTTATACAATGCCTCAATGCAGATGCTAGCCCAAAAATCAAACAAAGATAAAGAAAACAAACAAATCATGCAAGTATGGCCTAAAAATGAATCCTAAACTACAAATGAAAAATATGCAATGCAAGACCCTAACAACCTAAAACTTAAAGAATTACATTGTTCCTAATGTAATTATTTAAAAGAAAGAAGTAGGAAAAAAATACTTACAAAGTGAGATAATTATCCCCTAACTTCATGGACCATTCTCTAAGTTTTCTCTCAATTTTGGTTTCAATCCAAATGGTAACAACAATAGAGTTAGGTCCAAAAAGGTCATACTTGAGCAATGAGGGAAGTGGTTTAGGTCCCACTTATGAAGTATACTTTCTTTTTTTATCTTCACCTTTAAACAGAGCCCCTATCTTTTCCAATTAATCTTGATGAAGAGGAATAAAGGGTATATATTTGGACACTTCCTCTAAGGGTTGTGTTTTAAGCTTCTCTATTTCCTCATTCTTCTCCTCCATAGCTTTAGGAACCTCAAGGGCTCTCACGGTGGAACTTGCATATTAAGCAATCTGAGTCTCTAGCATATTCTAGTGGACTTCTATGCTTTCCATCTTAGTTGTCAACTTTCAAAAGGAATCATGTACAGACTCATTGTGCTTAATTTGCTCCGAGATGAAGTTCTCTATGATGAACTCAAGCCTCCACTCCTTATTCTACTTGGTTTTAGTTTAGATGAAGTCCTTAATAAGAGTCTCAAGTTTAGACTTTTGAGGTTGTTGAAAGCATAATGAAAGAAGGATTCCAACTTGACGGTCCAAATCTAAATGTCATTATAGTCCACAAATCTCACAGAAAACATTAGTAGCACTTGTTGCATAGATTTGAGCTTTTTTAGACCTATCAAGTTATCAATTCAAGGCATCAAGTTTAGCCATAATCAAGTTAACATCACTTACCCTTAACTCACCTTCAAGAATTTCCCTTGGATAATAACTTCTTTCACTGTCCCAATGGTAGTAATTAGCAGCTACTATAACCATGACTATAGTTACATGTAAAAAGGGTAGAACAAGCAAAAGAGTAGAAATATAAAAAATAGATTTAAAAAAACAAAAATTAAAGAGAAAACAATATTCAATCTAATCAAACCACAATCAAATTGATAAGCAAAATGGCACAGTTGATAGAGGAAAACTACAAGCATACGATTGTCGTCAAGCAAATAAAATATCATATCCACAAGACTATGCTTTATGATTACCAATTATCATGATTCAAAAAGATAAAATGAGAAAGAATTATTTGATTAGGAGAGAGAATAATTAGATTGAAAACAGAGATTAGAAGGCGAAGAACAAAGACAAGTAATCAAAAATGGGGGAAATTACTGATGAGAATATTTCAAGGATTAAGGGTCTGCTCAATGGTTTTCCAATGGATAAATTTCCTTACCTAAGTACTATAATTGGTTCTCTTTGAAGGTGAATTAGCCTAATGTAATCTCTATTCACTTTCAAGACATGGAGATGTACCTAATTTAATTTATCCTACTTTTATGGTAGCTAGGTTTAATTAGGTTTTTTGTTAATTCATTTGATCCTCAAAGGATTGCACCTACTTTTGTGATTTAAAACCTAATTCCTTTCCCTATGGTTCCAACGTTTAGGTTCACCTTTCACTACTTCCCTAAGTGCCTAAGATTATGAAAAACAATGGTCAAATGCTTCACATAAAGAAAATTAATAGAAAAAGAATCAAAAGGAGAACATAATGAGGCACAAAGACAATTCAATCTAAACAACCATTAGTCAACCAAGGGCTAAGCCCCAATCCTAGTAAAAGAAGAACTGTGCAGATATAACCATGGAAAAAACAAAACAAAGAAAAAGGAACATGCAAACTATGGGTAGAAGAAGAAGAGAAGATGAAGAATCATCTTCAACCCTCCATCTAAAGTCGTCACCTTCATAAGGTTCAATCCCTCTAAACATAACCAAAAGGTTCTATTTAAACTACTAGACAAATATAGGTTTGGGCCCAATTACATTAAAAACGCAAAAATCACAAAAATAAAGTAAGAACGTGCTTATGGGCATGAACAACCATTCACGGGTGTGAACGATTTTATAATATATTAAAGCTCCAAGTAGCAAGTTTCATAGGTGTGAATGATGACAGGCCTTGCCAAACGCTCCGAAATGTGCTCCTTCAGTTCTTTTTTTGTCTAGGTATAATGCTTTCCATGCTCTTAACCTCAGTCTTAATGGTTCCTAACATCTCCTGACCCGCTCCAGCATCTTTTTATTCCAGCTTTGGTGTTCTTGAGTCCGAAATGATAACTCTTGAAATACAAAAACACCTAACACCGTAACAAGTTCCAAAAAATGGATAAGAAATGAAAACATGAAGAAATTAAGCTATAAATAAAGGAAAAGTGCAAACAAACCTAACTAGAATGCTATGCAAAGATGATATGGAATGCAATGCATCAGTGCGGTGAATGTGCACTTAGTGCGGATCCATAAAATTAAAGGACTCATTGAATGCAAGGTAAGCTTGGTGAATGCAGGCTAAATTCCATATGAAAATCTGGAAAACATTAGAAACCCTAAAATGATCAACGATAAAAGTAATGATGGTGTGCTAAGCATGGATAATGATGACTTAGAACACGTAGAAACCCTTATGATGTCTCGCTAAGCGCAAAAAAGCACACTCAATGCCATGTAATCCCTAAAAACATTAACTCTCTATAGTATGGCTTGCTAAGCGCAACTAAGATCACCCTAAGCGTCTCTAATCCCTTGATAATTAACTCTTTGTAATGATGAACACTAAGCGCAATGATAGTCGCGCTAGGCACTAGTTGAACCCAAGACTCACATAACTTGTAATGGGTATGCTAAATGTGACACTCTTTCACATTGAATACAACCCACGTTTAATTGATTATTTATTTAATTACTTTAATTTTAGGTTGACAAAAATACGCGAAAATTTTTCACGTTTCATATTATGTGCAATCATCCTATGAAACTTTTTTAAGTAGATAAATCGTAAATAAAACAAAATTTGGAAATAGGAATAAAAGATAAGGAAATGAGTCATATTATATAATCATAAGTCAAAATTTAAAACATTTGGGTTTCAAAAGTACAATGGAATTGAATACATTGAGAACTAAATACAATTGAAATCGTAAATACAGGGAATAAAAAAGAAGTACATCAAGAGACACCGGTCCTCCCCAACGATGTACATAAAAAAAATTCCTAAATTAGAGCAGTGTCTACAAATCTACTCCTAGTCCTTGTATACAAAAAGAAGAAAAGAAACCTAACCTCTACTATCATTCCTTGTCGGTCCATGTTGTCTCGAAGTCATCTGAACCTAAGTGGTGACCTTGTCCGTTGGGCAACCCATGAGGGGACTCAGCGCTGAATGGTGCTGATGAAGGTGATAAGTGTCATTTGTTGCCTATACCCACCTAATATTCCACCATAGGGGAACCCTCAAGTGATTTAGCCTACACGACCTCCATAGGAGATCCCACGGGGTCCTCGAGCATGGGCTGTGTGTCAAGAGATGGGTCCATAGGTAGTTGCTCAGGGGGCAGAGCGAAGTCTAGATAAGGAGCCATAATGCAGGAGGAACATACTCAAAGTGCGGTGGTGGTGAAGAGGAGACAGAAATGGGATACGTCTAGGAATGGGAGGCACATACACTCCTTGGATAGGGGATAGGAAAGTGATGGTGACGAAGCCTCTAAACGTCAAGTAGTCTGTCACCTTGTTGTAAATCCATGTCCCCGCATTGTCATAGTCAATGTGCATGTTTAGCAGGATAGGGAACGCTGCCATCTTCAAGTACCAACCACGAACAGTCATGCATAACAAAAAAAAATGTAGATAGAGGGGTAAGGCGATTTTGTTCTTAAAATCACTTTTACATAGATGGTAGGGTATCTTACCATCACACATGGGTAAAATACAGTTGACAATAAAGAAAAAGGGAACCTAGGATTTGTCTAAGTTATAACAACTACCCTTGACACTGTATGGATACTCCTGAAATGGTTCTTAACAGAATTGAGAAGCGATTGAGAGTACATATACCTTTCCCAATATCATTAACATGGTACAATCCTCATCACCATCGAGGAACAAAGCAACGACCCATGACTTTCATTGTCCACATAGAGGTATACTCTTGCACCAACCCTGGAAAGCTGAGTAATTGTCGGGGTTGTCAAGTTGGTCAGGTGAATATCCTGACTCAAGAGTGTTACCTCGGTTAGTGGGACCTTCACTGTTTGACACCTTACCCCCAAGACGTCGGCAAATAGGTCCCTGTCTTTCATCCTTCAGCGTACCAACTATAACTTCCTATGCAGGGTACCATGTCACCGCATGTGCTTCGCATCACATTACCCTAATTATTAATCATTGTCTTTTCTTGACACTCATAATTTGGACAAAGGTCTCTCTAGTCTTAGTACACTTGAGCACCAACATAGTCTCCCCTCAATATCTCTACCTCTTAGGGCAGAGGTTCAGTCTCATCATAGTATAATAAATGGGATTCTAAAGAACTAAGTATACATTTAAGGAATCAAGACAACAAAAGGGAAATTAGCAATTTATTCATTAAATTTTGGTTTGTTTTAAGCATCTAATTTAAGGATTAAGCTCACCTAGAGGAATCCTAATTTAGTTAGTAATAATTAAATTTGATTATTTAAATTTTTAACTTAAATAGGAACATAGGTGCTTAATAAAAGTTCAACTAATTAATTAATATTCAGTGTATAACTAGCCTTGTGTCTTAGGGACCGAATTACCAGGATTCTAAATGTCATTCTTATTTGATTTAACCAAGGTTAAATTTTAATAGTTAATCATGATTCAAAAAGATTAGGTGAACTAGGTTTCTTGTACATTATATCTAAGTAAGCCTTTATATTCCATTTAAGAAGGCCCTTATTAATTGAATAAAACCGAGAAGGCATATTTCTTAAAGCAAAATATGTTTAACTTTTAATAAAAAGATTCATATTAAATTCTAAGTATTTAGAAAATGGGATTTTATAAACTAGAAAAAATAACAAAATAGATAAGTCAGGAGACCTTATTGGAGAACAAGTAGCACTCTTTTGCTATTTTTCGCATCCTACCTTAATTTTTTTACCAAGAAAATTATTTTTTGGAACTACATTGAAAATCCTTTCCAAAAAGTCTAAGAACTCCAAAAACCAAGACTTAATCAATTTATGGTGATTTTTCATTAATAAAGGACGTTTCCAGTCAAAAAAATGCATATCACTTAGGTTCTAAAATTTGGCAAAAATAGCAAACCAATATAAATATAGGAAAACTATATATCCTTGGAAAGCTTAGTGAATCTACTTTCTATTTGATTAAGGAGCCTCAGCTAACACACAATAGAAAGTTCAAAAATCACTTTTCGTATACACTGCCAGCTACTGTTTTCAAAAAAACAACCCCAACATTTAAAAAGTGTAACTTCATGGTCTCGAAACTTTTTCAAATATGCCCATTTTGAATATAATTTTATCTAGTTTTTAACAACAAAAAAAAGAACTCAAAAAGATTGAGTAAAACTCGAGTTATTACAAAAAAAAAAGAGCAATGCTCAAGCTAAAAATGAAAACAGATTACTAGAACTTAAATACTTATCCATAAAACCCTTTCTTTCAACAATTTATTAACTTTAATTGATTAAAAAAAAATTAGAGGTTCTTAGGGACATCAAAAGCTAACATAATCATTATCACACCTCACCAAATTCGTGATTTATTGAGGAGAAAAAAAATATCAACACTTGGGTGTCAACTGAGCTTGGGTCCAATTTTAGAAGTCCTTTTAAGTTCTTGTTGTTCTAAGGTCCTTGGTTGATGGTTAAAGCTTCAAGCTTGTTTTAAGAAAGTGACTAGTTTTTAGGTCCCCTTTGGAAGGACTTGGTCATAGGTTCAAGAGGTCCAAGGTTCAAAAAAATCCTTCTTTTTCAATTTCTTAAAAAGTTACTAGCTTTAGAACTTAACCATGGTTTTAGGGTTTAAAATGAAACCTTTGATATTTTATGGTGAGTTACCTTCATAACCAACATTTTTAACTTAATAACAACATTAAACAAGCATTTCCAAGCCATGGAATAGATTAAGGTAGCAAGACAAAAAAAGGAAATGGCACAAATAAATGGTAACAACAACGATAATAAGGAACTATGAAAAGAGATAGTAGGAAAACAAAGAAAAGCTAAGTGTTTGGGGGGCCAAAACCCACCCTAAACTCATCTATATGAAAGAAAATAATGTAAGAGCATCCCACTCTCCCCTATTATACCTCACGTGAGTTGGAGAAAAGGAGGAGAATGAACCATTGAAGCTTCTTTGTTGGTGGTAGGTGGTGGTGGCCTTGAAGAAGGATTGATGGAGGAGAGAATGGAAGCTTTGAGTGTTTAAAATTTTTTAAAATGGAGCTAGGGAGAGAGAGTTAGAAATTCGGCTAAAGCTGGGAGAGGAAAAGTGAAGAGAAATCTGTCCCAACATAGCCTTTTATAGAAAAAGTAGGTTGCTAGAAAATGGGCATAAAAGTAAACCTACTTTTTTCTTTTCCTTTGTGGATTTTCTTGTTATGACATGTGAAAAAATGAGAGGGATGGTTCTGCAGAGCAAAGGTGGTCATGCCCTATCTCTTTTCCCACAAGTTTTTGGGTTTTGTTTTCTCTGTAGATGAATCGATCGGTTTCGATAAAAACGTCTTAAACTTTGTAAATTTGATTTTTATAGCAATTAAATTAATTTTTCTTTGAAATTTTGTGAAAAACTTAATTATTGATTAAAAATAATCTCCAAAATTTAAAATTAATTTTTAATAATTTAATTCAAATTTTTAGATATTTATTTGGTATTTTTGAGTTAAAAATTCATAGAAATTTAATTTTAACTCAAAAAATTCCAAAATTTTTATAAAAATTATAAAATTAAATATCTAACCAAAAATAAACTGAGAATGTTCATTTTTTCTCTTTCATTTATCACACTTATATCGACTATAGTTTTAGCAAATAATGGAGGGTTGTTTGGTCATTTTTCACAAGAATCTCAGAAAATTCTCAAAAAAAATTTACAATTATATTTTAATAAATATGACATATTTCTAATCTCAAAATGACAATTCATAGTCATTTAGACCTTTTCTATATGTCAGCTCGTAATGTAAAGGAATTAAGATTAACTGTCAGTTTCTTAATTCCCTAGTAATTTCACAAATATTATGAATTAAATATAATACTAAAAATGTAGGTGTTACATTAAGCACTACAAGGTCACACTAAGAATGCAACCCTCTCATTCCCCAAAACATAATGAAATACAAGAAGTTAGGAATGAAAATCCTAGTTAATGATCCTTCACCTTCTCTATGGAACCTTAAGAGGATAATTATCAAACATGATTATTGAACGACTTAGGAAAATCATGAAAAGAAAGATGAGTTAAACTTAATGAATGATCAAATTGAAAGTGAAACCTTTAAGCTTTTGTTAACTTAAAAGACTAGAAGGCTTCCCATGGTTAAATGGAATTTCCCCTTAAACCCTAAATGGCTAGTTGGTGAAGATAACCGACCCAACCTTAAACAACCATAAAAGTATTGGAAAAGTTGAGAATAATAGATAAAAAGACTTGAAAGTGAAATTCTAATGGTCATTTCATAAAACTTATTAACAGTTGTTACGTTGTTGTTAATGGTAGAACTTTGAACCTTGAGGCAGGCCATAGTTTAGATGGCGAGCGAGTATGGAGTTGCTCTATCTAAAACCACAAGGGTGACTAAGTGTGCCACTATGAAGATGTTAGTTGAATTCATTGTTGGGATTGCTGATGTTGACATTATATGTATACATTCATGCATGAGTCCGTAGTTATAACTATAATACGGGGTAGGCATGCGAGGTTGGAGGCATGTGATGGTCCTTCAATCCTAGTGTTGGAGAAGTTGGCAGGGCTGTATAATGGTGCCTTAGGGATAGATAGATGGGCAAATCCCAAATGAGGTCAAGGCCCTTGCAAGCCTTGTGTCGTGGTGTGTCACTGCCCATGTTTATCTATCTTGACAAATTGTTATAGCATCTTTATAAATTAGTCATGGGCTCCCTTAATAGTGGTGTCTTGATGGGATTTGCATGTTTCTTATGACTATTGTGCTATGCTAAGGGATGTCGCCATGATGATTGCCCGAACTGGTGAAATTCTCCATGGAGTGACTCTTCATGCATGACATGATTTATATAGTATTATGTATGTCAAATGTTGATTGATGAATCGTTGAATGTGAATTATTCTTGATGATGAGTTGTTATTGTATTATTATTGTTGTTGTTGTTGTTGTTTGAATATCTCAAATGTATGTAAAAAGTGCATGTATTAGTTAATTTTTGTAAGCTTACCCTTGCACTATTTGCCCATGTAGTTGTGCTTATGATGATCACAAACAATGTGTTCGTGGGAGTATATGGATAATCCTTGTCAATCGAGACCTTTTAGCATTGAGCTTGCATCGACCGTCAAGAGACATAGCGGCAAATGGTAGATAGACTAGAAGGCTCGAGAGGCACTTTTCTATGTGATCGATATGTTCCTATTGGTGTGATAGTTACCGTCGTTCCTATTTATGTGACTGTAGATTTCCAAGAGCTACTTGATGGATGTTGGTATGTCCTTCCTCACCTTTCAAGAGATGTTAGATGTGTTTCTACATATGGTCGCAAGTTTCGTGGGGAACAACATTCCCAAGGAAATACAGATAGGATTAGAGAGTTAGGGGAAGACTTAGCCTCGACATCTCCTTCTTGTCAGTAGGTGTAGAGTTTAGTTGTTATGACCAGCTAAGGCATGTGTGATATTATAATTCCCTATCCCTCTTTTGATGTATCTTTTGTTGATGGGTACATTGTTGGATACGCACACCTCACCTTTTGAGCTACTCTAATATTTGATGGTTGTAAGGCCCTACGGCTCAATGTGCATATTGATATTTGATGGCAAACATATGGTTTATTTAGCATGTCGTAATGTTTTGTTTTACGTCTTCATGCACAAAGTTTCAAATTGATGAATGTCAGGTCGAAGTGTAAAATGAAAAGTTCTACGCATAATTTCATAAATAAGTTAAAGCAAAGAGTTTTTACTAAAATTGAATCTTTTCCCAAAGCAATTTATGTTGGTGTCATGTAGTGACAGTAGATCATTACACTTACATAATTCTTCTCTAAGGTATAACCCCTTTTATACTCTTATAGTAGCACATATCGTTTGTAATTACCAAAACATACATCGATACCTAATGCATAGGTATATTTTTCATTTCTTACCTATTAGCTAGGTATACATCACATCTTCTACCTAAACAAGGAAAATGAAAACATACATATACAACATCATCAGTCAACATCAATTGAGCTTATCTTTCACTTGACTATCATCATATGGCCAATTGAGCTTAAGATCATCAAGAAGTGTCCCTTTTATTCTATGTTATAACCTTTTAACCTCGTGCTCTTTCATTATTAAAGATCATTTATCACCTTTCGTTATTTAAAGGTTACCTTTTCTACATCCTTCCCTTACCAAAGAATGTTAACCTCATCACCTTGTTTGAAAGGGAGGTACCCTTCCTTTGACATAGATGGCCTCCCATCTTACCTTATATTAGGTAGTCTCATAACTTACCTCACTTGGGGACTGTAGCAAATCCTCTTTACGAGGTGTACACCATTTTTATGCCAAAAGTGTGCCTTTTAAGCTTTACCATAAATTGGGGATTGGAGAGGATCCACTCTACCCTTGCCAAGGAAGAGGCATCTTTCACATCTTGGGAACAAAGGGAATTTCGTTTCCTAAATTGAACATATGTTAAATGGGTTAAAATGAGTTATGGTTTTAATTTCTTTTCTATAATTGGTAAAACTAAGTTTTATTATAATGATTAATAATTCAATCCTTACCTTCACACTTAGAAATTAAAGTTTTTAACTACTTAGTTTAAGGCTTAATCTAATACCTAAAGTTTAGCTTGAATTAAACTTAGCCTAAACTAAACTTTAGCAAAATATAAGTTAAGATAAAATGAAATCCTAAGAACCTTAGTGCATTTCGGTTCTAATACTTTAGGATCAATCAAAATTAATTTTAAATCCTATTTAATTAGCTTAATCTTTTATTAAGTACCTAAGACCTATAGTTGGTTTAAATTTGAAATTTATTCATTGAATCCTCCTAAGCAACACAGTTTTTGTTAAACTAAGTAACCAACTTCGAATTCTTTACTGACTAATCTTAATCATTGAATTAGGTATTTAGGTGATTATACTAAATTTGATGCCTTACTACTTTTTTTTAGACTATGATCAATTTCCTTAATTGCCTTGATTATTTACGTATCTTCTAATAGTTTATATTTAAATTATAAGTTGCATTAGATATTTTTATATGAATGTGTAGATTTCTAAGTATTGTACTAATATGAGAAACTAAGTCTCTGTATAGTGAAGTAGAGATACTGAGAATTAAGTATACTGGTGATCAGACTTGTTGAGACCAGGGAATACCTCTGCTTAGAAATAAAGATGATTAGTAATGAGCTATTAGTTAGATGAGTAAATGAAATGCGAGGGACATGCAGTTGGCATAAAACTCTTCATGGGAAACCCATTTGCAGAGGTCTTGGGGGTAAGGTATCAAGCGATGGAAGTCCTAATGGTCAAGGAAGCGCTATTGAGCTGGGATACTCACTTGACCAAGCATGATAACCCCGATAACTACTCAGCATTCCAAGATTGGTGCGAGAGTATACCCTGTGTGGAGGATGAATGTCCTAAGCTAAAATATTGCTCTATTACTCGATGATGATGAGAATTGTACCATGATGATGATATGAGAGAAAGATATATGTACTTCCAATCACTTCTCGATTCTGATATGAATGATTACTCATCAATGCGAAGTATGGATCCATATAAAGTCAAGGATAGACTACTATAACTTAGATAAAACCCTAGGTCTCCTTTATGATTATCAATTGTATTTTATCTTGTGTTTGATAGTAGGATTTCCTACCATCTATATGAAAGTGATTTTAAGAACAAATCACCTCACTTATCTATCTTTTCCTTCTATGTATGTTGTTCGTGGTCAGATACATGAAGATGGTGATGCTAGTTCTATTCAACCTACACATTGAGTATCATGACATGGGGACGTGGTATTACCACAAAGACATAGATTACCTGACCTACCATGACTTTGTGACTATCACATTCTTGTCCCCGATACCTGGGGTGCCTATTGTAACACCTTAGGGGAGATTACCATAACTAAGTCTAGATTTCTATGAACAGGAAAACTTTACAACACATAAACAACAGGCTAAAGCTACTCATAAATATAATTAAGTTTTATACAAGAAAAATACAGCAAAGTAACATGCATGCATAGTAAATTCATCTATCACCCGAAGGTGTTGTGTAAAACATAAAGGGGAAATACAGGAAAGTAACTTAAACTAGACTACATCTTCTTGCACGTGACTCCAAGCTCTATCTGCCCACGTCTTCACCTGTATTCTAAAAAAGGAAAAACTTAAAGGAGTGAGACATAAAGTCTCAATGAGTGCTTTAAGGACTTTACAGATGGGTTAGACTCTCTTACCCAAACAACCTTTATTACCTATATCTCATGGCTTTACCATCACTAGGTCTCTCATATTTCCAGATACCTATAGTCGAATCTACACCTTTCAATTGTCAATACTTCTTGTTAACTCCTTTTTCATTCTCATAGTTGTTATACTAGTTTACTATCTCATTCTCAACCTAAAAGTTCATCCTCATTACTAATATCTTCTTACCACAACCTTCTCTAATATTTTAACCATTTATGTTTAGATTCTACCCTACTCCCTTTTGATATTTAAAGTTGTCCACTAGGGGTCAAGTATAAGGCTAAAAATACTCTAGATTACTCTTGACGCTTCCTTAAAACTTACCTTAATACTCCTAATTTATTCCCTCTCACTTGTTTTACACCTTTCTATTATGCCAGGTGGGAATTCACCCATTCTCTATCTTATTCACAATTATTATTATCCAACTAGAACCCTCATAACACTGTCATAGGCTCTAGCCTCTCACATGTCCTTTATGTAGCAAAAGACATTCCTAATTACAAACATACATTCTTATTTCACATCTTTTGCCTAGTAACTAGACATACACATCGTTCTTTATTAAATAGGAATAGCATGCACGCATAATATGATCATATATCCGCAACCTTGACACTTCATCACAAGACACAATTACATGTTTCACATGTGTACACATTACATCAATCGTTCATGAACAAGGTCACATAGACTTCACATAGTTACAACATAGCACACTTCAACGTATCATGCTACAACAGGATGCATACGCATGTTATGTTCTTAAATCTCTACTCATGCACATGTGATACCAACTTAAACTTCTCAAAAAGTAGACTAGGAGTAAGTACACGACCATAAGAAGTGTCATCGGTACCGATATCTTCGGCTTTCGTACCCTCAACTAGTATGATATTTCCTGATGACTAGTCAATGGGCCATTGGAGTTTTTATACCAGGTATCATCACTCCCAAGGCTAGGGTTAACAACTCATCTCGACCTCTACCAACCAAATTCCTACATATTTTCCTTCATCACATAGCTCAAATGTTATGATGCATGATCCACGAACAATCCACATGGCTTTACTTACACATTTCACACTAACGATCGCACCTCTCATAGGCTGAGTTCCTTTTCACGACAGAATACTCGTTACTTTACACATACCATGGCATGGGATCATACATAAGCACATCTAGTAGTTCATATCATAGAAATTCATAAGTTATTACCATAAAGCATTTACCATAAGACAACAGTATACGCATTTTCTAAAGGCCAGTATCAACCATAGATACAGATCCAACAAAACATGAAACCAATAACAATCATACAAGGAATAAGCATAAAAGGCAACATAAACTTACAATCCTTTACTCTTAGTTGGGACATCAACTTTGGTGCCTCAGAAGGTCACGCTTAGCGTCAGACCCTTGGTGCTTAGTGCCACTTCACTTTACTTCCAGACCAACCCTTTAGTAGGTTCACGCTTAGCACAAGAGGACTAGCACTTAGCGCCACTTATATAGGGAACCCATTGGTATACCTGTAACACCCTCATTTTTGCTTACCATTTATTTATTAAATATTTCTTTTAATTATCTAGGTAGGAATTCAAAAATTCTTTATATGTAGTTACGAATATACCTTAGTTTAGGTTTTTAATAATTTTATGGACCAGAGTCGGAAAATGGAAAAATGTTTATTTTGTCTCTACAAATAGTAATAATAGGATAAATACAAGCTTTAAAATTTAAAATTTATTACCAATTTACTTTAATTATAGCCGCACATTAATTTTTGTTACTACTTGGTTCACATTTTAACCATAAATAATACTAAATAAATAAATAACATCCCACTTATTATTTCTCTCTCTATTGGGCGGAACAACAATTACACACACAAATCTTTTAACATGTTTATTTGATTTAAAATTTTACTTTAAATTTTAATTATAAACACAAATTAGTTAATAGGTGGCCAAATTCTTGCCACAATTTATTTAAACCTTACATACACAAAGAAGCACCCCCTGATCCTAATTCCTACAAAAAAAAAACAAAAAACACACGTACACACACCTTTATATGATTTATCCAATTAAGTTATTAATTAAATTAAATCAAATTATTGGATAATGATTCTAAAACTTGCTCAGCAAGTTTTTCGGTCCAACAAGTGATAAACATCCAGCACATGATGAGTTGATAGATAAGTATCACTAATTTATAATTAAAATAAAATCAATAAAAATTGTAGATATTTTTAAGTAGGATAAATATCTTACTTACCACACTTTTACAAAACCAACTCTTCCGTCTTTCTCTACAAACTGACCCTTCTTTCTCTGCAAACTGACCGAACTGTATAAATCTTACCCACTCCAATTCTCTTACATTTTTCTTATTCCATAAACAAAACAAAACCAAGTTCTACCAAGAGAATAAAATCAAAGGGTCTTTTCTTGAAGTTTTGGTAGATATTCCACTCTTTTGGGAGGCTTATCATCTCAACACTTCTTGTATCTTTCTCCATCAAGGTAAGGAGGGAGTGGGGTGTTTGATTCAAATTAGTATTGCTTTACATGAGGTTTATGGGATGGATTTGGCCCCCAAATCTATTAGTTTACAATATTATGTATTTTCTTGGAATATTGTTTTGATTATTATATGGTGATTATGATTTTTATTTTGTATTTTTGTGATTTAATTGATTAGAGTTAACTCTAATCATAGTTTATAAATTTTAAACAGTGAGTTTGTTAAATTAATCGATTAGAATTAATTTTTATTCTGTTTTATAAATTTTAAACAGTTTAATTAGTGATTTAATCGGTTAGTTATGGCTAAAAGTTAATTTTAATCGGTTTATTATATATAAACAAAGATTTAATCGGTTAAAACTAATAAAGATCTGATTATAATCGGTTAGTTCTAATTTTAATCTGTTTAATTGGTTTATTATTGATTTAATCTATTGACTAAGTGATTTACTTAGTTTATTAGAAATTTATTCGGTTTATTATAAAATAATCTGATTCAATTCGATTAATCTACTATTCTAAATAAAATATGGGTGATTTAATTATTTAGTAGGTTACTCAAATTTTTGTATGTTGGTCGCGTGTTATTGATTGGATAAACTATGATGTTTAAATGAAAATATGTTAAAGAATAAGAATAATATACAATATTCTGATTATATGTATATTATAAAATATATTCGATTTTTATAAAACAGTATTGAGTAAAGAAAGATTTAAGTTTTATATAATTTTTAGTGTTTAAGAAACTGTAAATTTATACATTTCGGTGATCATATTTAAGTGTGTGTGTGTGTGTGTGTGTATATATATATATATATATATATATATATATATTGTTTTTAAATATAATTATAATAATCGTTTATTGATAAAAAAAAAAAAAGAAATATATTATATAAATATATAGTTATTTAAAAAAATTAAATGAAGTAAAACCAGGATTTAGCTAGTGAAGGGATAAATTAATTATAATTTTTCAACCGAAAAAAAATAACGTAAATAAATTTATTATAAATGTAAAATTTATTATTTCTATGAAATTGATATAATACCTTTGGATAGGTATTGGAGTTGAGACTTGGTTTTATTAGAAAGATAGAAACGATAAAGATGTTAACCATGGCATATCATGGAAGCCATAGAGTGAAATATATGAGTCATGCATAAGCCTGTGTCTGAGAAACATGATGGTTGTGAGTAAAACATGTAGTGAATGCATGCGATCTGTTGAGATGGGAATAACAGTTTGGTACACTGAGGGATGTATGCAGGGGACCTAGAAGGGTCTTGAGGGTACGATATCAAGTAGTGAAGTCCCAATGGTCAGGTTAGCAACCTTGAGCCAGGATCTTTACAGAGAATAAGCTTGATAACCTTGACACCTGCTGAGTCATCACCAGGATTGGTAAAGAGTATGCCCTTAGGATTTGGCCAGTGGGTCGTTTTCTCGAGAATATGATGATCATACCAGGCGGGGGATATATACTCTCAACCATTTCCCAGAACCAAAGATTGGTCGATGATGATGACATTCATCTATTAAGATATGGATCCATATGAGTATTGAGTTATGAGAGTTGCATGAAACTTAGGTCAAAATCTTAGGAACCCTTGCATTCATTACTTTGTGTTTGGTTAATTTATGTGTGACTGTTGAAGGAAATCCTACGAACCTTATGTGAAAGTGATTTAAGAATTAAATCACCTCACTCCTTTTATCTTTTTGTTTGTATATGCTTATGGTACGACGTCACTATTGGCAGTTGACGGAGATGGATGACGCAGATGATGCTAACAACGAGGACATTGAGACTATAAAGGACACATATGAGGATACTTCAAAGGGACAAATGTTGCTACCTATCATAGTTAAGTTTGTAATGATGATAGGTTGGTTGGATTTATAGATCGTAGGTAGTACTACTGCTCTGACTTAGGTCTTTTTAGTTTGATAGGGGATAATCAATATCTTTTGATTCTAAATATATTTCATAATAATAGTAATGTATGTTCATTTTTTATGTATGATTGTGTATAACGTCATTTATGTTTATTTGATTGAGCCATTTTTAATTTCATCAATTACGTTGAAAAAAATTAATTACTCTTATTTTTAATAAATGAATAAAACAGTTTTAAATAAATAAGTTAAATAAAAATAAATTAAATTAACATTGAGGAAAGTGTCAATCTGATTGGGTATCACAATACCCATGCTTAGCACTAAACCTTTAGAGAACTAAAGGTAGTTCCCTACCTTTCCCAAATTTCTAGCGCTTAGCGCCACCACACTAAGCCCTAAATTTCTGGTGTTTAGTGCCAAACCTCTAATGGACTCTTCATCTCTCTCATGTTTAGCGCCAAAATTCTGGCACTTAGCACTAACTACGATTTCTACAGATTGCGAGGGTTCGCAAAATCTACAACCCACAATTGTCCTTGGTTTCAAAACACTTTCAAATAGATTGATCAATTCCTAATCACTTCTATTACACTTCTAGATACTTAATCTACTCTATAAACTCCTTAATCATACATAATCTCTCCAAGACTCATTGAATCCTTAGCTTAGGCATAAAATGGGGAAAGGTAAATAGAAATAAAAACCACAACCTAAGGGATAAGGAAGGATATAGGGGAAAGCACTTACCATTAAGGATACGTAGAGCTGAGTTTTGGGGCTCGGGTTCTCTAGTCTCTACTCTTCTTCTTTTTCTTTCTCTTCCTCTTCTTCTTCTTTTTCTCCTCATCTCTCTAGCTTCTCTCTTCTTCTATTTTCTAATGGCTAAACCTAACTCTATTTCTCTATTCCCTTCTTATAACACGTGGGCGGGTAAATGGCTTAGTGGGCTTAAGTACCTTAATGAGCCTTAGATGCTCTCTTAGTTCTGTTATCTCTTTCTTACTAAAATCTATCATTAAGGTATCAATAATGATAATAATAATAATAATAACAACAACAACAACAACAACAACAACAACAATAATAATATATAATAATAATAATAACAACAGGAACAACAATATTAATAATAGTATAATAATAATAATATAATAATAACTCTTAGGGCATCTTTTATCCAATAACACATAGGAAGGGTCCTAATAAAAGCTACTTTTTGGTTTATTTTTAGTACTCGAAATTTGGACTATTACAACTATACCCCCTATCTTCTTCATGATCCCTATTTTGGTTGCGTTTACATCACCGCCAAACTTTTTCCACACTCCTCCACCACCTCTTATGCACCCACTGATCTCGGAATCCCCTTTATGGCACCATTCGTGAACTTCCTCCTACCTCTTCTAATTGAGCAGCCACAAGCTGATGACTTGGCAGAAGTTGAGTAGCCACTAGCTGACGACTTGGTAGGTTCTTCAACATCCCAGGCGTTGACGACGGCAAGGAGTGATCGCCGGTGCAAAAGTGATAAAGCACGAACAAGGAGCGGCTCCTCACAGGCTTCCAGCAGGAGGAGCACATGAATGAATCGAATACACACCAAAATGAGAAAGATCCAAAGGCTGTGCAGGTATGGGACTATACAGTTGAGGATAGCTTAAAGGAATTAATAAGTGCTACCTATACTAACAAGATGCTATACTTTTCAATAGCCTATCAGTTAAGAACTCCACAGTTAAGCGTGTTTGGCTTGAAGCAATTCTGGGATGGGTGATCTCTTGGGAAGTTTCCCAGGAAGCGTGTGAGTGAGGACAAAGTACGCTAAAAAGTCTTGTGTTGGTTTGTGGGGACAGCCACTGATCCTGAAAACGGTCAAGCATTACAAAGTGGTATCAGAGTAGGGCCTTTCTCCCAGTACGGTGTGGTTCGAGGACAAACCAAGCGAAAGCTAGTAGGCATGTAACATCTCGGGTGCTGACGAAGGTGGGGAATGATCGCTAGTGCAAAAATGATAAAGCACAGACAAGGAGCAGCTCCTGACAAGCTTCCAGCGGGAGGGGCACATGAATGAATCGAATACAAATTGGAATGAGAGGGATCTAGAGGCTATGCAGGTATGGGACTGTACAGTTGAGGACAGCTTAAAAGAATTAATAAGTGTTACCTATACTAACAAGATGCATCTATTTTTTGGTAGCCTATCACTTAAGAACTCCATAGTTAAGCGTGCTTGGCTTGGAGCAATTCTGGGATGGGTGACCTCTTGGGAAGTTTCCCAGAATCGTGTGAGTGAGGATAAAGCATGCTGCAAAATCTTGTGTTGGTTTGTGGGGACAATCACTAATCCTAAAAGCGGCCAGGCGTTATAGGTTCACCCATCGAGGTCGGGTTAGGACCTTTTTGATGTATATAGTGGGGTAGGTAGTGTCTCTTTTGATGTACATTTGGACTCTCACTATATCCCATTTGACTTTCTCTATATTTGGTTCTTATGAATTTCATGGTTGCTGATATGTACTTAACAATTGACATTGATGTACCTAGAATCTTGTATAGTACTTGATATACAATATATAGATTATGTTTATTTCATCTTTACTCCTATTTATAAATTATATTTTACTTTTTGTTTTTCTATTTTTAAAAGCAATGTATGCGAAACAAATGTAATTAAACAGAAAAAAAATTTACTCGTATTTTCATAAACTAATATATAATAACATAACAAAATAATTAAATAAATGCAGGTTGTGTCCAATGTGAAAAGTGTCATGAAGTGTACTTCAATTTGTGCGTCTATCGCAATTCTAGGTGATACCAAACCTCACCCTTTGTGATAATGTAATTCTTGTGCTCTTGAAAAAGTGTTTCTCAAGGTCTCTTGTAGGGTTCAAGAACATTATGGGTAGTGTTTGTTCTTGTGATTTTTTTGTTTTCTTAGTTGTGTGTTTGTTAAATAATTGAATTACTAGTGGGATCTCAATTAGTTTGATGGGGAAACTAGATGTAGATCATAGTGGGGTGATCAAACCAGTATAAAATCTTTGTGTCTTTTTCTCTTTACCCTTGACTCTTTAATTTATCTGTTATATGATTGTTGTGCTATTCATTAACATTGTTTCATGCATTAATCATATAGATACTATATTAGAATTACGCTTAGGCAAATCTTTCGATCTCATCCCACTGATAGGATCAATTGGGTCAGTAAGATTCTTGAACTAACTTTAAAAGAATTTGAAAAATCTGTGCAGGACTTAAAAATTTTTAAAGATCCAATTCACCCCCCTCTTAGATCCTGCCATTTTGATTAACAAGTGGTATTAAGAGCTGGTTTCTTAAAAGTTACTCAAGTCTTTTTATTAAAAAAAAAAGGGCTTGAATCCAAATCCCTTATTATGAGAATGCTTCCATAAATAGACTCCCTATTTTTAATGGAGAAAATTATGCCTACTGGAAAATAAGAATGAAAAATCTTTATTGAGGCAATTGATGTAGCAGTTTGGGATGCTATAGAAAATGGACCTTTCATTCCCTTGCATGATGTTAAAGTTGAACTAAAAGAGAAAATTTGGACTAAATGGATTGAAGATGAGAAAAAGAAAGCTTAATATGGTTACAAGGCTAAGAACTTAATAACATTTGCATTAACACATGATGAATTCTTTAGAGTCTCTTCATGCACATCTATTAAGGAAATGTGGGACACTTTGCAAGTCACACATAAGGGCACCACTGATGAAAAAAAGGCCAGGAAACATACATTAGTCCAAGAATATGAGATGTTTCAATAAAAATGGTGAATCCATTTTTGATGTTCAAAAACACTTTACTCATTCTATTAACCATCTGATTGGTTTAGGCAAGCAATTTGACAAAGAAGAGCTGAATATCACGATCCTTAAATTTGTAAACAGAACTTAGCAGCCAAAGGTTACTATGATTACTGAATCAAAGGATTTAACAACCATGAATCTAGCTACCCTATTTGGAAAACTAAGAGAACATTAGTTGGAATTGAATAGCCTTGTTGATGAAGGGGAATCCAACAAAAAGAAAAGAGGCTTTGCCTTGAAAGCTTCTTCATCAAAGGAAGAAATGAGCGATAGTTCAAACTCAAAGGATATTGATAATGAAAATCTTAGTCTCCTAGTCAAGAGACTTAACAAGTTTCTCAAGAAAAATAACCAAAATGGAAACCAATCATAGAAAAAGAGTTCAAAGAAAGCGAAACCAAGCCAATTCGCCTATACATGCTACAAATGCGGAAGACAAAGACACATCAAGATTGATTGTCGTACCTGTCTTAAGAAATAGCTTAGGGAAGAGAATAAACAAAAGAAGCAAACTAAAGGGAAGAAGGCCTACATAGCTTGGAAGGAGAATGATTCAACCTCCCCAATCAATTCCAAAGAAGATGAAGAGGCCAACTTATGTTGACTATGAAGAGGAAAGCACTATAAGTGACTCTGATATAGAGATTCCATCCAACTAAGATCAATTACAAGATGCATTCGTAGAGTTGCATGATGAGGCTCAAAAACTAGTTGTCACTAATAACAGGCAAAAGAGTAAAATAAGCCTATATGAATCTCAGTTAGCAAAGCTTAAAAATGTGTGTGATGAATTGCAATTAGAGCATGAAACACTGGATCTCATTTACAAAAATTCTAGTTGTGCTTATACATCTTCATCATCTAAAGTCATGGAAACTACATGTGAAAGCTGCACTGGTTTGAGGGCTAAAAACGAGTACCTAAAGAAAACCCTTGCAAAATTTACCATGGGTGGAGCTAACCTAGGTGTGTTGCTAGGTAGACAAAAGTGCATGCTATATAGAGTTGGAATTAGATATAATTATCAACAACAAGAAAAATCATATAAGTATTTCTTCAGCTTTAGGAAAGCCACTAGCACACCATTTGTAACATTCTTTTATTGCAATAGGAAAGGGCATACTATATCCATTTATCATTTCAAAAAATATGGCTTTCCTAGTGGCAAATATATATGGATTCCGAAGTCAACAAAGGCCTCTACTAACCAAAAACGACCCAAACCAACTTAGGTGCCTAAAACCTCCTTTTAAATTTTGCTTTGTAGGTAATGCCTTAAGGCCAAAAGTTCAATGTGGTATCTTGATAATGGCTGCTCAAGACATATGACTAAAGACAAAACTAAGTTCTCTTCTCTATCTCCAAAGCAAGGTGGTTATATGACCTATAGTGACAACAACAAGGGAAAAATACTAGGAGTTGGTAAAATTGGTAACTTCCGTAATACTTGCATTGAAAGTGTATCTCTTGACTTTTCAAAATCTCTCTACCTATCTTTTTCTATGCTCACATGTAAAAAGAGTAACAAACTATCTTTGACTCACACTTTTGTCATGACTTGCCTATATATTTATTTGTCTTGACTCTAGCCATCCTCTATATCTCCTCTAACTTTCAAACCTAAATAAAAGGTCCGTATTATTCACTTGTTCACTTTAACAATGATTCATATATCATACATGTATCATTTCATCTACAAATATATTTGTTCTTTTTGGTTATTACTGTTTTCTCATTTTGATTTTGTTGATTCTGATGATGGTATTATTATGAAAGATGTTTGTCACGATGATATAAATACCTTTTTCATTTGTAATTCAAACGTACTTCACAAGGTTGATGAACTTACAAATTTACAAGAAAATATAATATGTTGAAACCTAACTGATTCTAGAGGAAATTTATTTTCGTCTTGAGGATTTGTCTATTCTATATGTTGCTCTTGTTGAAGAAGGAGATCCTTCTCTATTTTTGAGCAAAACATATTGCTCAAGATGGATAAGCTAGTCAAAATGCAATATGATCACTACTTCTGCTTGGAGCTGCCTTGAAAGGAATACAAGATTGCCTTAGAGCTATTGAGCTCAAACTTGGGACTTAAGAAGAAGCAATTCACTTTGATGAAGATGAAGACAAAGATGATGAAGACTAGATTTAGTTTTGAGTTGATAAGTTTGAATGATTTGTTTAAGTTCATTATTAACATGTTTAGTTAGTTTGTTATTGAAATAATGTTGTATGGTTGTATGAGATTTGCATGCTTAGTTTTATATTTAATTTTGTAATTTGTAGTGTTGATTTAAATTTGTGGTTTAATTATTAAAAAAGTGTTTGTGTTTGATTACTAAGATTGTATTGTTTTAAAATGAGGTTCTCTAGTCATTTAATGGATTATTGTTATCCAATAATTTATTATTTTGATCTTAAGAACATATCTAAGTCTTTCAAGATCAAGATAATTTGTTATTGAAAGAAATAATCGATTATCTTAGTCTTGAAAATCTTGACCTTTTAGGAATAATCGATTAAATGGTCCTTAAATCGATTATCACAAAATGGTGGTCATTTTGTCAAAAAGGTTGCTCACTTACAATAATCTATTATTGTTAGTTTAATCAATTATTTGCCTCCTTTAGAATATGAACCATTTCTAGAATAATCGATTATTCCATAATTTAATCGATTATTCATATAAGAAACCTATGTGCAATGACTTTTCATTTACATTTAATTGATTAAAAGGTAGATTTAATCAATTAAACCACGGGTGCTCACTTTTTCAAAGTGCATAATTGTTCAATTTTTGTGCCAATCATGGAAACCTTTCACTAATTTTGTGCCAATCATGGAAACCTTTCACTTCTATCTCCTCAACCACCAAAATCATTAAGACCCACTTATACTTCTTCTATAAAAACAAACCCACTCGCCTCAAATCCTTATACCACTCTCAAAATCCCTTTTCCTTTCCTAAAACCCTAACTTTTCTTCTTCCTCTACCTTAAATCCCCTAAAATGGCTTCTACCTCCAACCCCAACAAGAGAGCAAAAACCATGGCACCCCATGGTGGTGGCAAAAAGGAAACCATTGCACCTCCTGCAAAGAAAACTATAAATGTTGAAAGCTAGTTCAACAAAAATGATGATGATAAGATTGCAAAATACCAAAACTTCTTTGCTCGTCAACCTATCAACCCACCTAAGGTGATCAACTTCAAATGGAGCACTAATCAAGGGTTCTCTTGTCTTGCCTTGTTGGAAGCTCAAGGATTGAAGACCTTCCTAAAGCTTGGTGGCACATATTATCTTGAGTTGGTCAAGGATTTCTACACCTGTGCTATGATTAATGACGTGAGGCTGAAATCTCAAGTAAAGGGCAAGCACATTGTGTTATCACTTGAGACATGGATAGTTGTAGCTAGAATCACAACTGGTGGGATACAGGTAATTAGATATACTACTTTCACATTAGAAAGATTCAACAAGACTTAGATGTATATCAAGTGCTTGAGAGATCTTGCTGCTTGATTTAAAAGTTTTTAGGCTGGTGGTATAAAAGTGGATGATAGGATTTTAGCATTCATTATTACATGACAGCTAGCACCGAGGAGGAGCAAACATGCTCAACTATTTGCGAATGATCTCCTTCTAATATATGTTATCAAAAGTTGGATTCAACTAGATTAGGCTTTCATCATCACTGATACTATGGTGAAAGTAAAAAGATACACTAACTACAAATTTCCCTATACTATTTTGGTGTTTAAGATTTTGGACCACTTCAAGATGGACACCAAAGGGGAAGTAGTTAAACATCTTCGCCCCTTTAATTGGATCAATGAAGCTTCTCTTCACAAGATGAGCCTTCAACAAGTTAGACTTTAATGGATGTTTAAGAACTCAGCTACTACACAAATACAAACTGAAGAAGCTAAAGTTGTTGCTAAACAAGAAGGTATGTTGAAGATGAAGAAAAGCAAGCCAAACCTTTCTTTGCTTTTGAGCAAATGGTGCTCAGCAAGCTAGATGCTCTCAAAGATGAACAAGAGTTGTCAAGAGAAGAAGTTGAGAGCATATTTACTGCAATTCATGAGAGGTTGGACAATTTTGAAGACAGGAGAAGTAATTGAAGAAAAGGTTGGAGCTTTTATGGCTCTTATCCCTAAAACAACTAGGATTTATGTTGATTGTCTTTGTTAGTTTTTATGTGTTTTTTTTTTCAATTTTGTGTTGTTTTGCTTTATATTGTAATTGTTGGTTGATCAATGAATGAATTGAGTGTCTTTTATAAATTATGTTACAATTTGTCATTTACCTTTCTGTCTTGATTGAATTATTTGTCTATCGTTGGCCTTTATACCATACTTATGTTTTTTTTATGATGGTCAAAGGGGGAGAAATGTATATGTTTTTTTAGGTGACTCAAACCACATACACACCAAGATATGGAAATGCATCAAGGGTTTGTCATCATCAAAAAATGAGAGAATGTGAAAGCAAATAAAGATGAAGTGAAGATTGTACTTACCCCAATTATAGTTTTGATGATTTCTGCCCCACTTGATGAGTGTAAATTATAATTTTCTTGTTATGTGTGTTGTGATTAGATTTTTCAGAAAAGCTTAAAATGAATCAAAATCAAGTCTTAATATAATAATCGATTAAATTGATCATTATTTTAGGAAAATATTTTATAGAGCAAAATAATCAATTGTTCCTAAAGATAATTAATTATTTTTCCCTGTTTCAAATCCATAAGAATGGACCTTTTGTTTTAATCGATTAAATGAGTAAATAATCGATTAAATGCTATTATAAAAATGTTGAGCTTTTGTAATAATCAATTAAAGCAAACAATAATCAATTATGTTGTTTATGTTTGGATGAACAAAACAATCGATTAAACAATACAGATAATCAATTATTTTAGTTTCGTTTATATATAACGAACTATGGAACCTCTCTAAGTGTGACTCCATTAAAGCATCAAATTTTTCTTTCAAAAGAGAAAGCAAATTAGAAAACTTTTCTTGAGTGATTATATAGCTTAAAACCTTCATGTTTTTAAATCAAAATTCAAGTTCAATAAGGAATAATTGTTAATATCAATAGGAGTCATAATCACCTTGATAAGTGTACTTTAATATGTGCATTTGTCATAATTTCAGGTGATACCAAACCTTATCCTTTGTGGTACTGTGATTCTTGTGTTCATGAGAAGGTGTTTCTCAAGGTTTATTGTAGTGGTTACTACAAGTAAGTCTCAAGGTTCTTGTAGAGGTCAAGAACCTTGTGGGTAGTGTTTTTTCTTGTGATTCTTTTGTTTTCTCATTGAGTGTTTGCTAAACAATTGAATTACTAGTGGATCTTAATCGATTTGATTAGGAAACTAGATGTAGATCACAGTGGGGTGATCGAACCAATATAAAATATGTGTCTCTTTCTATTTACACTTTACTCTTTAATTTCTCTATTATATGATTGTTGTGCTACTCATTGAACATTGTTTCATGCATTATTCATATAGATACTATATTAGAATTGCATTTGGGCAAATCTTTCCATCTCATCCCACTATTAAGATTAATTGAGTCAAAAAGATTCTTAAGCTGACTTTAAAAGAATTCAAAAAAATTTGTGTGAGACTTAAAATTTTTTAATGATCCAATTTACCCTCTAATGGATCCTTCCATTTTTATTAACATACGACACAGGGTTTGCAAAGGCCTTGGCCTCTTTTGGATTTGCAAGTTTGTATATCCCAAGGTCCTATATAATGAGCAACGTCCACTGACATTCCTGCACTAGTCTCAAACTAAGTGCACGCTTATAACAAAAATGCAATCTTATGCTTATGTATGCATGATCATACCATTATGTAAAATATCAACACATCATTAATTCCACATCAAAACTTAGACCCTTTTTGTGGATAATCAACAACAACACCACACTTGGGTCCCAAAGCACCAAGCTACAACCCAACAATGATCGCCAAGGCTCCTAACAAGTATGCCACACTAAATGTAGCCCTCCACAAGGTGCTAAGCATATCAAACATCTTATAAATAAGGTATAAACACAATAGGGAAGTTTCAGAATCTTATTCGAATGTTTTCCATCTCACATTCTTAGGATTTTGCTTACGCATGACGCGTTATTAAGTTTGATGTAGGAAATAAATAAATTTTACTTGTAAGTTTTAAGTAAATTTTGATAGAATTATCTAAGTTTAATAAAAAAAATATTATTATTACTATTTTAGATTTAAATTTAAATTCAAAATTCCCAAAATACTCTTTTATTATATTCTAGTTAAACTACAAAAATTCATAATTTAATTATTCTTACATTATTTTGACCTGATATTTTTATAATAGGTCTAAAATAATTGTTCTGGTTGGAAAATTTTGATGATTTTTTTGAAAAGGTTTTATTTGAAAAGACCATTTTGCTCCTAATCTTTATTTAAATACTAAAATAATCATAAATTACTAATATGAGTAAATAAAATTATTTATAATTAAAATAAATTATATCAATCCAAGAATTAAATTAAAAGGGGAATTGACAATTTTGTCCTTCTTTTATTATTTTCCACTAAAAAACATTATATTTGACTAGTTATAATTCCAAAATTCTGAAAAATATATAATTTAAATTAAAGATTAATTATATCACAAAAAAATCATTATTATCATAATAATGATTTATAAAAGTGAAATTATAACATTACCCATTACTTAATTAATTTGGAATTATTTTTTCAAAATTATGTTAGGTTGGCTTCTTTCTAGATAATATTTTTCCAAAGTCTTTTAATATTTCATTAATTACTTTTAATACATAAATCTAAGTTTAACCCACTTGTATAAGGTATATAATTAGGGTTCACTGTTTTAGCTTAAATTAAATGTTTATGAAGTATTTTAATCCTTAAACCTCACAACAACTCTTGAATCTTTGTACGTCCATCTAGATCTTGAATTTTTGGTCATATCCAGAATTGTTCCAATAGCTTCAAGTTCACGTGCAAGGGGTCCAAAATCAAGGTCCAACATTTTCAAAAATTTTAGGGATTAAAGCTTAGAGATTTTTAGGGTTTTAAGTGTTTTATGGATAAAATCAAACCCAAACAAAACCCCAATTGAAATACAACATAAAAATACATTTAATCACATATTTCAATCATTATTTCCCACACACAAGTTCAGCAACAAGCCATATATTTTTCGTGCCAAATAGTGGAGCAAAACAAAGCACAATAAACACTTTTCATGCTAGCACCAACATATAAACAATAATAGGGTATCTTAAGCATAAAATCCATCAAGAAAGCATTTTTAAACATATAAAATAGTAACCACACTTCCAATACAATAAAGAGCATATTCGTATGGCACAAGGAAGAAAAAGGGTCAAGCTTGAAGCTTTACACATGGTTACATATATAAGCACATTAAGCCATTTTGAGCACAAAATCACCAAGCAATCTTTTTTATTCAAACAAAATAGTGAGTATATCATTTAGTCAACATTTTATTTAGTGAAAATAGGAGAAAAAAAGGTAAGCATCCCTTACCCTTGAAGATCCAAACAAAAGGTTGAAACATTGTGAAAAGATAAAGCTTTAAGCTTTGGGGGAGCCTTCTTGACAAAACCATCACCACAAGACCATGTTTTTCATGAAACAATATGAAAAGAATAAGATGAGAAGATGAGAGGAAGAAGGCCTGTAGCATAGAAGAAGGAGAGGAAGAGAAGAGATTAGTTGAAAGAACTCATCAAAAAGCTTGAAGGATGAAGCTTGAGTGGAGCGAAAATGGTCTCCAAAGGCTTAGAATGCTCTAGGTCTTGAAGGTTTATGTTTCTACAAAGAAAGAATGAGAAATATTTGAGAAAAAAGGGAGTGTATTGCTTTGTCCAAGAGGAGAGGAAAGTGATAAAATGCTTTTGAAACTTGGCACAAATAGGAATGGAGGCGATAACTTAATGACTAAGGAGTTTTTAGGGCTTTGTGACAAGTTTTGGAGGCAAATTTCCCTCCCTTTGGCCCTTAGTGATGCTTGGCCAACTCTTCCACTAATAAGGTGGGAGTTTGAAAATTTGCTTCTTTGATGAAGGGTGTAAGGCATAGAAGAATAAGAAAAAGGTGTCATTTTGGTGTAAGGATTCAAATTAATTTAGATTAATAACTCAATGACCTAATTAGCATGTAAATGACATGTGAGGGCTAATTAGTTATTAAATGTTGGTGAAGAATGGTCCAAAGTATTTTGATAGCTCCAAAAAGGCTTCTCATAAAGCAGGCGTTCGACATCGTGTAAAATAACAATATCTTAATTAATAGTGTTAGAATAATTTAAAATTTCACAAAATATTAATTATGATTAATAACTTTTTAATCATAATTAATTTCATAAAACATTTAATTGTCTTTTCACAAATAATAGTATAATCTTACATCGTATATTTTAAAGTGTTAGTCTAAGTGTCAATTAAATTAACTGTTGAATCTTTCGTATAAAATCACAAAAAATTATTTAATTAAATTTTTATGATTTAATTTAGGGTTTTATCTTATAATTATGATCAACCATGTTAAATATGATTTATTAGAAATTAAGGTGTTACACATAGAATTCTATCGTGGTTCCTTTCAATCCATGAAGTTTGCAACTTGCATGGAATGCCACAATTGCAAAAGTCACTGCCTTCAATGACATTGGACAAATTAAAACTCCTACCACCAGAAGGGGCAAAGTTTTCCATTATAAATATTTCCATACCTAACATGGAGCAAATACACTATCAAATCAACCTAATTCTATTGCATTATTTTAAACATTTTTATCAAACACAATACTTATACTTGAGAACCATGACACTTATGCTTACTAGAGTTATCTATCAACCAATTATTTTTTTTGCATAAAACAAACTCACACGTTAAATTTTCAAAGATATAACTACTGCCACTACTAAAAAAAATAATAGGAATCCATCTCCAATACCTCTATTCATAATAACACACACTTATCGTACCATTAAAAAAAAGGTGTTAGCATATATTGTATGTATAAAAATTCTAAATATGATGTACTATCTCAATTACAAGTTACCATGCCACTTGTTTCCCTTGTCAAATTGTTGTCTTCTTTAACATAAAACTTCACAATACTTTACAAAGTTGCTCAAAAGTAGTTAAGAAACACATCTAATTTGCATCAATGTTTTTGTTTACAAAACTTCCAGACAAAGCAAGAATTAACCAATAATGATTGCAACAAGTTTTGTTAACTGCATTAAATAATAAAGGCCAAGCCAAAATAACAAAAAGTAGCAAAATTAATCTTAGATCTACGAGGTGATGCAAAATACCTTCCAAACAAATCATAAGATGATTGTCACATAATAATTGAACTACAAACACATAATGCATAATAATTAACTACATTCATTGAACGAGATGGCAACTAATGCCATTTTCAGTACACCGAAAACAAAAGAAATATCTCACTATAAAACTTATACACCACTCCAAACAACAATTTTAGGGATTGGTATTTACCTCGCAATTTTGGATCTCCCAGCTTTACAAAGAAATTTTCCTTCTCTTTTCTATTATTGTTTTCAACAGATCTCTTCTTTCATATTGTGGTTAGGGTTCGAACCTATACCAACAAATGAATGAAACCAACCAATAAAGGAGACTAGGGTTCAAACAATAGTTTCCTTCTCTTTTAACTTTCTGCCTTCCCTTATCAACATGAACAACTTATACGATTTGTTTCTGCCTTCCCAACAAATGAAGCTAATCCAACAATAAATCAAATGATAAAACCCTCCATAGGATTGAAGAAACAGATCTATTGGAAGCTCATTTGCAAATCACCATTGATGAATATTCAAGAACTCAATATACTTCAAACTCAAAAATGGAGAAGGAAAAAGATAAGGAGAAGACACCATATTCAATTGGAGATGAATGATAAGTCAATTTGCAAATTTTCCATAAAGGATTGGAGGCCTTTGATAAGAATCAAGAATGTCCATATTGAACAACTAAAGAGAGCAATGCGCAACAAAAGTTCAATCTCAATTTCATTCAAAGTTATCTTTGAAAGATGTTTTTAAAGAGTATTTACTAATGAATCATAATATGGTTGCTAAATGCTTATCAAGTCGCAAACCAAGTCCTAAGGTTTAAAAATAATGAAATTTGCACGCAAAAGTTGAGAACAGGGTGACCTTTCTGGAGTTCTGGCATTTGACACCAGTTTTAATGCCAGCTTTTGTAACGACCCACTACCACTATAGAACAACACCACTTCTTTAGTTTTTAGAGAGAATTCATTTTATAAAATATCTTATGTTTAAGTATTTCAAAATCACATATTTGTTTTTTGTTCTACCACTTTGAAGAATATCACATCAATCATCATTCCACTACAAGACAACATCACATGTATGCATATGCACACATACATATAAACATCAAAGATGAGAACCATCAGTCTTAACCAATACCACTGTTCAAATATACAAATCAAAGGATTTACTACAACTTGCAAATCAACAACAAAACCCAAAGGGGTATACAAAAACACACTCCCTATGATTGGCCTCACTATACATTATGTAAAATGAAACAAAACAACTATCCGAAAGAAACATCCAAAAAGGAGAATGTGATTCATCACATTCAATCATCTCCAACAAACAACTCCACCATCAACTCTGAGCAGTTGGATCCATTGAAGCCTCACCATCTGCTCCCACGTCAACGACGTAACCATCATAATCAAATAACAACAAGGCAAGGGTAAGCTTACATAAAAACAACATAACATGTAATCAATGAAATAACTAATAGATAAGTTCATACTCATCAATCAGGAAACAAGCATACATCATTCTCCACAATAAATATCAACCTTCACCTACTTCGAATTCAATAATTAGATTCATTATGCATGACTACAATGCAACTCAACTACACCAACAACCATGCTATGCATGTAGACACAATTCCCAAGAGATTTTTGTAACGCTGTGATTTTCTTAAGGTATGATTTAGTGGTTTAATAACTAAAAAGTGGGAATTTGATATGTAATCTAGGTGATTAAAAGAAATAAATGAATTGTTGCTATGTATGGCATGTTGTATGTGATGATGGTTGTGAGTTATTGGTTTGAAATTATAGTTTGAATTTAAGAAATTTGAGATATGTGCTTAAGCCAATTTGGATATGTTGTGAGAATGATTTTGGGGTTTTGAGAGAAAATAGTTAAGTTAGATCAGTTTTGGGACAAGGTGAGTGGCTTGGTGAGGTTTAGGCCTCAGTTGGCCAAAAGTTCATGTAACAACTCTAGAGTGCTCAGATATAAAAGGAGGAGAGGGGGGAGCCCCTCATTCTCTCATTTTCCTTCTCTCTCTTCACTTTCTCTCTTTTCTCTTCATATCTCTCTATTTCTCTCTAGAATCTCTCAAGTTAGCAAGGGTATTAGAGGATTCTAAGCTCAATTTAGTGATTGTGGTGAGAGGAAGATCAATTTGTAAAAGGTTTTGGCTTAAGACACAAGTTTCTCAAAGAACCAAAATTCAATTCAAGAACTTTTAAAGGTAAGGGAAGCTTACAAATCAGTTGTTTTGTGTTAATAACTGTTGGTATGCTGATTTCTTGCCTTATAATCGGTTGAATCTTTGTGGATGTTGTCATTTTCGTTGGTTATGGGAGAAAATGGATTTTTGGAGAAAATGTTGAGATTTGGATGAGAAATTGATAATTATGTGATGAAATGTTGGATTGATTGTATGATTTGATATGTATTAACTTGGTTGAGGTGGATTGATGTTGTTGGAACACCATTGATTCGAAAATCTATGTTATTGGGTTGAAAAGCTTGAGTTTTTTCCGTAGAAAATCGCGTTTTTTTGAAAAATTGTCACAGAGAATCGATTATAGGGATCACATAATCGATTGTCTAGAGTTCCATAAGTTGTTTTCATGATTTTGTTTTGGGAATAATCGATTATGGACTTTGATAATCGATTATCTGGGTTTCAGAAAAATTTCTTCTGATTTTGGTTCGAAAATAATCAATTATGGAAACCCATAATTGATTATCCCTGCTAAAAATGAATTCTGATGCATTTTTTCTACAGTACATAATCTGTTATTTCAGAACTGAATATACCATTTAAGATTTCACAATTTTCATGTCAAAACACTAAGTATTTTGTATATACACATATAAAAAGGCTATTATACATTTTCAAAGGTTCTATTTGAGAATGATGGAGAGTTATCCAGTTGAGATATGATTTTCTTTAAACTAAAGAAATAAAATGTTTCAAAGGTTTTGTGAATTTCAAGATTTGCCAATCTTCCAAATGGTTTTCGAAGAAAGTCTTGGTTTTGAAATTGTAGTTGATTGTTAGATTGGTTGTGAAGTGGAAGGTTGCTTAGATAGGACCTCCGCTTGTTATGTATGATATTGTTCCTCACGAGGTGGGCTGCTTAGATAGGGCCTTACCTGTTGATTTTGATTGAGGCCGATATGGTGTTGATGGTGTGAGTGGTCATGGGAGGTAGCTGACGATGGACCTCTTTGCCACTGATTGTATTGATATACATATATATGTTGTATGTTTATTGGTTGTGGTTGAGTGGTTGATGGTGTGAGTGGTCATAGGAGGTAATTGAAAATGGACCTCTTTGCCACTGGTTGTATTGATATACATATATATATGTTGTATGTTTATTGGTTGTGGTTGAGTGATTGATGGTGTGTAGTACACGCATTCATGAATAGTTGGCGGTTGAGGTAGCTGACGATAGACCTCATGTCATGGTGCGGGTAAGCATAGAAGTTGGGGTGAACGGAGCTGCGGCTCAAACGGGCCTCTAACCTAGTGCCTGGATGAGAAGTGGGGTCTGAAAACTAAGCTTAGGGGATAAGTGGATAGGAAATCCCACAGGGGACCAAGGCAGTGTAGGCCTTGTGTTGCGATATACCACCACCCACATTCACTTATCCTGACAACCATAAGCTTATCCAACTGATCAGAGTTTTGGCAATCCCTAAATGGTGTATGGCCATGGTAGGGGATAAGACCTGGCTGATCACCCGAAATGTAGAAATCTCTCGAGAATCATGTCATTCATACATTGACATTTTGGGGTTGAAGGCATGATGTGTTGTGCTGTATGTATGTATGTATGTAAACTCATTCTATGATGAAATGGGATTCCAAATTTGTATGTTGATGAAATTATTATTGTTACCTGATGTGGTTGTTGCTAGTGGTAGTAATGGTAGTGTTGTCATTGTTGCTATGATTACTTGGTAATTGTTATTATGGTTGTGTTATGTATTGGTAGCGGGGGTAGTATTGTTGTTGTTACTTGATTATTATGGCTGTTTGTAATTGTTATGATTGGTGATGGTAGTGATAGAGGTGTTGTTAATATCGTTGTTGTTATTGTGTTAAAGGTTGTTGTTGTAATGGTTGTACTAGTGTTATCATTATTATTTTAAGTAAGCTTACCCCTGCGTTGTTTGCACGTGTGGTTCGTGCCTGTGATGATTACGTCTTTGGCGTGGGAGCAAATGTTGAGTTTTTGGCAGGTTTAGCTTCACTTAGTTGGTGATGAAGCTTCATTTCAGCCAGTAGCGAGATTGAACAAGTATAAAGAATCATATTTTTGTTCTTTTCCTTAAAGGAATTGATATTCCTTATTGTTGTTTATTTCTTTTAAAATGATGTATAAAGTGACCAACTATAGGGAGTTTTGTAATTTGGATTTTTCCTTGGTATTGTATATAAATGGGCCTGTATACAGTATTTATTTCATACCTTATTTATTATAAAGACGAACTTGTGAATTGATTATTATTAAGTATATATATATATATATATAGGGGTTTGTTTGTAGTACCGTGGCGACAGAAGGTCGTTACAATTTTCAGCAATCAAGTGATCAGCCTTGTCTCATCCTTGGCTTCAACAACAACATGGCACGTTTCATTCACCATTTAGGGATTGCCAAACTCTGATCTACAAATAAGATTATGTGATTTGTTAGGATGAGTGTATGTGGGTGGTGGCTCACCGCAACTCAAGGTTTGCACTACCTTGGCCCCCTATAGAAACACCCATCCATTCATCTCCGAAGGCCCATCGACAACTGCCCCACATTTTATTGATAGCTGCCCCATGTCTTATCCAGCACTAGACTAGAGGCCCTGTCTGAGCTGTCGGCTCCAATCAGCCAACCAACTTACGTGCCTATTCGCACCACGGCATGAGGTCCATCATCAACTACCTCAACCACCAACATATGCATGCAATACATGTACAACACCAACAACATCACCTCAACATCAACAAGTCGACAAAGTTTAACAACAATACCATGTGGGCTCAATTAAGCACCACACATGGCTAATAACCGCTAAACAACTCCATGTATGCTCAATTTAACACCATATATGGTCAATAAGTAAGGGTCTATCCAAGCAACCTATACACCATAGGAAATTCAAAACAATTTCCCATCTAAAATAGGTGGATGTCCTATGCAAGTAACCTTCCACTTCAACCACATACTCAACATATACAACAAAACTCACGTTAAGATTTCTCTTTAAAACCATTTAAAACATAGATTAAAACTCAATTGGGTGTAACAAACTGCTTAAGCAAGTCACTAAGCGACCCGTATACCCGCTTAGCAAAGACCTTCTTACAAAGGGTCTACTTTTCTCCACGAGATTTCTCGCTCAGTGACCCTGGGTGTCGCTCAACAAATACCCAACTCTAAAGAGCACTTCTTTCTGTCTCTAGGAACTCTCGCTTAGCGATAATAAAGATCGCTGAGCAAATACCAACTCTAGAAAGCAATATAATTCAAAAACATTCATCTTGCCAAGCCAACACATTACTTGCTCAGCGGGAGGCCTATCACAAAAAGCACCAAAATTTCCAAAACGAGAAATCGCCCAGCAAGGCTAACCTTTACTCAACGAACCACTTCCAGACATTCTGGAATGACTGTACTCGTTCAGCGAACCACTTTATGGAAAATTTTCAAATTTCATATGAATACTCACTTTGCAAATTGAACATTCGCTTAATAGATGACTCCACTCATCCTAACTACAACAAGGTCGAGAGCACTCACTCAGCGACATCATAGGGTAGCTTAGCGAAGTTTAAGGCCAAGAGCATCACTCTACTCCTAGGGGCATTCTCATTCAGCGAGAGCCCCTATAGCTCAACGACTACTCAGAATCAGAACAAGAGGCTCTCTTCGAGAAAAACCAAAAATCCAAACTTTTATCCCTACCTACGCTCAAAATTAGTCTCACAGAGGTCAAACAACATCACCCAACATCTAATAGCAACAAATGTATCAAATTTCCCAATCATTGCAACATTTTAACAACAAATCATCAAATTCACCATTAAATCCAATTTTCATCAAAGTTTCACCACAACTCCTACAAATCACATTCCTAGCTCATTCCAAAACAATATTCTAACATAACATCCACAAATCAGACAATGAACAAGTGTGAGCTTCCTTTACCTCTTAGAGCTTCCAAAATCTAAACTTATAGAAGAGGAGAATGAGGAGGGGAGAATCCTAGAGCCAAACTTTGTAGAGAAAACTTGGTGACAACTTCACAACTTTCACACAATCTAGAGAATGGGATTAGTCTTGGAAACCTTGTTCTTCACTTGGGAATTTAAAAGAGGTGAGTTGAGAGAGTTTCAAATATTTTAAAACTTAAGAGTGACAAAATAAAAGGGGGAGAGACTTGGCGTCTTAAATGGTATATAGGCTCCCAAGGAAACTTTGGGCTCACTAAGACCCAATAGCTATTTAATAATTTTCTAAGATCCAAAACTAATCTGATGCCACTGTCCACTCACCAGACCCATACACATATCATCAACAGGAGTACTTAGCTCAGGCAACATTTTCTTCAAATTCCATAATTCAAATTAGATTTCCAAAGGCAACACAATAGAAACAAATAAACACAACATTAATTACGTTTTTATTGCATAATTAAATTTAATTGTCACTTTTAATTATTTAAATCACTAAATCACACATTATAAAAACATCTAGTGTTACAACTTTAGCGATCAAAATAACAACTAAAATTCAGTCACTAAAGCTAAATTAGTGACTGAATTTTGGTCACCAAACTACCCTAGTTTTATTTTTTTATTAACTTGACTCAAATTGATGAATCTTGGTTTCTTCTCCTTCGTGGCCATTGAATCATGCTCTTGACCTTTCCTTCCAAATCTCCTTACATTCTCTTGGTTCTAGCTCTTGTCGTGGGTTCTTTAAGTCCTTGCAATGTATCTCCAAGCTTATCTTCAAGTTCTTCCCTTGGAGCTTCAAGCTTGCTCTTGGTACCTCCTTGCAAGTCTCTTATCAACAAATGAATGAAGCCAAGCAATGAAGGAGATTAGGGTTTGAATAGAGGTTTCCTTCTCTTTCAACCTTTTGCCTTCCCTTAACAATAAATACAAAATTGAAGTGACAGGCAATACAAATGCCAAGAACTCATGCTTCCTTTCCTTCGCTAATGGCTTCCAAAGGATTTCAAAATATCGCAACTAAAGTGGTTCACAACAGAAACGCCAAGATCTCTTTCACTGGAAAAAAGCGTACTTCTTCCAACAATTTATACAGGATTCAATGGTTGACTCTTTACATTTCAATTTCGATAAAAAGAATTCATTGTGGTTTTAGGATTTCTCCATTGAAGAAGGAAAAAACAATAAAGAGATTAGTAAATTTAGAGAAGTGAAAATTAAAGAAATTATAAAAATAGACTAAGGATTACTTCACATTTTTTTAAAATTTCAGAAATTATGAGTGTCACATTTTGACTTGGCATGACATGACACTATTTGTACACATATCAATAGTTATATGAAAGGACTTCCATGTCTCCCGAACTTACTAGGCATGGAAGAAAAACCTTGAATACAAATATAAAAAAAAAAAACCTTTAATACAATTCACCCAATTAATACTTAACATATTCCCAACCCAATGAAATGTCCATTATCTAACAGAGGAAGAAAACATAGGGCATGCTCACGGTTTTCCCCACCCGTACCTCCTCCACCATGTTTTGATCCAAACAACCCATCAATTGGGAGAAAGCTAATTTAACTTAATTAAACATGTCAACTTTAAGTTTTTAAAAACATAAGTAATTAAAAAATTGGAAAAGAAAGTATTGTAGATAATAATGATATTATCTGACTCAATCAAATTAGTCAAATGTTTAACATAGAATTTGGTTTTAATAAATTGTTACTGTAAAAAATTTTAAATTGTTAATTAATTAAAAATTGCTGCTTTGGATCTAATTTTTAAAATAATTATTATAAAAGTTAATAAATTTTAATTATATCTTAATTCATGATTAGATGAAAATATAAAAGATTTTTAGATTGTAATTAATATATTTCAATTAAAGAGGAATCTTAATGTCATTCTCTCTAATACTTTTTTTTAACACTTTTTATTATTGACTAAAATATATTGAAAATCACGTGAATTTCACTTCTAAACTAAGAAAGAAAGTCATTAAATCAGATGTGAGATCCACCAAAATTTATGGTTTTTAATAAATTTCTGTTAATAATAGAGAGAGTATTAAAAAGAGAGTGTTAGAGAGAGTGATGCTTGTATTTTTCTTCAATTAAATTCTTAATATAATTTAAATAAGATAAATGTATAATGTAATCTGTAAATAGTTGTGATATTAAAAAAAGATATCAATGCCTAATATAAAAAAAATATTAAAGAAGTAAAATAAATAATAAAAACTTAGGTAAAGTTCCTATTTCGTACAACTTACGGGACCCACCTTTAAAGCCAGCCAGCCCATGTGATATGGCAGAAAAGAAAGAAAATGAGTGTACGTGTACTGATGGGTCTGCCAATGTTAAAAAATGCGTGGAGTTGCACATCTGGACACACAAAATCGGAAAGCTAAAGGACGACACCGCGTTCCATCAAAAAGATTATTCAAAGCAATAAAGCCTCTGGGTTTGCCAGCACTTGTCAATAATGCATTGAAACGAGTCGGCACCTTTTTCCAGATCGTTCGTTTTTGTCTAGAGCATCATGATATAAACTTTTAAAAAATGAGATACTTTATAATTTGGTTTAGGCTATGTTTAGATGATAATTATAGAAGAATTTGATTGAGTTTTAATGTGCAAAAATAAATTTTAATATAAAATTATAAAAGAAAAAAATGTTATTTTAAAAATAAAAATATTTTTAAGCTCTCTAAACTTTAATTCAAATATGCACTTAATAAATGAGTAGGTTATTCAACTTTTTAAGAATTTCTAATTAAATTATTAAATTAAAATAAATTGTAATTGAGCTTGTAATGTTTTTAATTATAATTTTTTTAGTTTAAAGATCTAACTTAAAATTTCAAAATATTCAGGGACCTATATATACATACATACATAAACGTTTTAATATATATACTTTTCATAAAATTTTTAATTTTAAAAAAGTATTAAAATTGTTTTCATAAACGTTTTAATATATATACTTTTCAATTAAAAGGTTTCTTAAAAAAACTTAAACAAACAATATCTTAATACAAAGTAAAAAAGATTATTTGTTTACTTGATTTAATTAATATTACCTTATATTTACCTTGATTGTTTTTATTGCTCTATTTAAGCCAAACTAGTTTCATTTACATTTTGCTGCCAACCCCGACTTGTTCAGTCTTTCTTGAAACTTTGTTACTCTCATACATGGCTCGCTCTGTGCCTTTGGTTTCAACCATTTTTTTCTTGCTTCTGCTTCTGGTGGCCACTGGTAGGTCTTTCTTCACTCTTAATACCCACATTTCCGTTTTTCTTTTATTGTGATCTTAGTTTACAAGCCGTTAGCTAGTGTATTCTTGCACCTATTTCATACGCACTTGTGTTGCTTAACATAATCGACCACTCGTGTGTAATATTTATCTTGATCAAACTTATAGCGTGGTTACCTTATACCACCAAGTGTTTAATATTTATCTTGAACTGACTATGTTAAGGTTCAGTTAGATTTACTTATATTTTATATAAACTTTTTTAATTATAAAATCGTGTTGTGAAGACTTTTTTATTATAAAAATGTTGAACTATATAGGTGTTTTAAATGAAAAAACTTTTAAAAAGTTAAGATCCGTAAGTTCATTTTAATTTATGTTAAAAATTTGTTTGATTTTATCTTTTATTTTATTTTATTTTTCTCTGTTTGAGTGTTTGTTAAAAGGTTATTCAAATTAGCTTCAAGTGCGGTATATCAACTTGATGGTGTTTTCTTGTGTTGCTTCATGACTTGAGCAGAGATGGGGCCAACAATGATGGTAGAAGCAAGAACTTGCGAGTCTCAGAGCCACCGCTTCAAGGGACCATGTTTGAGTGACACCAACTGTGGTTCTGTTTGTCGAACCGAACGTTTCACTGGAGGGCATTGCCGTGGCTTCCGTCGCAGATGCTTCTGCACCAAACATTGTTAAAAAATTAAGAGTGCTTTAATTAACTCTATAGAAGATGATAGATCTATCATCTTTCTACTCGTGTTGTTAAACACCTTGTGTTTGAGAATAAGGTTACCCATTCTACTATGGGTTTCTTTGCTTGTCTCTTATTTTATCTAGTTAGATCTTTCTATGATACGAGTGAGTGTGAAGGAATAGTGTGATCTGTGTTCTTAATTTTATATTATTCTAGTAAATTTTATTTCTGTCACAACTTTTTATATTCTTTTTTGTTTGTTTGTTTGGCAAAAAAATATATATATTTATTAGAAGGAAACAATACTTATTTCTAATGGCATGCTTCGAGATTTTATAATAACAATGAAAAGGAAAGATCGTCAAGAAAAATTAAATACATTTTACGACATCTCTAATGGGCACTCTATTTTATTTTTAACACATATTTTTAGGTTTTATTATGGAACAACGTATTTAAGAATTTTATTTTTATTCTAATAATGAAACAATTTAAGAATTTAAAAATTAAAATGAGCCTTACATATTATTGTATACTTTTATATTTTTGTACTACAAGATAATGTTTTAATGTTAAAAACTGATTTCCATATAAAAATCGTTATTAAACCGTATCTTGTAACTCAATTTTCTCCAACATAAACTTAAACTAGTCCATTAACCCCTTTGCACGGATGAATTATGTGTGGAAAATAATACTAACTCTATTTCAAATTTGATTGCTGTTTTAGCATTCAAAAAATATTTCATATTAATTGACATTTTCACATTTCAATAAAATATTATAACTTCTATTCAATTTTGCCCCTTAATAATACTATTGTCTTGAAATACTTAATAATGCATTTATAAAAATTAAGAAAGAGAGTAAAGATCTTTTAGTAAAAGTGACCCCTAATAAATACAATTGTCTACGAGTAATTGCATGTCTTAAAGGTCAATCAATATGAAATAGAGAGAGTAATTTTTAGTATTTATAAGAATTTCTTGTAAATTATTTTCAATCATAAAATTCAAAATGTGAAGACATTCAAATAAGTCTATTTTTAAACTCATTTCCAAATATAAAACTTCTAAACAAAGTTGAGAATTTAGATGTAAGATGAATCCTGAAATCATAAACTTATTTCCTAAACTCATACCTAGGAATCATAATTTCTAGGAATCATGAATTCTGGGAATCATAATTTATGGGAATAGTTAAAATATTTTTTTGTTAGTCATAAATATTCTTGAGAATGTTTACACATGTTTCCTAAGAATTAAAGATTTTCACGTTTGGTTACAATACAACTTTCCTAAGTATATAAGTGTTTTTTTACAAAAATATCCTATTGAAAGAACTTCATTAGATATATTTCTTTACTAAAATCTTATTAAAAAAAATTACATGGAATTATAATTCCAAAATCCTTTTTTAAAAAAAACCCAATTACTTATTTAAGACAATAAAAATTTAACTACAAATATAAAAAGTGTAGATAAATTTATATTATCTCATTCAATTTAAAAGGATAAAAACATAACTTTATATACATAAAAATAGTAAAGTAAATTACACCGACACTGTGAGTTTTTTTCAAATTGCACATAATTTTCTTATTTTTTTTAACGTTTACAACAACTTCCCTTAAGAGTACACAATGTAATATTTTTCAAATAATTAAGGGGGTTAGTATAAGGATAGAAAAAGGAAAGATATTGTATATAATCTGAAAAAATCTCAGAGAGTGTCAATATAATTTACTCAAAATACTATCAACACTATTTATAATATTATATATATAATAGTATCTTTTAAAAAAGAAAAAAATAGTAAGCTTTGATTACTTATTATATATATATAATATTATTTTTTAAAAAGAAAAAAAAATAAAGTGTCGATTACTTATTATATGTACATATACATTATATATATAAATAGCTTATATAGGGAAAAGAGAAATCATTATTCCAGCGGCACGAGAATTCGTCAACGGTAGTCGACAAATGATAACAATGGAGGTTGGCATATGATTCTCAATTTTAATCAGATCTTTGATCAATTTATATAATAACAAAGGATATCGGTAACAGTAGTGTTAAGGTAAATTAAAATTGCAATTAGACATTATCAAATCCAGCCTAACAGTACAAACCAATCTCCAAAAATAATAATGAAACTAAATTTCATAGAAAAAATAAAAGAAGATTTACATGAGACCTGTGAGAAACCCAACGAAATTATTGTCTCCTTCCTAGTTCCTAGTATTTGAAAAATAGACAATAAAGATTAGAAATTTTGAATGATAATAAACCTTAAATAGGGATTTGTATTAAAAAAAAAAGGATATTATAATCTTTTTACATAATTAAAACTTTTCTTTTAATTTCGAAAAAGGTAGATTCCTTACCTCTCGTAGAAATAATTTTGCGAAAAAATAGGTTCAAAAATTAGATGTATGAGTGTAGACCAATGTTATAAAAACTGGCTCGGACCGGCTTGTCGGACCGGTCCGACCGGAAAACGGATGCACAACTGGTCCGAGCCAGTGATTGAACCAGATATGCTATCAACCCAGTTTGACTCGGTGGGTCAACCAGTCGAATCGGTGAACCGGCCGGTCGAACCAGTGGTTGAATCGGTGAACCGGCTGGTCGAACCAGTGAACCAGCGGTTGAACCGGTCAATTGATTTGTACCAATTCAAAATAATTATTTTTTTAAAGTGTTAAACGACTTCGTTTTAACTATAAATATTGAAAAAAAAAATTTGACTTATAATATAATTTACATATTTTAAAATATTTATTTACTAATGATAATAATCACCAAAATCATAAATGCAGGTATGCGTATGACATAAATGTCTCTTGTATTAACATGAATGCATAACCTTCAGTCACTTGTTCTTGTTTGTTTGCCCTTAATGCGTAACCTCTAGTCCTTTTACCCCCATCTTAAATATAATTGTTGGTTGTTTATTTATTTATGGGTTACACATGACCATTAAAATTTAATTTAATAAATTTTATAGGTATGAAATTTACATGTCATGAATACTTTCAAATTTTTTAATAGAGACCGAGTCATGCAGTTCAATTAGTGACCCTCTGATTCGACCATTGACCCAATGACTTAGTGCCTTGATCGAGTCGACGACCGATCCGAGTTTTATAACAATGGTGTAGACAATAGACACACACAACAATGATCCACAACACAATTGACCGACCCTAGATATGCTCTTAGTTAACAATAATTGACTAGAGATGCTCTACTTGGCAATAATTGATTGTACGGATTGGACCAGCCCTCATTATTATGACACCAGAGCTGGAGATAGAATTAATACTTGCAGCTTTGGAATCCGAGGCGACACTTACCGACACTCCGTGATATCCATTTTTTAATATTAAAAAATTGGGTATGTGATGATTTCTTAAAATTTACTTGAATTTTTAAATAAATATTTATAATTTAATTTTTAATTCTTTATTCATTAATAGTTGTTAATACATTTTGAATTTTAATTAAATTAGAGAAATTTATTGAAAAGTGGTAATAACATATTTGATAAATAAATTAATTAAACAGATCGGTATAATCATTTAAAATTTTAAATTTTTTGTAATGTTACTGACGATAACGATTATTTATTCTCAAAAAAAAAAAAAAAAACTAATCCACCAAACCCATGTTTCCTATTACTTTGTCCCAGATTACATCATCCTATCACAACCATGTCTGCCAACTCAGCCAGAAAGAAACGGTGGATTTGGCTTCTTCATTTATACTTTGTTTGAATAAAGAGAGAGATAGAGAAGAAATAAATAAGAAAAAAGAGAGAATAAATAAAAAATAGGGAACTTTAAAGGTATTTGAATTGAAAAAGGTAGAAGAGGAACAAAAATTATTATTTTTTTCTATTTGTTTGGTTAGATAAGAAAGTGAAAAAAAAAGTTATTGTAAAAATATTTTTACCCTTAGTATATATATGTGTGTGTATATATGTAATATAATATAATATTTTTTAAAATAATATAATATAATTTTTTGAAAAGCCAAAAGAAAATATTATCATACCAAAAATAAAACTTTCCTTTGCCTATTTTCCCATGTGGAATTACCTTATTCTATGTTTAATTCAGTTTAAGTATGGAAACAAAATAATTTTTAACCAATATATATATATATAGGAGATGTATATAGTGAAATAGCTTTTTTTATATGAGAGTGAGAAGAATGAATATTGACCATTAGATATTGTCATGAATAGTCAAGATGAAAATATTTAAAGTCATGTGAGTTTTTTAAAAGGTCACATGACTTTTTAAATGGTCATGTAACATTAAATCATGACCATCCATATATGGTTGTATGGTCTAGATTTACTCTTCTCACTCTCATATAAATATAACCCTCTTACTAGATATGCCCCTTATATATATATATAGGAGTTTGCTAATGTATACATTTATTTTTTAGTTAGAGTACATTAGAAAGTTATATCGTAGGCGTGTTTTACGATACATTGTAGTTATAGTTTGTTAACATATTCTAACTAAAAAATAAGTACGTGTACATTAGCAAATTTTACAAATATTTGTTAATGTACACACACTTATTTTTCAGTTAGAATACATTAACAAGCTATGTTATAATGTATTTTAAGATAAATTATAGTTATAACTTGTTAATATATATATATATATATATATATATATATATATATATATATATATTGGGATGAAACAGATTTGCATCTATATACCAAACAGTTTTTCGTATATTATCTGCAATGTGTGCTCTTTCATATGATTAATATATTATTGATTTGCCTTTCAAAGAAAATATATAACAGCTATTATAAAAGAAGCGTAGGACTTTAGTGGCACAAATTGCAATACAAAACGTGAAATAGAAAAAAAATAAAAAATAAACTAAGGTTAGTTCTGTAAATTTATTTTATACTCTCTTCATTTCCACCATTTTCTTCTTACAAGAGAGGAGATTTTATTTTTAAGTGAGTCTCACATTAATTTTTTTCTCTGTCCTATTTTTCTTCCTAACCAAACAATAGAAAATCACTTTTTTTCTCTACTTCTCTCTTCTCATTTTCTCTCTATCAAACCAGATATCTATTTTTTAATATTAAAAATTGGGTATTTTATGATTTCTTAAAATTTTACTTGAATTTTTAAATAAATATTTATAATTTAATTTTTAATTCTTTATTCATTAATAGTTGTTAATACATTTTGAATTTTAATTAAATTAGAGAAATTTATTGAAAAGTTGTAATAACATATTTAATTAGTAGATTAATTAAATAGATCGGTATAAATCATTTAAAATTTTAAATTTTTTGTAATGTTAAAGACGACAGCAATTATCTATTCTCCAAAAAAAAAAAAGAGATTATAGAGCTGTTTAAAAAGTCTTGAAAGCATAATTACTTCCTGAAAAAGTAAATTATAAAATATCTAAAACTCAGCATAATTATAAAATTTATAGAATAATTATTTGATAAAATTTACAAAATGTACCAATGTTTTTAAAATCGGACTAGTCATTGAACCGATTAAGACACTGATTCAAGATTTAATGGTTCAACCATGGTCAAACCGGTATTAATAAAATAATAATAATAACTAAATAATACATAAAATAATATTAAAAAAATACTACTATAACTTTATAATACTAAAAATTAAAAACAAAACATAATTTTATAGGTTCTTTACATTTACAATACCTACAAAAGTACAAATTAAATATGTTATGATACTTAAGTATAAGTTTTAACTAAACATCAACATTTTATTAATAAAACAAGTTTATATTTAAAATAAAAAAGGAAATGATAAATATTTTAGGTTAGTTTTTATTTTTTTAAGAAAAAATCAAAATAATGTTGTATTAAGTATTTTTCTTTGATCCGCTGTGAACCATTTTTTAGCTGATTTTGACTGATTTTACTGATTTTTAACCGATTTTTTGATTTTTTAACTAATTTTTTGATTCTTTGACCTATTTTTTATTTCAAGCAAGTTTTATGATTTATTTAAACTGATCAAATAATTAATTCACCAATTTTTCAATCTGACTAACCAATTCAGTTCGGTTTTTCGAACATATGAAAAACAGTGGGGGGAAAAGAACGAGAAGAATAACCCTACCAAAGATTTTTCGCATGTCTGGGGATGATTTGCCACGTTTGGAACTAACCAACCTTTATTAAAAAAAAAAGAACTAATCCACCAAACCCACGTTTCCTATTACGGACAAAGTAATACATTATCCTATCACATCCATGTCCGCCAACTCACCCAGAATGAGACGGTTGGATTTGGCTTCTTCATTTATTGTGCTTTAGTGCAAGCCAATAATGACTTATGACTCGAGTGTGCTTTTGAATTTTGTATTTTTCATTTTGGCATTTAAAAGTTATTTAAATTTTGAATAATTTAAATTGGGTCAAGTAAATTTTATTTAAGGGACAATTTTTTTACATCATTTATTTTTTATTTATAAGATTCTAATTTTAAGGTTTAATAATTAATAATGGTAAAAATTTTCATAAATTAATATTGGAAGAATTTATGTTAAAATTTATATCTAAAATGATATTTTTAAAATGAATTCAGTATTTGATTTAATTAAATAGGAAAGTAACACGTTATTTCGTTTGAGAAAACATTTTGTCTCGTTTTCTATTTTTATTTTTAATTAACAAATATTATGTTGTTTTCATTTTATTTCTTATTTTTAAAGGTTTGAATAGTTAGGCAACAGTGAAATAAATTTATTTTATTTTCTGTTTTCACTTTTTTTACAAATTTTTGAAAATAGAAAACAAAGTGAAGACAGTGTGACGTTTTTATAATTAAAAGTAAAAACATAAAATAAAAGCAAAAAATGTTTTCTCAAATAAAATGGCCATTAAAATTATTTTTAAATTATTGTATATGGTATATTTTTAAAAATATAATGAAATGTGATACATGATAAAATAAAATAATTTTTAAATTATTATTAATACATAAAAATTGTATATTTTTACAAATTTGATGAATCTCACTTAAAATTAATTCCATCTGTAAAAAAATTATATTTTGTAATTTAACTAAAATTAATTTCATTCATCATAAAATTAATTTTAATCACGCAAAAGACTAACTAAACAACATAAAATATTGTGTACTCTCATTTTTATTGATGAAAAATTAATGAGGGGTGACAAAGGATTAAATTAGACTAGACTTTATCTTAAATAGGCTTAATTTATTTCATAAATCTAATGTTTGAGTTTGACTTATTCATATTTTATTAAGACAAGACTTACCTTTTTTAAAAGTATAATTTAACTTAAAAACCTATTTTTAAAAGCTTACTTTATAGTAAGAATTTTTTAGTAATTAATAGATCTAAGTCTTTAAATAAATTAATAAGTATAAAATCTCAAAAATTAAAATTTCATACAATAACAATAATCATAATAATAATAATAATAATAATATAATAATAATAATAATAATAATAAATACTACTTGAAAATGTTTAATTTATTAATATTTATTAACCAAACATAAATCATGGATCATGTACTCAAATTAAACTAGTTTTTAATATAAATTGCAAAACTGAAAACTCTTTACTGTCTCCATCATCTCCTCCTTAAATTCAAAACCTCCATCTCCCTCCCGTTCCCTTCATATCCCTATCCCCTCATTCTTCCTCTCCCTCTATTTTTTCTAATCCCTCTACACTCTAGGTTGTTGATTTGAGGGACGTGATTGTTATAAGGATGTAACAGGGGTGACGACAGTTACTACAAGGATGATGCCACCGATGAATGTAACAACTCATTGTCACTACAGGATACTAAACACCGAAATTGTGGAATTTTCCAATTTTAAGAAAACTCTTTGTTTAAGTTATTATAAAAATGCATGTGAATTTTTCGTGTTTTCAAGACAAACCATTATACGTCAAGTGAAATATCCAACATCACAAGAAAGTAAATACTAGATTAACCATACATTAGTTAAGAAATATTTTGTCAAGTGCCCGAGAGAATTACAAACCATAACCAAAGCATTTCAAAATATACTATGTTACCATCAAACATACATCTCAATAGATGTATAAACAAAACGAGAGTAGGAGAAATCTAATACAAACTAAACTCCCTATCTAGCCATACCTACACACACTACACTCCTAATGCTAACAGTGAGGAGATGTGGATGCGACATCATTGTCTTTCTCTTTGACCCTATCAATAGCATTTTATGAATGTCTTCCTCCCTTAAACATTGCCGATAAGTGAACGCTCAGCCAATAACTCGCATAAGTCAAGGTGGAACTCACTATGTCTCACCCATTAACTCACTGAAGTCTATGGAAACAAATATCGAAATAAAAGATATAATAACACTGACGAGAACGTATCGTATGATCAGGACCTCATTAAAATGAGCTTTTTGGGAATCCTAATCAATTTTGCATCTACCACCATATCCTATAGTGGCATATGTAACACCCCAAATTATTTAAATATAGTAATAATAATTTTATGTAACTTTTCCTATTCTTGAAAATACGAAGTGATTTTTTTTACATCACGAATAATACATACATAAAAATTTAAAATACAACATTACAATTTCCTAAAGCTGGTTATACTAAAAAAAAATAAACTTTACTCATACAGAATTAAAGTGGTAGAGAGTTGCCACCAAAAATGTGAGAAGATCCTACCAAGCTCCTGCTGTGTTATATTGATGTCGTCTTCTGCCATCTATGGGGTGGGGGAAGCACACAACAAACAATAGGCATGAAGAAAAAGAAAACAACACACAAACAAATGAAGAGGGAGTGAGGCTCTAACTTAAGACATCCATGTGGTAATAAGAATCCATGGGGCCTAATCTAACAAACGATCACAATGAAAGATAATAAATCAAGAAACTCATATTATATCATAGATAATAATTAATCAAATGCAATGCATGAATGCTAACTCATGATCAAACATAATGGATGGATATATAGGTGATGACTCATCTCCATGGAGGACTTTCCAACAATAGAGTAGCAAGATCAGAAGCTCATACTCCATCGACCAAAGCATGCTAAATCAATATCAATAGTCACCTAATCTAGAATGGGAATATCATTAGGTGATTCACCAACCAAAGCTAGAATGCGAATAACCTTTGGTGGTAACAAGTATGCGGCAATACTCTCCAATGATCATGGATAAATTGTAATGACTTGTTAGGAATGTTAGTGCGCAAATTGCTTTAACCATGACATAGAATGGGGACCCTCTGGCCCTTTGTGGGATGACATGCACCGAACATCCTTGAGGTCTCCTTGGCCTCCACTACAAGATTTTCACCCTATCACAGGGTGTAGCTACTTTGAGACATTGGGTTTGACAACAATGATATGATTATAATCCATCTTATTAGAGTTAATATCAATTAAATATTTCAACAGAAGGTCTCAACTTCCCTCAGTACAAATTTTCAATTTGCCAACACTAGGCTTCACAACAAATCCTCGTAATTAGAGGTTAAAATTCAATAATTTCACTCGATATAAACTCTAATATAAAAGACTAATCATTGTACACATGACAGTATATTCAATATTCATTCAATGAAGTTAATTACAACAATAGTAAAAAGCTAAATCTAACTACAAGTTATTTCACTCTATACTCTCATCCCTCCTTACTTTCACTCACCTCTTAAGGGTTAATATTCAATAATTGATTCACACGTTTTATTAAATTTTATGAGAAGAAATTATCCTAATTAAAATATTTTAGAATATTCTCTTTTAAATTTTATGGAGAAAATCACCTCACACTCAATTTCACTTACATGATATTTCCTCATTAATTGCTATTATTATTATTATTATTATTATTCATATTTTATGATTATTTTTGACATTATTAATCTTTTAGTTTATTTATCATTCGGTTGCATGTTTTATTATTATTATTATTATTATTATTATTATTCATATTTTATGATTATTTTTGACATTATTAATCTTTTAGTTTATTTATCATTCGGTTGCATGTTTTATTATTATTATTATTCTAAGATTTCATATTGGGTTCTAATTGTCCAACGTAAATGGGGTTTTTTACCAAAAAAAAAAAAAACATTATTTCCCAAAATACACTAATTTACTGTTCATGTTGAAACGCCCCCCCAGGAGCCGACTTCTCACCCCCATTTTTTTTTTCAAACCTGTTGGGAATTCGAGTCCCCAGGACCTGACTTCTCAATGGGTTTTTTTTTTTTTTTACTTTTGTTAAATATAAATTTAATTTAATTATTATTATAATTATAGGTTAAATAATACATTTAGCAGTTAATTAAAATAATTATACCTGACCAAAAATATTAAATATTAGATAATTGTATTAAACTAGTTGTTATTTTTGGAAAATTAAAATAATATTTATTTTTAGTTTTACTAATGTGGTAATTTTATGGAAAAATGAAATTGTGGTTAAATAAGCAAATGATTTAAAAAAAACACAGGAAGAATTAAATTAATAATTAATAAAAGTTACATCGGATTAAAAATCATTGGGCTGCCTTGACGTTTCAGCACGGTTAGGACATTTACTTTTGGTATGTCATGGTGTACGACATGCTGAACATCTTTTTAGTTGACCCCTTTCTCTGAGGTCCATCTCAGTACGTATTCGAGTCAATTTCGGGCGTCCACTGATATTTCTATGCATAGTGGAATTGTGGGACAATTCTGATTCGTCATATGTTGGCCACAACCCTTTATTGGGCAACATGTGGAACCTTCTGCTATAGACGTTAGATACATATTCCAACGTGTACACCGGACTCATATATTGCATGTAGTCATGGTGAATTTGGTTACAAGCAGCAACGACATGTGCACATGGGATGTGTAGTTTTTGGAACTTTCCACATTCACATTGTTGCTGTTCTAATCTAACACCAAAATGCCCTGTAGGTTGCCCTTCTAATGGGTTAATCAACTCATGCACCCAAAATGTTGAACCATCTTGATTGAAGTCCTTCACGTAGTGCATGTTCGCCTTTGTTGTTGCATCTTGTACGGTCTTGTTAAGAATCTCTGTATATTTTTTGCCAGAGTTTATCATCGCCATCGCTTCCCTCCCTCTTCTGACGAACAATTTATTATGTAACGCCTGGCCGCTTTCAGGATGAGTGACTGTTCCCATAAACCAACACAAGACTTTTCAGCGTGCTTTGTCCTCGCTCACACGCTTCCTAGAAAACTTCCCAAGAGGTCACCCATCCCTAAATTGCTCCATGTCAAGCATGCTTAATTGTGGAGTTCTTAAGTGATAAGCTACCGAAAAGTAGATGCATCTTGTTGGTATAGGTATCATTTATTAATTCCTTTAAGCTATCCTCAATTGTACAGTCTCATACCTGCACAGCCTCTGAATCCCTCTCATTCTGGTGTGTATTCAATTCATTCATGTACCCCTCCCGTTGGAAGCCTCCTAGGAGTCGCTCTTTGTCCGTGCCTTTTCTCTTTTGCACCGACGATCACTCCCTGGCCTCGTCAGCACCCGGGATGTTACACATTACACCTAAAGTATGTTGCTTTGACCAATGCTGAAATGGGTAGGTTTCTTATTTTTTTAAGTATTGAGTTGATTGCCTCCACAAGATTGGTGGTCATATATCCCCAACGTTGCCTTCCATCCCATGCGAGAGTCCATTTTGGCCTTGGGATTTGATCGAGCCATTGCGTGGCTCCTAGATGCACGTGACGAAGATTGTTGTAGTAGTAGAAAAAGTTTCTCTCCGTTATGGTATATGCTGAGGAGTTGGAATGAAGGATTGTCAGTAATGTTATGATCAGAATATTAAAAAAAATAAAATTAACATGTATGCAATACGTACCCATATTTGCAACTTGTTTCTTTTGATCAACATTCTTAAAGTGCCTGATGAAATTTTGTGCGATGTGTCGAATGCAAAATACATGCATTGAATCTTGTTCTATCCGACCACTCCCCCGTCGTGCGAAGGCACTATTTATCGCTTTATGCCTGTTTGATATTAGGCATAGACCATGTTGGGGTGTGGCGTACTTTCTTAAGTACTTGAGGAAGAAGAACCAAGCATCTGTTGTCTCCCCTCAACTATGGCAAAGGCTATCGGAAGAATATGGTTGTTCCCATCCTGTGCAACTGCCACCAAAGGAGTACCTCTGTACTTTCCATACAACCAAGTGCCATCGACCTAGACTATGGGCTTACAGTAGGAAAACCCATGGATGCATGGTTTAAAACTCCAAAAAAGACGATGGAAAACGTTAATGTCACCATCTTGGTTGTTACATGGCAAGGTCTGCATCGTAACAATCGTCCCAGGATTAGTCATTTGGATTACCTGGAGTAGTTATGGTAAATCCTTGTATGACTGCTCCCAATTGCCGTAGATTGTTCCTATAGCCTTTTGCTTTCCCAACCACGCTTTTTTGTAAGAGGTGGTCAACCGCTTAGTTGTTTTTATGTGCTCAATCAACAATGGCACCGAGATCGAGGGATCATTTCTAACCAGTGCCTCGATCTCTTTACCGATCATCGTTGACGTTAGTTGACGATGATCTTGAGACAACATTGGTGACGCACATGTATGGGGTCCTTGTAGTTTTCTGATCTCCCATTGTCTACAAACCTTGCCATATGCTACTCTACACCTCCATGCGCAACCTTCAACACAACATTTTGCAACAAATAATTGTTGGTCAGAACTTACAACTTTGAAGTCCACATGGTTCCTGATGTGATGCTCCCTAATTGTAGACAAGCATGATTCTTTGTCATGGAACCGCATCCCAACGTAAAGGAATCCAGGTGCTACACATGAAATGCCTTCACGATCCAAGACGTGTATAAATTCTGCATCGTCTTCTGTTGCGTCCAGTCTGAAAGCATGCATGTGTGGGGGCGGATTGTAAGCATTCTTGGTTGTTGAGGGGCCTACGTCTTGTTGGTGGTTGTCATCTTCATCATCGTTATTGTTCACATGGTGTTTCAGTAGGTCTTCTTCGTTATCACTAAAAGGCCAACATATTCGTCATGTGGACCAGCCTTAGCATCGTCAACTTGTTTTGGCTCGTTAGGTTGGGATGGTGGTTGTTCGATGTATAGAGGTGTTGATAGTAGTTGGGTGAAAGAAGAGGTGGCTAGCGCAAGTTCAGAAAATTTAAACTGCATGCTATTTAAATCAAATGAATGGGCATATAGTGGGAATAGGGTAGAAGAGGGGGCTGTCTCCCATTCATTTTGGTGGGTATACTGTTGGTTAAGATCAAATGTTGTTGCATGCGACGATGTGGGAAATGCATGTGATGATGTAGGGAAGAAAGCATTGTCAGGTTCAGGATATGTTGTAGAGGGTGTGTCCTCCAATGTGACATGGAGCTCTATGCATCCAAGTGTCTTGTATTGGGTAGAAATTGTGAACATACTGTGGACGTCCTCATCCTCGGAAAGTTTGACAGCCTCATAATGTAGAACTCCTTTGCCAACACATAAAGAACATCGATGAAAGATACTATCAACCGTTGTTGTTGGTTGAAGTTTGAGCTTCTGCTGGATTCTTCGCTTTAAGGTCTCAAGTGAATGGCCTCTCTTGGTGGTGAGGATGACTGGGTTTGGGCATTCAAACTTTGCCCCCTCCTTGGATCGAGTCATCTGGTCGTTGTAGTAGATAATAAGATTCAAGTTGGATGAAGTCATGGCGAAGGTAGAGAGTTTAAGCTTTTTGGCTGAGAATGGATGTGGAGTGAGGATATGTTTCTAGTTTGTAAACTAAAGTTGAGTCGTGGTCTATATATAGACATGGAGAAGGATTGAATCTAGACCATTGGCTTCGTGAATACAATTTGGGTCGTTCATTTTTTTAGACTGACGCAAAGTAAGGAATCTCTAACGCACTGACGCAAAGTAAGGATTCCTTGACACAAAGTAAGAATTCCCTGACGTACTGACAGAAAGTAAGGAATCTCTGACGCACTAATGCAAAGTAAAGATTCCCTGACGAAAGTAAGGATTCTCTGATGCACTAATGCAAAGTAAGGATTCTTTGACGCACTGACACAAAGTAAGGGGTCGCTGACGCAAAGTAAGGATTCCTTGATGCATTGATGCAAAGTAAGGATTCCCTGATGCAACGAAATCAACAACTAATATCGCAAGTGCACTTCTATAAATACATTACATGACTATCTCCCATATACACGTACCTTCACTTTATTGCATTAAGAGTAACTCCTTCTAAAAACCTTTCTTCCTTCACTTATTTTACTATTTTTTCCTCAGAAAAACATGGATTTAGAACTTGCGTTTGTGCACTTCAACAGTCATATGACAACAACTTTTGAAGGCGTCTACTTTCAGTCTCTTGATCCTAAGTCATTTAGGATACCTCATGGCATCACATTTGTTGGCCTCTAACAAAAAATAATAGAAACGATCGCGTTTACTGGATATAAAAGGGTCGTTGACATTTATTATCGATGCCCTACAAGTATAGGGGATTGTTGTGTTGTATACAATGCTATGAAAGTTTGAAACGATGCCGATTTAGCTGACATGTTATTGATTTTCTTCCAACATAGACATGTTAGACCTATCGAGTTTTATGTTACGCTGGCGAGATCTGTTGACGAGATAATGGTGAGCCTGAGGCAACCTAGATCGGTGGACCAAATCATGGTGTGCTTGATGCAACCACGGACATCAACCAACCATAACGAGGAGACCACTGCCAACTTGTCTGAACCATAATTAATGTTATTGTTGCCCTTTGTCAACTGCTTTCAATAAACTGCATCGAAGTAGAACATGCCCTATTCAGTTCATCAATGTTGTTGTTGTCTTATGTCTACCATTTTCAATTCTACGCATCCATGTACAAGTTGCTCTATTCATTTCATCAATGTTATTGTTTTCTTGTTGTCTCTGTTTATGGCTTAAATTGTGTTAAAAAATTTAGCAAAACAATACTAATAACAATATTAATGTATAACACAACTAAACAAAACATTTCATTAAATTATAACACTTCGATACATGTGATTCATGTTCGCAAAGTGGTCTTATCAAATTTTCTCATCTTTCGTATAACGTGATCCAAGATTCATGGTTTCATCAAGATATTCTGACAAGCCATCCCACAACCATGAGCTTGACGGATGGGACTATGGTTGGTTAGATACCTGCGTTTGCTGATCCTCGATAGTCGTGTATAACTCAACGAACGTGAGGTTAGGCACTTCAGCAAATATAGCAAACATTGTGTGTACATCCTCATCTTCTTTAAGTTTACACGCCCTATATTGAAAACAATCGCCCAAAAAGGATATTGGACAACAGAAATGGAGGTGCGCCACCAATTTTCCATCCCCTGGTCTAATCTTATTTTGAATGGCTTGCTTTAACACATCAAGTGTCACACTTGTGTTGACTTGGAGTATCTTCGGATCATTACTGACAAAGGTTGACCCATGCTTAGTTTTTCTCATCTCCCCATTGTAATATACAAAAGCAAATACAAGTCTAGATGCCATGGCTAGGGTACGGCTTAAGGTTTAGACTTAGGGTGATAGTTGAGATGATACATGTGTTGTCAAATTTAACATCCACACATGTTACATTTATACACTGTCTACCCGATCCAAACATTTATAATTGTGTTGGCAGAAAAAGCAACGGTCATGATCGCATTAACAGAATTGACGATCCAGATCGCCTCGATCCAAATGCGTTCACTGTTCATCCGTCAAGGAATCTTGCAAGGTCTTGTCCCCTTCGTCAGGAAAAAGCAATGATCGTGATCGCACCAATGGAATCGACGATCTAGATCGCCCCGATCCAAATGCGTTCACTGTTCATCCATCAGGGAATCCTGCAGGGTCTTGTCCCTTTGGGCAGAAAAAGCAACGGTCGTGATTGCACTGACAAAACCAATGATCTAGATTGCCCTGATCCAAATGCGTTCACTATTCATTCGTTAGGGAATCCTGTAGGGTCTCGTCTTTTGCGTCAGTAATTATTCAATGGTCGAGATCGCATCGATAGAATCAACGATCTAGATAGTCCATACACTTTTATAAATAGAAAACCTCTGATGGTCCCAGATAAACACACTAAACTTAAGTAGTTCATAGTCATCCTTTCATTTCGTAACATACAAATAACTTCGACCATGGAACTGCACCCTTGCTTTGGAAACAACACATACACAGATTTGCACACATACCTGATCTAGTAAGTTCAGATCAAATGTTAATTACATGAATCTTCTCTACACTTTCTTAATCATGTTGTAGTAATAAATACAATTTTGCCATGTGTAGGACACAAAACAAGATCTAATCGAATCATATTGTCATTTAATGCCCCCTCCACATTCGTTAATAAAACCATTGTTGGAGCGAGCTGGGTTTTCCCAGATCGCAAAGATGAGACATTTCAAGGTTGATCATTCTTTGATAACTGCTTTAGTAGAGTGGTGGAAACCTGAATCACACACGTTCTATCTTCCAGTTGGTGAGTGCATAATAACTTTGGAAGATGTGGCGCTCAAACTAGGGCTAAGGGTCGATGGAAAATCGGTTACTGGCCCAACATATTTCGATTGGGAAGAAATGTGCGAGACATATTTGGGTGTTGTTCCTCCAAAAGGGATAGCACTAAAAGGATCAACAATCAAACTTAAATGGTTGCGAGATAATATGATGCCTCTACCTGCAGAACCAATACATGAACAGTTATAAGCCCATTGTAGAGCCTACATTTTAGGCTTGATTGAGGGGGGGGGGGGAGGCGTATTAATGCCTGACAAATTTGGCAACAGAGTTCATCTAATGTATCTACCATTATTGGCAGATCTTGACCATGCTGCACGTTACAATTAGGGTTCAGCTTGTTTAGTAACTTTGTATAGAGAAATGTGTAGGGCTGTTTATTCGAATTCTAAAACTATGGGCGAGTGTGCATCATTGTTGCAATCTTGGGCATGGTATTGCATGCCATTCATTGCACCCCAAGTTAATTGTCAACCAAAATATCCACTTGTTTTCAGGTAAATAAAAAATTCAAACTAAAGTGTACCTACCTATCCACTAATTCTACTAACATTAAATGTCTTTTACTAGATGGAGTGGCAAAGGATTACAATTTACAGGAACCCCTCATGGCAATATTATAGGACACAGATCAAGAATCGATCACATGCAATTTGAACAGGTTATTATATATACTAAATTATCCTTTGTCATACATGTATTATCAATTTACTAACCATGCTTATGTTTGCAGTTCCTATGAATGCCATACAGAGGGTGTAAGACATTTATGCCACCACAGGCATTCCAAGATTCCAAAATGTGGAGTGCCTGTATTGTTTTAATTTGTTTTTTTATTATAGAATGGCAACAAACGGATAGGGTAAAGCTCCAATTTGGACTCTGGCAAAAAGTGCCACAACCACCTAATAATTTAGATCACCTTCACCAATTAGACATGCGAGGAAATAATTACACGAACTGGGCAGAAGAGCATGTCGACTAGCTTGGAATTTGGAAAGAACGACGCAACAACGTCTTAGTAGGGCAATCTGTTCAAGGACCTCTACTACACATGCGTGACTATATGCAATGGTATTGTGCAAATTTGATACCTTTTCTATCTGTGCCACAACAATTGCAAGACCCACGACTTGCACGTAACATGAATGTTGGTGACACAACACATGCAACACAACAACGTGAATGGCAGCAGAGTACACCTCCCCAACCTAGCCCCCCAACTGTTCAAACAATGTAGGAGGAACACTTTGAACCACCTCGTCATTCATTTGCATTCACTCCATCAGAACAACAGGCTGATGAAAATGTTGAGTATCATCGACACTCATTTTCATCTAGTTCAACAGGACTTCATGAGCAACTTGTTTGGTGCAGACATTTGAACTCCGAAATCGGCTCACGCTTATATGCAAAGTATAGTCGTTCCATTGTTTCACCATCAGCTTGCTGGAAGTTTGTCAACACCACACGTCGACCATTATGCAACTTCTCAGCAAACTATTGATGATGAGGAGAATGTAGTACGACAACAAAGACAAATCTGTCGAAATCCTCTGCATAGAAGGCGACCTTCATTATGTGGAACTGGACAACATTACAGAGATTAAGTCTCCTGCCCCTTATGTAATATTTATTTATTTTATTTCCAACTAATTATTTTAATCACGAATAACAATATTAATTTTTTAATTTGCCAAAAATAACAACTAGTTTAATACGATTATCTAATATTTAATATTGTTGGTCAGTATAATTATTTTAATTAACCGCTAAATGTATTATTTAACCATATTATTTAACCTATAGTTCTAATAATAATTAAATTAAATTTATATTTAACAAAAATAATAAAATTAACATAAGTCAAAAAAAAAAGAACCCTGTTGAGAAGTCGAGTCCTGAGGACCCAAATTCCCAACAGGGCAAAAAAAAAAAAAACAAGGAGAGAAGTCGGCTTTAGGAGGGGGGGGTTTCAACATGAATAGTAAATTAGTGTATTTTGGGAAATAATGTTTGGGGGTAGTGTAGTTTGGAAAATAATGTTTTTTTTTATTTTGGTAAAAAAAACCCACGTAAATGGCTTCATTCATTTTTTTTTTCCAAATCATGTTTAGGATTGTGTCTTGCTAAAAAAAATAGATACGTGAACTTCCTAGCCCAATATGTAGGGCTGCCAATAAGGTTTCTCTCATCCTTCCCATTTATAATTGTTATTATTACATTGTTATCAAATTATTATTATTATTATTACTAGGGTTGATAAAATTAGTATCATTCCATATAATTATCTTCTAAGGTTCCAGCACATACATTTCTACATTTATGTTCACATTATTATATCTTTGTTATTAATTTAGGGCCGGTTTGGGGTGGTTTTTGGTTGAGTTTTGAAAATTTCAAAAACTACAACCAGTTTTTAGTTTTTAAAAATTAGTTTTTGTTTTTTTTTTTCTAATTTTTGGTTTCAAAATAAACTCACTTTGAAATTTTTTGTTTTCTTAAAATTAGTTTAAGGATATGTTTGTGTGGTGACGATAGTGGTGACGGCAACAATGATGGTGGTGGTGGTGGTAATGCTAGTGGTGACGAGGTGTTAACGGTGATGGTTGTGGTGGTGCTGATGGTGACAGTTGTGACCATGCCAAGGATAGCGGTTATGGCGGTATCGGTGGGGTGATGGTGGCGTAGTCAGTGGTGGTGGCAGCAGTGCTGATGGTCGTGGTTGTGGGGATGATGATGGTAGTGGTGATGAAGCTTATGGTGGTGGAGGCGATGCCAATGGTCATGGTTGTGGTAGTGGTGGTGACAGTGATGGTGGTGATGGTGCCAGTAGTCGTGGTGGTGATGGTAGCGACGATGGTGGTGGTGATGGCAGCAGTAGTGGTGGCGGTGGCAGTGGCAGTGGTGGTGACAATGGCGGTGGTTGTGGTGGTGGTGGTGGTGAGAAAGGCTATTGTCAAATATAGTGATGTGTATTTTTTTTAAAAACTAAAAACCAAATTCACAAATCCTTTTTTTTTGGTTTTGAAAATGAATGTAAGAGTTTTGAAATTGAGTTAAAACCATTTTAGCTCCATTTTAGCCAAACGCATTTTGTTTTGAAAATTGGATTTGAAAACCAAAAACCAAAAACTCACAACCACCCCAAATGGGCCTTAGGTTTTTTAAAACCGTTCTCCAAGCCTAACCTGCTGGAGCATTAAGGAGAAAGAAATGTCTGAATTCACATTATTATTATTATTATTAGATATGAGCTAGAGAAACAACCCAATGCTTTATTATAACCAAGGTTTCGTTTGTTTTGTTTTATTCTATTTTTTATTATTATTGATCCATGTTGTTGTTAATGGTGGAAATTTGTTAAGAAACCAAAATTACTTCGATTCTCAATAGATAACTTCTCACAAAGATTCTAACCAACAAATAATGATATTTAAGATGAGACTTAAAATCTAAAATCTAATGTGGATTACTAGTAGTTTAAAACTTTCAACTTGAGAATGTTTTGATCAATAATCTCACTTTGTAATTTCAATTTTAATCAGGATATCAAGTAACAACTCTACATAACAAATTTGTATCACAATTGTCTTTTTTACTTTAAATTGTATATTATGGTCGAATTCATTTTTAATTTACACTAATGTATGATTCGAGGCATAAGTAAAGTCACATATATAGAAAGGGTTATAGATAGAAGAAAGAGTCATAGACATATTAAGATTAGAATATGAAAAAAGTGTTATTGATAGAAGAAAGGGTCATAGGCAGTAAAATTCAAGATAAGAAAAGTAGAATGCATTAAAATAAAAGATGGGTTAGAACATACACGTTCTCTTTAGAACCGGTACCCATTAGTGTGGCGTGTGTGGTATACAAAGCATGTGCAAATGTCAGAACTAAAGAAAAATGGCTACGCAATTACTTATTTATAGACAACCTATCTAACGGTCAAATTCTTATGATATTGACACATATACAATACATAAATGAACTTAAATGAGACGTCGCCACATGTCTAAAACTGTCTTCTATTAGTAATCGCTTTCAACTTCATGATCAACACAAACTTCCTTTTGCACATGACTTTAATCTAAACAAGTTCTTTTCCTCGAACATGGCTTTAGCTTTTCCTTGCATGCATTAGAGTCTTCTCGAATTGAATCCTTTTGAACATTATTTATTCACCTTCATACAAACCACAATCTCCTCAAATAGGTTATTTCGATAAAATCAAATTTGCACTTGTCGAAGAATACGGTGGTTTGATAGCCATACTTTACCTCCATCTTCTTTGCATATCATTTCTAATAATTATATTCAATTAAAATTGCAATGACCCCAACAGATGCCCCCTAAAAAATATTTTGCTTTACATTAGTCGAAAGCAAATATTTTTTATAACTTGATAGTTTTCTTTCACACTTTCAATCTAACAGCTAGGACAATTTATCCTTAAGGGTATAAGGGTCTTTTGGTTATCTTCATTATGATAACATGCTAAGAAATAATCGTCAATCTCACCTCATGCAATGAGATTTTAGCTTCCTAATCCCCCATGATTGATTTTACGGCAGTATCTCTAAGGATTTGATAATTTTAGAGATAAGTATTTAAATTTTAAAGTGGATATTAATTTTCCATCTCCTTGAAATGTCTATATAAAGGATTATAACCCTTTCATATTTTTACTTTTCACCTTACGTTTCTGAGAACTTTTAACTATCTCTTCGTCTTCCCCTTCCTATAAAGAGCTACCAAGAATATTCATTTTTTTTTCTATTTAATATGATTATTCTATTTATTACCTTTCTTTTATTACAAAATAAAATGACCGGAGATGAATTTGCCTTAAGAATCATTATTTTAGAAATTATTTAATCTTAGATTGCTTTGATGTATCACATAAAATCTTTGAAATGAAAAAAAAAGAATCTCTGTGGTGAAACAAAATATCTCTCATTTTGTCCTCGAATAAATTATTCTTTTTTTGTTTCCAAGGTAATCTTGTTATATTGCTTTGGCTTTGAACGGTGCATTTTTCTTCTAAATCCAATACCAACTGGTATCATTCCCCCTAATAAGCTTTTCTTTTCGCCATTATTAGTAATGGCATCCCTAATCATTAGTAGACAATATATTAATATAAAATTCCTCAAACACATCTGGTAACTTGTTTTGAACACTAATTAGTGATTTGAATTTCTGTTTAGTTAACTTATAACCTGAAGCAATCTGTGCCAAGTCATTTGCTTCACTATTCTCAACTCGAGAAACATATTCAAATGAAACTTCGTCAAACATATTTAATAATAAAATTGCTCGAGAAAAATACTTAATCAGATTTGCACTAATGTATTTGTATTCTCGAGTTAATTGCTTGATGACTAACTAAGAATCGCCTCAAATTAAAATATTTTTAACTTCCAATACAATTAGAGTTTTTAATCCAACTATTAAAGCTTCATATTCTGCTTCATTATTCGAATACGGAGGCTTTATTTCAAACATTAACTTAGTGGCTATGTAATCAGGAGAAATACTTACAATACCAACACCTGAACCATCAACATGTTTTGAACCATTGAAATGAAGTATCCAAGGGTTTATTTCTATATAGAATTCTTCAACCTTGATCGGAGTGTGGTCAGCCATAAAATCAATAACTATTTGACCTTTAATTGCTTTCAAAGGAACAAAAGTCAAGGAAAATTCTGTAAGAGCTAAAGCCCATTTTCTTATTCGATTATGCAAGATAGATTTGGACAACATGAACTTTATTATATTATTTTTAGAGAGTACAAGTACATTTAAAAAGGTCTAATGTAATATCGCAATTTTGTACAAGAGAAATATAAATAGAGACATAATTTCTCAATAAGAGTATATTTAATCTCTGCATCGTTTAACATTCAACTCATAATAAATAGCCCTTTCAACAACATTTTCATCTTCCGAAACCAGCATACTGGCTATTGTTAACATTCAACTCATAACAAATAGCCCTTTCAACAACATTTTCATCCTTCGAAACCAGCATACTGGCTATTGTTGATTCTGATGCAGAAATATATAGCTTTAACATTCAACCTTCCTTTGGTGGAACCATAACTGGCGGGTTAGTCAGGTATTTTTTAATCTCCTCGAAAGCATCTTGATGCTGCTTTTCCCACCTGAATTCAGCTTCATTTTTTAATCTAAGCAATGGTGAAAACACTTTAGTCTTTCCAGATAAATTTGAAATGAATCTTCGAAGAAAATTCACCTTACCTAATAGTGATTGAAGTTCCTTCTTATTTTGAGGACATACTATTTCTAGAACATCCTTAACTTTGTTCTTGTCTATCTCAATGCCCTTTTGATGGACAGTAAAACCTAAAAATTCCCCTGCAGACACACTAGAAGCACATTTAACATAGGTTCATTTTTAAACCATGTTTTCTCATTCTTTCAAATAATTGTTTTAAATGGTTTAAATGATCAGTTTTTGATTCTGACTTAACAATAATATTATCAATATATACTTGCATAAATTTCCCTATTAAATCATGAAAATAAGATTCATCACCCATTGATATGTTGCACTAGCATCTTTTAACCCAAAAGGCATTACCACCCATTCATATGTCCCTAAAGACCTTGGGCATTGAAAAGTTGTTTTCGATATATCTTGCTTTGCTATATAGATTTGATTATATCTCGAATACCCATCTAATAAACTTAGTATTTCATTTCCTGCGACTAGATCAACTAACATATCAACAATAGGCATTGGATATTCATCTTTAGGAGTTGCTGAATTTAAATCTCGAAAATTTATGCAAACACGAATTTTTCCATTCTTTTTCATAACAAGAACAATATTTGAAATCCAGTTAATATAGCTACTATTCTTATAAATTTGGCCTTCAATAGCCTTTCGATCTCCTTTTTTATCTTCAATACCACTTCCGGTGCAGTTCTTTGAGGAGTCTGTTTAACTGGTCTTTTCCCTTGTTTAATAGGCAATTTATGTTCGACCAATTCTCTGCTTAACCCTAGCATTTCATTATAATCCCAAGCAAAGTAATCCTTGTACTCACATAATAGTTCAATAATTTGTCTGCATAAATTTTTGTACAATAATTTACTTATATAAGTTGGCCTTCGACCCACCTCATCTCCTAGATTGATTTTGTCGAGAGGATCTTGTGCTTCCATCTTCTTGATAATCAGAGATGTAGGCCTCTCGAAGCTAAAGGAGAATTATCAGAAATGCAATCTAACTTTTGATATTCCCCCTGCTCACTTTCCATCACCTTCTTTTGCTTAAGATCTTTATATCATGACTTGTAGATAGCTCCCTTTCCTTGAATACCGCAGATCTTTTTTTGGTTTCAGCAATTTCTACCGAATTTACTTTTCCTCTGTAGATGGCCTTCAAAGCCATTTCTCTGTCTTTTTTTTTATCATCATTGGTATCAATTCTAACATCTTTTTCTTTTTTACTTCCAACGACTTCATCAACCGCTAAATTCAGATTCGCTTCAACCAAATAAGGCCTTCTCATTTTATTTATGGCCACGTAGGCCGACACTTGAGCTAAAAAGCTCGAATAAATGTCCTTGTTTACCCATTACTCGATTATGATCGAATCATTTTCGGCCTTTTGAGTCAACGTGAACCCTTCTTCTGGGTTCCACCAAAGGAACTTATCCTTTTCCTTTTAATTCACATAGTATGAATCATCAATCTTAAAAGGAGCTGTAATTGCTAACGTTTTATCTTGTTGGTTTGCAAAAGAAGCATAAGCATCATAAGAACTTTGGTTAGCTTCAACCATTTCTAAATGACCCTCTTCATTCCAAAAGAACAATTTTCGGTGAACGATAGAAGGCACAACACCTATTCCATGAATCCATTCTCGACCAAGAAGTACATTAAAACTTGCTTGAGAAGGTACCACAACGAAGATTGTAGGTCACTTTCGACTTCCTACTATTACATCTAAAGCCACCATACCATCTGATTTCGAAGACTTCTCATTGAAATCTAAAACCACAATATTGTGAGGAATCAGGTCTTCTGATGCTTTTCCAAACCTTTTCAGCATTGTTCTTGGCAATATATTTACGGTAGCTCCCCCATCCACCAGAACCTTATTAGGGAAGCTACGGTTTGGTACACTACAGGATGAAAGGCAGGACCCATGGTTAGGTCTAGAAGGTATGGTATTGAGTGGTGAGCGTCCTAATGGCCAAGGTAGCGCTCGAGCTGGGACAATCACTTGACCAACTTAATAACCCTGACAATTGCTCAGCATCACCAGAATTGGTGAGAGTATACCTCTATAAATAGATATCCTAAATTGTTATTTTGTTCCTCAACGATGATGAGGGTTGTACCATGTGATGATGTTAAGAGAGGTATATGTACTCCCAGTCACTTCCCAAGTTCTGTTGAGAACTATTACCAACTAACAGAGAGTATGGATCCGTACCGAGTCAAGGATAATATAACATAGAATAAACTTTAGGTTCCCTTTTATTATCAACTGTGTTTTATCTGTATTGTGTGGTAGAATTCCTACCATACATGTAAAAGTGATATTAGAACAAATCACCTCACTCCATTATTTTTCATTTTATGCATGATTGACCGCGGTTAATGAAGACCCGACTATTGATGAAGACCTATAGAGCTAGTCTGATAGTTTGTTATTTTATGGGATAGGGTAGACGGACACTACTTTGACTAGGATCTTTTTGATGTACTGGGAATAAGTAGTGACTATTTTTATGTATATTTTAATCTCCCTGTATTTCAATAATTTTTCCGATTATGAAATCATAATGTACAATTCTATGATGAATACATTCAGATTTTATTTTACTATCATTTTCAAATTATGGTAAATTTACAAATTTTCTATTATTAAAAATAGAGAAAAAATTTACTTATATTTTTAAATAAGTATGGTTTATGTTCAATGTGAATGAGTGTCACATTTAATGTTATAAGAGCAGTTCTTTCCTGTCAAAGCTTGGGGTATGGCCTTGACCTCCTTTACGCTGTGTGTTCTTTCATTTGCTGTTGATAAAACAGGAATGAAAGATGAATTGCTTGTTCTTATATCCCCAGTTGAGAAACAGAAATATAAGATAAGTTTAGATTATGTAGTACTACTGAAGATAAAAGCGGATGTCCGAAACAACTCACAATAGAAAAACTATGAAGAGTAGGCTGCGCACTCAGTCGAAGACTTTGCTGAGAGTAAACCTAGTGTTAATTGTGAGTTTGGTAAAAGTGATTAGTGCATGTCTAGATAGGTTCTGGCTAGGAAAGACTTGGTACTTAAGAGTGTCCATTGTGACCCACCTCTCTTTCCTGGGAATCTATCTGGTGTACTATTTCATAAAATTACTTTTACTCACCCGACATATGGTTTTATTCAAAGCAATAAACTAAGATATTGATTCTCTTTTATAGACAATGGCTAGAAGACCACGACAAGATACTACTCAACAAATACTCGAATGAATGGCTGCTGTTCTTGAAAATATGAACTAAGGAAGAGTCAATGGGCCTACAGAATACCAAGGACTTGCAGCTTTTTGCAAGAATAACCCACCCACCTTTAAAAGCAGATTTGATCTAGACAGCACTCAGAACTGGATTGCAGAGATTGAGAAAATTTTCACAGCTTTGGAGTGCACTGATGCACATAAGGTAACTTATGCTACCTTTATGCTATCTGGAGAAGCTGAACATTGGTGGAGATATGCAAGACAACAAGAAGAAGTTGAGGGAAGATTAATCACTTGGGAAATATTCCGCCAAAAGTTTTTGGGAAAGTATTTTCTAAAAGATTTAAGGCGAAGGAAAGAAATAGAATTCCTTAAGTTGAAACAAGGCGATATGCCTATTAGAGAATATGCTGCCAAATTTGATGAACTGTCAAAGTACTGCCCCTACTTCCAAGAAGGAGTTGATGAGAGATCGTGATGCTCCAAATTTGAGAGCGGGCTAAGGCCTAAGATCATGCAAGCAGTGGGGTATCTTGAGATAGCCTAGTTTCCTAGATTGGTGAACCACTATAGAATTTATGAGGACGATATGAAAGCAAGGCAAGCTGAGTGGAGAAGCGGAGGACCATAGAGAAATAAGAGAAAGGAATTTTTCACCAAGGAGAAACCCTACCTGCGACCATTCCAACCTTTCAAAAAATTTTCGGGACAGAAGAATTTCGTTTCTACTCCTACCACTTTTGGCACGAATAACCTAATTCAATGTTTCTAATGTGGAGGACCTCATCTGGTTAGGAACTACACTGTCAAAACTATAATTTCTTATAATTGTGGAAAGCCTGGCCACTATAGGAACAACTACAAGGAGCCAAACAAGGAGTATGGCAACAAAAATGGAAACAACAATGGAAAAACTCAAGTTGGAAGGCCCCAAGACAACAGGAAGAGTTTTTACCTTGAGCGGAACCAAAACCGTTCAATCTAACGATTTCATTCAAGGAAATGGACTATTCCAAAATGACAAAGCTGATTATGATCCTTAAGATGGGAGACCCTTTCAATCAAAGATTCCATTCAGATGAATTAAGAAGTAACTAGTAACTTGTAGGTAGTTTTTCTTTAGGATGAAATTGTTCTTTTATTTTGTAGTTAGGATGTACATAGAACCTTGTTGTCCTTACCAAAACATTAATGTTTACTGTGTTTTTTTTATGTTGTAAAATACCTCGTTCCTTGGAATGACAGCATCCTATTTATTATTTTCTATCTATTTACTTCTCAACTGGTAAATTCGTTTCCAATTGATTTAATTACCTTTTATGGTTGTTCTCTTATTTTAAAAAACCATCTTGTATAATTCATTAATAAAGACGAGGATTATTCGAAATCACTTGTCCTTGATTATGTAACTTGGTCATTTTCTCTAATGATTCCAGACTTATAAAACTTTTATACGATTTGTATTCCTTAATAAAGCTCAAAGATATATTGATGTTTCCTTGTTGATCACACTGATAATTTCATTGAGATCTTATCAGTCAAGTCATTCCTAAATATTATCATTCAATTTTAAGGCTTTTGAATATGTACTCCTTCCTTAAACCCTCATAATTGATTCCTTCTTTATTAAAATTGTCTTGATCATTCTTCGTTCTATGGTTGATTCTTTATCCATTAGTATTTCTCTAAATTTTCATAATGCTTTTCCAACCACTTATCTTAACTCAAGGTGAGTTACTTTTCTTAGGCATTAACTCACTTTGTCGTATCTGGACTATTGAACCTCAATTCCTAGAAAATTCATCTTATGCTTTGGCACATCATTTGAACAATCACAATTCTTTCCTTAGAACCAAGGTTATAATCTATTAGATTTTCTGTTATATTGGATTTTTGACTATTGAACAGAATTCCTTGATTATGCCTCGTCTATTATTGGTGACTTTAATGTAATTCTGAGTTTGGCTAGCTCAAAACTACATTGAGCACTGAAATAGAAGGCAATACTGATTGATAAACTTATGGATTGAGATAACTTATGAATTATCCTCCATATGTTTAAGATAATATATTTTGTTTATCACGAAGCTGCCATAGACAATGAAAGTATTTGGAGACGGCCTTCAAATCAACTGAGATCTGACAAAGATAAAGAATCAAGAGAAGATTTGTATAGCACCATCTTGTTTTAATCTTGATTTTGAAAGATTTGTATTCCCAACTCTTTACACAACTAGTGAATTTCGGGGACGAAATTTCTAAAAGGAGGGGAGTAATGTAACACCCCTATTTTTGTATATCAAATTATTTTTCTAATTATTCTGTATTTATTTTTGAAGAACCAGATGGAATATCAAAAGTTTGATCCTTATGGTTATGCTCATATTACTGGGTAGTACTTAGTTTATATTTTTAATAATTTTTAGGAAACAGAGTTTGGAAAAGGGTAAAATGACTATTTTGCCCCTAGAAAGACTAAATAATTAAGAAAATAGATAAAAATAGTTAGAAGTGCCTAAAATTTATTTTTAAGTCATTTATGTTCTTAAAATAATTAATAATAATTTTAGAAGTTTTTGAAAATTTATTAAGACAGTTTTTGTGAAATGACCAAAATACCCCTAGTTGACTGTAGGAGCAGATCAGAGACTTTTTAACTTCAAAGTATTTTAAAAATTTGATACTAGGTATATTTTAATTTTAAAAATTTATTTGAAATAAAAATAATAAAAAAATGTGACACTCTTATTTCAGTTTTTTAACTATTTTTCTAATAATTGACTATTTAATTGAAAGAAAATTGGGAGGAAATTTCAAAATTTTGATTCCCACCATCATGCTCAAAATTTCAAGAGCTACATAATCGTGATTTTTAATAATTTTTCTGAGCTGAAGCCCGAAAAATTAGAAAATGACAATTTTGTCCCTATTTCTTAATATTAAGGGCTGACATGAGAAAAAGATTCAATTGATATTAAAACGTCAATTTGAGCTTGGAATCATGTCATATCTATTAAAATATAATTTTGAAAATTTTCTAGGAATTTTCTAGAGTTCCTGTATAAAATGACCAAAATGCCCCTATGTGTCCAATAAGCCAGTCAGTGTTGGTTTGACATTCAAAAAAGGTGAAAATTGTAATTTAAATTTATTTATAGGTAAAATATTTAATTTAATAATTTTCATAAAAATTTTGCTATTTATTGAATTAAAATGGATTTATTATGAATTTTTTAGCTTAAAAATACAAAATAAATAGATAAATTTGAAATAAATTAATAAAAAAAAAAAAATTAGAAATTTATTTTTGATGAAAAATAATGTATTTTCCCAGTTTTACATTTAATTTCATTTTTTGATATTAAAAGTCAATTTTTTCAAGTTTAGGCGATTTTATTAATACTGATTAATTTACCCACAGATAAAATTAACATCTAGAAGTTGGACAGCTAAGGGAGCACGTCCACAACCTAGAAATAGCTGATTCATCACTCTAATTTTAATATGTGTCCCTAAATTAATTAAAAATAAATCAAAAATGGGACTTATGACATAATGGCTTATGTCATCAAAGTAGACACCTAATCTCATTTTTTCTCTATAATAGGCATGTCTTTGGACAAGATTTTCACCATTCTTCTCCTCCATAAGCTAGAGAGCCTCTCTCTCTAGAAATTTTTCTTATTTACTTTTTATATTAAAATTTTGTTAGTTTTCAACTAGTAGAATTTCTCCTCTTAGAAGCTTTGCACCAACAATTCCATTCTCTTCATTAACCACCTTAGAGGTAATGGGGGAGTGGGGTTGGTTCTAAATTATTGTCACTTTGCATGTTGGTAGGAAGGGTTTTCCCCTAAACCTGTTTAGGCTTAAGTTTTATTATTGTTATTATTGTTTAATGTTAAACTTTAATTTTTACTAAGTTGTTACTCTGCCCAAATTTAGATTATTTAATCATGATTACTAAATTGTTACTCTGCTCAAATTTAAATTATGAAATTATATTTGCTAAGCTGTTACTTTGTTCAATTTTAGAAAATCAAAATGCATTTGCTAAGCTGTTATTCTGCTCAAATTTAGAAAATTAAAATGTATTTATTTTGTCGTTATTCTACCAAAATTTTAGTAATTAAATTATAATTGCTATGTTGTTATTCTGCTAAAATTTTATATGATTACTAAATCGTTATTCTGTTAAAATTCTGATATTGTGCAATTTCTGCAATCTAAGGTAGAAATATTGATTGTACTAGTGCTCAAATTAAATGAGACCAAGGAAACCTCTGTTTGAGAAATTAGGAAGTGATAAATTAGTGAGTAATGTAAAGCAAGTAACATGCAATGGCATGGCACCCTGCTAGGGAAGCTACAGTTTGGTACACTGCGGGATGAAAGGTAGGACCCATGGTTAGGTCTAGAGGGTATGACATCGAGTGGTGAGCGTTCTAATGGCTAAGGTAGCGCTCTTGAACTAGGACAATCACTTAACCAACTTGATAATCCTGACAACTACTCAGTATCACCAGGATTGGTGAGAGTATACCTCTATAAATGGATATCCTAAATTGTTATTTTGTTCTCAATGATGATGAGGGTTGTACCATGGATGATGTTGAGAGAGGTATATGCACTCCCAGTCACTTCCCAGGTTTTGTTGAGAAGTATTACCTACTAACGGAGAGTATAGATCCATACCGAGTCAAGGATAGTATAACATGAAATAAATTTTAAGGTTCCCATTTTATTATCAACTGTGTTTTATTTGTATTATGTGGTAGAATTCCTACTGTACATGTAAAAGTGATATTAGAACAAATCACCTCACTCCATTATTTTTCATTTTATGCATGATTGATCGCGATTAATGAAGACCCGGTTGTTGATGAAGAAGACCTATAAGGCTAGTCTGATAGTTTGTTATTTTATGGGATAGGGTAGACGGACACTGCTCTGACTAGGATCTTTTTGATGTATTGGGAATAAGTAGTAACCATTTTTATGTATATTTTAATCTCCCTGTATTTCAATAATTTTTCTGATTATGAAATCATGATGTACAGTTCTACGATGAATAAATACAGCTTTTATTTTACTATCATTTTCAAATTCTGGTAAATTTACAAATTTTCTATTATTAAAAGTAGAGAAAAATTTTACTTGTATTTTTAAATAAGTATGGGTTATGTTCAATGTGAATGAGTGTCACATTTGTGGCTGAGTAAATGAGGAAAAGGAGCAAAAAATTTACACACTTGCTAGGGGTATGGACTTGTAGTTTGGGGTGAGGAAAAAAGAGGAAAAAAAAAATACTTAGCCCAATTAATTTCTTATTAACCCAATTCTAATTTATCTATCAATACATCCTTTTAATTAACTTAATCTAAAATTACCTAATTAATTAATTAAATTTTTACACTCATTTAATTATTTAATTTAACCTTTTTCTATTTATTTATTAATTAATTAATTTATTGTTACACTCTCCTAATTAATTTAACTATCAACTAATCATTTATTTAATTTTAGTTAATTATTTTCACAAATCCAAAAACTCCAAATATTTTTATTATAACTTTTATTAATGTTTAAAACTTCACTAATCTTATTTTGATTCATTCAAAACTTCTTAATTACATTTAATTCAACACAAATATAATTATAATACAATTATTTAAACTAATAATCAGTAACCATAGTAAGCAATTAAAATAAAATATTAATTTATACAAAAACAATAATTATTGTAATTAATTAATTTTTCTTAACAACTATTTTTAATATTAAATTTTTAAAACTTTATTTTAATTTACACCAAAATTTTAATTTACTTAAACCCATAATTTTTTTAAAACTAATTAATATAATTTCTTTTAATTATCTTAACTTAATTCAAATATAATTGCAAGTACTGTTATTAAAATCATTAATTAAAATAGTAACAAGAAAAAATAAAATAAAATACTAATTTATTTTATAAAAGAAATTGGGACAAAGAGGATGTTACAACATGAACCAACTTAATGCTAAATGGACTTACTTGTTGACGGTTGGCCAACTGCTCCCGTGATTGTAACACCATAACCATAGCAGTCAAACACAAACAACAAACAAGCAAGGGTAAGCTTATAGAATAAACATAATCATTTCACACAAATCCTAACATTAACAATATATATATAGGGACAGGATCCGTTGACACTAGGTGTAAGAGCTAATCAAATTACACCTTCAATAACTTTCTGTATAATGCAAATTTAACCAATCCAACTATTGAATTTGATGTTCTTATTTATTAGATTAAGTATACAATTCTAAAATTATTTAGTAGTTCATTAAATCACTTTATTTTCATGTACAATATGATATTAAAATATATGTAAATATTCAATATTAGATAACATATTTAGAAAAGTCCAAATGATGTGAAATTTGATATACATAATCATAAAGATAATATCATCAAACTCAATGGTTGGATTGGTTAAATTTGTAGTATACAAAAAGTTATTGAAGGTGTAATTTGACTAACTCTTACACCTAGTGTCAACGAATCTTGCCTCATATATATATATATATATACATATATATATACATATGTAGATATATGTATGTATGTATATTATATCTTACATTTAATCAACATCTCATCTCAATTCATACAATCAACATCAATACAAATGTTGACTGCCATGAAATACGTAAAAGACTCGACTCCATAATATTTGAGCAACTTGCTCAAACATGTCCCTTAAACATGGTATATAGGTGATAGTGAACCTTAGGAATCTAAAAAGTGGTACATGCCATAAACCATTGGGGGGACACCGATAACTAATCAATGGAGTAAACTAGTAAATCGCTAGGATAAATATATGTGGGTAGTGACTACCACGACTCAATGTTTGTAATGACCTTAGACTCTTATGGAATCACCCATCTATCTATCCCTAAGGCCTATTTTGCAATAGCCCCCACTATCCTTTCACATTGGTTGGGATGTTCTCTATTAACCCCTAACTTATGTATATGCTCGTTCATAGCAACAAAACTGTGTACTTATACATGAATACATGAATTATTCACTAATCATATTCACAACTCACAACTCACATCAACATTTTATTTTAAATAGCTAGATCATTCTCAGTGGATTTAAACAACAAAGATTGCAGATGCAAACTCGAGGCCTGAAGTGTTAATCTGATGTTGCCATCTTAGGGCAACTAAATTCATCAAACCACTGAATTATCACTAGGTATAAAGTATTTAAATTCCTCACAAATATTATTAGAATTTAAAAGGAAATTTCTTATAAATTCTTTCTATTAACTTTATCTCTACGTCTTACGTTTTTTCTATTTTTTTCGTTTTCTGACGAATAACGTTCATCATGAAGGTTTTTTGATAAACATCAAAATTCTATTTTTTTTAATTTTCAAAAGGCCTTTTATTGAAAATCATTTGTATTATTTTCATCATTTCTAAAATAAAATTTAATTAATTAAAATAAAGTGAGGAAATTACCAAATTACCTTCGATATTACTAAAACGGGTAAACTTAGTAAAATAAGAAATAAACTTCAAATAAAATTATTTTGACTTAAAAATTTTAAATAAGATACTTCAATACTTTCATAGCATTAGAAATTTTTCAAAATCTTATAAAATCATTTTGAGGTGAAATTACATTTTTATCCTTATAAGGGAATACTTGACTATAATAGGTGTAAAATAGATAATAATTCTCAAAAACACTCAAATCTGGAATTTAACATTAAATTCAATTAAAATATATTATTTTCAACTTAGAAAATTATTTTCTAAATTAAAAATTTAGATTTACCCCTAGTTAATTTTTTCACATAAAAATAACATTATTTCTACTAGTTTCTCTCAAATTTTATTAAAAATATCAAATAAAGTCTAAAAATATAATTTTCAACCATTTTAGTTTAGAAACATTATATTATTAATTATAAAAATATAAAATTATAGAATTACCCTTTGTACTAATTTATTAAATTTTTATATCAAAATTATACTATTTTAGCCTACTTTTCAACCAATCTTCTTCTAAAATTTATCATAAATTATCTACACTCTTAAAATTTATGATTTCAGATCCTACCCACTGTAGTAAGGTTAATAATGTCCTTGGATTTTTGTTAAGATTTCTAACTCATTAAAATTGTCATTCTAAAGCCTAAACTTAAGGTTCTAGTGTTGAATTTTCAACTCTTCATCTAAATAAATGTGTTTGCAGCCCATAAAGAGGTTAAACAGTAGCGATACTTCATGGTTTTATGCTCCAAGCCATGAGATCTTCACAAAATTCCTATTAAGAGTTTTATGGCTCAAAAGCTTATATGCTTTATGGCTTTACTTTTCCCATACAACCCAATATTCATATGAAAGTTATAAGTGCAGTAAAATAGCATATTTAGACACTTAAAACATAATATATGTTCAGCTCTTGATCTTTTAATAATCATGTAGCATACGAGGCCCAAAAACTTACCAAATAAATTTATTTAAGTATATAATGGTTCCATTAACTCAAACAATCACTTCATATGATAAAAATTAAATAAAATCAATTTTAATTAATACTAAACAACAACTTACATTTTAATTGCATTTTCATAGTTCAAAATAAAGAAATAAATCATGATAAAAATATCTTAGGAAAGATTAAACATAACTTAAACAATGGTGACCTCTTTAAGTCCAACCACAACCAACAACTATCAAACTAAAGCAAAAACCTCATGTTCATATTTGCATATGCGTATTGGAGGTACATAAAAGCAAGTAAGCTCCCTTACTTGATCTTATATGCTTAACAAATAGAAGCTTGGAAGATGAAGAGTGGATGGAAAATGCACTCCTAGCTTCAAACCCTTGGAGAAAACAAAAATGGCAACTCAAATAGTTTTGGTTTTCATATAATGAATCGAAGATTAAGGAGTCAAGAGAAGGGTTTGGAGTTTTAAGAAAACATTAGAAGAGTTAGAGAAGAAAATATAATGAAACACTCACCTTAATAGACTCCAAGTGGTGCCTTGAGAGTGGAAATAGGTGCAAATCTCTTGGCCTTGTGATAAAACCTTGCTATGGATGGTTTAGAACAAGAAGAGGGAAGTAAAATGGGAGAGATTTTGCTCCCTATAGTGTTTGGTCAGCAGGTATAGAAAAATGAAGACAATAACATATGCCTTAAGCATTAATTTGATGGAGATAAAATAATTATTATCCATTGGTAAAAGTTGATTATGATGAGAGCCACAATTCAAGGCTTTTTGGTGACATAATGTCACTTTTCACAATTCTAGGAAGGCCTAGAGTGGACATCCAAAGGGCTCCATTTTTGGGTGGAAATTTCAAAATTTGTTTACCATATTTGACTAGGTAGGATTTTAAATTAATAAATAGGAAATTGGGTGTAAAATAAACAATTAAGGTATGATTAACATGGATAGGTGTGTTGATCATTTGTCTAAGTGTAGATGACACTTTAAATTTAATTTGGATAGTGGGATATGATTCAAGAAGTCTCAGATAATTTTCTCCACTTCTAAAAAGTTTAATTTGTTAAGTATAGTATACCAAATTAAATGAAATTATCTAATCTAACGTGATAGAATCAATTAATCTTAACAATAAATTAATCATAATTAATTCCATAGATCCTTTAGACTACTTTCTTATTTGTACATTGTAATCTTACACTACTAGTTTATAACACTGACTCAATTTTAGTGGAAAACTTTACTAAAACTTACACAAAGAATCATAGATTAAGAAATAATAGGCGTTATAATGAATGAACCGTAGGTGATGGCAAGGTTAACATGTGCACTAAGAAGGTGCTTTAGTTGATGCGGTTTCAGTTGATTGGGTTTGGGTATAGTTTTGTGGAAGAAGGTTGGTGCTATGCTAGGTATGGTGCAGTGGTTGTATGCGCAGCGATGATTTCCACAATGGTGCTATGGAAGAAGAAGGTTGGTTTTTATGCCCATAGGCTCATTGGAGCGAAAAAAGGATTGTGGCAAAGGAGGTGCAGTGGTTTGTTCGTACGACGTGATGGCTCTTGTAGAGATGTTGTCGTTAATGAAGTGTCAACAATGAAGGAGACACATTGTCAGTAACAAAAGTATTTATTTTTGTGTTATCCTTTGTTTAAGTGGCGACCTCTTTTGATTGATGCAAACATAATAGTGACGACCTTTGTCGCAATGACCTTGAGGTTGTAACGCCCTGTGACATTACATTGGCTTAACCCAACTCTAATTGTAGAATTATTTCACACATTGATTTTTCTTTTTGAATAACTAAATAAAAAATCTATGTGTGAAATAATATAGAATAAATAAATATCATCATCAAATAGGAAATGGTAAAACGACTAGATAAAATTATCATGTATAAAAGAAACCAAATATATCTTGCACCTTGAGGTGCCACAAATCTATGAATTAGAATAATAAGGTAATACCAAAATAACATATGATGCCTATCGGAACATAACAAGATACAACCAAATCAAAAGGATGACAAAGTCTGTAACACCCCTACTTTAACTTACTTGTTTGTTTTTCTAATTATTCTATGATTAACTGTGAAAAATCAAATGGGAATGTCATGGGTATAATTCTCACAGTTATATTCATATTAGCAAGTTCTATCTAGTTTAGATTTTTTTTTATTGGGTTAAGGCTTGAAAGCAATAAAACAACTGGTTCGTCCCTAAAAACTTGCTTAATAGGATAAAATAATAAAAATTAGCTTGAGAGGTTTAAAAATTATTTTTAAACCATATTTATATTCAACATAATTAATAATAATTTTAAAAAAATTTGGAATTTTTTTTAAGACAGTTTTTGTGAAATGATCGGTATACCCTTAGCCGACTGTGAAAGCCAGTAAAAGACTTTTTAACCTCCAAAAAATTTTGAAAAATTTATATTGAGTATATTTTAATTATACCAATATTATTTTAAGGGAAAATAGTGAAAAGTCTGAAAAATATATTTATTTGGCAAAAATTGGATTTATTGGCTTAATAAATGTCATTTTAGTGAGAAAATTATTATAAATAATATATACATGAGAAAAATATGAAAATTTTTTGTAAGGCTCAAAAAAATATTCTTGAAAACTCAGTGTGTCCAGATTTTCCAAAAACCTACCCAAATTTTCTATCTAATTTTGTTACAATAAATTAATATTTAATTATTTTTAATATCTAATAATTATATTAAATAATTTTTTTTGATTTTTCAGACCTTTGACTGGTCTGGGGCATCACCTCTCAGCCCACATGGGAAAAGTACAAACAAAAATGATAGCCTATTGATTTTGGTTCAAAAATTAAATCTAAAAGTACCTATTTCTTGTCCTAAAAATAAACTCCATCAACCACTACACTTGTACATTCTCCCTTCAGAAAATCAGAGCTCTTTCTCTGCCTCCCAACTGCTGGAATGTGAGCTACTCCCCTTCCCAAACTCTTGATTATTTTTTTACTCTCCATTAAAAGCTCTCCACTAAGTTTAGGCTCCTAAACCTCCAAACCACCTCTTCTCTTTTATTCTTTCACCAACAAACCATATTTGGAGGTAAGGGGGAGTGGGGTTTAACCTCTAAATTTGTTTCTTAATGGGTGTGTGTGTGGGTTATCCCTTAAACCCAATTAGCTTACTAATCCTACTACTACTACTATGTAATAATTTATATTCTTGTTCTTTTAAATTTGTGCTTTATTAAGTCATTTATTTTAATGTCCATTTATTTTCTTGCCTTGTTATTATTTCCATTATGTTGCCATTTATTTTTATTTTGTGCCTTATTTATATTTTTGCCCGTTTACCTTATGTCATTTACTTCTTGTTTAATTTTTGCTATTTAAATTCTTGCCCTTTAATTTATTGCTTTACTTATTGCCATTTATATTTTTCCCATTTAAATTATTTCCATTTATCTTATTGTTGTCTTAAAATTGTTATTCTATTGTTATTTGCTTAAGTTTTATTTTATTGTTATCTTGATCATTTTCATTTATATTATGTTAATTTTATTCTTGTTGTTGGTATCATATTATAACTTAATATCCCATTATGAATAACCATCAATGAGCTTATTTTTATGCAAGCTAGCTATTTTCTTAAAAACTAATTTAAAGCCTTAAATCACTTGGAATAACAAAGTTTGGAACCCATTTTCTCTTAGGGGCTCTCGGCCCACTTCATGAAAGAAAAGAATAAGAATTTTTTTTATGTCAATTAACATATTAGAATGAGTAAGATGGTTGGGAAATAATAATAAATTATAAAATACATTTTGGACCACATAGAGAATGGATTCAATTTCTAGAAAGAAAAACAAATAATTTGGGCTTTTTCTAAAAAGGACATTCGGCCCATTAAAAATGAAGTAAGAAGAAAATTCTTTTAAAAATTATCTATACAAAGTTTATATTTTTATAATATACTAAAAATCTAAGTGACAAGGTAAAAATTCTCTTTGTATACAAAATGGGCTCACGGCCCTTTAAAAAAAGTAAAGAAGAAAATGAATTTCTTTTATTAAAATTAAGCATTTTTGATAATTACTTGAATTGGTTCAAATTGGTAAAAATAAATCTTAGGAAAAGTTGAAGAAAAAGTTTTCTTGAAAAAGCAAGTTCTACTAAATCTTTGTGGATTAATTTAAGAAATAAAGTTTTGTCAAAATTAACTAAATGGACTTTAGGCCCAAACTAGGAAATTTTTTTAGAAATAAAGATCTTATTGGACAAATTTTAATTTGTTACCATCCAACTATTATTTTGAACAAATTATGGCTAGTATGGAAATAAATAAATAATCTTGTTCAAATAAAGTTAACAAATGTTTTGGTAAAATGCATGCAATTACATGATTTTCTTCAAAAAATTAGAAGTCTTGGTTTTGTAAGATGAACACCCCAAAGTTTAGTAAAAGGAAACAATTAGAGAGAAACTCTAAGTATGCTCTATGGTTGTAGCACAGTCTAACCTTCCACATCAGAAAAGAACTTCTCTCAAATTTATTTAACATGTCCTAGTTATAATGGTAGATTGAAAAATTTTCCTTTAAATGGTCTAGTTTGAAAAGTTAGAAAAGGAGAAAGATAAGTAATTAAAATAAGAACCATAATAAATGCATGAATGTATAAGAATGAATATGTATGTAACTTTGATTGTTGATATTTCCTTCCCTATGATATTCGTGTTGAATTAATTCTAAGTTTTATGTAAATATGATGGATGAATGAAATCTCTGCAATGAGTAACGTTGGAACTCTGCTGGATTATCCAGAGAGTATGTCTTGAAACTTAGAAAACAAAGTCATAGGAAAATCCCAATTGAGTTAGGACCATGCTAAGAAGCATGAGTGCCCGTATATGGGAAGTCACAGTTTGGTACACTGTGGGATGAAAGGCAGGGACCATTATTTGGGTCTTGGGGGTAAAGGTGCTGAGTTGTGAACATCCCAATGGTCAGGTTAGCACCCTGAGCCGGGGTAAATCACGTAAACCGACTTGGTAACTTTGATGCCTGCTCAGCATCACCATGATTGGTGGAGTGTACATCCCTAATGGGCGTGTGGCCTTTTCTCGAGGATGATGATTACAACATGGATTTCTGTACCTTATGAGGGATTATACGAACTCCCAATCGCTTCCCAATAATTCCTGATGGTTAAGGTGAATCATCAGAGATAGGTATGGATCTATACGTCAAGTAAAAGTCTGCAAGTGAGTGACAATAACATAGGTCGGACCTTAGGATTTCCCTTGAATGCTTGTTTAATTTGCTGTTTGTAGCCTATTAAGAAACGAATGAGGCTTTTATAAAAACCTCACTCCTTTCTTGTTTGTTTCTTTTCATATACGATCGTGGTACAAGCAGATGGACTTTGAGGACTTGCAATGATGGCTACTCTATGTATGACTTTTGTAGATTTTATAGGATGGGGTGGCCTAGTATAGACCTGTACTGCTCTAACATAAGTCATTTTGTTGTACAGTTATGGGCAGTTTTTAGGATGTACTTTTGTTGTATTTGTTGATGTATTTCTTATATATGTGCTCTAATTTTGTATGAAGACTTGATGTCTATTTCATGATATGGTTCTTTATATAATGTCTCTTGGAATTACTAAACGTTTGCAAAAAAAAATAAAATAGTAAGTATAAGTTTTAAATCAAGCCAACATTCTAACAAACGGATTAAGAAATAATAAAATAAAATAAATGTATGTCTTATTACAGTGGGTGTTACAAAGTCCAACAAAATACATTAAAATAAATTCCACAAAAAACCCATAACTGCTACATTAATTGGGATTGCTAACCTAACTAAAACTATGAACCTTCAAAGGCGTCCTCCTCGAAACTACAAAGATAAACTATTAGGAGTGATTACAAACCACAAGTTGAAGAAGTCACAAAGCCTTTTCTCATAATGAAATCACATTCTTTCAATCAGAAGACTAAACTCTAACACCATCTTTACTATAAATGAAAACATTAGGGAACAGTAGGGTGAATACCATATTTCCGTCATATCTCATGTGGCAGCCTTCATGATCAAAGAGTCATCCACCTTCGGCCCCTTTAAAAGTAAAATAAAATTTTATAGGAACCAAAATCATAAAAACAATTTATAAGGATTAAAAGCATAAAACAAGAATACATAAAGATTAGAAACATATTTATGCATTGTTTTATTACTCAATATGACCGATACACATATAGCTAGGCGAGGGATTCTAAAAATTTAAGACTTATATACCTCCTCTAATGACCCTTCGTCACATGATATCCACAAAATAATCTTTAAAACAGGTCAAGGAGTACTTTCACCCCACAAGCCTCTAATGCACAATTAGTTTGTTATTGTTGTTTAAGAATAAAAAAATTATGCTTAACTGTAATTTAATATAAGTGTCTTTAAGTGTTATTTTATTAACTAAAAACCTTTTTTAAGTATAATAGATTTATTTGGTAAAATAATTTATTTTAATTACTTGTAAATGTTACTTCAAATGACATTTTAGCTTTTCAACTCCTAATTAAATGTATTTTTTGTTGTGGAAATTAACATAAAAGTATAGAAATTTAGAAGGAAAAACGATAAAAGATAGAACATAGAGAAAATAGGAGAATGAAGAGTTCCTTATCATATTTCTAGTAATGGAGTAGCCTATTTATAGGTACAAACTGTAACTGAATGATTATAAATAGTTTAATAATATTAAGGTGAAATACAAATAGTCATAATTTACAATGAATATGGACAACCACTATAAAATATTTATAATACTCCCCCTTGGATGTCCATTATTTGAGAATGTACCTCGTTAAAACCTTGTTAGGAAAAATCCTGTGGGACAAAAACCTAGCGAAGGAAAAAGAGTACATTATTCTTTAATACATTGTCATATATTGCCTCATTAAAAACCTTGCCAAGAAAACCTAATGGGACAAAACCATAACGAAGGGAAAAAGAGTGAAGAGCGTATTTATTTCTACCCCTCATGCAAATAATCATCTTTTAGATGGTGAAGGCCAATCTTTTGTACTCGTTACTCAAAATTTTACTTGCTTATTTTGGTTTGTTTCATATATCTCCAAGAAATTGTTGTACCACCGCATGCAAACAAATATCTTGTTTGTGATATATCGTTATGAGAATTTGACAAATAACTTTTAAGATAACAAAATATATGCTTGACTTTATTCCAATATCTTCACGTAGGTGAAGAGTTATATCTTCCTAGTAAATTCACAACAAATGATATATTATGACATGTATAATTAGCAAAATACATTAGTGCTCTGATAGCACTAATATATGGTACTTTAGGACCAAGTAATTCTCCATTATCTTCTTAAGGTCTAAAAGTATCTCTATTCACATCTAGAGACCTTACAAGCTATTAGAGTGCACAACAAATGTGATATGTCTATATAGAATCTTTTATGCACTCTTGCTATATTAGCTTTTTGACACACAAGAATTCCATTTTTTAAATATTCAATTTGCAATTCTATGCAAAACTTTATCCTTTCTAAGTCATTAATCTCAAATTTTTCTTTAAGTAATTAATAGCTTTTAGAAGCTCTTTAGGAGTTCCGATAATAATTATGTCATCTACATAAATATCAATTATGACAAATTCATTTCTAGATCTTTTCATAAAAATACATGAACAAATGAGATCATTTTTATATCCTTCTTTTATCAAATACTCACTAAGATGATTATACCACATGCGTTCATATTGTTTTAGTCCATAAAGAGACTTATTCATTTTCACTGAGTAATCTTCTCAAGAACATACACTACTGGGCAAATTAAATCCTTCAAGGAGTTTTATATGAATGTAATTATCAAGACAGTCATACAAATATAGGCTGTAACAACATCCATCAGATGTAAATTGATTCCTTTAGGTGCAACTAGACAAATTAAGTATTGAAAAATATTTACATCCACTACAAGTGAATATGCTTCTTTAACAGCAATGTTAGGTCTCTACAAAAATCTTTGAGCAATAACACATGCTTTATATCTCATAATTTCACTATTCTCATTTTGTTTTTTGCACAAAACCTCATTTGTATCCAATTGGTTTTACATCTTCAGGTATATAAACTACAACTCCAAAAACCTAACTAGTGTATAAACTACAAGTCTAAAAAACTAATTAGTTTTACATCTTTAGGTGTACGGACTACAGGTCCAAAAGCCTAATTGGTCTTCAAGAAGGACTACATGTCCAAAAACTTTTCACTTAGCAAGCGAGTCTAATTTTGCCTCAATTAAGTCTTTCTATTTTGATCAATCATTTCTTTGTCTATAATCCTTAATAGACTTTAGTTCTTGATCCACATTATCATTTATTACATTTAGTGTTACATTATATACAAATACATTATTAACGTTGACTTCATTTTGGTTCCATCGTATTCCACTCATGACATAATTTGAGATCTCTTTATTTTTACTATTTTCAGGTACTGGAGTTCTTCTAGAACTTAAATGTTAATTATGTCAGAAGAATCTTTTGAAGTTTCCATATCCTCAATTTGGCCATCTTACCTTTTAGCTCTTTTTCTTATTTGAGGATTTTTATCTTTGGAACCGATGGGTCTATCACGCTTCATGTGTGTTTAAGACTTGTTTTACAATATTAGATTGTCCAACAAGGACATCAATTTTTATGTGAGCATTAGTAGTTGGTACATATGATTTAGCCATTCTATTTGGCTAAACTTTATAAATGAATTGTCATTTGAACTTCTGGTTCACATTATTTCATTTGAGAATCAAGATGATAATTCATTCCAACTTATCTCCTTTTCCAACTATTTATTCTTTCCCCTAATGTTGGGAAAACTAATTCAAAATGACAATCAAAAAATCAAATCAAAAATAAATATCTTATTGATGATTCAACATATTTTATTATAGATTCACACCCAACATATATTCCCAACCTTATTTGAGGACTCATCTTAGTGCGTTGTGGTGCAGTAATTGAAAAACATACAACAGATCTATAAACTTAAATGGAAAATATTAGGTTGCTTACCAAAAATCAATTGCAAAGGGGAAGACTTATGATAACTTGTTTTGACTTGATGCGAATTAATGCCATAATATGTAAGATTGCATGTTCCTAAATATAAATTGGAAGTTTTGATCTCTTGAGTAATGGTCTTGCAATCAATTTTAAATGTTTAGTAAATGGTTTTGCAAGTCCATTTTGTGTATATGAACATATGCTATAGGATATTCAATATCGATTCCAATAAGCATATTAAAAGCCTCATATGTAAATTCACCAACATTATCAATAAGTATTTTCTCAATTAGATAATCTGAAAAAAATGAGTTATAAGTCAGATTAGTTAAGTAAGCAATCTTGCAAACGCCTAGTTGCGAGTTGACAACCAACAAACATGTGACCATTTAGTTCATGCATCAATTAAAACTATAAAATATCTAAATGATTCACATGGTGGATGTATTGGTCTCAAAAATATCACCCTGCATACATTCTAAAAATGTGAGAAATTCATTCTCTATTTTGTTAGTAATTATCAAATTATCAATTTCCCTTAGGAACAAATAATACATAAGAATTTATTGAATTGAAGAATCTTCTGGCTCTTCAGTAGGTATTCACATGAATTTTCAATTATTCTTCGTATCATAGTAGATCCGAGATGACTCAAACCGGTTATACCAAATAATAAACTTATTTAGATTTGTAAACTTCTAGTTTACAACATCATGTGTTTCAATTTGTATATACATGTAGTACAAACCAGATGAAAAATGTGTAATTTTTCTTACACATTTCTTGGTTTAAGTCTCATGATATAAAAACATGTCTCACATTTGAAACTTAATAAGTTTCTATAAAGCTTGGAAGAATATAATACAATAACAATGTATAACTATGCTCCTTTAAGTAAAAATATATTAGCTCTTTTAGAGCCTTCAATTATCTTTTTAGTACCAAATATAGTACTAACATTAACTTATTGCATTACTAAATAAGAAAAATATATTATTGGATGTTAGTTACAAAACATTGTAATGATTATATTAAAAATGAATTGAATTGTAATTAATTTGAAATTAAAACCATTGAACATTTAATAGCTATTAAATTATAATTTCAAGTTAATTTAGGACATTCAAATCACAAATAGTAAGTGTTAATCATATCTAATAAAAATAGTAACATTGGTAATATTGATTAAAACTCATATATTAAAAATCAATTATTCAAATAATTATTTTGTAAAAATACATATGTTGTTACATTCACTTGCGGGAATAGGAGCAATACTAATCAAATGAGTCTTATGATTTTTCATAAAAATCATTATTTTGTTTATCCACAAGGAAATAAGAATCAACTCAAAATATATCTTAAATTCTTTTTTCTCAATATTACTACTTCAAGAGCACATTTGATGCATGAAAAATGAAGAACATTTTTAAACATCTCATCATCGATATTTTTCTTTTACCTAATTTTAATTGAGAAATGATTCTAAATATCACAAAATTATACCCACTTACCGCTTTAAATATTTATGGAAAGGTAAATGCATTCAATGATAATGAACTTGTGAGAGAATCACAATTTTCTAGTAATCATATCTTTCTTTTAAAATGTTCTAAAGAATAAATAAGTCTTTTACCATAACTAACATCCAAATAATATAAAGATTTGTTATGGTTGAGTTGATTGTTGTGGTGACTCATGCATTTGCATGCATATGTTGTTGGCTGAGGTTGTGTGGGCCTTATGCCATGTGTGGGTAGGCATGGAAGTTGGAAGGTTGACAGGAGTTGCGGCTCAGATAGGCCTCCAACCTAGTGCCTGGATAAGAAATGGGGTCTAAAAACTGGGACCTGGGGGATAAGTGGATGGGTAATCGCGCAGGGGGCCAAGGTAGTGCAGGCCTTGTGTCGCGGTATACCACCACCCACATACACTTATCCTGACAACTATAAGATTATCCAACGAATCAGAGTTTTGGCAATTCCTGAATGGTGCTAGATGGCCATGGTAGGGGATAAAACCTGACTGATCACTCGAAATGTTGAAAATCTCTCGAGAGTCATGTCATTCATACATTGATATATGGGGTTGACAACATGGTGTGTGATGTTATGTGTGCTATACTGAAATGTATGTAAACCTATTTTTGGGCAAATTTGGTTTTTATGTTGGTATGATTGATGATTTTAACTATGTTGGTTTTCTTTATGTAAGCTTACCCTTGCCTTGTATTTTTGTTGGTTGGATGTCTTGTTGCTGTTGTTGTGTTGCTATCACTGTGATGATCACGTCATTTTGGCGTAGGAGCAGAGGGAGAGGTGTCCGTAGATCCAGCTTCTCAGAGTTGATGGAAGAGGTCTCAGATGGAGACTTTTGGAGGCCCTTCTTGGGTGGAGCTTTTCTGAAAGCTCTTTTTGTTTCTTTTTGAATTTGAGGTCTCTATTGTATAATTGACCAGCTATAGGGAGTTTTGTTGTTGTATATAACCTTATTTCTATATTATATCATCGGAGTTGTATATATTTTATAGTTATGAATGGTGATATAATCATGTTCATGTTAATGACTAAACATATGGGTAATGTATGAGGAACGTGAGTAGTATTGTAGCGATAGAGGGTCGTTACGTCTCTTACCCTCTTTCCTCCAAAGGAAACCCTTTATACATGGTATCAAGTAAAACATATTCTGATGCAGTCATTTATTACATGGAAACAATGAACATATGCTTAGAAATGAAGTGAATATAATATGTTGTTCCAGGGGTCTCTCGCTCAGCAAAGGCATAACCTCACTTAGTGAGAAAGACCCTATCACTTAGTGAAAATATGCAAGGGTTTCAGACTTGTTCTTTAGACCCTTTTTTGCTGAGCAAGGGAAAAACACCCTTTTTGGAGTCAAATTTTCGCTTAGTCAAGTCCACTCTCGCTTCGTGAGAATACATGAGACTTCCAGACCTGTCTCTAAAGGTGTTTTCACTAAGCTAGACATTTTCTCGCTCAGCAAAAGTTTGATTTTCGCTCAGCTACAGTGCGGTTCTACATAATCGCCATTTTTGCGATATTTACGCATTCTAGGTCAACTATGACCACCCCAAGGGTCCAAATTCATCATAAATGGTTCAAAATTGATTCTAAATTCCTTTAAACATCAACCCAATACCAAACAACACATCAATCATGCAAAACTATGACAAATCTCAAAATTCCCTTTATTAGGGTTCAAAACTCAAAACCCAAACTCCAATCACAAAACCACATGATCAAGAGGGGAAAGGGGAAGAATATGAACACGAAGCACTCACAATGAGTTCCAAGAATGGTTGAGTAGATAAGTGTCCCTTGCTCTTTCTCCTTCTCTTCCTCTTCTTTCCCTTCTTCTTTCTCTTCTTTCTTTTTCTCCTAAGGGTGAAAGTTGTGTGTGTGTTTATGTGAGTGTAGGTGGTGATTTGGGGTCTTAAGCCCTTCCCTCCTCTAATCTAACTCTAGCCCAATACTACATCATAAAATAGAACAAAGTTTTATATAATATAGAGCACTCATAAAACAATCATAAAAGACATTTGATTTATTTATTTTTAATATAATTAGCCTATTTTGGAGATGTTACATATATATCCATCAACAAAAATATACCAAAGAACTACTCAGAAAATATAAGATGGATGGATCTAAGCCTATGAGTACACCTATGTATCTATTTGTTGCTATGACAAAGGACGATGCAAGTAAACCTATAGATTAGACTATCTATAGAGGTATGATTATCTCACTTCTTTATTTAACTACAAGTAGACCAGATATAATGCATAGTGTTTACTTATGTGTTAGATTTCAATCTGATCCTAGAGAATGACATTTGAAAGTTATGAAAAGAATTTTTAGATATTTAGTTGGTACCTCTAACCTAAGTTTGTTTTATGAGAAAAATAAAGATTTCAGGTTAGTAAGCTACTATAATGCAGACTATGCTGGTGATGGGATTGAAATAAAAAGTACAAGTGATGGATGTCACTTCATCGGACAATGTCTTATATCTTGAATTAGCAAAAAGCAAAATTCAATTGCTCTATCAACTGCTAAAGCCAAGCATGTGTCAGCTGCTAGTTGTTATTCACAATTGCTATGGGTAAAATATCAACTTGAAGATTACTCTAGGTTGAACATAACATTCCATTGTTTTGTGATAATATTAGTGCAATCAATTTGTGTAAATATTCCATTCAGCATTCTAAAGTAAAACATATAGAAATAAGACATCATTTCATTCATGATTATGTACAAAAAGGAGTTTTTGATATCAAGTTTGTTGATACAAACCATCAATGGGCTGGTATCTTTACAAAATCTCTTCTTGAAGAACGTTTTAATTTCATAAGAGAAAATTGGCATATAAAAATCTTACATGACTAATTTGTCTCACTTGCACCATGTTATGCATATTTATTTGCATCATCTTATGCATATTTACTTGCATCATCTTATGCATATTATCTTGCATTATTTTTTGTATCATCTTAGTTACTTATTTATTTATATCTTCTATTAATGTGTGCACCCTGTGTAAAGGATTTTCTTTTTGACCATTGAATAATCTCTTTATTGTAATACTGTGTTTTCTTAATGTGTGATTTAGTGCTTTAATCACTAAAAAGTGGAAATTAGATATGTGACCTTAATAATTAAAACAAATAAATGAGTTGTTATTGTTGATTGTTGTTTTATGTTGTTGTCTTGGAATTCCGGTCTGAAATTTAAGGAACGTGAGAAATGTTCTTGAGCCAAAGTGAGAGTGTTGGTTATGTTTATAGGGGTTGTTGAGAGAAACAGCAAGTGTTGGGCCAGTTGTGAGTATTGGAGAGTGAGTAGACGAACCATGGGCTTTAGTGGGCCCAAAGCCTTTGTGAGGCCTAGGGAGGGTTTAAGACCACTAAAACCCCTTTTCCTTCTCATTCTATCATTTCTCATTTTTTACTCTCTCAAGCTTTCTCGTTTCTCTCCTCTCATTATCTCATCTCTTGCAAATTCTCTCAAAGCACCAAGTGAGAGGCAAGATTCATAGCCCATCTCCTTCCTTTTGGTGAGAAACATTACTTTCTTTGAAGATTTGGCTCAAGGGTTCACATCTCTCACTTTCTCTCCTTCCCCAAATTTGGATTCTAGAAGCTCCAAGAGGTAAGGGAAGCTTATAAATTGGTTGTTCTATGTTGGTGGTTGTTGGTATGTTGATTTCATGCTCTAGAAATGGTTGAATCTCTATGAATGCTGCTATGTTAGGTATTATGGGTGAAAATGGGTTTTTAGGGAGATTTGTGATTTTGGTGATGAAATGTTGAATTAATTGTATAATCTGATGTGCATGAGCTTGGTTAAGATGGATTGATGATGTTGAAGCTCTCAATGAGTCGAAATTTGGGTTTGTGTGGTTGAGAAGTTTGAGTTTTCTGTAGAAAAATCACTTCTTTCGCAACTCTGTCGTAGATAATCGATTATAGGAGCCTCATAATCAATTATCTGGAGTTCTAGAAGTTGTTTTTGTGATTTTGGCTCTAAAATAATCGATTATGGAAACCAATAATCTATTATCTAAGCTTCAGGAATTGTTTTCCTAACACTGGTTCTAAAATAATCGATTATGGAATTCCATAATCGATTATCTTTGCCAAAAAATGAATTCTGGTGCATTTTTCCTAACTGATTTAATCTATTATACAGGAGATAATCTGTTAGTACAATACTTAATCTGTTATTTCAGAATTTAATGTGCTATTATATATATACATATATAAAAAGGGTATTATATATTTTCAAAAGTTCTATTTGGGAATGATGGAAAGTTGTCCAGTTTAAATATGATTTCTTTAAATTAAATGGTATAGATATATGAATTTTCGGTCCTTCAAGATGTTAAATGTATGATTCAAGATAAGTTGGGTGTTTCAAATGGTTTTCAAAGAAAGTCTTGGTTTTCAAATTGTGGTTGATTGTTGGATCTGTTGTGAAGTGGAAGTTGCTTAGATACGACCTCCACTTCTTGTTGAGAGGAATTGTTGATGAAATCCTAAAGAGGTATAGGTTGCTTGGATAGGGCCAAACCTGATTGCCATGTTAGGTGATGAATTGAGCCTACATGGAGTTGTTGGTGGTTGTTGACCATGTGAGGCGCTAAATTGAACCCATATGGTGTTGTCTTTAAATTCTATTGAATTATTGTTAAATTTATTAAACCGTTGATGTTGGATTGATAGTGGATGGTGAAATTGGTTTATGTTGTGATACATGCATTTTATGCATATATTGTGGGCTGAGGTTATGTGAAAGGCCTCAAGCCGTGGTGCGGGTAGGTAGGTAAATTGGCTGATTGACAAGAGCTGCGGCTCAGACAGGCTTCCAACCTAGTGCTTGGATAAGATGTGGGGTCTTAAAGATGGGCCTTCGAGGATGAGTGGATGGGCGATTCTACAGGGTGCCAAGGTGGTGCAGGCCTTGAGTTGCAGTGAACCACTACCCACATACACTTATCTCAACACACCACTAAGCTTATCTGTAGATCAGAGTTTGGCAATCCCTGAATGGTGCTTAGATAGGCCATGGTAGGGGGTGAGACCTGGCTGATCACCCGATATTGTTGTAAATCTATTAAGAGTCGTGTCATCATGCATTGACATAGTTATGGTAGATTTATTGTAACGAGGGGTTTTGAGTTAAGAACTCCTTACTATATGAATGCATGTTATGTATATATGTACGTGGATGTTGAGAACTCTTGATATATGATGGTATGCAATATACTTGTGATTGAACGTTGGGAATTGTGAATGATACCTTTAATCATGCATGTTATATCGTTGTTTTAGTAAGCTTACACTTGCCTTGTGCTTTTGTTGTGATTGTATCTGTTGCTGCTATTGTGTTGATGTGACTGTGATGATCACGTCCTATGGTATGGAAGCAGCTGGCGAGACTTTAGTGGATCCGAATTCTCAGACCTAAAGATGGAGCTGTAATTGGAGTAGTGTGGCTTGAGGAGTCAAGCTTTTGTCTTCTTTTATGGTGTATTTCGTTTTATTCTTTGGATGGGGATGTATAGTGTGACCCACCATAGGGAGTGTGTTTTGTACCCTTCTCCCCTATTGATGTATATTTGATTTTTGGTTATATGGTTTTGGTGTTATTTCCCCTATTCTCTTGATTTTTGTAAGTGGTAAAGACTAGTATATTGAGGGTAGGAGAGAAGGATAGATCTCTCAAGATATATACATATATATATATGTATATGTATGTATATATATATATACATACATATATATATATATATATATATATATTGGATTCATTTATATGTATATGAGATAGTAAAGGATAGTAGTGTTGTTGAGTAGCAACGATTGGGTCGTTACACTTATCGAATAACACCCAACGTGCACTACATTTCTCTACTCCAGCAAGTCACATTAAATGCACGTCCTTTTAGTGTTGTTAGTTTTTTCAAAAATTTAAAATAACCATTCCCTTAAAAGCCCTCTTTTAAACTCCTTTTATCCTTCTAGAAAAACCTATCACTTTCTCTATCGATTTCTTTTATACTCAAAACCTCAATAAACCTTCTCTCATGGCTGCTCAAAAACAACTTGCTTTCATGGAACAATTTCCTAAAAGTGACTTTGTGCGAGGAAAATGGATGAATTTGAAAAAGCTAGAGGAAGAAGGTTTCCTATAACCACCTACATTAGAAACGTAGGTTAGGAAACATACGGGCAGCGTAAAACCCATTAGTACCATGCTCCGTATGCATACTTGTAGGGTCTCGGCTTCTGAAGTAAACAGGACCATCACTAGAACAATTGACAATCAGACTATCATCATCTCTATAGACACAATTGTTGTAGTATCTAGCTGCAAAGAGGAAGGTGATGTGTTCTTTAAGGATTGGGAAAGGGTTATAACCTCTAAAACTGTTGATTTGGCTCTCTATGGTAGACCAAGGCCTCAGATTGATAATAGAGATCTCTGAGAAGATTTTAGTATGCCTTAAGTATGAAGAGGATTGTAGACTTCTACACAATCTCCTACTTCATATCATCATACCAAGGAAAGGGTCTAAGAACATCATCTCTTCACGAAACCGTTTCTGCCTCTACATGATGCTAACCGGGAAAAAGGTGAATCTCCCTGCTCTCATTCTTGATCATTGGAAATCTTGCCTAATTAAGTCAAAGGAAAGCTCAAAGGATAAGCAAAGGTATCCTATTCATTATACTATGCTCTTCAATGAGATCTTGAGAATAGCTAACGTAAATGAAGCTGGCTAGGAAAAAAGTAAACCTGGTCCTAAGATTGATGTGTCTATCATCAAGAAAATGAGGATAGCACTCCTGTTTCCTAGATATGTTGCTAGACATCCAAAGTTGGCAATGATCAAAGAAGAACCAGTTAATGACTCAGTAGGTATTGCCTATAGAGTAGGATTGTCTGCTAATCCATTTGTACATGCTCTATCCGCCCATTAGATGCAAGCTCAACAAACTCAATCCCAAACACAACCTAGACAGACCAAACCTCTCGAACCTAAACTTCCCATAAAAAAATATTCCAACCTGAACCTAAATCCAAATCTTAAACATTTGACCAACCCTCACCTTCCACAAGAAAGAAACCACTCACCTTAAACCCAAACCTGTCCCTTAACCTAATCAAGACGATGCCACCCTCATCAAAGATTTGATATTGCCAAAAGACCAAACTAATTGTGAGCCCATCGTTGAAACACAAGCGCAGTCTACTGATGTTGCTGGGGAGACTGAACAAGTCCCTAAACAAATCTCTGAAGAAGTGGCTTCTAAGAAAGATACTGGGAGATCACAAAGATTGTAGACGATAAGCTAGCCAAAGACCAAAGCTGTAGAAGCAAAGCGACTTAAGAAAGCCAAGGCCCAGTCTAAGGAAGTTGAGGAAAAGAAAAAGGAAGAAGAAGAAAAATTAGCAAAAGAATAAATAGAAGAAGCAGTATTCCATTCTATAATTGAACAATCATTGTAGGATGTGGCTCAAGAGCACGATAAAGATGTCACATATAGTCAGGAAAAACTGTTGTTGTTTCAAGAGGTAGACTACCTAGATCCCTTCTATGGGAAGTTCCTCTTGTTATGACTGTTTCTCAATCTTTTCAACATATATCAACTGATTTTATGGCAAGACCAAGCAATGTATAGTTTGAAAGGATTGTTACACATCTTATGCCATAGTTTGATGTTACACAGACTGAAGATCATGTAGAAGCTTCATCGTCTAGTGGTATGCTTGAACCAATTGTTGAATAGGCTATTCCTAGCATGTTCAGATTAGAGACTCCTCCTTCAAAAAGACTTAGGCGTGATGTGTAACGCCTAGCCGCTTTCAGGATCTGTGACTGTCCCTACAAACCAACACAAGACTTTTCAGCGTGCTTTGTCCTCACTCATACGCTTCCTGAGAAACTTCATCATCTGGTGGTATGCTTGAACCAATTGTTGAAGAAGCTATTCCTGGCATGTTCATATTAGAGACTCTTCCCTCAAAAAGACTTAGGCATGATGTGTAATGCCCGGCCACTTTTAGGATCTGTGACTGTCCTTACAAACCAACACAAGACTTTTCAGCATGCTTTGTCCTCACTCACACGCTTCCTGATAAATTTCCCAAGAGGTCACACATCCCAGAATTGCTCCAACTTAAGCACACTTAACTATAGAGTTCTTAAGTGATAGGTTACCGAAAAATAGATGCATCTTGTTAATATAGATAACACTTATTAATTCCTTTAAGATATCCTCAACTATATAGTCCCATACCTGCACAGTCTCTAGATCCCTCTCGTTCTGGTGTGTATTTGATTCATTCATGTACCCCTCCCGCTAGAAGTCTGCCAGGAGTTGCTCCTTATCCGTGCCTCGTCTCTTTTGCACCGGCGATCACTCCCTGCCCTTGTCAGCGCCCAGGATGTTACATGATGCTAAGTCGTATGAAAAACAAGAACAAAGAAGCACCGAGAAATCTAAGGAGCATTAACTACCAAAACCATTTGAATCTGAAATTCTTCAAGCACTGATAGACTATGAACTTGAAGAAGTGAATAATCCAAAGATGTGGAGGACAATTATCGAAGAAGAATGGCCTTTGTTAGTAAGGCATGGCTATGTTGAGAAGATGGTGGAATCAGGCAAAACAACTCCTACACTATCATATGAACCACACATTAAGCCTTTCGTCCGTTCCTATTTTTGTTTACCCACCCTCCACCAGTTATGAAGTATGGAGACAAAAAGAGGACTTCACTGCCACATTTCTCCTTTCCTTCTCAAGTGCATTTACTTTGAATATTTGATCATGTGTAGAACATACAACTACAAGCTCAAGGTTATTTACCCGTTATGCCTTGGCAAAGTAAAAACATATCCAATTGCTATTCGTCCAGAAGACAGTCTAGACTTTAATGAATGGAGTCTTAGTGATGATGACTGGGAGCTTGGCAGAGTCATGAACAACTTTCTCCAGGAGAAGATGAAAATCACGCTTTGCAGAGCTATTTTTGAGAAAAGTTATGTAGACTGTGCAATTAGCATTCCAACATTGATGGGAAGAGAAGTGAGGATCTTGCTAAGGCCATGAACCACTTTCAGGATATGCTGTCAAAAGCAATACTACTATAGAAACTTGTCTATAGGCAAAGGCAAAGAGCCAAAATTCAAAAGAGATCTAAGACGACACCTTATGATCAAACGAAGAGCCCTTTCCCCTGCACAACTTGTTGCACTTAGAGGAAAAGAAATTTTATGGAGCTCAGACCGTTAGAGGCTTCAAGATCATGTTGAAGCTCTGAAGACCTTTTCTAGTCTCTCTGCAAAAGAAAAGAACATTTTAAGCCATGAAGCTTCCATTCATCCAGTCAGTCATTGGACCCAAGTCACTCCCTCTCCATCTCAATCTGACTCTAGCCCCATCAACCAGATCTTTGTCAATTTTCCTCAAACATATGTTGTCTTCTCCACAAATGGCACCACATTTCAAGTCCATCTCCCTATTGGACATTTTTGGTTTTGTGGTCCCCCTGTTGCCTATGTTTATACGTTGTATTTTGTAGAAGAACCCAATGATGCAACCGATAAAGGTCCTTTTTCCTTTGCTCCTCAAGTTGATATAGATGTTCGCAAAGAAGTTAATGTGCTGAAGAAGACTGTTCAACATCTGGAGGCTACACTCAATCATGAAAGTTGGAAGCGCAAACGAGTTGAAGCCTGGCTCTCAAAGTTGGCCAAACGTTTCAAGGTAGAATTAGACTCATCATCTAGTTCCAAATCCAACTCTAACTTCGATTCCTTTGATTGATGATGCCAACAAGGGGAGAAGAAACTGAGAGAGGCGAAAGACAAAGGAAATAACACGAAGCATCATATGGGGGAGTACTATCTTTTATTCACTATCTTTTATTCAACTGTTGAATACTGAGGACCTTTTGGGTGTTTTGCTATTCTTGGCATGTTTTTCTTCAATTATATCATCTGATGCGTTTAGCTATTATTCGCCAACATGAAAAACACTTATAGTTATGATATCACATGCTTAATTGAAAATATAAGATGTGAAATCTAACAAAAGTTCCTTTGAATCTGAAATATATACTGTTTGTCAATAGTATCATTTTTCTAAAAATATGTTTTTCTTTTAAAAGGTTTTGGTCTAAAATCATAGTTGTTTGTCATAATCAAAAGGGGAGAGATTGTTAAGACACAGGACGGTTATATGACCCTCATTTTGTTTTGATTATGACAAACAGACTAATGTTTATTTAATCATCTGTTCACACGTTTTTGATATACTTAAGACATATGTTGATTAAGTCACATAGACAAAATATATCGAGATCTGTTGGACTAAAAGTTTATACCGTAGTCTTTACACATGAATGATCCTCATTTTGAAGTTTGCGTACCTACTTTCTCGAAAAAGAGATGTCAATGTACCATCCTCTAAAAAGATATAGCTATCTAACAAAAAGAAGGAACTTCAGTACACTTATCAGTACTAAAAAGCAAAATATGTCTACTATAACAAGATTCAGTACGAGAAAGGCAAGTTGGTGACCAATTAGTGGAAAGCATTAAACGCGACATTTAATGCTCCAACGTATACTTTCTTCTTTATACAACAACAGACGAAGGATGATTCTAAAGCACTCACAACGGACACTTTTGAGGAGCACTGTAAATAGAAGAGAAGACCTATGTTAAAGTGTGTGGAACTTTTATTGAATTCTCTATTCTCAATCACTTAAGCGCTTAGCTCCCTCTCTCATTCTTAAAAGAATTCTATTGAAATGAGTGTCTTAGACAATAGTTTTAAAATCTTGAGCTTCAATGTATATTCGTTTGATAAGACGCAATCTCATGATTTTCAAATGTTGTTGCATTATTATTATGTGACTAAATTGCATTTTTTGTCCTCCTATAATTCTCAATTTGTGATTTTGGTCTCCTTATTTTTAATTTTGTAATTTTAGTCCTCCAATTTTTAAAAATCCTGAATTTTAGATCTCTTATTTTTAATTTTGCAATTTTAGTTCCCTAAATTCTAAAAATCTTCAATTTTGATCCAATCGTTAAATGTTTATTTGTTGACTATTAATGGCTCAACGCAAACTATGACGTGACATTAGTCTGTTAAATATTATCTACTACGTATTCAGTCTAATGTCACATTATAGTTAACGTTAAGGCATTAACAGTCAACAAATGAATATTTAACAGTTAGACTAAAATTGTAAATTTTTAAAATTTGGTGGACTAAAATTGCAGAATTAAAAATAGGTGCGAAGTATTTACTGGTTTTGTCAATGACTAATCTTTGCTAGAGAATTTAGCTAATCACTTTTAATGAGCTATCTTCTTTCAACCACTTTTTTTTATTCATAAGGCTCAAACCTAAGACCTTACTGAACTAACATAATATTAATAAATTAAAGGCTAAACTATTCAATAGGTCCCTAAATTTTTAGACAATTTTTAATTAGATCCATGTATTATTTTTTTAATTGAGTCCTTAATCTTTTGAATTTTTTTTAATATGGTCCCTAAGACAAACGACAATCAAACGAAAATTAATCCCAGAGACCCAATTAAATTTTTTTTAAAAGATTAAAAACTTAATTCCAACTTTTTATAATATAAAAATTTAATTAAAAATTACCTAAAAATTCATAAAAATAATGAAATATTATCCCTTAAAAATAAAAGAAACGAACGATTATTCAACCATGGGCACGGGCCGCCCACGGTTGCGTGAGGGCTCCAATGTGGGGCGTGGACCTAACAGGCCGCTGCAGCATCACTCCTCGCCAATGCTTTCTCTCTGCTTAGACCCTTAACCTTTTCCAAACAAACATGCCTCTTCAACTTCAACCCTTCAGGCACATCAAGCCACTAAACCCCTCCACCCTCATTCCCTCAAAACCCTTGAACCCGCGCCAAACACCACCTTCTTCAACCCCCATCGACCATCTATACATTTCCCAACTACTCTCGAGACCCGATTGGGCCGTGTTGCTAAACCACGACCTCTTCTCAAAGAGGCTACTCCTCAACCCTCGTTCCACCGTAAGCATCTTTCAGAACCAAGAAAACCCGTCCCACGCCATCAAGTTTCACACGTGGCTCTCGCGTGTCAACCCCGCATTGGCAACACACCAATCAGTTCAACGCGCTTTGGGGAACACACTACACAGAAAAGGTCCCGCGGTATTATCTGTTGAGCTTCTTCGGGACATTCAGAATTCGAGTTCTCGGGTCACCGAGGACCTGCTCTGCGTGTTGATGGGAAGTTGGGGAAGGCTGGGTTTGGCACATTACTGTACTCATGTTTTTGGACAAATCTCATTCCTGAGTCTCAGTCCAAGCACTAGGTTGTATAACGCTCTTATTGATGCTTTAGTGAAATCGAACTCAATTGACCTTGCATATCTGAAGTTCCAACAGATGGCTGCGGATAATTGCCGCGCCGATAGAATTACGTACAACACCCTCATTCACGGGGTTTGCAAGATTGGCGTGGTGGATGAGGCGCTTCGGTTAGCCAGACAAATGAAGGATAACGGACATTTTCCTAATGTTTTCACGTATACAATTCTGATTGACGGGTTTTGTAACGTGAGCAGGGTTGATGAAGCCTTTGGAGTTTTTGAGACAATGAAGGAGAGTGGAGTTTATCCAAATGAAGCCACTGTGAGAACGCTAATTCATGGGGTTTTTCGCTGCGTGGATCCAAGTAAGGCGCTTGAGTTGTTGTTGTCTAAGTTTTTAGATGGGGAGCGCGTTCATTTTAAGTTAGCTTGTGATACTGTATTGTATTGCCTTTCGGATAATTCTATGGCGAAAGAGATGGTTGTGTTTCTGAGGAAGGTTCTAGGAAGAAGTTATGTACCTGATAATTCTGTTTTTAATGTCATAATGGCTTGTTTGGTTAAGGGAGCTGAGCTGAGAGAGTTGTGTGATGTATTTGAAATTTTAAGAAAGCAAGGTGTGAAGGCGGGCATCGGTACTTATCTTGCCCTTGTTGAAGCGTTGTACAAGAATGAATGGAGAGAGGAGGGGGATCGAGTTTCTGGTCAAATGATTAGTGACGGGTTAATTGCAAATGTCTTCTCATATAACATGGTAATTAATTGCTTCTGCAGAGCCAAATTGATGGATAATGCATCTGAGGCTTTCAGAGACATGCAACGTAGAGGCTTTGCTCCCAACCTTGTTACTTTCAATACCCTTATTAATGGCCATTGCAAGGATGGAGCGATAGATAAGGCACGGGAGCTGCTGGAGATGCTTTTAGAAAATGGACTTAAACCTGATATCTTCACTTTTAGCTGTATAATTGATGGACTCTGTCGAATAAAGAGGACTGAGGAAGCTTTTGAATGCTTTACTGAGATGATTGAGTGGGGCATCAATCCAAATGCCATCATTTATAATATCTTGATTCGATCATCATGTGCCATTGGGGATGTTGCAAGGTCAGTGAAACTTTTAAGAATAATGCAAACGGAAGGAATAAGCCCTGACACCTACTCCTATAATGCTTTGATTCAAATCTTCTGTAGGATGAATAAAGTTGAGAAGGCTAAAAAGTTTTTTGATTCAATGTCAAGATCTGGCTTGAGTCCGGACAATTACACTTACAGTGCTTTTATAGAGGCACTGTCTGAATATGGGAGATTAGAGGAAGCCAAGAAGATATTTTACTCAATGGAGGCAAATGGTTGCTCTCCCGATCCATATATATCTAACTTAATTATTAAAATATTGGTTCAGCGGGATTATGTTGAAGAGGCCAGAAACATCATAGAAAGATACAGGCAGAAGGGAATATCTTTAAATTCTATTCCTACTTTGTAGACTAATTTTCTGCTAGTTTTTAGGATGTTGCTACATTATTGAGCTTTTGACAGTGAAGATATTGATTCAGGGTATAGGTACCTCAGATTCTAAAGCTCTGTTGATATGGAAATCTTGTTATGTGGTGGGACACAAGAATTATTTATGCACTTTTTGGCCACTTCAACAAAAAATATAAAGAATACAATAAGAAATTTATTTTCTTCCTCCTTCATTGGTCACTCTTCCTTCATCATCCTCCTCCTTTCAAAGAGCTTGGTCTAGCGGTTTTCATGGTGGCAGCTTGGTTAACATGTTATAACATGCTTCTAATCTTTGCTGTGGTTATCTTACAAATTGTGTTGTTGTTCTGGAGTCGACAGACAATGCACTTTTCCACTGATGTCTCCATTAATGGAGTAACATCGATCTCCTTACAAGCACCACAGTCACATAGTGGAGGCTGGGTCAGCCCGCGACAGCAAGAGCTCTATCTTTCATCGCAACCCATCCCACATGTGGAAGAACACGAATTTGGTGGCAGTCTCTTGACTGGATGACCTGAGATATCAAGTTTTGTTGTCATGGCAGTCTCTTATGATGTTAGTAGTTTTGTTGGATTGGGCTTATACTAATGCTACACTAATGTTTGTTCTTGACTATTATTAGGGGTGTGTATCATACACATATCCCTTTATCAATGAAATATACTATTTCTCTCTTGTCCTCCTTTTTCACTTTTTCCCCATAATTTCAACCGGCCCCATATAACTTTCCCCAATTGCTGCCCTATGATCCTGGAAATCCCCTAGGAAACCCTGAATGTTAGCAAAGTATATAATTTTACTTAGATTATTTTTGTTTGTTCTGCCTTTTGACCCAAATGGTAAAGTATTTGCTATTATATTCTTACAAAATTAATATTTTTATGATCTAGACACATTCTCAGATGTTTTCCTACTATTCCATTCATGTATCCCCTGTTCATCATATTGAACCTATCAAATATCATTGTCAAACTCACTTTATTGAGTAGAACTGGTCACCAGGTCTAGATGCAGCTTGATGCATTTTGCTTTCAAAGTTCTAACAAATGAATTACACTTGTAGCATATGCATATGATGAATCTTTATCTTCTAAGACTATATTTACAAAACTAGTATTTATTTTATTCTTCTTTAATGAAGGCACTCTTGTTGATAGAAGTTATTCCCTTATTTGTTGTGAGGGAAGTATGGGGGTGGTAGCTACTTCTAGAGTTAATGTTAGCATTCTATTATGAGTTTAGGGACATTATAATCATCTAATATGAAGATGCTGGGTATAAGAGGACTTCTCATTTCCCAAAGAGCATTTCAGTGAAACCATACAGCCAAGCTCTATGTTAAATTATGCTATATCTATTCTGCATGTTTTCACTTTTGAACAGATTGAAAATTTATTATTTTTGCAAGTTGTTGAAATATACTTTTACTGTTAAACTTTGAGTAAATTACACTGACACCTTTTGAAGTTTTTTCAGATTGCACATAATCTTCCTGTTTTTTTAACGTTTACAACAACCTCCCTTATTGGGGTACACGATGTAATGTTTTTCAAACAATTAAGGGGGGTTGATGTAATGTATAAGAGATATTAGTATAATGTTTTTCAAACAATTAAGGAGGTTAGTGTAGGGATAGAAAAATGAGGGGTATCGTGTGTAATTTGAAAAAAATTCAAGGGATGTCAGTGTAATTTACTCTTAAAATTATTTTGAACATGAAATCTGCTGAGCTGGATGTGACATTGTGATACCACTAAAATTTTCGGTGTGAAACTTGTCAACGTAACTTCTTTTGTTCATTGCAGGTTGAGTATGGCTGGTTTCTTAATTTCCTGAATGATTCAACTCCTTTCTCAATTTTGTGAGTTGCAAATATAATGTGTATATGACCCTGAAATCTTTAATGAGCAATGTTTTAGTTGAGGCCGTCATGACATGACTTGCCATCCTATTGCAATAAGAAGAGATTGATAAACATTTTTGGAAAGCTTACGGCAGCACATACAAAAAATAGCACTGTCACATCAACTGTTGGTACAAGGGATTTTGGATATCAATCATAATGCAAGTTGGTTCTTATTCTTCCATTCAGGTAATTTTATGTCTGACAGCAATAGGCATGTCTGTCTGATATATCTTTTTTTACCATCCACTTATGATCTTACCATCCATCGTTTATAATGTTAATGTATAAATGTTATGTTTGTAGGGGCTTAGTGGCTATTACTTGAGCAATAATTAGGTGTTATTTTGTACTTGTTTTATATTTCACAATTTGATTGTCTAAACCTACCCTTTTCCGTTTTGTGAGGCCACCTGCTCATAAACATTAAGAATTTTGAGATGCTAGTAAATGGCAGACACCTATGGCAATCTCATATCATGTACGATGTACAATACACGGGGAATCTTGCCCAATGATTCAAGACGGTTTAGTAATGAACGATTGATAATTGGTTGAAGGTGCAAGTGTGTCAAATGTTTCCATAAACTTGTTGGAATTTTCTACTGTTTATTGCTTGCTAACTGAATAGCTGATACTTCATTTATGCAATTTATTCTGTAGACAATTATTACAAAATGAATTCAAAATTTTGGAATTATGTTGTTTGCAGTTAATGCTGATTTAGTTGAAGGTGTATGAATTTTATGAACTTAAAAGAATGTTCATTTGTAATTGTTATGCATATATAAATGTCTTTGTCTCAGGGTCATTCTGAGAATAAGCATGTAACTCATCATAATAGTATATGATAGTAACATATTCAATGCTACAATATAGACTCTGCGTATTAGTTGTAGATGTAATTTTGCTACATTTCTGTATATTGTGTAACAACCCAGCTAAATGACAAACAGCATATACTTCTGCTATACTTATCTCCTGTTCCTCCTTTCCTTTCCCTTGAAAACTAGCTGAGAAATGTTGATTTTTAAGCCAAACAATGTTACTCTTTTAATTTCTACTCTTAGCATGAAGTAAAGCTTTGATTTCTTGAAGTTGGCTCTACTTGCATATTATGTATTTGTGTTGATGCTCCTCTGGATGTGTTAGTAAAAGTTTTTGTTCCTGGTAGCTCTTTTGTGTGTGTGTGTTTGAGATTTATTATGTATGTGGTGTGAAATAAAAGTTTTGGACTTGTGTTTGAGAAACATAATTTTTTAGTGTCCCTTATTTGTTGCAGCAGATTGTGTATATTCTCCACCACACACGTTCTCACAAGGTCGCCAAGTCTTATATAAACTAAAGAGCTAAGGAAAAGCATGTATTTTTATACATGAGTTCTGCATTCTTGGATCAATTAAGATCATTTAGCATCCTGTTGCCTAGGTGTTGCAACAATTCCTACAATATAGTTCTAAGAAATTTATAAGAGGGAATAGTATCCTCAGTAAAGTGTATATATATAAAAACATAACAAGTAGAGAATCTATCTTAAGTGAAAAACAAACTCGTTGCACAATTTATTTGTTTTTGTTGGAATCATAATGAAATTTCACCAATTGATATACATGAAAAATGATTGTTACTGTTTTATAGTCTCAAGTTGCTAAATTATGCTCACGAGGCTTTTGGTTGCTTACTTGCTCTGCTTGACAGAACTGCCTCAAGATATTAAGAATGGGCATTCAATCTTGTTCCTCCAATGTATGCTGAAAAACATAAGCAAGATCATTTCCAATATCAAAGGTGTATAGGGCCCTAGAGAAGCAATCAAGCCTTGGAATACCGTTTTTAAAAGACAGTTCTCTGCTATGAGACTGATGGTGTGTTTTGTACTGCTATGGCTGCTTTGTGTCGTTGGGAGTGTTGATGGTGTTTTTTGAGGCTGAAGAATTTGTCTCACTCATGGTCACAGGCGGCACAGGTTGAAATAGAGTAGTGCACAGGTTGGATATACTTGGTATGGCGTATTTTTTCAATCTGGAGAGAAAGATAAGCTGCTACTCTGCATAAATGCCAGAAGAGATGATTTCCTGCTTCACTGAACCAAAGAAAAGCCGAACAATCCATCGAGTAGCAGTATTTGGTTGTGCTTAAGCATGCTTCAATTCATCGAAGTAATTTATCAGGAATTTTGTTCCAATCTAACCATTATACAGAAAATCCCAATGCATTAATATTTATATTTCAATTGTACCTTTATTGTTGAACTCCGAAAACACAAAATCAAAGTAGCAGTAAGAATAAGGACAATCCGTGGATGATAGATTGATCTAATTTTCTTGTAATTGGAAGCAACCTTGTTACTGATTGCTGGTGATATAATTTTCTTTATAAGATATGTTGATGGCATGAAATTTGATCTGTGTAAGTTTTTCCTGTTGCGTAGTTCTGGTAAGTGAGAAGAGGAACTATTTCTTTTCATTATAAAGGCCAATGATTTTTTTTTCTTTCTTATATACATTGAGACGTGTATATTGGGGAAACTACTGAGGACATAAAGTGACGTCATAGAAGACTTTGTCAATAGCTAGCTGCCTAATTTAATTGGAACTGTATCAAATTACATGGATGTTATGACAATGTTATTAGGACTCAATCGATCATCAACTCAGTCAAGGTACCAAGTTAATGGGCATCGGTCAAACTAATGAGTCATTGGTTAAATTATAGGAACTGATATAATTTATAGTAACAAAAATGTTGCATATATAATGAAACATAAGTGTGGGCCAATGGTAAGCCAGAATTCTCTCATGTTACACTTCTTTCACACTTTATTTTTGCTCTGTGATGATATTAGCTGATGTGAGTAGCATGCACGAGTTTTTGTTGCATTTGCTGGTGTCGAGTGAGTATGGTGCGATATGATTGTTGCAAGTTTGTGAGAAGTAATTGGTACGCAAGTTTTCGCTACATCCATTAGTGCCACAAGTATCGTGTTTTGTATTTTTAGTACATGATGACATTAATTGGTGTGAGTGGAGTGCATGAGTTTTGTCGCATCTACTGGTGTCATAAGTATAAAGTGTGATAGGATTGTTGGAAGTTTGTTAGACATGATTGTTGTGATGAGCGTGAATTTTTGTTGCATTTACTCATGAGTAGTGTTATTTTGTATTTTCGCTATGATGACATTAGTTGGTGTGTGAGTAGTGCGTGTGAGCTTTCTTGCATCCATTGGTGTCTTTTGAGTATAGAGTGAGACATGATTGTCGCAGGTTTGTGAGACATATCTGTTGCAGTGCGCATGAGTTTTCGCTACATTTGCTGGTTCCGCGTGAGTATAAAGCTGTGTTCTAAAAATCGGACCAGACTGGCCGGTTGGACCAAAAAACCGGTGAACTAGTCATCTTACCGGTTCAAATAAACCACAGAACTGGCTTGAAGAAAAATCGGTCAAAGAACTGGAAAACAAGCTAAAAATCGGTAAAACCAGTCAAAAACCGATTCACAACAGGTCAAAGAAAAATGCTTAATACAACATTTTGATTTTTTTTCTTAAAGAAAAATAAAAACCAACCTAAATCATTTATCATTTTATTTTTTATTTTAAATATAAACTTGTTTTTATTAATAAATGTTGACGTGTATAGTTAAAACTTATACTTATGTATCATGACGTTTGATTTGCATTTTTGTAAGTATTGTAAATGTAAAGAACCTATAAAATTATGTTTTATTTTTAATTGTTTGTATTATAAAATTATGATATTATGTTTTTTTTAATATTATTTTATGTATTATTTAATTATTATTATTATTTTATTAATACCAGTTCGACCACGGTTGAACCATTGAACCTTGAACCAATGCCTTGACCGCTTCAATGACTGGTCCAGTTTTAAAAACATTGGTTGAGGCATGATTATTGCAGGCTTGTGAGACATGACTACTATAGGTTGAGGCCTTGGAACGTGGAACACAACTCTTAAGAGATTATGGTTAATGTGTGGTTTGACCAGAGCTGGGTGTATCATTTCAATATAGTTCAAAGCCAATTCGATGATACATGTTAGTAGCATTAGCAATCTTATATCTAAATTGACCCAACTTTAGACTTGATTCTTAGCCAAACCAATCTAAACGGCCAGGCTGAGGCGAGTTTAATAACACTAGTTATGATCTATGAATCGGTAGACATTCATTAACGACTTAAGCTAGCAACTAGCTGCCTTATCCTTTTTTTTTTTTTTCTCTATTCTATTAGTTTATTTCTCAATGCCATTTTCAATAGAATTAGGGACAAGAGAAAAGGCAAAAAGTAATATATGCAGGTTGGAAAGTTGCACTGTTTATTATACTATAATAAACTAAAAATGAACAAAAATAGAAAAGGACATGCAACTCCAACTCTATACTTTGAATTTGCAACAATGTAACTTTTTTTTAGGGTAACAATGTAACCTCTTATAACATTTGGTAATTGATGTTATTACTTTCGCTAGTACTTTTGACATAATTGTTGAATTGATTCTTTATATTATATTCATTCATATTATTTTTGTTTATTCTCCATCCCCACTGTTTTAATTTTGGGTCTTAGCTTGAAGTATTATTAATAAGTGCTAGGAATACTTTCTCCAATACTCTCTTTCTAATATTCTCTACTATTTGATAGAAATTTATTAGAAATCACAAATTTTGGTGGATCTCACTTCTAATAAATTCTTGACAATAATAGAGAAATTGTTAGAAAGAGTGTTAGAATGTATTATTAATAGCTTTGAATTTGTAAGTTTTGGGACTAGAGTCAATGCTTTGCAACTAGGGTGGATAAGCCCCACATGTGGGCTGATATTCACTCTTTTTTTTTTATCTGTTAATGTTACAAACCCTTTAGTACATAGGTTTAAGATATATCCCACATGTGTTTGGTAACAACTTGAAAATGTATTTTGGTTATATTTCAAATTTGTAATCGTTTTGGATGTTATGACTTATGTTAATGTTTAATACATTTGATTTCTATTGATCTTCATCCCATTTCAATTTTTATGTTGTGCTATGAATCTTGATCTAAAACTGAAATTTTACAATATATCTAGTCTTCATTACATGATAATAAAATTATTCATTTTATTATTATTATTATTATTTTATAACTTTTTTGTATGCAAAATCACTATCAAGAATTTTTTTAAAAATAAGAAAAATACAACAAGATCATTTCAAATAAAAAATTATTGTCAAAATATTTATTTAAGTGATTCCTTAAATTATTATTGAAATAAAAACTCATTACAAAATTGATGGTATGTTATATGTTTTCAGTTAGTATTACGTAAAGGAAAGTAAAATTATTAATTTCTTGATTATTAATTTTTTGACACCCATAATCAACACTATTTCACATTTACTTTTAAAAAATGTCTAAGTATTATTTTACCAAAAAAAATTCAAAAAAAATGTAAAGAGAAAATAATTTCAAATAAAAACTTAAAGTAAAAATAAATTCTTCTATACGAAGCCTTAAACGTTCTTTAGAAAGGATTTTTTTTACTAGTACTTAGGTACTTAAATTATTGAAAACGTGTCCCTTTTAGCAATTTTGTCATATGAAAGTACTTATACAAGTTCATTCAAACAACACTTATCATTTCAAATAAACACCTGTGCAGGTATCGTCCAATTGAATAATTTACTTATTTTGAAACAACTTGTCACATCAGAACTTCTAAAACAAACTCTTTTCCAACATATGCTTATAAAAAAGCTTTTCTAAACAGGCTATAAATTTTGTCTTGAGAGCTAGAGAGCACCTCTTTTTGCGCGTAAAGTCGTTTTCCTTCTGACTAAGATTTTTTTTTTTTTTTTTTTGGGGAATCCAACTCTAAGAAAAGTTTAATTGGTGCAATTTATCCCTTGTCTACTTACACATCCTTATTTTGTAAGAGGACAAGAAGACCAGCACGTACACCTCCTCCCTAACAATAGGAAGGGCTATCATGATTAGACACAGAAGTCAAGAAGTCAGCTCTTTCTGGGCTTCTAATTTGACTGGCTGCTTGCTATTGTCAATAAGACATCGTGTCACTAAGGACTGAAAACAGATACTCAACTACTAGCCATAACTGCTACGAATGAATGACATCCTCTCATGCCTTTGTTCAGAGGTGTCCTTCAATAATATTTTCCTCATAGAACAACCGAACTGATCTATTTCATCGTAAACTTCTACTAAGCAAATGCATGTAAAATTAGATTTCATCATACAATGGCCATAAGAAAGCATTGGCAATACCCCAAACTTATCCAGTTTGAACCCATTTCAAGCTAGTATCCAGTTCTGAAGCCATCTAAGTCAATAAAACTGACCTGAGTATCAAACAAAAAAAGCTACATATCTACAGCAAATTCGGTAGGCAAAATACCTCCTGCCTTTGATAAATGTGGATAGCATGAGCTCTGGTTAATCTTATGTCTACTAATTTGCTTCTAAACCAATTAAAATGCTGCATTCTATCCATCATTGCTAGCCACTAACATCATCCCTGTACAAGCTTTTGACTTACATTATATACAATGACAACAGAAAATTTAATAAATCCAAGCTACTTGCTTAGAAAAGGTGGTGAGCAAATGCTTTGCCCAAGAGCCCAACACATCAGCAAATTACAGAACAATTACAGAAGTGTTCGTTCAAGATTAAGCACATGCGGAACTCCTATTCCTGATCTTCATCACCACACAGCCAATGCTATGCACTAGCCACAGAGTTGGACAAAAGCAGGATAATATAACAGCTATTAAGTGATTTTCTACCTTGACAAAAAGTTCATATAACAAGCACTTCCACAGATCCAAGAAATTTGGTGAGGTTGAAACCTTCAGAAAATCATGGTTAAGTCTGCAAATGAATATCAAAACCAATGTTGTCAAGATCGAGACCCTAGTTAGGATCGGGAGGGGGGTTGCAAGATCGTAAAACGTAGGATCATAATAGGAAAAAAACTATAAATAACAACATTAAAGCAAACTTAAAACTGAAATTTCATAACCATAACATCCAAAACAACTCATAATTAGTCACATAAATAACCACCAATCCCTGACCCACTACCACCAGCCCTTGCCCTGCTATCACCTTGCCCAGCAAAAGCCATTTTTCAGTGATTATAAAGCAAACCAAAACACTAAACCAGCACCACAGATGGGGAAGATGTGCGAAGATGTACAGGGAATCAGCTAGACAGCAAAAGAAAGGGTCGAGAGAGATGGGGAAGGACGGTTGAAGACAACAAGTCAGATGTGCGAGAGAGATAGTGTAGATGAACAACGGTTCAGAACGAGATGCTGCGACCTGCAAAGGGCTTGGGCACAGATGTGAAGGGCTTGATCGAGAGATGTTTTGGAAAGCAAAAGTCACAATTTAGGGCACAAAAATGGGTTAAAAATATGGGCTTATGCGAACCAGGTTGTGCAACCCGACCCAAAAGTCTCCAATTTCAGGATTGACAAACTCACCCGATCATACTACAATCTTACCTATTTGCAATTTCCAGTTCAATCCAGATTGTGACAGGGTAGCAGGATCATAAGATTGTGTGCTCTTACGATCTAGATCGCGATTTTAACAACATTGATCAAAACCATATATTTAAGAACATATTACTATGCCCAGTGTAAAGTAGTTCAATTTAAACTCACCCCCATTAGACATTAAAAAGTCAGTTGCTAGTCATGTGGCTACTAGATAAAATATCAAGATATCAAAACAAAAAGGAAAATAGTGAAACAACCAATAAAACAAAGGAAAGTGCTTTGCCCTTGTATAAGTAACTCCAGGGAGCACCAGACCATAGCACTGACATAATGAACTGCAAACCTCAGAACCCATTGTACTTGACCCATAAAAGCCCAATAATCAGATAATAAATTAGTGTCCTTTGACCATAAAAAATAATAAAAAGGGCTTGTATACAATATGAATGACTACTTACCATAGTTCTCAATAGAGAGATATAGAGTGGCATGGAGCAGCCATGAGTCGCTACAAATTTTAAATAGCAGCTGTAGCAGCCACTATCACGGCCATAGCAGTGCTATATGTAGAAAATAGTAGTTTTATATTTTTTGAAATCTTAATTATCTAAGAGAGATTTAAATATATTAATTTGAAACATGAATTGTAGCATTGACACATTAGTCATCCTGTCAACATTACTTTTCCCATACCAACATTTTGATCAAACACCTCCTATCACAAACAATAACCTTTACCTTATTCCTCTTGTATCATTTTTTTTAATTACAGAAAAAAAAAAAAAAAAAAAAACTTTCCTTATATGTTATGGGTTTCAATTTCAAACCTATAAAACAAAATCTTTTATAAATAATGTTGATTTTTGTTGTTATCATATTCGAGTGATGCTTGTTTCCTTCTTAATTGAATTTGAAGTTTATACCTGCATAATGCATAGACTATATAGCAAGTAATAATTTCAATCATTTATTATTTATAATTTTGATTTTAATATAATTTTTTATTTTAGAATTGTATTACTAAATCATGAATTCAATAATATGTCATACGCTCACTAATTGACTGCACAAAGCACAGGTTTATATATGGTTGGATAGAGTTACCCACACTTCTATCTACTGTGCGACACATCATTCAACCAGCACCAACCCATCTTCGACAGTATTTTTTAAAACACCAACCCTATATTCTTTTCTTTATTCTGAACTGTGAACCCTCAATCTCCTTTTCCTTTTCTCAGTGCAACACCCACCCTCAGTTTTTATTGAATGTTTAAAATGTATTGTATTTGAAATTGAAATTTGAAATGAGTGTCTTTTAAATTTTGTATGTTTTCTTGACTTTAGTTGTTATTTACTTAAATGTTTTGCTTAAAACCTATGACCTTTTATTATTAATTCTTAATTATAAATGCCATCAATTTTGAGCATTCATATGTCTATAGTATAAATTATCTAATTTAAAATAGTGGTCATCCACCAACACGTCATGGGTCTAAGTGGAAGAATTGGGCTCGATCTCTTAAGCAAGGTCTTAGATTCGCGCCTTGTGGATAAAAAAAAGAAAAAAGTGGTGATTGAGAGGGAAGACCCCACTAAAAGTGGCTAGTCAGGTTCTTTGATGGAAATTAGTCATCGGCAAAGCGAGTGGATACTTCGCACCAATAACATGGTGATCCAAAAAACAAAAAATAGTGGTCATCCCACTATGCACTATGCTACTATAACATTTTTGAGGTTGGTGGTTACAAACTGGCACCACTATCTTAGATTGATAACTATGCTACTTACAATTTGTGTATTTGTTAGGATACAATTGTAAGGTGAGACTTAAGTCCCACATTGAAAGTACGAGATTCTAGTGTGAGGCATGGTTTCAAATTGCGGTCGCAATTGCGACCATTACGGCTGTTGTGATGCTTATTGTGATCGTTGTAGCGTGAATTCATTTTATGTTTGCAACAAATATAATCCATCAAGACTCATTTTAAACATTCTACGTCTCTTGTTTGCCCTCCCAAATTTCACCTCTCCTTTATTACTAACTCATTATCATTTTTACTATTATCTAACCCTTCAAAATTCCATATAAATCTACAAAATAAAGGAAGAATGAGAAATTAAATGTGAGGACTATGAAACACGTTGTAGCTTGTTGCGGCCCAATGTGGCCGTTTCACCCGTTGTGTTGCAAATTTTTCTATGATTTTCAAAAACAACGCAATTGCAGTGTGATGCAATTGTGGACACTGCCGCAACTGCAATATTGTGGCTACATCACGTGATGTGGTCCACAATTTGAAACCATGGTATGGGGTTTATTAGAAGGCCTTGGATTCTCCAGCTACAATGGCTAGCTTTTGTAGTGTGATTCTCCCAAGGTTCTTATCGATTAATATTAGAGCTTTCCACCATGTCTATTAGTTGCGAATGAGCAACATGGATAGTGATGTTGGCATTGCAGTGTTTGTCGAGGATTAGTCAAAGGGCTAGTGCACAACCAGCTTGTGTGGGCACCAAAGGCTGCGGAACGTGGTGATATGCTAGTATCCACAAGGTATGGGACTTAAGTCCCACATTAGAAATATGGGATTTTAGTGTGGGGTTTATTAGGTGTGTTCATGAATCGTCCCATCTCACTAACCCGACCCAGTCCATAGTTAATTTCAATGAATCCAGGTTTCAGAAATTAGACCCTATGTATTTTGAGGCCATGTTCGGGCTATACTCAAGTAGTCCCAATTCGGTCTAATGTCCTATATTCGTTTAAACAATATAACTTTTTTAAATAATTATATATTACACATTTAAATACAACCATGCCTAATAACATTAAGCAGGTGATTATGTATGGAAGCATTGTAATTTTGCTAAATCTGATATTTTTGGCAAAAATAAAATAAGAATCTGTTGCTGATAATGGAACTAATTGATCAAGCAATCTATAAAACCATTTCAACATTATTGCATGAGAATGTCACTCCCATCCTTTTATCACAATGACATCAATTCAAACAAAGAGAATTATGTTTGCTAGTGTCTTGACAGACACTAATAACCTAGCAATCCACTTTCTTTGTGGTGAAGTACTCTAATAAATGTTATTTTGTATCATTAAATTGGCTACTAAATGATTAAGGGGGGAAAAAAATTGGGTGCAATTAGTAGCTTTGTTGACAATTAAAGTCACAGGGAAGGAGGGAATAAATGATAAAGGTATGCCAAAAGCAAATAGTGGACTGTTGCAACAAAACATACACAGCATCTTTCCAATTGCAATTCTATGGAAGCTATAGACAAGTGTGCATGAAGAATATGACCACAAAAGAAAAAAATTATTCTTGATCTCTATAAATGATCTCATTTTACCAAATTATCAATATTGCTTTTGTGATGAATTGTAAGTTGAACAGCTCAACGAGATGGAAAATACTCAATTAAGAATGTTTTGTATATTCATCTGTTACTCATTAAGAAACACGTGCCACACATGAATTAAACCACCCTCAAGCAAAGTTTATGACATCTTAAATAGTAATCATATCATATCCACCTATCCATTATTCGGCTCCTGGCATCTATTTTACTTTATGTAGCTCCTAGTGTGTATGACATCCTACATCAAAGGAAAGCATCTATGACATCCTACATTAAAGGAAATAACATCAGGAAATTCCAACTAGCTCAATTCATATTTGCCACTTCACCTAGAAAGAACTTGATCTAGAAATTAGATTAGTTTTCGCAAATCAAATAAACTTAGGCACCACAATTGTGAAAGCAAAGAATCAATCCGCCATGTTGGGATCTAAACCCTTATTGAGTAAATTAAACCCTTTATGCTGCTTGCTGTATGCTCATTCTAGTTTCCTAACTGCTTAGAAATCCATTTATATGGTACATGGGAATAATATATGTAAAAACACCCAAATGCTAGTGTAGACAGATCTAACATCCAGATTATGAATTTTCCATATATTTCATAGAATTTGGATTTAGGGCCTAACTTAACTCAGAAAACCAGCTTGTAAGGTGAAGACTGCCCAAGCTTTATAAGCTCTACTTAAGTCATATCTCTAGTTAATGTTGGACTAAACCACCATCCTTGAGACTGCAATTAAGGCAGCCCTGAAAGAGGCCGCAATTAAAGCAGACTAGGGGTGAGTTCCAACAATATTTCATACCCAATTATCATAAAAATAACTTTCTATGCACTTGGGAAATTAGATGAACCATATCTCAAACACATCCTATTTACAGTCTACACTTTGCAAATCAGACTACAATAAAAGACCTGTGAACATAAATGGACAGAGCATATACCAGAAAACAATTTTGATCTGCTAGATCAAGCACAAACTACACAAAAAAGGCTCATATATCAGAGCAACCATGATCCTGATCTGTTTGCAAATTAGACTACAATAAAATATTCAAACACAAGAAGTCAATCATCAACCTCACTACAATATGTTTCCATCGTCCAAAGTACACCTGGAATTTTGAAATATCACAACACTTTTATTAGTGTTTGAAAATATGTTTCCACACACTGAATCTCGTCCATGATGCAAAAGCTTACCCACTGGTGGCTTTGGTTCAGACATGTAGAATCACGTATCTGACGCATGCCCAAATGTGTGGTATGTCCATAACTAATTATCATATAGGTATACAGAGTTTGCATTGAAGACAGCACAAAGTACCAGATAAAAGTAAGATGCAATCATAAGGGATATAGTAGTGAAAATAGTAAAGTTGAATGATAGAACTAGGCTTTACCTCACTTAACCATGCCCAAAACTCGGCTTCAACATATTATAAGTGCGTGAACCTTTTAAAACCATTCAGTTACATATAGAGAGCTTGCCTGTCCACTCATCAGCTACACCATAATCAAGGCTGAGCTCTCTCATGGGAGGGATGTTCTCCATTGCAAATAGCATAAGGTGCGGGAACATCAAATTGTTGTGATCATACAGAACAAACTGAACCAAGACATTTGGAGTTGAACTATGGCTCATATAGCAAGCAACATTCCTCATTGTTGACACATCCAGAGAAAAATCTAAAGGAGGAATTGATGGATACGATGGACGCACATAATCTGGGTGTATCTGAGACAAATCCCCCCATTCTGCCCATCTTTCCGAAAACCGATTAGGATATATCAATGAATCACCATTCATTGTCAAGAGTTGCGCTTGCTCCCTAGTCAAAACAACCCCTGCAAACTTGCAGATAAAAGAACCAGCTTGAATAAGGTCCAAGGACCTAACTCCCCAAGCTGTCTGCTGAGACCTAAACACTTCCAACCTATGTTTCAGCCCCTTCTGTGCAACACGATTGCGACAATGAGGTGGACAAGCGCAGAAAGGGCCACATTCAAAAATCAAAGGCTTCCCCCTCACGAGATGCCCCTGCAGAGTATAAGGAAACTCGCCCCCATTTTTCATAGCACAAAAGCATCCATCACCACAACCATCCACACAGTCACAACCAGTAGCTTTCCCACTCTGATGAAACACAAACTGTGGAAAACTAGTCCTCGCAAGATACTCATAGCAAAGAGGACTCCGATCGTCATCTATGTCATTAAAAAGCCGAACCGCAACATTCTCCTTCTTGTTTGACAGATCAGCAGAAAGACAAGACACAGGATTAAAATCCAACCCACTCTTCTTAATATTCCTAGCATCCTTCAAAATAGCACTACCCATCCTAGCCTGCCCCTCAATCCTCCAAAGCTTAAACTTGTAAACTCCAAAACCAGACCTCCCCACATCAAACCAGCAATCAACAATCCTATACACCCCATCATACACATAAACCTTACCAGAACCAGAGGCACTCCCCTCGTACTTCATTCCTCGAATAACCCTCACCTCAATGCCATAATGCATACTCCTCTCCAATGCAAGGTTCCCTGCCTCCAACTTCTGATGAGCAATCTGCTTCGACGAATTCTTCTCCTGCCCTCCATGGCCAGTGTAAACTATAACCTCACCATCATCCATATCATCCTCGTAACCACCAGAAACAATGACACTGGTGGCTATAGGCTCCCCAGTCGAGCTCATGCTTCCGGGAAGATAATCTATGCCAGCCTGTATCTGACCGTGCAATCCAACCACACACAACTCCATCCGAAAAAGGAATAAATCCCCAACCCAGATTCCAGGGATGGCCCCAACGATCCGTTTGTCGCGATTCAGCCACAGTCCACGCTGTCGCATCAGTCCTGCGGCTCGCAGGTCCCCGCGGAGACGCCGCCCTTTCCCCTCCACCTGTGCTTGCCCCTCCACCGGCGGAGCCGCCGCCGCTGCTGCAGCCATCGAGGCAGCTCGCTTCTCCTCCTCCACCGCAGTCAACACGCGAAGCGAGTCGTACACCAGCCGCGTCCTTCTCACCATCTCCCGGAAGTGTGCCTCGTCCCTCGCTGACAGATCCGTCACTCTCACCAGCTCCTTCCGCCGGCTCTGTTTCGGCCTCGGAACGGCCACCGTCCCTTCTGCCGCCGGCACCGGAACGATGGCTCGTGAGTCATCTCCGGAGGGCGAATTAGGGTCCGGGTGAACCACTGAGTACAGGTCTGGGGGAACCACTGGGTTTGGGTCTGGGGGAACTATATTCGGGTCGGGGCATGCAACATTGGAAGCTACAAAAGGGCCTAGGTCCGGGGGAACGACAAAGCTGCCGCCTCCGAAGGCGAAGTGGAATAACTCGGAGACGCGGTTGAACTCGGAGAGAAGGTCAAGTTCGTTCGGGTTGTCGTCCTGAGTGTCCCAGAAGGGTTCGGGCTTGGGAACCAATAAAGTTGGGAGTGAGGGTTGTGAATGTGATGGGGGTCCGGAAGAGGAAATGCCTGGTGGTGGGTGTGGGAAGGCATTAGTGGGAGTATCCAAGGAGAGAACAGAATCCATCATCACAATTAATGGAACTCAGGAGTATGGGTGTAAAGAGCAACACAAATGATGTTGGGAGTTCGAAATGGTGGGAAATGGAGCAAAATATATTAAGAGAGTGAGGTACATTTGGAATTGAAAATGGACACACTTTTCTCGATAGAAAACTCAAGATGGATTAATGGTAACTCACGCTCCCCCACCTTCTCTCTCAGTCAGAAGGTGCCCATGTCATAGTCTCTCTCCTCGGATGTGATTGTTTGTTTGGGTGGACTAAAAGAGTGTCTGGTTTAACATTTTACAGTAACTAAACGACATTTGTTTACACTTTTCAAGGCAATACTTTACAATTCGGATCGGTAATCAACTCGATCATAATAACAAGTTATTAGGTCAATGGTCAAATCAAAATGTCATTTATTAAACTATATAATCGAGTTTTTATTAAAAAATTTAAAAATATTTGTGACATATAAATTATATATATATATATATATATATATATATATAATTTATTAAATTAAATTTCAATGATGATGTGTATCCTAAAAATACATAAAAAATCAATTATGATATTTGAGATGAGAGTAAAGGAAAGAAGGACTGAAAGTTATGTATTCACGTCAACACAAGAGATATTTATGTTGTACACATATATGCATTCAGATTTGTGATTTTGGTGATTATTATCATTTCACATATGAATTTTTATTTTTTTATAATTAAATTTCATAGTAAATAAATATTTTTAAATATGTAAATTATATTATAAGTTTGAATTTCTATTTTTTTCAATAGTTGTTAAAACGATGTTGTTTCACGTTTAAAAAAAAAAATTCTTTAAATTGATCATGGTCAACCCTCCAGTTCACCGGTTCAACCTATTAGTTCATTGGTTCAACCACAAAACTTGCTAAGTCAAACTTATTCATAATGACTCAATGACATGTCTGATCCAATCACCGACTCGGACCTGTTGCACCACCGGTTCGCAATCTAACTAGTCCGACTAGTCGATCCTAACCGATTTTTAAAACACTATTTCAAGGCATTAAACGGAAAAGAAATAATATTGTTGGATTGAAAATAACATTCAGTTCAACTGTTTTTCAAACACATCTTAAAATGGAGAGAAAGAAATATGATAAAAAATTATGAAATTTTTATTCTTTAAGACAAAAGGAAATGATGAGAAAGAAAAGAAATTAAACGAAAAATGTGTAATATATTTTTTATTTACTTTTTCTAAATTAAATTATTTTTTATAATATAAAAATAATCAGTAATTTTATATTAAAAAATAAAATAGTAAAAATTTTAATTTTTTGTTAAATTTATTTTTTAATTGGTATAAAAAAAGCATATAATTTATTTATTAAATTGTATCGAATAATACATATATTATTAAATATTTATAATTATTACAGTAAAATTAACCAGGGTTTGCATCTTTATTGGGAAAGGTGTTCATATTTAGTGTAACACGGTATCTCAAGATTGTCTCCAAATAAGAATATTTATGAGAAACAAAAAAAAATATTTTTAATTATTTAAAAAGGTAAATAATGATTTTTTTTATATTTGTAATATAAATATTTTCTTTAAGGACACATTTTTTACTTTAAAAAAAATCTTTAAAAAACATTATATTAAGGACAAAACTTAGTATAATTCCTTGGGTGCTTTTTGTGTTGTTCTCCAATTAAAATTAGAGCTTCATCTCGGTAATCTATGTTGAGCTTTAATACATCCAAATTACCAAAGTAAAACTCCAATTTTGATTGGAGAACAATACCAAAAGTACCCAAGGAACTACACCTAAGTTTTGTCCTTATATTAAATCATAAATATTCATTATATCTTACACAATATTTAACACATATTTTTAAGCAAAGTGAAAATATTTAATAAAATATATTAAATTTTTCTTAAATATCATTTTTAGAGCACTCATTGACCTATTTTTATTAAAATATAAAAATCATTTAATAATTGTTTTTGGAAATGAATCCATCTAATAATTATTCTAAAGGCACCGGTCAAAAGGTACTGGTCGAAGAGCATTAAATATATTTTATTAAATATTAGTATTAAAGGGATTCGGTCTAATGGAAGGATTTTTTTATTTTTTTTTGGTGAACTCAAGGTATTCCCCAGCCGAAAGCTAAGGACTACTCCTTTGAGGTACTGAGATTCAATTAAGGGGATAACCTCTCCCAACAGATATTTTTCCATATACACGAACTTGAGGATCGAACCCTTGACCACATGTCCTTTAAGCATGTGGTTAGGGGTTCAATCCTTGGGTCTATGTGTATGGAAAAACATCTGTTGGGAGAGGTCAACCCCTTAAATGAACCTCAGTACCTTGAACAAGTAATCCTTAGCTTTCGGCTGGAGAATACCTTGGGTTCACCCAAAAAAAAAAAATCCTTCCATCAGACCGAATCCCTTTAATACTACCAAATCCCTCTAATGGAAGGAATTAATCCTTCATAGTTTGAATCTCATTAGAGTAAACATTTACATTCAATGTCTAACCGTGCTTTGAACATGACCGTCTCTTATAGAAAATATCTATGAAAAATAAAAATAAAAAATTGTATTACTTAAAATATAACTATTAAATAAATGTTATACTTTTAATATAATATTTTCTACTTTTTTTTTCCCCTTAATCAACTATCATTTAACTTTTAAATAATTGAAATATTTGATATGGCATATTAAATGTACCTTAACCAATACCAATGGGCAGTTATTCAATTGGTACATTTTTTATTTTTTTTAAGTAAGGCTTCGAGTTTAAGCCTAAAAAATTCTTGTTAGGAAAAATAATTTCACTATATTGTAGATGTTTCTAACTCAAAAAAAGACTATTTTATGTAAAAAGTACATATGGTCTAGGCTAAGAGAAAATACCTTAATCAATACTTTTAGAGCACTCGTTAGCACAATTTTATTAAAATATAATATCATTTAATACTTAATTTGTAAAATGAATCCAATTGATGTGTTCTAAAAATATTGATTAAGGAACATTTAATAAATCTTATCAAATGATTTATTAGCTTAAAAATAAATATTAAAAAACTTTTTTACTTTTAATAATTTGCTTTTGTTTCATTGATTAATTATCATTTAAATTTTAAAATAATTGAAATATTTGATATGGTGTATTAAATATACCTTGACCAACTATCAAGCGTGTAAATCAATTGGCACGAAATTGTTTTAACTTAACCATGGTCTTGAATTTGAGTCTTGGATCTGCAACTACGTTAAATACTTGGAGGGAGAGCTTTACTATTTATAGTAGTCCTACCAAGCTTGAGCAAGATTACCTCTTGTATAGAATACATGTGGTGTAGACCAAAAAATAAATACCTTGACCAATACTTTTAGATCTCATTTGTAAGAATAACAATGAGTAGGACTAAAGTCTATTATATCTATATAGAAAAAAGTTTTTGTTATGTAGGTAAATATCACGTGACATCACTTCAAGGATTGTTTCTTGTTTTTTTGCCAAAATAGAAATATTTTTATTTTTTTATTTATAAAATGCATAATTAAATGAATTAAAGTACCAACATGGTGTGGCATGGTAGGTAGATAACCTTGTCCCTTAAGCATGTGGTCAGAGGTTTGATCCCCAGGTCCATATATATGGAAAAACATATGTTGAAAGAGGTAAACCCTTTAAATGGATCTCAGTACCTCGAGGGATTAGTTCTTAGCTTTCGGTATAGGGATACCCTAGGTTCCCAAAAAAAAAAAAAAGAATTAAAGTAATTATAATTATTGCTTATACATTCAGTTGATTAATCTTTTTAATGATTCCAATATGGTCATAATTCAATCCTAAAAGATTTTTCTGCAAATTATCAAAGCATTCTCTGTTAGAACCAAAGACATATGAAGCGTTTAGCCCCTAAATTGTTTTGATGATAACAAAGGCTATTAAAATTTATGAAGCACTAACAAGCCTTGTTTTTGTAGGATATAAGTGTTTTTGAGACCTTAAGTGTCCATAATACGCATAGTTATATCACTCTATTTTAACTTAGAATTATCTACTTTATGTATATGAGTGTCCAATATTTGCTTAACATGTCATCCAATGTTATTTTACATAAGCATTCATAAAATTGAAGAGTCTATATCTGTCTTATAAAAAGCGTCCAAAATTCGTTTTATCTTGAAGTGCTTTTTATAAAAAGAACTTATATGCTCTTTTGCTTATATATGTGTGGACGAAGCTATCTTATGAGCTGAAACCTTAAAATGCTTTCTCGAAAATCGACTAAGTGCTTTTAAGGTATATATTTTGTTTTGTCTTTTTGGATTTTGTATTTGTGCTTAAAACTGTAAAGATCACTATTGTGAGTTATCTTTTCAAAGACTTATCTTTGTGAAAGCTTGGAGAGGCTTAATGTTAATGAATACTTAGGTTGAAGTAATCTTGGGTTAAGATTACTTTGTTGTAAAGCTTGAAGAGGCTTAGAGTCTACTTGGTTGTTGTAAGCAGTTTGCTTAGTGGAAACCTTCAAATTAAAGGGACTGATCATAGCTCTTGGTTAAGAGTGAACCAGCATATACCTCTCTGTGTTATCTGTTAAGATTGCGACAAGTGTACTTGTCGTACAAGTAATAAAGTGAAAAGCAAATATCATCTCCACAGGGATTGCAATTTTAATCTTAATTTAACCAAAAATTGCTTGCATGCTTTTAAACTAAAGAAAGATTGCGAATTTTTGCGGTTTTTGGAATTAAAGAGCAAAAAGAAAACAAGAATGCAATTAAGAGATATTTAGAAAATTGATGAGCAAAAGCAGTTAGGTTTCAGAATCCCTGGTGATTTTCCCCTAATATAATTTCTTTCCCTTCTAAACATGTTCCTATTAGGCAATTTACCTTCAATTTCTCTAAATTAATTCAACCCTAATTCCTTAGGCGGTAAACCCTTTGTTCCTAATCCCTTAGGTGGGCAAACTTAATCACAAGCATTAAGAGCAAGAAAATAACGCGAAGGCATACAACTCTTTTCCTATCCCTGGGTTCAAGAATTATATGGTTGCTAAAATAGAACGGTTCAAATGCCAATTTCTCAATTGCATGGTTTGAATTACAAATCAATTTGTAATGGATGTCACGCATGGAAAAAGCATTAAGCATAAAATTAACAATTGAATTGCATTAATAATCAAAAGGTGCAGAAGGAAAAACGAATTACAAAGGATTCTAATCACGGTTCATCCTAACCTAACCCCAAAGGAGTTTAGAAATTCATAGAGAAACTAAACATGCAAAGAAAATAAAAAGAAGATAGAAAGGGAGCCATGAATCTTGAGAATCAAACCCCAATTCTTTAAGATCCAAAGCTAGAGATGAATCTTCAAGCTCTTCCTCGCTCCCGATCCTTAGATGAGTCAAAGAATGAATAATGGAGAGACCTTTCCTCCTTTTTAAACTGATTCCTAATTGCTTTTCCTATATTTTTTGCACATCAAGCCCAAAAAGGGCACCCAGCAGAACGCGGGCACGTTGAGCATGAGCACATTAATTTAGTTCTATGTTGATCATGGATTACTCACTTTGAGCATGACCACGTCTGTTCATTTTCGCGCTAAGCATGGTGCATTTACACTGAGCGACCAAGTAGTGTAGGTTTGGTTTTGCATCTGTTGTGAGCGATACAAATAGAACTAGCTCTCGGTGTCTTTACAAAAGTTGTAGATAATTTTGTCCTTGAAAATATGAAACTAGTCTTACATTTTTTTGATATCTAAAACTCAAGATATGCTCAAAACAATGTACCTATGTTAATGTTGTCAAGACAGCATGTTAATTTCAAATTCAAGCTTCATTTTCTCTATGAACCATGATGAATCTCGTCAAACTTTGTGCATGAAAAGTGTAGATCTATGTTTAAGCTTTTCATAGAGACCAAGATTACTTCAATCATATTCCTATAGTTTGAGTTGTGACTCGAACAAGGAGGAAAGGTCGAAATCTGAGTCAGCAATTTGAAGCTTTTCACTAGTGCTCATTTTCCTTACACTAAAAACCCAACAAAATCAGTGTATTCACGCATTTTTTTTATCTAAATCATTCAAAACATGAATCATAAGAAATTATATACATATGGGTTATTTTCTCACATAATTTACCAAATTAATACATTAAAACATATCAAGAATGCTCTATAAATCTATATATATTATAGATTTATCATTATCTCTTCTCCCTATCTCTTTATCCTTCACATTGCTTTGTGGATGATCTTTTGCGAAGTGCTTTAAAACTAAACAAAAACCTTTGATTGCAAAAAGTTTTTGAAAATACACAACACACAATTCAACCCCTCTTCTTGTGTGTTCCTTTGTTATTTCAGTTGATATCAAATCTTGACCTCTAGGGGTTGAGCATCTAATAGTGTAGGGGTAGAAACAATCCTACAAGCACCATGGACAACAAAGGACAAGTCGTCAACAAGCCTTCTCTCTTCAAGGGTGAAAACTACGACTACTAGAAACAAAGGATGATTGCATTTTTGGATGCATGTCATATTGACATGTGGGATGTTATAGAAAAAGGAAACTACATTCCTATTGATGAAAAAGGAGAAGAAATCCCTCACTCAATATGGATAGAGGATTGGAAGACTAAGTATCTTCTAAACTTAAAGGCTAGGAACTCTATCATGCGTGCTTTATCTACAGAAGAATATAAAAAAGTTCACAGTATTAAGTCTGCAAAACAAATGTGGGACACTCTGGCTTTGACCTATGAGGGTACCTCAAAAGTTAAGGATTCTAAAATAAGTAGACTTGTGCACCAATATGAATTGTTTAAGATGGAACTAAATGAAACCATTGAACAAATGTTTAAATGGTTTTAATCCATAATAAACAATTTGAGGTCTCTAGGTAGAACTTATGAAAATCAAGATCGCATTGACAAAATTCTTTGATGTTTACCTAGACAATAGAGATCACAGGTTATAGCTCTGCGTGTTACTAAAGACCTAAAGACTCTTCCTTTGGAAGAATTTCTAGGAACTCTCTAAATACAAGGGTAAGCTCACAAAAATATACATAGATACAATTTGAGTTTGTTAAGAATAACCATGAAAATATCATCATTTGAAAGCATAAATTCCATCATTACATGTTCATAATGCCTTGTTGTTCAACCCAAAATCATTGAGTAGCAATTATTCAATTATTCACATTATTCTAAAGATAATTCACAATTTCTCACCATATTCAACATAGCAAATAAATAAATTCAACTCAGGGAATAAATCACATATACAACCATCACAACCCAACAATCATGTGCAACCATACGACAATAATAATAGTCATGCAATGAAATGTTGACTCGACTCCATGGAGATTTTCAACATTTTGAATGACTAACATAGACATGTTCCTTAACATAGTACTATAAGATCTTGTGACGTCACCTTAGTCACTCATCCACTACTATTAGGGAACACCTAGCTATGATTAATGGATAGGATCTAGTGGTTAACCAAGATAGATTTACATGGGTAATGGCTTACTACAACTCAAGGTTTGCAACGACCTTGGCCCCTTGCAAAATTTCCCATCTACCTATCCCCCAGGCCTTAGATGTAATGGCCCCGGCACTAGGTTGGATATCCTACATGAGTTTCAACTCCAGTCAGTCACCCAATTTACATGCCTACTAACAACGCAGCTACAACTACGGATTTATGCATAAATGCATGTGCAACACACCAATATCAATAGTTCCACCCGCAACATTCAACATCATCATGCCATATAAGCATTTTCACCATGGTTATACTTACATTCCTTTCTGGTTTAAGATATGACTGTGACGACCCGCGATAAGGCCACCACGAATTGTCATAAGGAAACAATGGGAAATGCTCTCTAATTGTCTAATTTTTATTTTAAGTTCAATTAGTAAAAAATCTTCATTAATTTGCTTGTGAAAATATGGATAAGTTTTTTTTTCTAGGATAAATCAGCTTATCATCAATGCATCGCAAAGAGAAAGTCATACACGAAGATAAATACATAATACATCACCATACATAAAGAGGGCATGCCTAGCATGCAAAGTACCGAGTACATAGCCATAGTAAGGTCCAACATAAATAGGAAATATCAAATAACATAAGGATAGTGGGAAAGGTGTGTGACAATGAACCCAAAATACAACACAAAAAGGGGAAGGCATACGTAACTCACTCCCTAGAACTGGCCACCTCTACTTAAAAGATAAAACACAACTACGTTGTCTTCTAGAGATAATGAGGAGAGGTAGAGAGTGTGTCATCATCGTCATCGACGTCTCCCACGAAAGAAACATGGCCCGAACCTCATCCACGTCCACGAGAAGTGCACGTGCTGAAGAGCCTCCAATACTCGTGAGCATTACCCACTCGTCGAGGAGTGGGCACATGTGCAGGAATAGCAGGTGGGGGATGCAAAACCTCCCAAGAAAAATCTGAGAAATCCACTCAAATCATAACCTGAATCGTAGAAATTAAGGCATCGCGTGGTGTGTAGCAGGTAAGAAGCAAAGCATCAAAATGCTTTTGATGGGTATCGCTTCAATCGTCCGACCATCTCACCCATCGTGGATGGTTGGTGTCAGCTCCACACTGAAGGCGTCACTTTGAGGGGGAAACGCCATCTGCTCTCGCAATCAAAGACAATCGTAATCATCACAATCACATGCACACAAGCAAGGATAAGATACCAAAAAAAAAACATAGCATTTGAAACATACATCATACTAAGCATAAGTTAAAGCATACATTCAATCAAGACAAATAAGTATACACAGGATTTTCATTTCATTATTCTTGATTAAAGTGTGACCAAGTATGTAATGCAACTTATGAACCTAGACTCTCCATGGAAATCTAACAACTGAGCGACTAGCCCAAATATTCCTTAATCATGGTATAATAAACACAAATACCCTTACTAGGGTTCTTAAAGTGGCACATGCCTAAATTATTTGGGGAATACAGACCACTAATCATGGGAACCAGTGCACATTGTCAGGATTTTCATATGGGTGAACTACCACCACGACCTAGGGCTTGCAAGGCCCCGGTCTTTTGTGGATTCGTGCCATCCATAGTTCTCAAGCTTTCACACTCGGCTTGCACTGGATTCCTGTGAATATAGACACCTTTGGTACCACATGCTCATAACAATAATGCATGCGTGCATGACAAACAACTCATCATAAATAGACATTGATGGCAACATATATCAATAACCGCTTATCGTTCACACCCAAATAAGCTTTTATCAACAGTTTCACAACATAAACAACATGCCAACAAGTCACAATTATTCACCAAGTCATGCCTTTTGCAACTTTCACCAAGAAACTCTTTTAATCCAACTTTTATTAAGTCATATATATTAATATAAATTCTAGTAATTAAAATCTCAAAATATTTAAAATCAAATAAGAAAATAAATTTATTAAATCACCTAGTTAAAGATTAGGTTTTAGGTTTTCTTAAAACATAGTTTTATGAACCTTACCATTAATCTCTTTTTAATTAAATCATCAAAAATATATTTTAAAACATGTAAAATAGAAAAGAATATATTTTATTGAAATTCATATTTAAATTTTATTTTAAAAGATCCAAAATTAAGTTTTAAGTACAAAATATAGTACTTTTATAAAGTTATACAAAAGTTATAAAGCTTTTGTTTAAGATAGACTTCTAGTAGCTATCAGTTTTTGGCCTCTGCTTTAAAAGTCATTTTGAACTAGTAAAATTTTTTTTCTTAACATAATCCATATATGGGTGGAAATTAAATTTTGTCTATTTTCTAAAACAATAAAGATCACCTCAAGCAAAAATCTAAAAAAAATATACAAAAATAACAAGACAGTAAGGTCAGGATGACCTACTAGAGGACCAACAAACATGTTTTGCTATTTTTCATATCCAAACAAAACTTTAAAGAATCCAAACCATTTATTTTCTAAAAGTACACTTAAAAACCTTTTCAAAATGACCAAGAACAGTAAAACAAAGGTCTACACGATTTTATATGATTTTTGAAAATTCACAATTCTCAAAAACTACTTTTAGTCAAAAAACAAGTACAACCTTCAGTTTCCAAAAATCATTTAAAATAGAAAACCATTTCAAATATAGGGAAACCATATATTCCTAGAAATATTTTTGTGTCTACTTTTTTTGTTCCAAGAGTTTCTACATGTACATAACCAAATCTTCCAAAATTGCATTTTTCTACACATTACCAGACTAGCGTTTTTAGAAAACATGCACAACTTTCAAAAGGCTTAACTTTTTTGGTTCTTAACTTGTTAATGTGTTTCTTGAGCCCATTTTGGAGTAAATTTTGTCTAGTTTGCAAAAAACAAACAAGAACTCAAAAATATTAACCACAGCTCTAGATATAGCCAATACAGTGAACCATGCTTAGGCAGAAAAATAAAACAGCATCAGGAACACATTACACACATGCACGGAAATGGTTTCTTTTACCAAGTTTACAAATTGTAAAAATACAACAACATTTTTAAGCAACAAAACACACCAAAAATAGAATAACCACAATCCAAACACAAGAAAAAAGGTTAGCTTTCCTTACCTTTTGACAAGATCCTACAAACTTGGAAAAGGATTTTTGGAAAAAGGGAGTATCTCCTTCAATCTTTGGCAAGATGAACCATCAATCGACACCATGAATGGTTGATATATGACATGAACAAAAGAAAAGAATAGAGTTTAGAACTAGAAAGGTAAAGAGAAAGGTTTAGACCACTTAGGTCTTGATAGAAAGAAAAGATGAAGATAGAAGAAGATGAAAAGGATAAAGCTTTACCTAGCACCAACTTCCTTGGACACTCTAGCTTCCAACTTCTCCTTCAATACTTAGAAAATTTTAGAACAAGAGGGCTCTCTCTCAATGGCTCACGATTTTGGAAAGGAGACAATGAGGATGGTTTTGCTTGAAGCTACTTTTAAGACAACTCAATAGGGGTATTTTGGTAACTCACAAAATGGAATACAAGACTTAAATAAATTTGAAAACAAAATCCACCTTCTCCACCAAGGGAGAGTGGGCATCCAAGAGGAGAAAACAAGGGGTGGGTTAGTGGTTTTGGTACACTTAAGTACACCATTATAAGACTTTGTGTAGGAATTTGGAAAAGCATCTAGTTTGTTTGCAACTAATCTAGTTTGTCTAGGAACTAATAGTTAGTTTAGTTGGGTTGGGGTTGGGCTTGGGGGACGTGTGGGTATACGTTTAGACAGTAGAAATTTTAAATTTCTCACACTGACAGTAAAAATGCTATCAAATACCAGAATTTATGAAATTATGTTTAGGGTTTCCTATCACTTAAATCAATTAAAGCCATTTAATTGATATTAGAATCTAAATGATTTTATGACTCTTTAGAATTTCTCTAGATATGATTGAACTGGTTCTGCCTAAATCAAGCAATAGAATTTACTCTATCTAATAGGATTCTAGATAGGTTTTTCAACAGTCAAATTCATTAGGAAAAGGATTGGCTTGAAAGTAAGGAAAACTACCACCTTAACTAGAATTCAAAATTTAATTAATTATAATTAAATTCCATAATTGTAGACTGTCCATCAAAACTTTGTAGATATATCTCCGCTTATCTGATAGTAATACAGATCAAATTCCCATAGAATTCTTTGCAAAAACTTACATAGACACCACACATAAGCCTTAATTAATTCTTTTTAAGGGAAATTTAATTTAATTTTCTCTTTTAAATTATTCAAACACTTATTCACAGATTAGCAAGAAATAGGCATTACAACAACAACTTCGTACCTGCCATCTTAACTATGGCCTACCTCAAGGTCCTAAGTTCCATCATCAACAACAACGAGTCAACCTATCAAGATTGAACTACTCAACATCGCTCAAAAGTATTTCTAACTTTTCTTCTACATATACTTCCAAACATTTTCTTAATAGAGAAATGACCATGGTATTAAGTGTCAATCATGGCACTCCATCAAACAATCATCCATATGGAGGTTCCACAAGCACTTGGCACAATGCTTAGCACAAGTCGTGGCATTCCATCCAAAGGATCCATCCGTTTGGAGGTTCAACTGGTGCATAACACAATAGGCTCCATTTCCATTTTTCAAATCATTTTAGTTTACATCTCTGAACACCTTCTTAAGACATTTGAAACTTTTAAACTTATCTTGAAATATACATTTGAAATTCTTAAGGATTAATAAATTGTAAATCTTCAATCATTTAGAAAGCTCTTTAATCCTAAGATTCACAAAACCTTTCAAAATCATTCTCTTTCTTAGTCTAAGGAAATCATAATTAAATTGAACTATCCAATTGTTTTTTTCTTTTATCATTCCTAAATAGGACTTTTTCAAAATTAAAACATTCTTTTATAGATTTTAGAAACAATCCATTTGATATGTCCTTTCTCTTGCCTCAAGGAGGAAAACCTTTCATTTGGTAATAATTCCCTTTTTTGGTAATAGATTAAAATATGAAATAACAGATTAAATTTTGAAATAACATATTAAATTCTGAAATAACTTTAAGCTTCTGAAATAACAAATTACATAATAGATTAAATTCTGAAATAATCAATTAAACTAGTCAGAAACACACTAAAAGTCATTTATTGATATAAATAATCGATTATAAACCTCAATAATCGATTATTTGCTAAATAGTATCAAGAAAGCAATCCCGGGGCTTGAAACAATTGATTATAAGCCTCTATAATCGATTATTTATAAACCCAAAACATTTCAATAGCCCCTAAAGGTCAAAATAATTGATTATAATGTTCATACAATCAATTATTCATGACAAAACGCAGAAAGACATGATTTTTCAACCAAGTTATCATCCTTTTCCATAATCAAAATCATAATACTCAACATGAATGTTCCAACATCAATATCAAACATCTACAAAGCATTTCCAAACATCAAAATGCATCCATCAAGACTCAAAACACCAAATCATAATCTCATATTTCAAAAAATTTCAAATATATTTAGATATTCAAATACTCATTCAAGATAGCATCTTCTCAATCTTAACGCCCAGCAATCAATCCCACACCATACCAGTAAACTAAAAACATAGATATGATATAAGCTTCCCTTACCTAAGTGTAGTCACAAAGCTAGGCTTTTAGGGAGAGGAAAGAAAAGAAAGTTCTTGAGCCAAAGGGGGAAACTTTTCTCACCAACATGATATGATCCTAATTAGGAGTCATACTATTTTTTACGGATCATCCTTGAGTTGGTTATCTTGTAACAAGAATTATAGAAATAAAATAAAAGAAGAAAGGTAGAAGATGAGACTTGCGCAACAAATGATAGAGTTAAAGCAAATGACACATAAAAAAAAGTAAGCAAGAGAATTAAAAAGACAAAATGGAAGAAGATAAATAAAATAGAAAAAAAAAATAGAATAGAAGAGAAATAGGAAGAAGGCGCCACAATCTAGGAGAGTGATAAGCCAAGAGAAAATTCGCCACAAAGGTATGGAAACCTTTGATAAGAATCAAGAGGTTTTAATCCAAGAACCAAAAAGAGGAGCCAACGCTCAACTCACACTCACAATGGAGTCAAAACTTCAATCTTATTCAACTTGTGAAATGAAAGGGATTACATGTCTATTTATAGAGTTTATTCCAAGGAGGCTAACCCTAATTCTAAAAAGAACATAAGTAAAGGCCCTAGAAAGCTTAAGGCCCAAATTACAACTTAAATTGAATTCAAAAAAAACCTAATATAGGATTAAAACTTGGGCTCCTAATTAGAATCAAGTCAGCCGATTTATTACAATTAAAATAGGTCCAAACAGTTTAAATAAAATAAAATAAAATTCAAATTGCAAGCCCATGGTTAGTGCATTATTAAGTCTCTTAGGTCAAGCTTTCTACTTGAATCAAGTGCACCATCTTGAGCTATCTTCTGCCACTTTGGGCTTGATCTTGTAGTGTGTTGATCACCTTTAAATGCTCCTTATGTCTCTTTACTTTTCCTCTTATACGTATTCCTAGCCCAATCATATAATCTTCCCCTTTAGCTTTTCCCTTCTTAGGCCCTTTTGGCCCAATTAAGGGTTCTTCCCTCTTAGCTCTTCCTTCTCCTTTTGAATACCTTTCTTGACCTTCTTCATTCCCTCCCTCTTTAGGGAAATTCATCCTCAAATTTAAGCCTCCATCACTTACACCAAAAACTCCTAGGTTAGTCACTGTAAATGTTTCATTAAGTCTATACTTATCTAGTATGTCATCTTTGTAGGCTTCTTCGTGATCCAAGACATTCATTTTCCAAGGTGGACTACAGTACAACTGGTCACTAAGAATGAGATCAACTAAAGGCTTAACCCTTCCCAATGAAGCATCATTTGACAAGGTGCCTTGGTTGTGCGGCCTTCTTGAGTAAGTACCTCTAATGTCCTACAAAAGAGAGTTATCAACACTAGATAAAATTTTAAAGTTAGTATCCAAACAAGTTTCCTTGTTCAAGTAACAATGGCTCTCTTCTTTTGTCCAGCAAGCCCTCTTGTTATCTTTTTCTTCTTGTCTCAAGTCATTTCCCTCTTTCTCTTTTTCTTTTACGTTTGAATTTTCCATTTATTTTTTCCTTTCTTTTTTTATCTTTTTTTCACTTTCTTTTTCTCATAATTATTTCATCTTTTTCTCTTTTTCCTTCATTTATTTTCTTTTTTGGTCTTTCTTTATTTGCATATTCTTTTGTTCCTTACTAATTACTTGTGGCATTATTGTTAACCAATTGGGACATTGATAATTTGTGTGCCCTCTTCCCGAACACATGATGCATCTAATATCTCTACTTTTAAGTGGAAAAGTAGAAGTGGAAGGATTATGACTAGAGATTAGACCATTAATGTTCATGGTCACTTTAGATTTTGAAGAGGATCCTTCTTCCTTGACTTAGTCTTCCAACTTGACCTTTCATATCTTTTATTGTCATTTTCTTTTCTATCTTTTTCTTTACTTTTTTTTCCCATGGCTTCTTCTTTTTCTCTCCAAGTTGTTAAACATCTTGTGAAATTCTTCCTTTTCTCTTTGAAAGATCCTCTCCAAATGCCTTGATAGGCCTTGAAGTTAGGGATCCACTTCATAGTCATACTTCAAAGAAAAGAAGTTAGTAGACATAAAAATGATGGATCTCACCACTTTTCTCATGTGTATACACTCCTAAGATGATTCCACTTGTGTTTCAAACAATTTGGCTCTTGATTAATAAAAAAAAAAACTCTTGCCTTTTACCACTCAACTCCTCTTTTACAAGTTCTTAAATTGAACACAAGTGTGAATCAATTATCAAAAGCACATACAATTGTAAACGAGCCTCGCAAAAGTTATCACTCAAAAGTCCAAGAAAGAGAAATACTCTAGACAAAACTAAAAGGAAATTTAAAAGACAAACAAGAAAAGCTAATTTAGAAAAAAAAAAAAAAAAAAGAAGAAGCTAAAACTCAGATAGAATTGAAAGAAAGACAAAAAAAGGAATAATAAGGAAAAAGAAGAAATGCGCAATTTTGAATATGGAGAATAACACCAATTTTATAAATTCCTCAAATGTAATCAAATTTTATCTTCTTTAAGTGCAAGGGCCAATCTTTTTTTTCTTTTGTTCTATTCTTTAGGAATATTTTTTTTCTCTTTTTTTCCCTTTTTTTTGGTTTATTCTTTAGTAACAGATTTCTTCCTTTTTATTATTTTTTTATCCTTGTTTGTTTTTTGCACTTGTAGTAAATATTAATATGCCCAATTAAGTAGCCTTCAGAATAAGGTGCAATTAACATATAATGCAAGATTGCCGAAATTAAGGAGTTTAATTGCGTAGAATTAAAAGAATTAAATTGCACAGAATAAAGACAATTATGACATAATTATAACACTTGTGATAATTATGACACAATTATGGCAATTAATGACACAATGATAACAATTATGACAATTAGTAATGGTGCAATAATGAACAAAGAACAAGAACACTACCAACTCTAGGATTCGGGTCCTAGATACCACATGATATGATCCTGATTAGGAGTCATACTATTTTTTACGAATCTTCCTTCAGTTGGTTATCTTGTAACAAGAATTATAGAAATAAAAGAAAAGAAAAAAGGTAGAAGATGAGACTTGCGCAACAAATGATAGAGTTAAAGCAAATGGCGCATAGAAAAAAAGTAAGCAAGAGAATTAAAAAGACAAAATAGAAAGACAAGAAAATGAAAGAAGATAGATGAAATAGAAAAAAAAGTGGAATAGAAGAGAAATGGGAAAAAAGGCACCACATTCTAAGAGAGTAATAAGCCAAGTGAAGATTCATCACAAAGGTATGGAAACCTTTGATAAGAATCAAGAGGTTCTTAATGGAGTCAAAACTTCAATCTTATTTAACTTATGAAAGGAAAGGAATTACACCTCTATTTATAGAGTTAATTCCAAGGAGGCTAACCCTAATTCTAAAGAACATAAACAAAGGCCCAAGAAAGCTTAAGGCCCAAATTACAACTTAAATGGAATTCAAAAGAAACCTAATCTAAGATTAAAACTTGGGCTCCTAATTAGAATCAAATAAGCCAATTTATTACAATTAAAATAGGTCCAAAAATATTTAAATAAAATAAAATAAAATTCAAGTTGCAAGCCCGTGGTTGGTGTATTATTAAATCCCCTAAGTTAGGCCTTCTACTTAAATCAAGTGTACCATCTTGGGCTATCTTCTCCCACTTTGGGCTTAATCTTGTAATGTGTTGATCACCTCTAAATGCTCCTTAGGTCTCTTTACTTTTCCTCGTATAAGTATTCCTAGCCTAATCATATGATCTTTCCCTTTAGCTTTTCCCTTCTTAGGCCCTTTTGGCCAAATTGGGGGTTCTTCCTTTTTAGCTCTTCCTTCTCCTCTTGAATGGCTTTCTTGATCTACATCACAACACCACCACCACAAGGAAACCCACGAAAATCATGAACCAAAAGCAACCCAAACTCAGATTTTGTAGTAGAATATCAACCTTGAATCAGCTTAAGAGAAGAGGACAAAAAAAAAAAGAGATAACTCACCACTACACCAACTGGTCACCACTAGCTCAATGGGGAAAATCTACTCTTGAGAAAGAGAAGCAAAGCTGGACCATAAGAGAGCTTAAGATAGTTTCTTGAGGGAATGAGTGAAAATGGGTAAATGAGAGAATGGAGAGGGGATGAGAGTTTGCATGGGCTTTTAGAAAGGAAATGATAGTTTTTTTTTTTTTTTAACTTAAACCTTTATAACCACTACTTGACTCTTTTTAAAACACTTCTTAATTTCTCTGAGATCCAAAAATGACTAACCCACCAGTAAATGAATTTCAATAAAATAATCAAAGGTACTTAGACATAAAATAAATGGCTTAAAGAAACTTCCTCAGCTCCTAAAAATCCTAAACTTGAACACCACAAGGAACTAGATTAAAATACTACTATTTTAATCAATGGTACCCAAGTAATAATACAACTTGCATAGAAATTTAATTATGATTAGAATTGACTAACCATAAATAAATTCACAAGACTTCTGACTGTTTACTCACTTTTACAATCTACTTCTACACTGTTAATTTACAAGACAGTCCTAATTTCGGTACAATCTTCTACTGAAATTCACACCAAAAATCACCAAATACTCATTTATTATATTTTTCATAAAATTAAATTTAAATTTCTCTTGTAATTATTTCAAATCACTTAGAACATAGATTAGGAAAATACCCGATGGCCAAAGTAACATTGTTCAAATGTACCTAGGGTTCATCTTGAAAGACCCTGTTGCAAATGAAGAACAAGATGAAATTGTTGAGAATAAGGAAGGTGTGAACAAGTAATAGCTGCACAGCTTATCCAGATCTGCTACATCTAGACCCATAGTGTCCAAGACTGAAGCGTCCCCTATCTGGGCTACTAGAGCCAAGACTATTGCTACTGCTAAAGTTACTAAAAAGGAGAAAGCAACTCAAGTTATACCTTTGGAAAGGATTGTTGTCCCAAAGGTCCTAGTTACTAGAAAGAGATTGATTTTGCCTGTAAAATCATATGATGAAGTTGAAGCTTCCATTTCACAAATGTACAAGAAACAGAGGACAATCAAAGTTGTTTCTAAGGTACAAGAGTTAATTCCTCCTTTTCCTCCACCTGTTACATCTTCACTTGTTGCACCATCCACAAGAAAAAGAAAACCCAACATTAGGATTGCCTCCACCAAAGAGAAGAAAAGAAAAAGAAAACGCTGTTTCTAGGCATGTTTTTGAAATTGCTCATGTTGAAACACCCTCTTCACCTATCCAAACACAAACCTCTCAACCATCCACATTCACACCCTTTACGTCCCAACCATATATTTAACCAAAAAGGCAATTTTTGCCTGGACCCTCAACCACTAAGATTTCATATCCATCTGAGAAGTTTACATAAATTAATCCTTCATCAGATTAACCACCCCTAAAAAATTTTGAAGAATGGGGAGTCCTAAAAGACATTGTTTCTGTGAGTTCTACATCAGGTGCCAGCCTGAACGCTAGCACTGTTTTTGAAAGACGATCTAAATCTTAGGCAAAAGTTAAAAGAAAATGCCTTATGCTGTTTGTAAAGGAACATACTAGTGATGACAATGTCATCATCCTTTATCCAGAGATCTCCTTATCTGAGTATGATTGTAATGACCTGCGACGATAGTCACAGAGTTGCCACAATGAAGAGATATTATTTGCTCAAAACTTGACATATAGACAATTCATTTTCTCTTTTAATTCATTACTATGGAAACTCTTAATTAATTTAGTTATGAAAATACAAATAAATTTTTAATTGGGTAAAGTAAATATCTTCAACGCCTTAAAAGAAATCATAATCTGAAAATATCTCATAAAATAAAACCACATTGGCAGGAGTCATCAAAACATACAAAACTACAATCATCCAAAAAGTCCAAGTCATGGACCATTATAGGTAAGTCCTACAGGGACAACCAAAATGGGGAGAGGGGTACAAGACCTCACACCCTAAGAACTGGCCGTCTACACTACTCCTAATACTAACTAGTCCCCTAAGGACAGTGAAGAGAGGTAGATGGCGTATCCTCATCATCTTTGTCCTCGTAGTGACCTAGCCCAAAATCACATCCACATCCTCTAGTCGTCGCATGAAACATCCTACAGTAAGCCTTAGAGTTCCCTTGGGGAGAGAAAACGTGTAGCAAAAAGCCTATTGAATCCAACTTCTCCTGCTTCTCGGTCAAGAGTCCATCCTGTGCCACTCCCTTGGATGGTAGGGAGGAGCTCAATACTAAACATCTCATGAAGTCTCAACATGTCCATCTGCTTCCACGACAACGAATCGTCGCGATCATCACAGTCACACACACACAAAACACACAAACAAGGATAAGCTACCAAAAAGAAAACATAGTTGTACAATAGAAATATATGTAAAGAAAATAATCAAAAATAAATATCATAACGATAGTATGGTCAACAGCTTATATTTAATCATCACAAATCAAGCAGAGGAAATCATAGAGATAGGCACAATAGAAACATCTCTAGTATGCAATGTCATGGAATGTAACAACTACTCCATGGAGACTACAACATCGAGTGACCAGGCTGGAAGAATCCCTTAATCATGGTAGAATAAACAACACCCATCTGGGCAAGAAATGGCTCGTGCCAAGACCATGGGGGATACTGGAATTGATCTATGGAAGCGCTATAGTGGCCACGTCAGGATAGATATATGTGGGTAGTGGCTTTACTACGACACAGGATTTGCAAGTATCCTAGTCTACATGTGGGATTCGCCCGTCTACCTATCCCCAAGGAAACCCATCCTCCATTAACCATTCCCGCACTAGGTACGTGGCCCAACCAAGCAATCATCAACTTACGTGTGTACTCGCCAACACAGCATAAGCTACTACAACACAACCGAAGCTGCAAACTCATGCATGTATGCATGACATAACCATTCACCAACATATAGACAATAATGGCACCATATATTATAAACAAATCATCATATACATGATTTAATCATTAATGTTATCACTATTATTCTTATCATCAATTCACCACACTTATCCTCAAGAATAACACCATCATGTATCACAACATAGAGCCCCCACCATCATTGGCTCTACAACACCAGGATCCTATGTAGAGCGATCCCTAGTTGAGGATAAGCAGAGGTTCTACATAAAGTAACCTCACAACACAAAGTCCTCATATAGAGCAACTTTGCCAATAACAAGTTGAAACTCTACTTAGAGCGATTTAAACCCAATCGTAAAAGTTATTCAAAGAAAATATAAGTCAATTAACTTCAATTAGATCATTTAAAACAAGCCATCATAAGATAATTAAAATAAGATTTTGAAATATTGAGAATGCCTTAAGAGTACCCAAAAAGGCAAACAAAATTAACTCTATTTAAAAGATTAGGTTTTCATAAAACTTGACTTTATAACTTATAGAGTTATTCTTCATAATGAAATCATTTAAAATACTTTTCAAAAATATATTTAAAATATGAAAACAGTGAATAATAAATTTTATTAAAATTCATATTTAACTTTTATTTGAAAAGATCCACCATTAAGTTTTAAGAACAAAATATAGTGTTTTATAAAGTTATACAAAAAGTTATAAACTCATTACTAGAACAGATTCCAGTAACTACCAGATTTCACCCTCTATTTTAAAAATCATTTTGGGATAGTAAACGATTTTTTCTTAACATGATCCATATATGGTTGGAAAGGAAATTTTTTCTATTTTAAAAAAAATTAAAGATCACAAGAAAAAATCTACAAAAAAAAAGATACAAAAATAACAAGATAGTAAGTTCAGGATGACCAGCTGGAGGACCAGCAAACATGTTTTGCTATTTTTCATATCCAAACAAAACTTTACAAAGCCCAAATCATTTATTTTATAAAATTAAACTGATTTTTTTTTCAAAATGACCAAGAACATAAACAAAGGTCCACACGATTTTATATGATTTTTGAAATTTCACAGTTCTCAAAACCACTTTCAATCAAAAAACAAGTATAGCCTTCAGTTTCCAAAAATCGTTAAAAATAGAAAACCGAATCAAATATAGGCAAACCATATATGATTGGAAATATTTTTGTGTCTACTTTTTGGTCATTCAAAGAGTTTCAACATTTACCAACAGATTCTTCCAAAATCGCACTCATTTTGGAGAAAACATTTACCAACAGATTCAACATTCAAGCACAACTTTCAAAGGGCTTAACTTTTTCGTTTTTTAACCTTTTAATGCGTTTCTTGAGTTCATTTTGGAGAAAATTTTGTCTAGTTTACAATAAAACAACAAGCACTCAAAATATTAAACACAGCTCCAGATATAACAAAAATAGTGAACTATGCTCAAACAAAAAACGAAAATAGCATTAGTAACACAATACATACACCCATGAAAATAGCTTCTTTCATCAAGTTTACAAATTTTTAAAAAATACCAACAACATTTATAAGCAACAAACACATCAACAATAGAATAATCACAGTCCAAACATAAAGAAAAAGGTTAGCTTTCCTTACCTTTTGGCAAGATCCTACAAACTTGAAAAAGGGTTTTTGGGAAAAGGGAGTATCTCCTCCAAACTTTGGCAAGGTAAACCACCAACCAACACCAAGAATGGTTGATATATGACATAAACACAGGAAAGAACAAAGTTTAGACCTAAGGAGGTAAAGAAAAGACTTAGACCACTTAGGTCTTGATAAAAAAGAAAAGATGAAGGAAGAAGAAGATGAAAAGAATGGAGCTTTACCTAGCACCACTTCTTGGACACTCTAGCTTCCACCTTCTTCTCCAACACTTAGAGAATTTTAGAACAAAGCTCTCTCCATCTCTCAAGGGCTCGCAGGTTTTGGAGAGGAAAAGTAAAGGGAGTTTTTACTTTGGATGCTATTTTTAAGACTACTCACGAGGGGTATTTTGGTAACTAGAAAAATGGGAGGCAAGTTTGAATAAAATTGAAAACAAAACTCACATTCTCCAAGAAGAGAGTGGACGACCATAAGGAGAAAAACAAGGGGAGGATTAGTGGTTTTAGGTACATTTAAGGACATGGTGACAAGACTTATGTAGGAATTTAAGAAAAAGCATCTAGTTTGTTTGCAACTAATCTAGTTTGTCTAGGAACTAATAGTTAGCTTAGTTGGGTTGGGCTTGGGGGACGTGTGGGTCTAGGTTTAGAAAGTAGAAATTTTAAATTTCTTAGACTGTCAGTGAAAATGCAATCAACTACCGAATTTTATGACATTAGGTTTTGGGTTTTCTAGCACTTGAATCAATTAAAACAATTTAATTGATATTAAAATCTAAATGAGTTTATGAATCTTTAGAATTTCTCTGATTGTGATTGAACTGACTTTGTCCAAGTCAGGCAGTTGAATTTACTTTATCTGACAGGATTTTAGACAAGTTTTTCAACAGACAGATTGATCAAGAATAGGATTAACTTGAGAGTAAGGAAAACTACCAACTTGACTAGAATTCAATCATAATTAAATTTAATTAATTATAATTAAATTCCATAACCCTATACTGTCCATCAAAACTCTGCAGATATTTCTCCACTTATCTGATAGCGATGCAGATCAAATTCTCACAGAATTCTTCTGCAGAAATTTACGCAGAGGACAAATATAAGTTTTAATTAGTTCTTTTCATGGGAAATTAAATTAAATTTTCTCTTTTAAATTATTCAAACACTTATTCACAGATTAAGAAGAAACAGGGATTACAATGATTACCATTCTACCACCATTCGTGTCAACCCACACATAGAATATTATGAGGCTCTTGTCAATCGTCCAAAGCTGTCGAGTGAAGAATCTAATGAACACAGTCCATTATGTAAGACATTGGACCTTAAGCAATTTCCACCAAGGAAGATATATCCCAACCGCATCACATACAACATGTACAGAAGATATATGCCTAGTATTGAGCAACACAGGATTCGTTGCCAAGATCCTAATCATGCAAATCATGTTGTGAGGGTGTATCCCTTTGAGTTCAAGTTTAGGTCACTACAGCCTGAAGAGTTGAACTTCATGTCTACTCATTTTGATAAAGCTTTGTGTCATCTTTTGAATGGGGAGTTTGCGATGAAGCCCAAGACTTTTGTGCCTTTGATATGCCCCTAAGTAAGATCCATTTTCAGCATTTTAATTTTCCAAAATTGAGACCAAAACAGATTTGAAGAAAAGAGAAAATGGAAAGGAAAGGAACAGATAAGACGCCACAATCAATTCATGATTGATGAGTCAATGAGGATTCGCCACAAAGAAATTGTTCTTTGATAAGAATCTAATGGTTCAATCCAAGAACCTAGAGAGAACACTCCCTTAGCAGAAAAATGCCATCAATTTCTTAATTCATCAAAAGTGTCTACAATGTGTCCATATGGACCTATTTACACTAACAATAAAAATAAGCCCAAATACTAACAAGCCCAAAATAAGTCATAATAGCCCCAAATATAGTCAACTAAAAAAATAAGAGCTAATAACTCCACTAAAGCCCAACAAAGGCTCAATATAAAAGAGCTAAAAAATTTAAGGAAATCATAATCTAAAACTTGGCTCCAATTTATTATCTTCAAGCTTCCAAGGCCCTCTTCTTCCTTCTCCATGAATGTGTTAAGCATATTGCCAAGTTCCTCTTGAATCTTCCTTCTCCTTCCTCTAGTCATAGGACCTTCCATGTCTATCTCTTCTTCCTTGAAGTCCTTGGATAGTCCTCTATCATCCCCTTCTTCTTGAAGAGAATTTGTCCTCAAATTTGGAGCGTGGGTACCCATATTACAAAAAGACAAGTCACTAACATTGAAAGTATTACTCCCACCAAAATCAAGAGGCAAGTCAATTTTGTAGGCATTGTCATTAATGTGCTCCAACACTTGGAAAGGACCATCTCCTCTTTCTTAAAGTTTGGATTTCCTTTTAAAAGGAAACCTTTCCTTCCTTAAGTGTACCCAAACCCAATCACCGAGTTCAAACACCATCTTCTTCCTCCCTTTGTTTGCTTGTTTTGCATATTGTTCCATCTTTTTCTCAATTTGAGCCTTCACCTTCTTATGCAAGTTCCTTACAAAAGTGCCTTTAGAAAGCCCATCTCTATTCATCATAGAAGAAATGTTAGGCAATGTCAAAAAATCAAGAGGAGATAAGGGATTAAAACCATAAACAACCTCAAAAGGAGAATAAGAAGTAGTGTAACATCTGTGTTTTTTTCTAATGTATGATTTAGTGTTTTGATAATTAAAAGTGGAAATTAGATATGTGATCTAGGTAATTAAAAGAAATAAATGAACTGTTATTGTGCATGAATTGTGTGTACAATGATGGTTTGGTGTTGTTTGTTTGAAATACCGGTTTGAATTTAGGAAACTTAAGATATGTGCTTGAGCCAATTGGATGTGTTGTGAGTGTGATTTTGGCTTTTGAGGGAAAATAGTAGAGTTAGACCAATTATGAGATATGGGGAGTGGTTAGATGAGTTATGAATCTCAGTTAGCCCAAAGTCCATGTGAAAGTCTCGGAAAATGTAAAGTATAAAAAGGGAGGGGAGGAAAGATTTCGCTCATTTCTGTCATTCACTTCTCTCTCTTATCTTCATCTCTCTCTATCTCTCTCTAGATTTCTTAAGTCGGTTAAGGGTGTTGAAGGATTCCAAGCTCAATTCAGTGAGTTGGTAAGAGAAGGATTGATTCTTGGAAGGTTTAGGCACAAGATACCCAATTCTCAAGGAACCAAATTCAGATTCAGAAACTGTTAGAGGTAAGGGAAGCTTACCTGAGTTGTAATCTTGTTGGTTGACTGTGGTTGATTGTGATTATTACATCAGATTGTATTGAAAACTGATTGGTTTGAAATTCTGTGGAACTTTGTGTTGAAATGGGTTTTGCTTAAGTTTTGAATAATTTGTTGAGGAATATTGCTTATTTGCAAAACTCTGTTGAATATATTGAGTTTGGATGTTGTTTGAATTTGTTGGGTTTTGGCTTAGATAAATTAGAGTAAGGATGAGTGAAAAAGTTAGATTTTGGGTTTTGTTCAAAGAGAGTTGCTAAGCAACTTCAGACCTCGCTGAGCGAGTGTACTTTATGTAGGATGAATGAGTAAGGAAAGAGGAAATTCACTGAGCAGGTGATCATAAGAATTCTGGGAATTTTCCAGAAAGTGGTTTGCTGAGCGAGTAGAATACTCGCTAGACGAGGGGTGATTGTTATAAAGTGCTCAGAAGAAGTTCGCTGAACGAAACCTGCGCTTGTTGAGCGAATTGGAGACCTAGAGAGTTATTACTCTTTGTTGTAAGTATCTAACTGAGCCAAAAACATGTTCGTTGGGCAAGGATAATAGTTGATACTTTGCTGCTCTCTAGAGTGACTACTTGCTGAGCGACACTCATTCTCGCTGAGCGAAAGGTGAAAGAAAAGCTTGAATTCGCTGAGCGACCCCTGTTATCACTGAGCGAGAACCCTACGTATAGAGAAGGGGGGGTCATCTCTGGAGTTGAGTTCACTAAGCGAGACTTATACTCGCTAAGCGAGAACCTTTGAAAGGGAAAGTGTGCTCTTTGTATAGAAAGTACTCACTAGGTCGAGCATATATATCATTGAGTGAACATGGTATTCTATTGTGATTTGTGAGAATTTGTTGCAAAGTGGTAGTTGAGTGGAAGGTTGCTCAAGTAGAACCTTCACTAGTTGTAGTGTGTTATGATAGTGAGAATCTCTTACAGAGGGTGTTGGTTGCGTAGATAAGACCTCACCTAAGGCGTGTGAAATTTCTCACGAGGTATATGTTGCTTGGATAGAGCCTTACCTGTTAACCATGCATGGGGCTAGATTGGGCCTGCATGGAGTTGGTAGTGATAGTTGGGCCACAGGTGGTGCTGAGTAGGCCACGTGATGTTGTGTTTCCATATGCATATATGTATGGATATTGATGAATGGTTGTGATTGAGTTGATGTTGTGGTGAATCATGCATTTGCATGCATATGTTATTGGCTGAGGTTGTGCGAGCCTCAAGCCGTGTGTGGGTAGGCATGTAAGTTGGCTGGTTGATAAGAGCTGTGGTTCAAATGGCCATCCAATCTAGTGTTTGGCTAAGACGTGGGGTTAGAAAGATGGGCTTTAGGGATAAGTGGATAGGTAATTCCGCAGGGGGCCAAGGTGGTGCAAGCCTTGTGTCGTGGTAAGCCACCACCCACATTCACTTATACTAACAAACCACTAAGCTTACCTGTAGATATGAGTTTTGGCAATCCCTGAATGGGGCTTGGAAGGCCATAGTAGGGGGTAAGACCTGGCTGATCACCCGTAATGTAGTAAATCTCTCGAAAGTCGTGTCATTCATGCATTGACATGTTGGTGTTGAAAGCATGGTGTGTGGTGTAGTGATTTTGTGGAAACTCATTCTTTTGTGAATATGATTTCATGTTTGTATGTTGAGGGTTTTATGAAATGAACCTTGTCTATTATATGTTTGTTTTGTTACGTAAGCTTACCCTTGCCTTGCTGTTTGTTTTGTTGTGGTTACCATTGTTGTTGGTTGTTGTTGTATGTTGTTGTGACTGTAATGATCATGTCTTTTGGCATGGGATCAAAAGGTGGAGCTTTAACAGATATAGTTTCCCATAGTTGATGAAGGAGGTCTCCGTTGGAGAAGATAAAATGCCCTTTTATGGGTGAATCTTTGGACGTTCCTTTGGTTTCTGTTATGGTTTAATGTATAGTTGACCAGCTATAGGGAATCTCTTTTTGGTATTTTCCTCCCTTTGAAATGTATTTTGGTGGCGTGTTGCCATTTGCATTTATGGATATATATATTTGTATATACTATACATGGTGAAAATAAGGAGGATTAAATATTGTTTATGATGTATGGTTATAAATGATATACTAAGAAAGTTGCAAAGTAATACTGTAGCGACAGTGAGTCATTACAAGTAGTAGAATTAACAACCCTATTATAAGCATACTCAACATGTGGTAAACAATCCTCCCAAGTTCTCAAAATTTTCTTAACAAAACACCTAAGGAGTTGAGATAAAGTTCTATTGACCACCTTCATTTGCCCATCTGTTTGAGGATGACAACTAGTAGAAAAGAGAAGCTTAGTACCAAGCTTTCCCTACAAAGTCTTCCAAAAGTGACTTAAGAACTTGGAATCCCTATCCAACACAATGCTCCTAGACAATCCATGTAGGCACACAACCTCTTTAAAGAATAAATCCGCCACCACGCAAGCATCATCCACGTTGTGGCATAGTATGAAATGAGCCATCTTTAAGAACCTATCAACCACAACAAAAATGGAATCCTTCCCCTTCTTGGATCTTGGGAGACCAAGCACAAAATCCATGGATAAGTCGATCCAATGGGAGTTAGGAATAGGTAATAGAGTATATAATCCATGATGCATGACCCTAGATTTAGCCTTTTTACATACTAAGCACCTATCACAAATTTTATGTACATCATGCTTCATATGTGGCCAAAAGAAATGTTCATGCAAAATGTCCAAAGTCTTAGCAACCTCAAAATGTCCCATCAAACTACCATCATGAGCTTTTCTAACTAACAACTCACGCAAGGAACTCTTAGGCACACACAATCTTTTATCTTTAAAGAGAAATCTATCATGCCTAAAGAATCCATTATGAGCAACTTTTTCACACAAAGCATACAAATTAAAGAAGTCATCATCATAAGCATACAACTCCTTTATTTGATCAAACCCAAGCATCTTAGTCTTAAGCATAGAGAGTAAAGAATACCTCATAGAAAGTGCATTGGCTACCACATTAGCCTTATCTTGCTTATGCTTGATCACATAAGGAAATTGTTCCAAAAAATCTAGCCACTTGGCATGTCTCTTATTGAACTTGCCTTGGCCCTTTAAATGCTTAAGGGATTCATGATCACTATGTATCACAAATTCCTTAGGTAAAAGATAATGTTGCCAAGTTTGCAAAACTCTCACAAGTGCATACAATTCTTTATCATATGAGGAGTAATTTAAATGAGAACCTTTTAACTTTCCACTAAAATAAGCAATGGGATGCCCTTCTTGCAACAACACACCCCTTATCCCCACATTAGATGCATCACATTCAATCTCAAAAGATTTAGCAAAATTAGGCAAAGCAAGAATAGTTGCATGTGTTAATTTATCTTTCAAGCTATTAAAAGCCTTGTCTTGTTCACTCCCCCACTTAAACCCCACAATTTTCTTTACAATTTCATTTAAGGGGGAAGCTAGTGTGCTAAAGTCTTTCACAAATTGCCTATAGAAACTAGCCAACCCATGGAAACTCCTCACCTCACTCACATTTTTAGGTGTAGGCCAATCTCTAATAGCTTTGACCTTTTCCTCATCAACTTGCACACCTTTAGAACTCACAACAAAGCCAAGGAACACCGCTTGTTTAGTGCAAAATGTGCATTTTTCCTTATTAGCATACAAACTCTTTTTCTTAAGTACTTCAGAGACACTCCTAATATGGCCCAAATGTGATCATCCAAAGTCAAGCTATATATCAAAATAGACAACCACAAACTTTCCAATGAAATGTCTCAACACATGATTCATAAGTCTCATGAAAGTGCTAGGTGCATTGGTTAGGTCAAAAGGCACAACCAACCACTCATACAATCCAAACTCAGTTTTGAAAGTAGCTTTCCACTCATCACCTTCTTTCATTCTAATTTGGTGGTAACCACTTTTCAAATCTATTTTGCAGAAATAACAAAAACCATGGAACTCATCCAACAAATCATCAAGTCTAGGTATTGGATGTCTATACCTCATGGTTATGTTGTTGATGGCTCTACAATCTATGCACATTCTCCATGATCCATCCTTATTTGGCACCAAGATAACGAGCATAGCACAAGGGCTTAAGCTCTCTCTCACCCATCCTTTTTGCAACAATCCTTCCACTTGCTTTTGAATCTCCTTAGTCTCTTCTGGATTGCTCCTATATACAAGTCTATTAGGAAGTGAAGCTCTCGAAATGAGGTCAATTTGGTGCTCAATTCCTCTTAGTGGAGGCAAGCCATGAGGAATGTCTTTAGGAAAGACATCCTTAAACTTCTTCAACAAGGCTTCAATACCTAGAGGCAAAGTCATAGCTGTAACGACCCTCTGTCGCCACAGTACTATAAATAAACCACTATATATATATATATATATATATATATATATATATATATATATTTAATAATAATCAATCCACAAGTTACTTTAACATATATATAAGATATGAAAGAATGAGTGTATACAGGCCCATTTATATACAATACCAAGGAAAAACCCAAATACATAACTCCCTATAGCTGGTCGCTTTATACATCATTTTAAAAGAAATAAACAACAATAAGGAATATCAATTCCTTTAAGGAAAAAAAAAAAACAAAAAGATGATTCTCTATACTTGTTCAATTTCGCCACTGACTAAGGCAAAGCTTCATCACCAACTAAGAGAAGCTAAACCTGCCAAAAACTCAACATCTGTTCCCACGCCAAAGATGTGATCATCACAAGCACAACCACATGTGCAAACAACGCAAGGGTAAGCTCACTTAAAACAATAAAACATATAGTATAAAGGAAAGGTAATAGGAAAATTTCTTAATCATATATCCAAAGTCAAACAAAATAATAATAATAATAACCACAGTACAACCATTATAACAACAACCTTTAACACAACAATAGTAACGATATTAACAACACCTCTATCACCACCATTACTAATCACAACAATTATAAACAACCACAATAACCAAGTAACAACAACGATACTACCATCAATACCACCAGCAACAACGACATCAGGTAACAAGAATAACAATTTCATCAACATACAAATTTGGAATCCAATTCATCAGAGAATAAGTTTACATACATATAGCACAACACATCATGCCTTCAACCCCAACATGTCAATGTATGAATGACACGACTCTCGAGAGATTTTCTACATTTTGGGCGATCAGCCAGGTCTTATCCCTTACCATGGCCATCTAGCACCATTTAGGGATTGCCAAAACTCTGATCTGTTGGATAAGCTTATGATTGTTAGGATAAGTGTATGTGGGTGGTGGTATACCGCAACACAAGGCCTGCACTGCCTTGGCCCCACTACGGAATTACCCATCCACTTATCCCCTAAGCCCAGCTTTAAGACCCTACTTCTTATCCAGGCATTAGATTGGAGGCCTATTTGAGTACCAACTCTAGTCACCATCCACCTTACATGCCTACCCGCACACGGCTTGAGGCCCTCACAACCTCAGCCAATAACATATGCATGCCAATGCATATATCACCACAATAATCAACTCTACCAAACAATCATCACATATCATATATATATATATATATATATATATATATATATGTAGCAACATATCAACACAACCATTAACTCAACCACAACAGTCATCATATCATATATATGTATCAACATAACACCATGTGGCCTATTCAGCACCACCTATGGTCCAACAGTCACCATCAACCCCATGCACGCCTAATTCGGCCTCTTGCATGGTCAATAGGTAAGGCCCTATCCAAGCAGTCCACCTCAGGAGAAACCTCATACAATAATATCATACACATCAAGTGGAGGTCCTATCTAAGCAACCTTCCACTTCACAACTAATCCAACAATCAACTACAATTTGAAAACCAATACCTTCTTTGAAAACCATTTGGAAGATTGACAAATCTTGAAATTTACAAAAACCTTTGAAACAATTCACTTCTTTAATTTAAAGAAAATCATATCCTAACTGGACAACTCTCCATCATTCTCAAATAGAGCTTTTGAATATGTATAATACTCTTTTTATATGTGTATATACAAAATACTTCATGTTTTAAAATGAAAACTTTAAAATCTTAAACAGTACATTCAGTTCTGAAATAACAGATTATGTACTGTAGTAACAGATTATATCCGTTTAGTAAAAATACACCATATTTCATTTTTCAGCAGGGATAATCAATTATGGGTTTCCATAATCGATTATTTCTGAACCAAAACCAGAAGAAATTTTTCTGAAACCCAGATAATCGATTATCAAAGTCCATAATCGATTATTCCCGAAACAAAATCATGAAAACAACTTCTGGAACTCCAGATAATCGTTTATGTGATTCCCATAATTGATTATCTGAGACGATTTTCGAAAAAAATGTTATTTTCTACAGAGAAACTCAAACTTTTCAACCAAATAATCCAAATTTTCGAATCAATAGGGTTCCAACAACATCAATCCAGTTCATATACATCATATTACACAAAAAATTCAACATATCAACTCACAAATCTTGGTTTCTCATTCAAAATCTCAAAATTTTCCCCTAAGACCCATTTTCACCCAAAACTAAGGAAAATGGCAACATCCATAGAGACTCAACCGATTATAAGGCAAGAAATCAGCATACCAACAGTTATTAACACAAAACAACTGATTTGTAAGCTTCCCTTACCTCTAAAAGTTCCTGAATCTGAATTTAGGTTCCTTGAGAATCCGGTGTCTTGAGCCAAAACCTCCCACAGATTGATCTTCCTCTCGTAATAGTACTGGACTGGGCTTGGGAATCCTTTTAACACCCTTAGTAACTTTGGATTTTTAGAGAAAGGTTGAGAGAGAATTGAAGAGAGAAAAAGAAAATGAGAGAATGAGGGGAAATCCCTCCCCTTCCCTTATATATTCGATCTCCCCAGAGCTCTCACACGAACTTTTGGCCAACTAAGGCCCAAACCTCACCAAGCCACTTCCCTTATCTCAAAACTAGTTTAACTTAACTGTTTTCTCTCAAAAGCCCAAAATCACTCTCATAACATATCCAAATTGGCTCAAGCACATATCTCAAACTTCCTAAATTCAAACCCGAATTTCAAACAAACAATACACCACTATCACTACATATTACATATCATACATAACAACAATTCATTTATTCCTTTTAATCACCTAGATTACATATCAAATTTCCACTTTTTAGTTATTAAAACACTTAATCATACATTAAGAAAAACACGGTGTTACAATAGCAATAGAAGACAAACATAAATCATAAGGCATTAGCATAAACATAGGTTGCCTTGCAAGCATCACTCTCTTCACCTCTTTAGCTCTCATAAACAAGCTCTCCATTTTTCTCTCAACTATCTTTTCACTCTTTTCTCTCTTTTTATTCTTTTTGTTTTCTTTCTTTTCTTTTCTCTCTTGTCCTCTTTTCAATCTCATTTTTATTTGGTCCTCACAAACCTCACTTGGAGACAAAGGTGTGAGGGTAACCTTTGTTCCTTTGTGTACAAAAGAGAATTTGTCCGTTAAGCCATTATGCACAATGTCCCTATCATATTGCCAAGGCCTACCAAGCAAAAGATGGCTAGCCTCCATAGGGACTACATCACAAAGAATTTCATCAAAATATTTACCTATGGAGAAACACACCAAAACTTGCTTATCTACAACTATTTCTCCATTATCACTCAACCATTGGAGTTTATAAGGCCTAGGGTGAGAGGTTGTTTTTAGGCCAACTTTCTCCACCAACCTAGCACTAGCAACATTAGTACAACTGCCCCAATCAATTATCGAAGAACATAATTTCCTATAACCAAGCACCTAATATGAAAAATGTTCTCTCTTTGTGTTTCATCCTTATCCTTACAAACACTCCCCATAAGCCTCCTAACCATCAAAAGGTCTCCCTCATGGGGTGGGAGGTCACCATCACTCTCACCCTCACTAGATGAAGCAGATTCACTAAAAGAGGATGCACTAACCACATCACTATTATAAAAAACAATCATAGTCCTCTTATTAGGACATTAGGAGGCAATGTGACCCTTCCCTAAACATTTAAAGCACTTAATGGAACTAGATTTAGAAGGATTAGAAGTAGAGTTAGGAGGGGTTTTACCACTTAAAGAACTATTCTCTTGAAGTTTGGATGAAAAACCCTTCTTCTTGAATTTTTCCTTATCCTTCCAAGATGAAGAAGCATAGGAAGAAGACTTCTTGAATGATTGCTTCCTCTTCAATTGTTGCTCCACTTTAATGGCTTGGTGAATGAGCCCTTCCATAATGGCATAGTGATGCAACTCTACAATGTCTTGAATTTCCCTATTAAGGCCATGCAAAAATCTGGCCATGGTTGCCTCTTGGCTCTCCTTCATTTGAGCTCTTATCATTGCCATCTCCATCTCCTTATAGTATTCATCCACACTCCTCCCTCCTTGTGTAAGCATTTGGAGTTTATTATGAAGATCTCTTCCATAGTAAAAAGGCATAAATCTATCTCTCATAGTTCTCTTCATTTCTAACCAAGTGTTCACCATAGGCCTCCTCATCCTCATAATGTCATGTTTCAATTGGTTTACCACACCAAAGCATATCCTTCAAGCTCCAAGGAAGCCAATCTAATTTTTTTTTCTTCACTATAATCATAGTATGAAAATAATTGCTCCACTTTCATCTCCCACTCAAGATACACTTCCAGGTCACAAGTCCTTTGAAAACTAGGAATCTTAACCTTCACTCCATCCATGTTATTCTCTCTATTATTTTCTCCCTCTTTATGTCCTCCTCCAAATCTCCCTCTCCTATGTCTCCTATGCCTCTTTTCTCCTTCATCTTCCCCATAACCTTCATCACTCCCATGAGAAGATGAAGTATACCTCCTTCTGTCCACATTTTCCAACCTCACATTCACATCTTAATTACTTTTTTGCATCATCTCCCACCTTATCTCATTCTCCATCTAAATTGCTTCTAACTTTGCATCATTTTCCATTCTCAACCTCTTCATCTCCTCCCAAATTTTAATCATCTTTGCCATTAACTTTGTGGATTTAGGAAATGGTGGATCACTTCGTCATTGGTGAAGCTATACCTACACAAAAACAAGCCGAGGAGGGGGCGCGTAGAGCCAAGGAAGAATCTAGCCATCGGATTGCTGAGCTAGAGGAGAACGTATGCAATTTAAAGGAACAGCTAGTAGAGGAGAGATATGAGAAAAGACGGTTGAAGAGAGCTGAAATAGACCTTCAGGTGAAGTTGTCCCCTGCCAACGCCAAGTATGTTCAACTAGAGTTGAATCTTTCCTCCTAGCTTAAGGCTTCTATGAGTAAAGTTCAAGATCTTGAAGCTAAGGTACATGAGTAAGAAGCCGGCGTGGCAACTTCTCAGGAGGAATCTCAATAAATGTGCTGCCACTGGATAGAGTCCGTCCAGCTTTCCTTTAAGAATATGATGGAACAAGTGCACTACCTCCTTTAGCGAAACATGGACATAGAGTGCACTCGACCTGATTGCGAAACCATCGACGGTGTTTGGCACGGGAACATTGACGGTGAGATGGTTCCGAAAGATCCAGCCATTCCTGTTGCTGGCTCCGACCTTGAAGGTGATGCTGATGAAGAGGTTGATGCTGGCTTGGAGCAACCAGAGGCTGGGTTGATTTAGGATTAAACGTTGACAGGCAAGATGTCGAAGGGCAACTTGCAGACAGTTTTATATCGACCCTACAGGTGACGTCGACAGTTCCTCCTTCGGACGAGGTTGTGGTCTTAGGCAATGATCTTGACACCGGGATTGTCAGTACCTCTCACCCCGAAGTCGCTGCTCAAGATGCTGCTAATGCCGAATAATGAAAGGCTGAGATGCTAGTTTATCTTGTACTTTGCTTTAAACAATTTGCACTTTGATGTATTTCTAACAGCTTATGTACCTTACAATTTAAGCAGTTTAAACATAATGTTTATGTCTCAATATCTTCATTTATTCTATCTCTTTTTGTCTTGTTGCTCCGCACAACTTGTGAATGCCGAATACTTTATCACACTTCATCGCCATTTTATAGTACCTTGCCGTTAGCACTTCATGTTTTTAACTTTTTGTTCTTATTTTAATTTTCTTCTCTTTTTGTCTTCTTGATTTTATTTTTAGCTTCGTGCGCTTCTTGACTTCACTTTTTCCATTCCACCCTCACTAGAGCGAAACCATGTACACGAGATAGTTGTCTTCCTACCTCAACTAGAGCGAATCCACATACACAAGGTAAAAGTTTTTTATCCAGGCTGGAGCGAATCCACGTACACAGGATAACAATTTTCTTACCCCGACTGGAGCGAATCCACGTACACAGGGTGGTTATCTTCCTACCTCGAGTGGAGCGAATCCATGTACACGAGGTGGAAGTTTTTCTATCCCGGTTGGAGCAAATCCATGTATGCGAGATAACAATTTTCCACCCCGGCTGGAGCAAATCCACGTACACGGGGTGGTTATCTTCCTACCTTGGCTAGAGCGAATCCACGTACAAGAAGTAGAGGTTCTTCTATCCTGGCTGGAGCGAATCCATGTATACGAGATAGCAATTTTCCTACCCCAGCTAGAGCGAATCCTCGTACACGAGGTAATAATTTTTCCCACCCTAGCTGGAGTGAATCCACGTCCACGAGGTGAGGGCCTTTCTTTCTTTCTTGCTCTTTCTTCTTTGCCTTAATCTATTTCATCCTATCATCCTGTGCTTTACTTTCTAGGCAAAAACTCACATTTTATTAATCACGTGGAGCAAAAAATAGTACAAGAGCTATGAATTGTAGTACGCAACTCAGCCCAGCTATACTATGAACAAAAACTACTTATACAAAATTAAGAAGTCATTTAAGCTTTGTTATTATAAGTCCATGTGCCAGTCTTTGAGGTAACCCGATAAGGGCCTTCCCATCTTTCAGTAAGCTTCCCTTGCCTAGCATTCTTTCCTCCGATGTTAGCATGCCTTAATACCACATCTCCGGGCTCGAAGGTACGAGGAACAACCTTCTTGTTGTACCTTGCTACAACCTGTCTTTTCAGGGTACCTTCTCTTATGGCTGCAACCTCTCTCCTTTCTTCAGTGACATCTGACTCAGTTCAGAGGAGTTCGTTGTTATCTTCTAGTCTTAGGTCGGCCACTCTCTACGTCGGCTCTCCAATTTTTGCTTGGATCATCTCCTCCACGCTATAGGTATGGTAGAAAGGAGACTCTCGAGTGGAAGAATGAGGGGTTGTGCGATACACCCAAAGGACATATGGTAGTTGTTCAACCCAACACCCCTTTGCCTCGTCCAAACGCCTTCTAAGTCCATAAAGAATGACTCGGTTTGTCGCCTCTGCCTGTCCGTTTGTTTGGGGGTGTTCAACTGAAGTAAAATGTTGCTTTATCTTCAGCCCAACTAAGAATTCCTGAAACCTTTGTCTGTAAATTGTGTGTTGTTGTGTGACACCATGACATCTGGTATCCCAAACCTGCAGATAATCTGTCGAAATACAAAGTTTTCCACATTCCCAGCCGTGATAGTGGCTAGTGCTTTTGCTTCAATCCACGTAGGGAAGTAATCAATTACTACCACTAGATATTTCACTTGATCGGGCGCCTTCGAAAAAAGGGCCAAGTATGTCGATTCCCCACCAAATAAAAGGCTAAGGGGGAACTGAGCGTGCTCAGTTCTTCAAGAGGGGCGAGATGAATGTCGGAGCATTTTTGGCATCTATCACATTTTTTAGTAAACTCTATAGCATCGTGTTCTAATGTCGGCCAATAGTATCCTGCTCTGAGTATTTTTTTGGCCAGGGCTTTGCCTCCTAGGTGCTGACCACAACATCCTTCATGAATCTCCGCCATTACATATTCAGATTCCAATTTTTTCAAACATTTGAGCAAAGGTTGGGAAAAACCACGCCGATAAAGCTTGTCATTGACAATACAGAAATGCACAACTGACCTTTCTAAACTCCTTGCTTCCTTCTTATCTTCTAGAGTGATGTTTTCTTTTAGGTAGTCAATAATAGGTGCCATTCAGCTCGGCTCTGACTCTACTGTCATCACGAGATTAGGCTCGTGGATTGTTTGTTGGATGACTGACCTATTATTGCCGGAAGACTTTGTGCTTGCCAGCCTAGACAAAATGTCGACCCTGATGTTCTTCTCGCGGGGAATATAGAAAAAATCTACCTTGTCAAAACTTGTGAGAAGAGTCTTCACTTTTTCCAGATATTACTGCAACATCGACTCTTTAACTTGGTACACCCCGTTGATCTGCAAAATCATCAATTGTGAATCGCTTCACACACGCAGTGAGGTAACACCGATGTCGAATGCCATGATCAACCTAGCTATGCATGCTTCATACTCTATGTGGTTGTCAGAGGTAGGGAATGTAAAAGTCAAGGATTGCTCGAACACAACTCCATCCATCGATTCTAACAGGATGCCAACTCCACTACCTTTTTCATTAAATGACCCATCAACAAAGAGAATCCAAGTCGATGTTTTGGAAAAGGAATTTGTGGGAGTCAACTCCGCAATAAAGTCGGCCAATGCTTAGGCCTTGAGCATCTACCTTGGTTCGTACTGAATCCCATACTTAGATAATTCAATGGCCCAAGCCGTCATCCTTCTAGCTAACTCTGGTCTGTGCAAAATATGTTGAATTGGCTGATCTGTCCTGACCACAATCTAGTGTGATTGGAAGTACAGTTTGAGTCGTCTTGCCGCTATAACAAGCACAAATACAACCTTCTCCATCTTTGGATACCTCGAGGTCTAGCCTTGCTAGTTACAAAGACGGCTTCAACTTCTCTTTTAGCGTCATCCACGAGTCAATGGATCTCGACTCCAAACACTGAAACCATTTCAGCACCATTCCCTTCAATGAGAGTGAGAACGCTCTACATGTCAACGAGGCGAAAGCTCCTTTATGGGACACTACCAATTTAAACATCGAGAGGTGATCGTTTGGATCAGTGGATCCATCGTACAACTCTAGCGAAGGCAGTTGTTGCATCTGCTTTGAAACTGCAGATTCAAAATTCTTATGGAAAAAGGAAGGTTGAACGAGATCATTTCGTCATCCTCGTCCACCTCCATAGCCATATGCGCATCATGCACCTCTTATGCGACGTGACTTGGTCTTAAAGCAGAAGCTGCTGTCCTCTCTGTGTGGTCGTAACTATTCTCCATATCCTTCTTGTTCTCCCTTTTCGTTCGAAGTTCAGCAATGATCTTCTCCTATTCCTTCAGTGTCTCCCTCTGCCACTATAGTAATGCAGCGAAGTCATCTATACTGACGGATGGTGCCGTAACACCGTTCCCTTGAGGAGCCGCCTTAAGCGTGGCGAAAACGGCTTCATCACCCTTGGGCGGTGGTGGTGGAAGCTTCGGTGGCGATGACGCCACAACGTACTTATGGTTTATTGTGCTAACCATCACGAACAAATCTTCAAATGATGAAGAAGAAAAAGAGAATCATAAAATGATTCCCACAGACGGCACCAATGTTGTGTGGTGAGCACAAGGAAGGATCTTCGACAAGCTCCCACGGTGGTTATCAGTGTCTCCGGTGGTGGTACCTATGAGGACTTCGATGCTTAAGTTAGTAACGGTGCAAGTATGAGTGAATTATGAGAGAGCGTGTACCTAGTGAGTGCAGAGTCCTTTATATAGTGTTTTGGAGGGAAATTCTGTTAAAGTTAAGTGCCACATAGCAGCGTGTGTTTGGGTGCCTCATTACATGCTTTCCTTGCCATTAGGCACTTTCCATGTTGTACCGAAGTAGGCATAAAAATGGACCAGGATAGCAAGGGATTACCATCTGGGGTTTCGTGGTCGTGCTAGTCGGGGTAGGCGGTAAGCAGGCCAACTTAAGGCTAAGCATCCGAGTAACCTCCAGAACAAGTATTAAAGAAAGTTGTAAAGAAATAAAATATATCTTAAAATATCCTTTAAAAGATATTTGGAATTTAAAAAGAAAAAAGATAAGTCCAATTTTCAAAAGAATTTAATTAAAATACATTGACAATATAAAAAATTTTATAATGTAGTTTAATTATAGATTGTCATGTATAGCAAGATTATTAACTTTTACAATAATTATTTTAAAATTCATATTTAAATTGGTTTCAAATTTATTATTAATGTAAAAAAAATTACATTAATAAGTATTAAACTAATTTGTAATGTTCTCTTTGTTTTATTATTGAGGTGCACAATTTAATTTTATATGTTATAGAAAAGGTGTACCAATATTAACGAATAATGCTAAATATCAAGAGATACACAATTTACTTTTATGTTATAAAAAGAACATTAATATTATTAAAGAATAATACTAAAATAGCAGTAAAAAAAAGTATTGTTTTTCAACTAATATATTTTGAATAGAATTTAAAGAAAATGGATATTTTTTTTAAAATAATATAGCATAATATTGTGTAAATTTAGTTATTAAATTTTACATTGTATTAATAAATTAAAAATTTTAAAAACCATCAAATCGTAACCAAACCAAACCATAATCTATGTTTAAAAAATTTAAAGAATTATGTAAAATACTAGTTTATGGTTATGGTTTAAAACTAATTTTAAAATCAATTCTAAAACTAGTTTATGACTCAAAATTGGTTTTAAAATCAAACCAATTTTGAACCATAAACCAATTTTAAAACCAATTTCAAAACTGGTTTATGGTTTAAAATTGGTTTGAAAATTGGTTTTGTACTATGAATCGGTTTCAAAATAATTTATGGTCAAAATCAGTTTTAAAATCGACTCGATTTTAAAACCAATTTTGAACCATAAACCGAATTTAAAACCAGTTTCAAAAAATTCAAACTAGTTTTATGGATATGGATTTTAAATCCAATCCATTTAATTGGATATGGATTGAATTTTTAAAAATCCAATCCATACCCATCCCTAACTCTACTACTTGATACAAACTAAAGAGAAAAGTAAGTCAACTAATCAAAAAAGTATCGAAGTAGCTCAACAAAGTGAAAAAGGCAGAATGTACCTTATCCATGTTAAGAAAAAGAAACACCTTTTTGGTATAAACTACCACTACTACTGGTGGCATCATATTCTCTTTCTTGGACTTTACATGATATGATATCACATGCATTTAATGCAAATCATAACGGGAAGAACCTCTATCTCTTAACGGATATTTCTTTAAGCTTCTATAAGAAGACTCAAGAGTGAAGTAGAACAAAGTTACGCAACTTGTACATTCCAATAACCTCTTTCACTCTTTATGGACGATCTCATATGCAAGTTCTCAGACTTTCATATTCTTTGTATTCACAAAGTTATCGTATCTGTGCTTAAAACTGTAAAGCTCACTATTGTTGTATCTCGCACCTTGTGTTTGTGCTTGAATCTTAAGGAAGAGTGAAGAGGAAGCTCAAAGACATCACCTTGATCTTGGTTATTCTAAGAAAAGTGTAAGGAAAGCTAGCCCTTATTGTGTGCTATGTGTAAGGATAGTACAAACCTTTGTGAGTTTCTGGAAAATGTGTTTTGCTTCTCGAAATGTCTTTATACGAACAAGAACTATCCTTTTCAAGCTTTAAGGGGACATATCATTTGCACCTTTCATGTTATTTTCGATTGTTGGTGATTTTTGCAAGTTTGGGGTTGTGCACTATTTCTGCCTAGAATTCAATCCTGATATGGTTTTGGAAATAAAATCACTATAAATAGTATACCATATTTTTGAGTGTTTGTGGTCAATTTGGAAAGTGAACTTAAAGCATTATACAGTGATATAAATATTTTTCAAAATTTATTTAAAATTAAATACGAAAAGTGAAAGGGGAGTTGGTTGTTCCTCGTGCAAGACAACCTGAACTACCTATTTTTTTTATTTAATTGAAATCTTTATAGATTTTTGTTATAAAAAATGGCTTGATGTTCTAGAAAATAGACTCAAATGGCTTTCCATAGAGATATGGTTTGCATTTAACAAAAATCATTTTTTTGTTTAAATTCATTTTCAAACTAGACCTAAAACAAGGACTTAGTTTCTTGATTTTTCCTTAAAAACCTTGAAGGATTTTAATTGGGTTAATTGTTCAACTTTTTACATTGCTTCCAAAATTTACTATAAAGTTTATATAAATATTAAGCCTGTATTTCTAAATTAAAATTTTATATTTTTATTATTTTTGGAAATTATTGAGTATTTTTACCAAATTTGGATGATATAAGATCAATAAATTGAGTTTTTAGGTTTTTCTCAAAGTGAAAATATCTTAGAATGAAATTAAGGTTTTTAAATAAATAAAATATTTTATATTTAATAATGAAAGAATTTATGATATTCTATAACATTTATAAGAAATTTTGGATTTTAAATTCAAATGGGATTTATTAAAGAATTTATACAATTAAAGTAAGTGCTAAAAATGTGAAATTGGATTGGTGATATGTTGATTTGTTGGATTGATGTTTTGTTGATCACTCCATGTTAATAAAAGTTGGATGTGTTGAAATAGTTGTCAAGTTATTATTGTCAAGGTTGTCTAGTACTAAGGTTGTTACTTATGCGAGAGGCCTTGTTTGAATGTTGTCTCGTATTAAGGATTGTTACTAGTACGAGAATTTGAAATTTCATCTAGCCTCACACCTAGGGCTATTACTAGTGTGAGATTTGTAAATCAATGTTGTCTCATACTAAAGGTTGTTACTAATACGAGAATTTGAAATTACATTCCGCCTCACACCTAGGGCTATTATTAGTGTGAGATTTATGATCAGGTGTTGTCTCATGCCAAGGTTAATTGGTACAAGACTTTGTAAACTCGCACTAAGGGCTGTTATTAGTGTGAGATATGAAATCATATGTTGTAAGGCACTTAGGGCTATGTCTAGTGCCATGTGTTGAGATTGTTGTGAATGCCTATAGGGAAAATGATGGAACCAAGGAGTTGATCCTAGAGACAGGTGGATATATGTTCTTATCTGTTGAGAATTGATTGCAAATAATCGTGAGCCAAATGAAGTTATTGTTGACCACATGCTATTTGTAACACTCCTATCTCAATTTTTCAACTGTTTTCCTAATATGTGATGATTTATTTCTAAAAATCAAGAAGGAATTTTAAATTTCTATTCCCACTATTGTGTTCAAAATATTGAGAGCTATCTAATCTTGATTTTTAATAATTTTTTCGAGACGGAACCCAAAGAAATTAAAAAATGACGATTTTACCCTTTTTTCTTAATATTAAAGGTTGATATGAGAAAAAGATTCAATTGACAATAAAAATATTAATTTGAGCTTGGAATCATGTTATATATATCAAAATATAATTTTGAAAATTTTTTGGGAATTTTCTAGAATTCCTGTGTAAAATGACCAAAATACTCCTCAGTGTTTGTTGAGCCAAGTCAGTATTGGTTTGACATATAAAAATGGTGAAAATAATAATCTCAGTTCATTTTTAGGTAAAATATATAATTTTAGAATTTTCATAAAAATGTTGGTATTTATTGAATTAAAATGGATTTAATATGAATTTTTAACTCAAAAATATATAAATAAATAAATAAAAATTCAAAAAAAAATTAATTTAATAACTAGAAATTAATTTTTGATGAAAAATAATGTATACATCAAGTTTCACATTAAAATTCATATTAAAATCTAATTTATTCAATTTTAGGTAATTTTATCGGTACAGGTTAATTCAACTGTAAAAAAATAAACATTGATATTTAGGAACACCTCAACATGCCACACATCCAGGTGGCTCACCACCTTTTTTTTTTATGTGTTTGCCTAAATAAATTAAAAATAAATAAAATACTTAATTTATGACATAATGCATGATGTCACCTAAGGACACATAACCCACCCTTCTTCTCTATAAATAGGCCACTTGAACTTCAATTTTCTCATCCTCCTCCTTTCCAAAGTGTTGGCCAAAACTACCATAGGCAAAATCCTCACCATAATCTTTTTCCCTCCATTATCATACCAAAATTTTGCTAGTTTTCCATCACTTAAGAAACCTCTCTTCTTAGGAGCTTGGAACCAAGATTTCCATCAACTTTTCTCCTCTTCATCAACCATCTTTGAGGTAATGAGAGGAGTGGGGTTGGTTCTAAATTATAGTCATTTTACATGTTGGTAGGAAAGGTTTTCCCCTAAACCTTTCAATGCATAAAGTTTAGATATGTTCTCTTTATATTGTTATAATGTTTGATGCTAAACTTTAATTTTTATTAAATTTTATGCTACTCAAATTTAGACAATTAAAATGTAATTACTAAGTTGTTATCTTGCTAAAATTTTGGTAATTAAATTATGATTACTAAGTTGTTTTTCTGCTAAATTTTGGTAATTAAAATGTAATTACTAAATTGTTATTCTACTAAAATTTTGATGATTAAAACATGATTAATAATTAGTTATGTTGATTACTAAGATTACCATACTATTAAAATTTTGGTAAAATTTTAAGGGTTTTAATTAGATAAATTATTAAATTTTAATATTAAAAATGTTTTTTTTAAGTATGTGATTTATGGATTGTTTAAATTACTATTGTGTAATTTCTACAATATAAAAAAGAAATGTTGATTGTATTGATGCTCAAATTAAATTAGACCAGGGAAAACCTTTACTTGAGAAGTTAGAAATTGATAAGTCAGTGAATAATGTAAAAGCAAGGGACATGTAGTGGCATGACATCTTACTAGGGAAGTTACAATTTGGTACGCTGATGAATGAAAGGTAAGGACCTACTTGTGGAGGTCTTGGGGGTAGGCATCGAGTGGTAAAGGACCCAATGGCTAAAGTAGTGCCCGTGAACCGGGATATTCTCCTAACCAAGCTTGATAATCCCAACAATTGCTCAAGATTTCAAGATTGGTGTGAAAGTATATATCTATAAATAGACGTCATGAACTGTTATTTTATTCCTCAATGATGATGAGGATTGTACCATGTGATGTTGTTGAGAGAGGTATATGTACTCCCAATCACTTCCCAATTCTGTTGAGAACTATTACTCACCATTGAGAAGTATGGATCCACACCTAGTCAAGGGTAGTCTACTATAACTAAGATAAAATCCTAGATTTCCCTATTTTGTTATTGTCGACTGTGTTTTATCTTTATTTTATGGTAAATTTCCTACCATATATGTGAAAGTGATTTTAGAACAAATCACCTCCCTCCATTGTTTTTCTTTCATGTATGATTGATCACGATTATTAAAGAAGGTGGTAACGCCCGATGAAGCTGAGGACTAGTTAGAAGATACTCCTACGGACGAGGACCTATAGATCTAGTTTTATAGTATTTCTCATTTTGTGTAAGGGATAGAGTAAATTGACACTTCTTTATAAGGACCTTTTTGATGTACGTACTGAGTTAGGTAGTGTATATCTTTTGATGTACTTTTTATCTCTCTGTATTTAGTTGTTTGCCTTTATTATTGACATGTACTAAGAAATCATGATACACACACACACAAAAACTTTATCTACTATCTTTTACTATCATTTCCAAATTCAATTAAATTTGAAATTTTCTATTATAAAAATTGAAAAAAAAATTACTCATATTTTCATCAACTTAACTTAATAATTCATTAATTAACTAAATTAATATGGGTTATAATCAATGTGAACAAGTGTCACAGTATTGTTGTCATGTAACATTGTTGCTTATTTATTATGTGCTTCAGTATTAAATTGAAAGTTGTGATGACAATATGATGGTACATTATGTCGTTGAATTCCTTGATCATATTTAATTGATATGATGTCGATATGCTAGTATAGAATATTCTCGATATGTGTGTGTGTATGTGTGTGTGTGTGTGTTATTTTTATTTTTTGGATAGCTTATCCTTGCATGTGTGTATATGATTGATAGTGGCATTTGCATTCACAGGAACAGATGACCTAGATGCACTTATGGAGATTCCTAGTATGAAGAGATTCCCTATGACAAAGAGGAGTTTTGCTCAAAGATTTTGAAGACCACTTTGGTATTAGTACATTTTGAGTAGTGTTTTTAGTTACAACCAGCATTAAGGAGTAATGAGTTGTTATTAAATTATTAGGTCAAGGTGACTATTTTCGAGATACATGTGTATACTTATACAGTGAAATGATATTCATGAAGCGTGTTGTGTATTCATTATGTGTGGGATTCTATGGAAAAAAATATGTATATAGAATTTAGTTGTTGTTGGATGCTGAATGAAGTCATATGTTGTATGTTGTCTATTTCCTAGTGTGAAAAAATTTACACACATTTTCAAGAATTAAATTAACAAAGAGCTTTATCTAAAATTGAATGTTTGTTAAAAGTAGTTAAGTTTTCATGTAGTGACGACGAGTCGTTACACTCTGCATTCCATATTAGATTTTGTGTGAGGATTATAAGAATTTGAGAAATTCATGATTTGATATGCTTCTTTAGCGTAGCCTTTGAAAACAAAATGGAATCATTAGTGGAAAAGAGAGCAAAGGTAAGAAGTGAACACCACAACACAAGCCTTATAGGAGGCAAGTGACCAACACCAAGCAACAAAATGGGGCATGTGAGAGAAGCGATGAATGACTGAGTAACTATAACAAGTAAGGATAAAAAATAATTTTATAATTGTATAAAGAGTCATATTTTTTGTCCTATATCATTCCTCCTAATTTGGAGGACAAGAAAAATGGGACCAAACAATAGTATTTGATGGTATAGGTTTCATCACAATCCATTTTATTACATCTTCCTTTTACATATCTAAACAATAGAATATAATTTCATCTCATTTTGTTCCCTTCTATTTCATCTCTTTCGACTAATCTAAATATAGTGAGCTCGACTTCATGATTGAGATTTAGTCTTCAATTTGTACGTAACTTCTTGGTAAAATTAATATTAGTAACTTTCATGTTATAAATTTTGTGCATACACACTTTACTACTAGGTCTTGCTAATATGCAATTTGCATATGTCATGTTAGAAATTTCATTTTTTTTTTAAATTTTTGGTGTCATGTGCTTGAGGCCAAAACTACTTTTCAAATACATATTTTAAATTAAGAATGGACAATATATCAAAATAATTAGAGGAAAATAACCAAGAGATAGGTATCAAATTCATGTATGAAAGTAAAAATCATGAAGAAATTTTATTTTATATTAATTTTAAGAATGAATTCCAAAAACTAGAAGTTGGTTTACCAAACATGCTTTTATAGTAAAACCAAAACATTTGGCTAGGAACATGAAGGTTCCTATGAAAACAGTTGTCTCTTGGAAGTAAAGCAAAAATACACATAAAGGAATACATGCAATTCTTTGAAGGAAAAAAAAACTTTTGTCAAGAAAAAACAATAGGTAGAGAGTCAAATTGTTAGGAGAAAAGTATAAATGTTTGTTTGGATTACCATTTGGAGTTGATGAATATTCGTTGAAAATACATTGGGAGAAGCACACTATTTGTATCTTTTGCTCCAAAAGTGCATTTGGAGGCTTTCCAAATGGTAACATAAACTTGCTATAAGTTAAGAGTTTGAGTAAATCAAGTCAAGAGAGTAAAAGATAAGTAAAGAAAAAGGATATTTTCTCTCACCCTCTTTGGTGCATAATTTGTCAAGTTTCTCGTTAGACTCCAAACTCTTCCTCACAGGGTTATCACCTAACCAAATGAGGTTGCTCCACGTTATTGATAGCTTTTTCCTCATAAGGTTGACCTTCTCAAACGGCAATTCCATAACAATGGATAGCCTTTTCCTTTAGCAAATATTGTGTTAATGAGGGAGTAATTTTTTTGAGAACTCATAAACTCTTGAAATTACAATTACCAGTTATTTTCATCCCTAAAATTATCGAAAATAAATTTAGTCCTTGAAATTGACAATTATCAATCATTTCAATCCCTATACTATTAAGTCTTATCCATTTGATCTAAAATTTTAACAACTAATTATTTCAGTCTCTATACTATTAAGACACACCGAGTATGTTTGGCCCAGCTTATTTTTGGCTTCTCTTCTCCTTAAAAGCAGAAGTGGCAAAACAATCCATTTATCCATCATTCATCCAATCCATCCACAAGTAAATCCATCCAATTCATCCATTATACAAAAAAATAATAATGGATTGGATCCAATCCATCCATTTAATTTTATGGATAGTTAGTGATTCATCCACTATTTTTTCAAAATCCATTGGATTACATTAAATAAAAAAACAAAAATCCATTGGATAAAAAAAATAAAAAAACATGTCTAATTAGTTTTTTTTTTTCAAAATATTTTTTTTTTGGTCTTATAATTAGATTTCCATTAAAAAAATAAAGTAGCCATTAAAAAAAATAAAAAATTTCTAATCAAGTTTAAAAAATAATTTCTTAAACCCAAATGTTTATGATATAGCTAATTGGTGATTCAAATCTGCATCTTGGCTATTATGCGAATTGCTACAAAATTACATTTGTCAATTCTCCCTACACAAAATTAGAGTTATTGAAATATGTTTTTATTTTGATCAATGGTAAAAAAATTTCAAGTTTCTATATTTTGAAGATACCTTGATAGTTGTTTTTCATTTTTCCTTGAACATAATTTCTGTGATAACTTGGAAAAATATTATTTTAACACGATAGAATTGGAGAGAGAGGAAGGAGAGGGAGAGTAGGGGAGAGGAAAGAGAGAGGAGAGACAGAGGAGAGAGAGGTTAGAGAAAGAGAAAAGAGAGAAAGGAGAGAGAGGGAGAGAATCTTTTAAAAATAAAAATTATTTAATTTTTAAAATAAATGATTTTTGTGGATGGATTGGATATTCATCCATCAAAAAATTGTTAATGGATGAATTGGATTAGATTTTATTAGATGGATTATGGATGGATTGAATTTTTTAAATAAATTTTTAATGAATCAAAATGGATTAATGGATTGTTTTTATCCAATCCATTATAATCTAACTAAGAATTTATCCAATCTATCAATTTGTCACTCCTAATTTAAAAGGAGAAGTTAGGTCAAACTGTTTTTAAAATAAACTCTTAAAAAATAAGTAGCTTATTTAGTAAGAAGAAAATAAAAATTAAACTTGAGGAGCTTTTTGATGACTTTTGCATTGCTTTTTCCAAAGCCACTCTTCGAACCCTGTAGACACGCAACCTGTTGCTATATATTCTGAATCGTTTGATAATTCTTTGATAACAATGCCCAAAGCTAATTGGTCATTACTAGCTCTTTTCGTGTTGTTGTTGCAACAATTGGTTAACGCATGCTTGTAGCATAGTAACGTCATTGATATTTTTTTTCCACCAACAACACTTTTTAATTTGGCATTATTGAATTTTATCTAAATAAATTATTTTTACTTTTATAAAAACATTATTGAAAACTAAATAAAAGTTTTAAACATTTTATATTTTGTAATTAATATTTAAATTTATTCGTTTAATATTATATATAATAAACTATTTTCAAATCATCATTAAAATACATTTTATCAATTAAACTAATTTTTGACATTTTTAAAAATTAGAAGTTTTAAATATCTGTATTTTAAAATATTTTATTATCATTAAAATAATTTTATATAAATAAAATTAATTTTCTATAATATTTTTTTTATAAATATACCTTTTCATTGAACTAGATAATTAGTTTTGAAGAAAACTAAAGCTTTTAAAACTTTTTACCAAATAGATTTTAGCTTTAAAGGAGCTTTTGAGCTAAAAAAATAAAAGTTGACAAACATCTTCTACTTATTTTTTTAAGTTTTTATTTTTAACTTTAACTTAAAAGTAACTTTAAGGAAAAAATAAGTTAGCCCAAACACATAATCAATTTGGTCTCTAAATCTAAGAATCAAATTGGTTAGTGATTGTCAAATTTAGGAACCAAATTAGCAATAGTTATTAAATTCAAGAACTTAATTTGTTAATTTGGTAATTTTGGACCAAATTGATTGGCGGTGCCAATTTAATAGACAAAATCAATTGCCAGTTGTTAAAGTTAGGAACTAAATTTACTTCTTATAATATCGCGAAAGACTGATGAAGTCAATTAAAAAGACTAAATTGAAGTTTTTTTTTTAGAGTAAATATAGATTCTTGTCTTTAGTGACGTTTTGTACTTGATTTTTAAAGGTTTGCATGTATACGTTTGAGCCCCAAATTCATTGACTTCATTACAAATTACTTATTATCTACCAATTTAGTGTTTAAATTTCTCAGTTTTATGACAAGTCCCAAATTTAGTTAATTTTATATTAGAATTTTCTTCATGAAATTAACATATTTAAAGACTAAATTATATAGTTATAAATTTTTAAGTATCAAATCAACGTACATTATCACCCAACATAAATACCACTTTAGGAGACAAAATCATATATTTGCTCATTTTTTTAAGACCTTTATAGAGGTATGATGGTCATAAAGTAACCAGCCGTACAAACGCTTGGAAGTGGTGTACAACAGTACAATATGATCGTGCATGCTTTAAAAAACTATTTATTTTTATCAGCTTATTCTTTGCAATAATAATAATAATTTTTCAAAACCAATCTATCCCGAACATCTGCCGCTTGTCTTCAGAGTTATATATTCAAGCTTATAATAATCAATTATGCTCAGTTTTGGGGGAAGGAGAAATTTGTTACCTTGTGACTGTGTCTTGTGATGCCACGGGTTTTAATGGCGTAAACAGTCTTTTTGGCTCATAAGAATAGAGAAATTCAAAGGTTTAATCTATGTTATATTTGTCACACGTTTCGTGACAAATTTTTTGTTTCAATGGTACCTTTTTTTTATTTTTTTGCAAAACATGAAAATTTTGGATTACAGAATATCTTTTTCGCACAGAGGACGGGTAGTTGATCTAATTTTTAATTATCATCATTCAAATTAATACGGAGTATTTGACATGTATAAAAGAGCTACGTATTTTTCACATGATTCCCGTGATCTTAACACACGTCATGTGTCCATTTAAATGTGTATGATAGATTGGTCCAACGTGAGAATTTCTTGGAATGAAAATAATGTCACGCTCATTTAAATCCCCCCAAACCTTACATCTGTATAAATTCGTGTAAATTATAACTGAAGTTACAGTAAAAGGGGGCAGAAATGGTAAGTTGGAGCAGATAACAGTAATCATTAATATTATTATCATAACAAACAAGACATCAAGCCATGTAATTGTAACAACACACACAGCAAAACAGAATGCCACAACCGAAACAGGTCACTCTCCCGGTAGAAGATGCCATATGACTGCACTTATTTAGCTCTCTTTTCTGCTTAATACTGCATATTGCATATTATTCTATGGTTTTGATTTCAAGGTAGGGTGTACCCTGTAAATAGAAAAAGGCAAGGTTAATTAAGCATATTAAACCTTTGTTCAAAAGAAGAATCACAGAACAGAAAATCTATATTATCATCCCTCTTTTTTTATTTTTGCAAAATGGCCACAATGAAGTTTAACCTCAACCAAATTACCCAAACCCCCCACCCCCACCCACCCCTCCTGGGTTATCTCTCTTGTTATTATATGCCTAGGTTGGTGATTAGCAAAACATTAGTAGACCTCTATTTTCTTTAGTTTTTCTTCTTGACAAGTTTTTAAAATTTGCACACACGTTCTGTTTGTGTCATATTAATCATTATTACTTATTACTTATCCCTTACAAGCAGAAAATTACCATTGGAGGTCATTCATATATTTAATCATTATTCTCCTGAAATACGCTGACCATGTTCATTATCTGGACTGGCATTGTTTTAGCGTAATTTAATTACTGAAACAATTTTCTCATAAGTGCGTAAACCAGGGAAACAAGTTTTTCATTTAGGCTTTGAGGGGCTGGCCTTCTTCTACCATCTCTAAACAACTTCTATTAATTTTACTAATTTGAATTTCTGTGCATATAGTGTACTACAAAATTTGAATGCATGCTAAATTTGAAATTCATGAGAAACAAGTTCAAGCAGTTAGTGGTTACTTACTTCCACATTTCTTTCCTGCAGGTCGGTTCTTGATGTTGCACCTCTTTGGAATGGTGATAGCAGTGGCAGGATTGATCTTAGCTTGCTTTGCAAGAGGTGACAACAGAACAGCACAGAGGCATCTTGGAGCAGTCCTGAGCAAAGCACCAACTCTGGCACAACATGCCAATGGAACCTTTGCCTTGACATTACTAACAGCACCCAAGCATGGGCTCAGACTAGCAGCTGCAGACCCTATAGGGGTCCTTCCACATTCTCCAGCACCCTCAGCCTCCAAAATCAACACTTCTGATGCCAACAGAAACATCAGCACTGTGACAAGGAAAGCTTTAAACTTCAAGTCGCTCATCATTCTTTGAAAATCTGCTGACACTGATCACTTACTTGTATGACAATTTGGTTTGCTATAGCACACTGAGTTCCATGGACCAGCATCACCTTGTTTATATACAACTCTTAAGAGGGAAAAAGGGGTATGACATTAGCACTAGTGGGGTGGTTGTAGCCTTAGGATATTCAACTCATAATAATAATGCCCCTGCCAGAAGGTTCACCGTTCACAATGAGCCTATATCCCTTGGGTGTAATGGTATTAAAAGGCAAAATAGTTTTGTTACATAAAGAGTGCTTTTGCCTTCTTTTTCGGCTTCTAGCATGTCCTATTCTATTATGACTGAGCTTAGAGTTACTGCCATGGTAGGTGGGATGAAAATCCAGTGTGAACACAGAAAAAGTTGGCTAGACAAAACTTTGATGCACTAGGGGCTGCCACGTGATTTGCTCCACTATGCATGCTTGACATATAAAACAAGTACACGTGGCTCTTTTTTTGCTTGTTTAGCGGTATGCATAATTGAATTCTGGTACATAATGGCCTAAAGAAATTCAACGAATTTTATTGGTAATGCTGGGTTTTTCAATTTTTTATACGTTGGAGTGCTCTGAGTGACATGATTGCATGGGAAGCACACAGTGTACAAAATAATAACGATATAATTTCCATTGTTTCTAAATACGATAGTTGATCAAAACACGTGTCACTTGGCAATTCTGTGCAATCGAAACAAAAATAAAGTTTGTTAACACAGACGTAAGTGGTTCGTAGGATAATTATGACATTTTAATCTTAAGGCAGTCATTGTAGTGGGTGAATTAGTGTACTACACGTATTTATATACCTGAGACAATATGTTAGTGCTTGTATGTTTTAATCAATGATGCCTAATTAGGGGTATTTATCATCCGTTGTAGTTTAGTAATCCAATCTGATTGCAAGTTAATTGGTCTAATTAGACTTGATATCGGATAACATTTTAAAATTTATAATTGTTAAAAAATTAGTTTGAACTGGTAAGATTACTTGCCTTAATATATACCTTTGATATAATGTTATAATATTTTTTAGGGCAAATTACATGGATATGTCTTGAAATTTAATAGAATTTCACTCAATAGGCTTCCTTTTAAATCCTACACAAATCCCTCTTAATTTATAACACCGTTTGCACTTCCCATTAATACCAACCTCTCCTTATTTCTTATGTGATTATATAAATTAAAAGAAGCCAAAGTAATCATTATAAATAAATTTGAAAATCCACTCACAGGTTCGGATTACACGTGACAAATCAAGAATAACTTTAAAGGTTTGGATGACATATGTCATTTACCAAAAGGTTTGGATAATATGTGTCATTATATGGTGTTTCGTAAATATTTAGTTTGGTTACAAACCATAATTATAATCATTATAATTATTACATTAATGAGTTTTAAATAGCTATATTTGAATTTTGAATTTGTAAATTCTATTAAATACCTACTTTTTAAATAACTACCTTGATTATAATTAAAAATTATATTGGTCATTTGACTTACTTATTTGTTAATAACTAACGAGAATAATATATATAGTTTCCTTAATTATTTCTAAAATCAAGGATAAAGTAACGAGTATTTTTTATTCTTTTAAAAATTATATATTTAATAAATAATTTTTTACTTACATTCACCCTAATTTTGTCCTAAATAGAAATCACATAATTTTTGAGTATATTAATTAACGTTTCCAAGTATTTGATATTTGCGTAAAATTTTGAGGTATAGTTTTTAAATTAATTTGTAAGTATAATTAATATAAATTGATTTAAGATATTTATTTTTAATTTTTCATAATCATATAACTAGTAGATAATGTAAATGTTATAATTTAAGAAAGAAATCTCATATTATTTAGTTTCCTTTTTGGAAGACCATTATTTGTAGGTAGTGTAAATGTTATAATTTAAGAAAGAAATTTCATATTATTTATAATGATTCCAAATTTTCGTAAATATATAAAGGCCGACAAAACTACAATTAAATTATTGTCATAAATACAATCCAATTTGAATTCTATTATGATTATCTATACGTTTTTAAATTAAATTATATTAATTAACATTGTTTTAATATAAATTGCAAATAAAGAATATATAAAATCTCACTTTGAATTTATACTTAGCATTCAAATTAAATTATTTATAAAAATAAATTTCATGACAAATAATTTTCATAAATTATTTATTTAGGGTAATAATCCATGCTAAAAACGGATTTAATTTAGGACAATAATTTCATTGCAGTTTCAAGACCAAAATAAATGTAATAAGAAGTCATTTCAATAAATAAGTTTTAGTTCATTAAACTGCAATCTATAATCTATAATAATGATCTCTAATCTATAATAATGATCTATAATCTATAATCTATAATCTATAATTTATTTTTTATTAAATGTTGTTGAATTATTTTTACTTTTTATTTATAAAAACAAATAATTATATTAATTACGGTAATTACAACTGATAAATAATTAGTTCGTTTATTACAGTTTTTTCATAAATATGATTTTCATGAAAAGTGAAAATAAATTTCACAAAAAAGGATTTGATTTGACAAATTATTATATATATGGAAATAAATATATTTACATTAAAAAAAATGCACAACTCCTTCAACTGTAGTCACACACTTTTCCATTTTTTATTTATTGGCCTTTTTCTGTCTCACTACATGTCTAATGGACTTTACATTCTTTCTCTCTCTCATCATTTTTGTATCAAGTCTGAGATTTAGCCTTTTGCACTTTACATTTCTCTCTCTTTCTCTCCCTCTTACTCATTATCTCCATATCAAGTTTGTGGTACCACCTTTGGTATAGTGATTCTTTTGGTAGATTTGTTCAAACTATTTTATTTTTTATTTTTTTGACATTATTATTTGAATTAAGCTTTGAGTTTTGCATTGTGTCTATTGTAGATGATGATAAGCTAAAATTCTAGAGCAACAATTTGAAGATACTTATTTAGGATTGGGTTCGCAAATGCAATAAGCATACATATAATGTAAAGCCTTCATTTTTAACAATATTTTGCCAGCTAAAAACATTAAGAATCTGTCTTTTTTTCTTTTTTTCCAATAATATTTATTTTTTATTCTAAAATTTGTCTTTATCTTTTAAATATGTTATTTTCTTGAATTAAGAATTGTTGCATGATCAGCCAAGTTAACATGTTTTTGGTTGTAACTTTAAATGGATAAATTTTCCTTACCATGTGTTTGGATGTGGCAATTTAACAGGGCAATTCATTTTTTTAAAGAATTTAAAATGCTCCACCCTAAAATAAGTTGTTTGGATAAAGATATTAAAAAGAAATTAAAATTTTGGTATTTTGACAGAGTATTTTAATTAATTAAAATAGAAGAATTTCAAATTCTCCTAAAAATTAAAGAATTTCAAATCCTTTTTTTGAAAAATTTGAAATTCTTCTATTTTAATTAATTACAATACTTTGTCAAAATACCAAAATTTTAATTTCTTTTTAATATCTTTATCCAAACAACTTATTTTAGGGTGGAGCATTTTAAATTCTTTAAAAAAATGAATTGCCCTGTTAAATTGCCGCATCCAAACACACGATAAAGGAAATTCAAATTTCATGTATTTGAATTTCCATGAAATGTTAAAATGCCCATCCAAACTCAAGGTAGAGAAAGATAGTAGCAAAACTATAGAAATAAAAGGAAGAGAATGAGCATGGAGCAAAGACAACAAAAATTATCTAGAATGCGAGCAAATTATAACAAAAGGAATCAAAAAGAAAAACAAGTGAAAACATTATGCAATACAAGTGACGAAATATTTTATATTTTAATACTTCAAATAATATTCTATAAATACCAATCTTGCATGTTTGTTACTTTCATGTGTTATTCTTATAATAATTTAATTTTCATGTTAACACCTATCTGACAAATTCATAAGACGTAAATAATATATTTATAAACCAAAATGTTATGTTTATTAGCATTATGTACACTTTTGTGAAGTTTTGGAAAGATATTTAACAAAACTCTTGTGATGTTATTAGATTACAACATTGTATTTAATCAAGTTTTGAGTTTTAAATAATTCTACAATTCCAATTATAAGATGTGAAAGCGATATTAAGTGCTTAATATTTCAAAAAAGACAATTGCTGAATATTAAACGAATATATTTATTTATCAATTTGTAACATGTTTCAAATTGATAAATAAATATACTTTCTCTACACTTGATTATGCATAAAAGTGTGCAACATTCTTTTAAAATAAATTTATCTTTATAATAATAAAAATATATTTATATTTAATTTAATATTTAAAAAATCACAATCTTAACTTAAAAATAAAAATAAATATATTTTTATTTATTATATTAAAATTATTTTTAAATTAAAGAATTTAAAATAATTTTTTCATGACAATTAGTAAACAAGCTCCAATTGAGATGATGAATTTTTAGAAGTTGAAATGTCAATTAAAAGTTTAGCATTCTTTGTAGTTATGTCTATTAAAATATGAGTATCATGTTTATTTATAAAATTAATTATTTTATAAATCATGTCTATCTATTTCCAATAATTAATTAGTATATTTTGATTTACACAATCGCTAATATTAAAATAATACAAAGATTTTATAAATACACTTATATCATGATTTTTATTTAAAATTTCTATTAGTTGATTTCTTAATGATTATTTTTGGGACAATACGAATAATAAAATGTATAAAGATACTTTTTACATCACTTAATCAAAGTAAACTCTTACTAAAATTTTACCTAATTTATATGATTGAACAATGTTGATACAAAAAGCATTAGATTCAATTGTTGTCACCTATCACGTATATCATGATTTTAAAATGAGGCAATATCTTATTTTCTTGATTTTTTAAAATGGAAACTTGCATTTTAATATATGAGGTAATATCTTATTGTCTTAATTTTTTAAAATGAAAATCTTCATTTTAATAAATGAGCTTTATAGTCAACACTTAATGTAGGATTTATGTAATACATAAGATGTTAGATTTAAAATGACGAGCTAATTAAACTAAATACACTATTTTTTTTTCTTTTGTTTTTTATCCCTCTATCATGTCAATTATTGTTAATATTGGTACACACCCAAACAATAAAACAAAAATAATTTCATGTGTCCTTTTATATATTTTCTTATTTAAGGCAAACTATCAAGGAGATCTTCCAATTATATGATGAGTTTAAAAAAGTATTTTGACATGTACTTTGACAAACAAGTAAGTGATAAAATATCTATTTATTTCTTACTTTGTTTGTTTTTAATTTTTCAATAATTTGACTTATATTTTCTAGGAGGTTGAATTTGAAAAGCTATGGAATATATGTAAAGATGAGCAATCACTAGCACCAATTTGTCTAAATGACAACAATGTTAAATAAAATTTTATAGTAACATCTTCATATTAGATTATCAATTCACTAAATTTTTAAATTTCTTTATTGCAGGTTAATTTTCTAAAAATATATTTTATTGGATAAAATTTTACAATAATAGCAGATAAAGCTCAACTTTTAAAAATTGTAAAAAAAATATTATCTCAAAAGATATGTAGATTATATAATCTAATTTCTTTTAAAAAAATTATTTGTGTGATGTTGATTGACTTAGAAATGTAATAGTTATAATAAAACACAAAGCTACCATAAAATCAGTTATAATATTTTCCCATTTTAAATTAATTCTAACTATTTTTTTCTCAACATTAGAAAACTTGAAAATGTAATATCAAGTGACAATTGTCATATTAACAAATATTATGTAAAGCAAAAAAAATTGCATTCTTCAGGTTTTAATAATTAGTTCTTTGACTATCACATTAGAGGATGTTAAATATTTTATATTTATACATGACATTATGTAAATTCTTTTGTAGTTTTTTAAATCCAAGAATTTATGAATGATAAGAAGTACAAATAATTGAGAAGAATTCTTATAAGGTAAACAACTATTCAACTTTATTATTTTTTTATTTCATTGGTTTGTTTTCTTATTGCTTAACTAAAAATAATGACAAATTACACAACTTTTCAATAAATCGGAAGGAAATAAAAATTGTTCCCGAAATGCAATAATTTTTTGGTCTTCCAATTAAGGAAGATTTGATGATTACAAAGTAATCATAATTGTAAATAAATAATATATTTTCTTTGACTTTTCTATATGTTTACACTTATATATTGTAATATTTCTAACATACTTATATATATGCGTATATAACAATCAAAGTTCTTTATATTAGTAGTGTTAAGACAAAGGACGTTTATAAGATCCTCATTTTTTTTATTATAACAAACAGACTAATGTTTAATCATCTGATCGCACGCTTTTGATATATGTTTAACCCTCACAGATGATTTACAATGAGAATTGTTGGACAAAGTATGGTTTTCGAAGTTCTTACATAAAAAACGATCCTCATCTTGAAGTTCATACCTACTTTCTCGAAAAAGAAGATATCAACGTACATTTCTCTGAAAAGATATAGCTTTCTACCGAAAAGAAGGAACTATAGTACACTTGCTAGTACTAAAAAGTAAATATGTCTACTGCAACAAGATTCAGTACAAGAAAGGCAAGATAAGCAAACTATTTTATCTTATCAGTGTGACTGGTTGGTGAATAGCATTTAATGCTCCAATGTACACTTTCTTCTTTACACAACAACAAACGAAGGATGTATCTAAAAGTACTCACAATGGACACTTCAGAAGAACACTATAAATAGAAGAGAAGACCTATGTCAAAGCAATGGAACTCTTGTTGAATTTTCTACTCTCATTCTCTTTATGCTTAAACTTTCTCTCCTGTTCTCAAAAAGAATTCCGTTTTGATTTTAGATAAATCATTGTACAATTCTTGAGCTTCGGTGTATATCCGTCTGATAAGACACAAGCTTAGGGTGATTTTTTATCCTTTAACCATTTTTTTGTGAAATTGGTGAAAGCCTATAGAGGCTTTGTATCAAAGAATACTTGAGTGTTTGGGGAAGCAAGTGAAATATTACTTGAGTAGAGCCTGAAGAGGCTTGGATAAAAGAATACTTATAACTTTGTTTTAATTATAGTGGGACTTGGTGGTGTACCAAGAATTGGACATAGTCTCTAGGGTGAGACGAACGTGTCCTTTTGTTTTACATCTCCTATTTGTTTCTATAAATCTCCTTTTAAAAACATCTATCTTTTTTTAATAGACGATATGTATCTCTGAAAAGGTTTTTTTTTATAACATAATTCAACCCCTCCTTCTTGTGTTGTTCCTATGGTTTACAACTAGAGTAGGACTTCATGCAATGCACAAAAAATAATTTATTATATTATTAAACATATATTGAGAAAAAAATATTAAATTAAAAAACATTAAAAAAATACAAATAAGCATGTATTAAACAAAAAATAAATTAATAAATTAAATTTAATATACATGTCAATGTAAATTAACAAAAATTATTACAATATATCAAACTTAATATCTTACTAAAAAAATAAAAAAAAGCATACACACAAACATGACAATAATTATTTTAATTATTTATATTTAATAATTATGTTAATTACTTTATAAAACAAATGTATATTCCATGTGTTGAATGAGTCAAATACTCTAGTATAAAAAAAAAGGGAAGGAATATCAGGTATAATTTTATTAAATCTCAAAGGGTGTGGATATAATTTGTTCTATTTTATATTTGATGCTTATTTTAAAATATATATTATAAAATATTCGTTAGCTTTGTATTTTAAAATTTTTATAAATGAGCTAGCGTAATGTCTAAATATTTCTCAACTTGACTCAAACTCTTCAAGCAATTATGCTGTAGAGGAAAAGAGCTCCAAATTATTACATAAATGGATTAACATCACAAAAAATTTTAGTAGATAATTAAGAATGAAATTGTTGTATCTATTTTCCTATACAACTAAAGAATATGGGATTAACACAACGTAAATGATTGGTGCAATTAAAACCTGCAAAAAACCATCTTAAGATATATAAGAGAATTGCACTAATAATTTATTATGAAATTATTTAATCTCATTTTTACTAAGAGTTTAAACTAAGAGTTAACCCTCTAATAAAGGAAGGAGAGATTCATTTCCTAAAAATTCTCCTTGTTAGGATCTTTATTTTAAACTTTATCATGTTTCAATATATTAAATAATTCAACTCACTAGGATTAGCTTAGTGGTGAAAGAATGAGATAGTATACATGAACTCATAAGTTTTAATCTCAGTGTGGCTATTGTATACAAAAAAAATACCCCTTCCCTCGTTAACCATATATAAGTATCCTTTTTCTTTTTTTTTTGAAAAGAACACATTAAGTATATTCTTCAAGCATGGAAGTCCGCGCTTAGCATCAAAATCAAGTCCAAGGTTCCATTCCACAGGTAGACGCTGGCTAGGGTGGGCAACCAAAACGTGTCTCCCACCGTGGGCAACGTTTGTCTAACCGTTGGATAATTAACAATGAAAATCGATGGTTAAGATGATTTTTGGGATACCGGTTGTTAACAAGGCTTGTGACCGTGTATTAATGTACTGGTTGTGTCAGTAGTCCTTTTCGAACCTTTTTCCCATGCTTCTCTTCCTGATTTCCGACCTTCGCACTGTTTCCCCTTCTCTTCCCGTTTTCGAACCTTCGTTCCCCTTTTCCTAATGCTACCCTTTTTCGTAATGCTTTCCGAGCATTTTGCATTCGCAAAATCGGAGCTTTCGATTTTTGTGGGCGGAGCTTGAAGTACATAGTGTGACTTCGATTTTTGTGGGACTGAGTTTGTTGACGCCAATTTAGAGAGCAGAAAATTGAAATAAAAAAAGTGTCTCCCCTTCTTTTCTCTTTTTCTTTTTCCTTTGCAAACCAAAATCATCCCATTTCCTTCTTCCTTCACCGTAAATCATGGCTCACACCAGTGAGGTTGTGACCTTGAATCTTTCATCATGATTCAAACACCATTCTTTGAAACCATCTTTATTCCTCCACCTCTGCTACTGCATTATTTATTCGGTGGTATTGTTGATGAATGAAGAACCCTCAACCCTGGGTGCCCAATTACAGAACCATAGTGCCTTAACAGTATGATATAAACATGATCTCTTACTGGTATTGTGTAGCACGTCACTTAGTTTATCACTAGTTCCTTAGTTATTAAACAAGTAACAGACTTCTCATTATAGTTGATACGGAGTCAGTGACTTGCATTTCCATTTCTTTTTTTACAGGAGGTACAAAGAAAGGGACTGATCATGTATATGTTGAAGGTTGCCCAGTTCTCATTTTAGTATGAATTTTCAGCACACAGAACACTTGAACCAGCTTTTAAGTTTCTGTTTGTAACCCACCTTTTATATGGTTCATACATATTCAGACACAGAATCTAAACAAGTTCAAGCTTCAATTCCTTTTAAGATTTATAGAAAAGAAAAAATTCAGCCCAATGTAATGCCCACTGGATCAGCACAGAGATTTATCCAAAAGCATAGTCAAGACCAATTGTTCGACTGAGCACTATCGAAGGAATTTAGGAATTAGTTACAGGGTTGCTTCAATTCATGTATAATCTTAGTTTGAGCACTAGAGAAGTAACAAAATAACTTAACAGTAATATAGTATGCGCCTCAACCAAGGTATGAAGTTACGTAAAATGATATAAAGGTTATTGAGGAGATGCAGAAAAAAAAATTTACAAATACATACTGACCTCACTCAAAATCCTCTCCCATCTAATTGACCGTATTTTCTGTTTTAGTTCACTACAAAAAAAACCTCAGTCTATATGCAAACTTTCTTGTTGTGCAAACCCTCACGGCACGGCAGAATCGGGCGGTTACAAGGTTTATGCAAACGGGAAGAGAAGGGGAAACAGTGCGAAGGTCAGAAATCGAGAAGAGAAGCATGGGGAAAGGGTTCGAAAAGGACTACTGACACAACTAGTACCTTACTTACGTAGGTGGCATTTTTTTTTAGTACACGGTCACAAACCCTGTTAACAACCGGTATCTCAAAAATCATCTCAACCATTGATTTTCATTGTCAATTATCTGACAGTTAGAAGTTGCCCAATGCCCACGGGGGGAGACACGTTTTGGTTGCCCATCCTAGCCTGCGTCAAATTGCTAAAAATAGGAGCAAAGTACGTGGCTCCACCCTAAAGGATCAAGGGTACCAAAACACTTCGTTAATTGAACCTAACCGCTATGATCCTATGTCCAAACATCAACTATTAGTTTGAGCAATCCTCACCTCCTCAACTACCTTTTGAGGTTGAGTTAGGCCCAACCGAAATTCAAAATTGTATCAGAGCCTATTTGATATTAGATCACCCTCAATTGTTCAAAAATTTTACCATACCCCGTGACTTCCCAATGCAATCTAAAGAAAAAACAATTAGTCCTACAATCTCCACACTCAAGTGTTCAATCCTAGGCATAAGGAGGTGGGAGGTGTTGAAATCTTACATTGACAATAGAATATAGATATGACCAAAGTAGAGCTTATAAAAGGTTTGGACAATTCTCACCTCGTGAGCTAACTTTTAGGTTGAGTTAAGTCTAATCCAAATTCAAGAATTACAAATAGCAGACCCAAGTTTTCATGACAGCCAAAGATTTGACTCTACGTATGTAAAATGCTCAATCTACTAATAGAAAGGAGTCTGCCATACCTATCATGTTGAAAATTAATCTAGCAAGTCACAATAATGGTTATGTACAAAGTAAAATAATAAAATCAATTATGAATATTAGTTCATTCTGCTTGTAGGCTAGAACGGACTGACACTATGAGCCAATTTTAACATGCATTCAGGTACAAGGCGTCTCCTTGGAGGAGCCATTGCATCTCTGGCACGGGAATCAGCATCACCAGAGTGGATATATGCTACTAAATCTTCAAACATATCATCTTTGCCACCTCTCATGGGATCCTGAAAGGTGTAGGCACTTGACATGAATGGCTACTTAAAAAAGATTTAATATCCACGAGAATTTTTTTCACAGAAAAATTAGCAAGCATCACTCCTTGAGAGAAAATTTATCAGTAAGCTAGATTACCTAAGAAAAATGTGAAAATAAGTAGAGAGAAATAAAACGAGTAGTTTATATAATGCATTATGTCTTCATCTTTTGATTTTTGATCAAGTTAGCCAATCAACCCCTCAGCTCTAAGCTAATAATAATATTAGGTTCAACCGTTCAAGTGACTTCACATGGGAAAGATGATGTCATAAACCTCAAGATAAGTTAACTACATATAAAAGTTTGAAGGAACAAGCAAAAGTTGGCAAGGACTGAACGAGTTAAATGCTTGCATTAATTATTCTGAAGATATTAATATTTCTTATATTTTATTTATAGCATAGATTATTGTTAAAAAAATCGTACAAAACTGATTGAATTTGAAAACAAAACTTAGCAGTTTAGGCAGAACATGGTATACAGTTGTCTCTGCAGTCAAAAGGAACAGATTTATCAAAGTCAATGAGAAGCACAGTGGTCAAATACCTGTAGAAACACATCTGTATGAGTCTTCCCTTCGTACATAATTGATTCAGCTGTGACTCCAAATCTTTTAAGAGTTTCAGCAAATGTTTTACTGTACAAAATAATGGGTTAATCAAAGTCCAGCAGCTGAAATTTTTGAAAGAAAATACTTCAATTTACAAAGAGAAGCAAAGTAGTTGCACTATAATGACAATTCATTGCTATAGAAATTAAATACCCTCTCTTGAAGTTGTACATCTCCTCTAGTAGCCTTGCTAATGTGGAGGAACATACAGTATTAAAGCCTACTTTAACCCATGCAAAAGCATAAGATGCGCACAATTCAATTTAACCTATCCAGAAAAAAAATAAAAAATGATCTCAACAGTTCAAAAATTTAGTGTGCAAGAAAATGATTCTTGAATCTTTTTTAAGTTTCAATGAATTCCAAGTATATCTGGTCACATGACAGCATTAGCTCTTAACAACTTTGTCACTTAAAAAGACTTTATAATGTAATTTTATGTTTATCATTTCATATTTCCAGCCTCCCACTTCATCAGCATTGACTCAAAATGGGAAAAAACACACACTTATCCAGAAGGTAGGTAATATATAGCCTACGGCTAGGATATTTTTAATGTAATCCTTTCTTTTATTTTGCATTGACATCTTATTTTTTAAAAGCATTTAAGGTACTATGATTGACGCTGTGGTACTTGATCAAACAGATCAGAACCTTTTAGTGCCAACGTAAATTTCACAATTCAATCACAAAATCATCAAAGAAAACCCTCAAAGAACAAGTAATCAGCAGCGTATCACATGGGACTGTAGCAAATAATACAATATGAGATGTAATCATCTCCTAAAAGTTCAAAGAGCTTAAACAACCACATAACTTAAGAATACTTTTTCAATTTCAGAAGTTTATCAGAAGCCATTGAAAATCCCCAAGGTTTTTGAATGCTTGTTAATTGTTATGCCTTATGTTGATGATTAACAACACATTTATGTTATGCCCATATTGATAGTTATGGACTCAAATGGTATATGAAAGCAGCCTGCTAGAATACTAGCAATTGGAGATGTTCTATTCTGAGAATGAATTATGGTCCATTCGTCCATGGAGATAAAAATTAAGAAGAGAAACTCAATACAGAAGAAAAGAACCACACTGTGAGAGCAAGATAACCTGACATGATAGCTGAACCTGTTTGCTGGTTGGTGAACAGGATAAACAGATTTATTGAAACCCAACCACTAGGCAAATCACTGGGCTTATAGAAGTACGTCACAACCAGAACTAGTCACAAGTTCTGTTACGATTCTAGGAAGAACACCTCACGGAAGAAGAAAGACAATAAGAAATAGATCAAGAGTAGGATAGAGAGGAGAAACTCAAAGAAAGATATCTCTGTTATGGAAGAAATGATGAACAAGAGGACTCCTTCACAAGGGTGACAACCCTCACAACGTATGCCATCTTCAACTGTTTTTTTATTAACTGTCACCATCTTCAACTGTCTTACCGTATGCCAGCTCTGCTGAACGGACTAACTACCTTGACAATTGTCTAACTATTTCTCTAATCTCATCTGTTCCTTCTAGCATTCACTTTCCAGACCCTCTCTTCATTGCACTGGAGCCTACTAATTTCTTGAGCTATATTGAAGATCATCTCATCATTTCACCAACATCTTTCTCTAAGTAAGCCACAAATTTATTGGGCTGTCATACAGTCAATAACTCCTGATAAAGATAGATACTTGAGCTGATATTTAAGCACTGACTCCCACAACATGCTTGCTTTTGAACTGGGAAAGATTGGAAGCTAGTCAGCAAAATTGTCATGAGATTGAGTACTCTTCTTTTTCAAGAGGAAGATAGGAAATTTGAATTGGGTTCTTACGTAGAGCAAACACTTAACATATTAGTTTAGACAAAATAAAAAATCTCGGAACTGGAACTGTTGTAATTGCGAAGTGAATACCCTATGCAAAGTTTGGTAGAAGACTCCCATATGAGCTTGGGGAGAGGAAAAAGAATCAGCTGGTTGAATCCAAGGCTATAAATCCCCACTTCATCTCTCTAAACCTATCCTTAACTTTTGACCTTATTCACGAGTTGATAGACCTTGCTGAAATTATGGGGTTTTAGCTATAGAAGGAGGAAAAGGAGAGAAAGGAGACTAAATGCTATAAATGATAACTTGATATTGACTAGTTTGCATATGGAAGAAAAACTGACGGGGCAACAGATATTGGGATAGAGACTGGCAAGTCCAGAGCACCTGGGACTTGAGACTAGTGCCAAACTATGGCTAGGACAAAAAATAGAACAAGACACCTTTCTCCACCCCAATGTTATGCCAACATCATGAAAAACCAAAGATAACAACCACAAAGAATGTCAAGAAATAACCAAATTTGTCAAACCCAAAGAAGATAGAGGAAAAAATGTCATTGCTGAGCCTAAAACCTAAGTCATGGCAAAGCGCAGCCTAAAAGAGCCAAAACACCCATGGGACACAAATCAGCAAAATAAATCTGAACAGGGGAGAAAGACAGGATCGGTGCAATCCGACGAACCCAATCTAGTGGTTGATGAGATGGCCAGGATGAATTTGCTGGAATGAGGATACAGCAAGAGAGAGGACTACTTAGAATGAAAAGACAGAAATAAAGTATAGCTCTTGATTTTTGGGAACTCGACATCAGAGTGGGGATGGAACAAGTCATGCAGGATTATAAGCTCTCATACCATGTTAGTTATAAGATTTTTGGTAATAAAGAAGGAAAAGGTGAGAAGTGTCTGAATACTAAAATTTATGTTGACTTGACATGATGTGATGTCTTACAATGTGATAATAATTCCAACTAAATAAAGAATCAAATAGTGAGATACCAAAAAATATGGAAACTAGACAAATGGAGAAACTAATTATAAGAGATAATAAGATACTCTAAAATAGTACTATAAGTATAATATTGATATTATGAGATCTTTTAATATATTCTAATAGACCTTAATCACCTTGTTACATCATTTTCATGTGGTTTATGACTTAAACTAGAGCATTAACTTTTTTATCTTTCTATATTGATTGTCTGCTGAATCTTGTTGTTCTATGTTGTTTCTTTTGCACGGCTATCAATGCCTTGAAGTTAAATTAAGTTGCTCATTGCTAACTAAAATCATTCAGCCATTACACAAGGCTTGGCACTTTAATATTGCATGAAACAATTATCACTCATTAAGCTCCCAAAATAGGGCCCTCTACGGTATATCTTGGCAAAACTCAAACCACAACAAATTAATGGGCCAGCCAATATAAATTCCTGTTTTCTATTGTTAATAAAGTTTTAAATCCTTTTGAAAGGGGCACAAACCTGGCATCTGATGGTATGGAATAATCCTCAGTGCCATGAAAAAGAACTATAGGAGGTAGTAGAGAAATCGCATTTCCAATTTTTGGATCTTGAATCATTACTTCTGGAGAAAACCGTTGCAGGGATTCCTCCCCTTCCATTATGCTGTAAGATAAAAATAGTCATTTGAAAGTCTAATATAATGAAAAGCAGAGAGTTAAACATTAATTCACTTGAAGATGAATGAAGTGTACCTTAAAAAGATGGACCGATAAAGACCTCTAGCATGGAAGTGATCTATTAGGTTAAACAAATTATACCTGCATTGATGTAAGAAGGAAAGACAGCAAATGAATTATGTTAATCCTAGTGTAAAAAGTCAATAATAATTGGTGGCAAATGCAAGGTATATAATAAACATTCTCAATCAAATAACATTGCATTTACAATAAGAAGCAAAATAAAACCATAATTGGAAGAATTAGTAGTTATTGATTGATACATTTATTTATGCCATTAAAATTTGAAAAGATTAAATCCATACATAATCGACTTGAGCTATATTTTCTTTGGTAACATGTACAACAGTGTAACAATCCTAATATTAGTAAAACCAAAACACTTTTGCAACATATCACAATCAAAATTTGCATTTCTAACATGGGATCTATCACAAACCAAACAAAAGCAATAGCTTAAATTGTTAGGAGAAAGCACGTGAATGGCTTTTATTACATCTCTAACACACTCCCTCACGTAAGAGTCCTTTGAGCTTAGAGCATGGATAATGCACAGACTCACCTACCTTATACTTCAATTCAAATTTTTTTTATTTCTTATTTAGAAGAATTGAGTGACAAGGATCAAACTATAGATTGGTGATTAGTTCCTGTTTGTCAGGAACAAACAGAATCTTCCTATTTTGTTTTCATATGTGCAGATATTAGTTCTATGCTAGAATAACAAACTGTATTAAATTGTATTGGAACTTCTCTCTTATGAAATAGCTAGAATAAATACTGATAGGAATTAGCTTAATTATTCTTTGTAAATAGCATGTAGATCCCGTCAATGGGCTTAACAAGGAAGTACACTTGTGCGCTTGACATCACATTTTAACCCACAACCCTGAAGTTTATTTGAGTTTTTTGCACTTATATGATCCTCACTTGGCACACACCTTTCTTTCTAATATGGGACTTATTCATTCACACTTCCCGGCCATTGTATGATTACCATAGATGCACTCCCAAAGATAATGTAATTGCATCGTTATCATAGATGCACTCCCATATATAATGTGATTTTCCAGAAGGTATAGTATTTTTTAACACAACATTAACATACCAAGATTAAAAGGAACTTTCTGCAAGTACTTACCCTCCAGATAAACCAAAATAAGCCTTAATCTGGGAAAGACTCCAAGAAGTACTTTCTCCTTCACCTGCCTCTTTGATTGCCTGTTCCACAATTGCACATGCAGCAATGTGTGCCCCAGCTGACTGCCCCATTAGGTAAATTCTATGGGAAAAAAATGAAAAAGGCATCATTATTGATCATGAGTAGCCATTACCCTTAAAGCAAGTGAACAAATTAGATGCAGTAATGAGAAAACTGTGGAGTTAACAGAATGATTATTTACCTGTTAGGGTCACCTCCATATTCTGCAATATTGTTGCACACAAATGAGATACCTTGAGAAGCATCAGCTATCATATCACTGATGGTTCCCTGGGGAAAATTTCTGCAAGGAAAGAGATGTTATATAACACTGCAATAGGAAGACATGAGCAAGTAACACACTCAATTCGGTAGACTATTTATTATTAGGTGAATCTCATGTAGCTTGAGAGACCCAATTTGAATTACATAGGCTTTTAGTGGTTTGTGATGAGGTACAATAAAAGCCACTGATTTCCTTGGATTGATTTTCTTCATTACTGTTTTCACTACCAATGTTCATTTTGATTTTGACTTCTATATTTCAACAATCCCTCTACTTACTAATTGCTCTAAATAGAATGATTTTAGAGGATCTTTAGGACTCGACCAGGTTTTGCACCCTATACTGTAAAAACCAGTGTACTGTCTGTTAGTTCTGCTGGCCTTGGCGGCCATCACTAACACTCAAAACCATGTTACAAAAAACATCCAGCATTACTAACTTTTTGAGTAAATTAAGTCAATTGTCATTGATTCTTGGCTACATTAATTAAGGTACCTCAAAACAAGATTAGTTTAGGGTAACCTTCAAGAGTTCATATTCTTAGTCCAAGGAATGACCATATCCACATTCTACTAATCTATGCTCTAAGTTTTCCACTATCAATATAATTAGATTTTCTATTCCTTTCTATTAGCTCCTATCTAATTTCTCTTGTATTTAATCCTTCATAATTACTCCTTTTCTTCCTAGAAACCCCAATTAGAATAATTAAGTCCAAATTGACCATTTTGTTCCTTTCTATAATTATCTCCATATTCTTCCTATATTTTACTTTTTATGTAAAAAATTTGGGATGTAATAAAATGCAGTCTATGTGACCACAACTGTAGTTGTAAAGAACTCTCAAACTTCAATATTGTGGTACAATTTAAGTTATCGACTGCAATTATCTAATTGCTCTTATATTTAATCCTTCATAATTACTCCTTTTCTTCCAAGAAACCCCAATTAGAATAATTGAGTCCAAATTGACCATTTAGTTCTTTCTATAATTATCTCCATATTGATCCTATATTTTACTTTTTATGTAAAAATTTTGGGATGTTATAAAATGCAGTCTATGTGACCCCAACTGTAGTTGCAAAGAACTCTCAAACTTCAATATTGTGGCACAATTGAAGTTATAGAGTGCAATTTAAAACCATATTTTAGAAACGAGGAACCATTCCAAGCACTAGTGATATGAGGAGAGACTTCGTACATAACTAATCTTTGGTCAAAACCAATTATTTCCTTTGAAACAGATGACCGACAAATATACTACTATAAATGTTTAGGTAAAAAAAAGTACTACAGAAGCTGGGCATATCATTAGACAATTAACTGAACAAAAGTAGATTAAAATTAATTTCTTAAACCACAAAATAGGAAAAAAAAAAAATACCCAAAGTAGTCAAAAGAAAATGAAACATCATCCAAGAAGTTACTAATTATGTTACTTCAATACGACATCTAGAGATTGTAATCTTGGGCAAAGCTAGAAGTTAGAGCAATGCTTGAAAGAAATACAACTAAATATTTGGACACTTAATTATATGTACTGTATGTAGAAGTGAATGAATCGATTTGGTGTCTTCTAGAAATGAATACAGAAAGAGAGGTCTCAATGAATCCTATAAGGAACAGTCAAAATCCTACTTTCATCAGATAGTATTAGAAGAAAAAAATACAATTTATAGCTATTAGCATACAACAAAAGTAGTTGCTATCGAAAGTAAACAATTCATGCAATCTCAGTAGACATGAAAGGTAGTTTAGAATAAGCATACCTGAAATTGGAATAAATAATTGAATAATAAGCCTATTGAAAAATCATGCCATTGACAATGTAAAGTGATTAACCATAAATCCTTTCCAAAATCTTAAATTTATGATTTTAACTTTTCTAAGTGACAATTGGAGAAGAAAACTATAGCCTACAAACTACATAGTACGAATAATCTCTATGGATAAACTTCATTTCTAGCGTAGGATTTTAGAGTCCATTGGATTTTAGCCTATGAACTACATAGTACGAGGGAAAGATGAACACACTAGACAAAGTAGATATTACAACTTTTCCACTTGGAATGTGAGGCAGGCACAGAAATCAACATGTGTGTATACAAATATAGGAAAGTAATTTTTCAAAAAAATAAATAAATGAACAATTCAAAAGTGGAGGAGTTAAGAGGGTTAGAACAGAAGAACGTAGAGGAGTACATGACAGTATTAGAAATAGATTGGGCCTAACTCACTCCCAAAAACTAGCTCAAGAGAGGAGGATTGCTCAAGTCCTATAAGGAATAGTTTAATGTGGGACATTTTAACACATTCCCCATGCAACAGACTGGATATTTGGAGCATGAAGCTTGCAAAACTAGACATCTACAAGTGGCCTAACATCAAGACTAGATAGGCTGTGATACCATATTAGAAACAAACCAAGCCTAACTCTCAAAAATTAGCTCAAGAGAGGAGGATTGCTCATGTCCTATAAGGAGTATTCTGGTCATATTCCTAGCCAATGTTAGACATCTTAACATATAGAAATGAAGGAAGTAGAGAGAAAAATATGATTTCAATTATCTAAGACATTATTTATGTCTTTTCATTAATTTATTTAGCAATTCTAATAATGGATATGGGAAAGTTTTCTTGCAATAAATGATGTTATTCTAGCATTTTTGGGGAAACAATTCTAATCCTAATGATGATTTTTTAATCTCAAATTCTCAATGGTTTTGCAATCAGAAAAAGGGAATGAAATTCTTATAATGGTAAATAGTGAACTTTGAATAATCAACTCTAACAACATATGAGAAGTCGATAAATAAAGGAGTTCCATATGCTAGGAACTCTACAAGAAGAAACCAATACCTTACACACTGGTCATATGGGTGGTATGACTAGTGTTATCGATGGCGGATGACAGAATATGGCAAAAGGCCAAAATTCCGCCATATATACATGCCATTGTGGCCTATGGCGCCGCCATAGCGGGCCTTCCTTCACAAATTGTCTATGGCGGTTGAAAAAAATCCATCACGCCATTGCAGCCATAGTGGCCATGGCGCCACCATTTAACAACAATGGGTATGACTAATAATATGTTCAACTTTTTGGAGTAGATGGAAAAGGGAAGAATGAGATAGACAAGCAACACATAAAACTATAGTTCACTAATTCAATTTGGATAGTTGTGATACAAAAGACTAACCTTATACCTCTCTTTATACTAATACTACCAAAAGAAATTTATACACTCTACTTCGGGGTATGCTACGATAAATAGAACTATTCATGAGCCTTCATTTAACAAGCTTAAGCTTTTAAGATAATTGGTCATTGACATGATATCGGCAGGGCTTCTATGACTAATTGCCATATTCATTCTTCTATATGAAAGTTGAATTTCAGCACAAGATGGGCCAGTGCATTATCTATGGCTCTATGCTTTAAACTCAAAAGAGGTGTTGCGCTAAGAGGCACATTAGAGACAGAGAGCCATTCATGAGCCTCCATAAAACTCTGGGGAAAGTTGGCCATTGAAAGGGTTCACTAGAAATAATGGTTTGCTTAAACCATAAGACTTTCCTAATTATATAACAATATTTTATATTTCTCAAAAGAATTTTCAAAACAAGAAAAAAAAAAAGGTAAACTACTATCAAAGAGTTCGTATTTTATCATCAATAACAAGAAGAAACCAACAAGAGACCGTACAAACTAAAAACATGAGGACCAGGACTAGTACATAAATGAAAACAGAAAAAAGATGCAGAAATGATGATGCAATTGAAATAGAACCCAGGAATAAAGAGTTTTCTTTATTACTAGTACAGATAAGGGTTTGTATCCATAACAATTTTAATGCTGCCAGATTGCATCTATTACCTAGAGCAAAATACTGAGGGGAAGAAAATATCACCTGTAATCTATGCATGCCACAATGATATCTCTCTCTGATAACTGTTGACCTAAAAGAGAACCCCATGCTTTGTAACTACACAAATACAATACTTCAAAACTAGTAAGAACAGAATTGGTAAGTGGTGAATGTGTATGTGTTTGTAGACACTAGACACACAAACACATGAATCCCTTCAATAATGAAATTAGTAGCATCTGATTGCACAAGGTATGATAAATATCAAAAAAGAAAAATATGGTATATAATTATAAACATAATTATAAACTCCTCAGGTTGAAACTATCAACTTAATAAGACATTATACAGTTCTGTTAAATATAGCTCATGCACCACATGTAAATATTAGTTTTAGCCCATATTAATATATGCATGATTTGATTTGATTACAATTAGCATCTATTAGGGATATCAGGTACAGTTACTATTGTCAAAATAAATATACATGGTACAGTTTAGGGTTTGATCCAGTCAACAATCTTGTGGTTTACATTGACAACATTGTCATCACTGGAAATAACCATGGGCATTCTCCGTCTCCAGTAACATCCAACCCTTGAGTTTCAGACCAAGGATTTGGGTCTTCTCAAATACTTCTTGGGTATTGAAGTAGCCCAATTTGCTTCTGGAATTATCCTTAGTCAATACAAATATGCTTTTGATGTTTTTGAGGAAACAAACATGATTGACAGCAAACTTTGTGATATCCTTATTGATCCCAATGTAAAGCTACCCCCAAGTCAGGAGGAGGCATAAAAAGTGTTAAAACCAAAGACGTATGAAGCATCTAACCCCTCAAAGTTTTGATGATAACAAGTATTATTAATTTTAAGTGCTTTATAACAAGTGTGTTACATGTGCAGAAAAAGCATTCATAAACGATTAAGGTATATCTCTTTCACTAAGATGCGACCAAAAGCTTTTCAGAAAACCTTGGCGTCCAACGCGCCAACTTAAAAATAGCATCCAACGTTTTTAGAAAACAAAGACGTCCAATGCGCCTCTTTGCGAAACATGTCCAATACATGTTTTCTAAAGCATTCATTTATGATGTCATCTAAGGCATCTTTTCCTAGAAGTTTGTATTTCTTTAAGGTTTCTTTTATGTTAAATAGCTTATATCCTCGAACATCTTGAAACTTGCTCCTTATACGTCTTGAAATACTCTAACGTTTCAAAATCTTTAGCATTTTTAAACGTTAGAGTAGGATTTTCTGATGTATAAGCACAGCCATGTGCTAACATTAGTCAACTAATCAAGGCTATAGTACAAAAAGAGAGAACAAAAGAAGGAATAATCAAAAAAGCCGCAATGCATGTCAGAATAGTACCTACCTTTTCAATACAAACCACCACTAGACAAGACAGCTGCATTCTCTCTCTTCATGCTTCTCAAGACACGCATCAAAGGTTAACATAAAGCTCTTCCCATGCATTTAATGCCTCCTCAAAACGGGAAAATGAAGAAGGAAGCCCTCTCTCTCAACAGACATATTTTTCATGAAGCTATAGAAGGAAGACTTAAGTTTGAAGAGAATATAAATGAGAGACGAACTTGAACAAACTCTGAACTTCTTCTAGATGACTTTTTTTTTTGCTTACACTTTCATACACTTTGCTTAGCAAAGCTTTTGTAACTTGTGCTAAACTTTCATATCCTCACATTATGAGTTAATTTCTTGTATAAACAAACTTGTTTGTAAAAGCCTAGAGAGGCTTTGTGATTAAAGAATACTTGGGTTTTGTGATATTGGTTAGATCACGATTGTAAGGCCTAAAGAGGCTGTTGAGAATACTTGGAATAACCAGTGTTGGTTAGTGGAAACCCTTCTAAGGTACTAGACATAGTTCAATTTGGAATGAATCAGTATAAAATCTTATGTGTGCTTTCCTCCTTCTTATCCTCATGCTTTTTATTAGATAACCTTTATATATATATATATATATATATATCAGTTTGTAAATGTTTTGCCAAAAGTTTTTCAAGGTTCACATACACACCATTTAATCCCCCCTTCTAGTGTGTTTCTTATTCTTTCTAAAAGACCCAAGAATATATTGGTTCCTAACAGGTAGACTTAACTACCTTACAATAACTAGACTTGATATTACCTTTGTGCCAAACATAGTAAGTCAATTCTTGAATGCTCCCTATGATTCTCATTGGGATGTTATGGTTTGCATCATTGAAGTTGTGAGCTACTCTGATGTTGATTGGGCAAGATCTCCATCTGATAGAAGATCCACGTCAAGCTACTGTGTTCTTCAAGGGGAAAACTCAATCTCGTGGAGAAGCAAGAAACACAACATAGTTGCCAGATCCAACAATGCAGAGGCTAAATATTGTGCTATGAGAAGCATAGCATGCAAAATAACGTGGCTTCAACAATTAATTCAGCAATTAAGGTTAGGAGATGTCAAGGAGATGTTGATTTGTGATAACTAGGTTGCTCTCCACATTGCTTTTAATCTAGTCTTTCATGAGAGAATCAAGCACATAGAGATCAATTGTCACTTCATTCAAAAAAAAGGCCCTTGTAAGCAAAATTACAACTGACTTTATCAATTCCGGTGATCATTTTGCCGACATGTTCACCAAATCCCTCAAAGGGTCCTAGGTTGAATAGCTTGGTGCATATGATCTATATGCTCTAGCTTGAAGGCGAGTATTAAATATAGCACATGCAACACATGTAAATACTAGTTCTAGCACATGTTAATGTGTAGAATTTGATTACAATTAGCGTTTATTAGGGATATCATTGTAGAATTCCTGTGTCAATATAAGTATTCATGTGTCTGGTCAACATTTGACGAACAATTACCAAACCTAATAAGTTCAACAAATTTCCTGATGCATCTCAATAAATTGAAAACCTTCTTACCACCATCATGATGTAGTAGAACAAAAACAATGCATCATCTTTAACAAAGCTTAATGGTGATTGGTGAGCATAAATATAAATGAACTTCACTTTTTAATAGGAGATAAAAATAAGAATTTAAGCTCATATACCAACAGATAACTTAATGAATAAATATCCTCTCAATAAAAAAAAAATTTTAAAAAGGCTTCTAACACTTAATTCCATTAAATCACAAATTTGAAATGAAGGGTAGACATCACTTACCCAATAATCCAGGCTCCACCAGTAACGAAAGCAACAACTGGTTTTGGACCATTGCTATTTTTAGGTAAATACAAGTCAAGCCTGCAAAAGAAAATAAGCTATTAATCAAAATTACAACAATTGTAGGAATTTATAAATGTACAGAGACAATATAAACAAAGCATACCTATTTCGTGGTTTATCTCCATAAACTATGCTTCTGCGTATTTGATTGGAGAAGAAATAGTAATATCCAACTGTGAAAAAGAAGGACAAATGATGGGTGATACTAATGCATTACAAATCAACATATATAATTATATTTATGAGAATTATGCTATAGATCACTGAATTCAGACCTTGAATAAAACCCGGTAAAAGCAGAACTGCATAACAACCAAGGGCAAGAAATCTTGTAATCCATTTATAACCTACCCTGAACAGAAATAAATGATCAGAAAGCATCCATAACTGGTACATGTGAAGATAGTCATGTAAAACAAACAAAGGTGTTAGATTTCATCTTAAAACCAATTGACATTAAGTGAAGTTGCCTAATAGATATATAAGCTGCACCCTAAGAATTGAGGCAGGCAATGGGAGTCTTACCAACAAGAGAGATAACAAGATTTCATGTCAATTGCATTACCAATTCAGATCAATCAAAGTTATAGTGAAAAAACCTCACACACAGTACGAAAACAGCATTGTTTACGTTAAAAAGAACAAAAAAAGATGACATAATACCCAAGGTATCCGAGCATCTTGAAGCCGAGGCGAGTCAAGAGGAAGGTCTCAGAGGCGACATCGCGGCCAAAGGAGGATCTGGTGGTGGCAGCAGTGTCATTGGAAACGGAGGGCAAGGAGTCTTGACTGGCGGCACGCCTGCGCCTTTTCTGGTAGAAACGAGGACCACTGAGGGAGGCTTTGTTGCTGCGCGTTGTGGCGGTGAAGCTCGAGGCCCTGGGCAAGGGAGGCTTGCGGGACATGTCTTGGAAGGAGGGGGGAGAGTGCAGGAGACTCGCTGACGGGTCATTGTCGTCTTCTTTGGCTCTGAGCAATATTGGAGGAGTGGAAACGGCCGAATCCGAGGGACGGTTCGGCATCGGAAGGATCTGAGATGGCATTCTTTACGCGTTCGTGTGTGTGTGGAAGCAATGGAATGGGACAATCGTTACTGTGTCAGCAAATCTTGTTTGTTTGCGGGGACTTTGCCGAGGGAGGGAGGGCGGTGGTGGATATGAATATGAACTGCGTGACAGAGAAGAGAGAGAAGAAAGTGGCAAAAACGTGACAAACTGGGTTGAAAATTGAAAATAGGAGAGAGAAAGAAAGGTTCTGACTGGCTTCGGTTCGCAGAACCAGGGGCCCAGATGGGTTTTTGAGTTTATCAAATGAGGTGCGTACAAGTGGATAAGTGCAACAGATAAGTACAGTTCAAATGCTTTTTTTGGTCCATATTAGTCCAGTTCAAATGCTTAATAATAAATTTTTTATTATTGAATAAAATGAAAATTACGTATCAACCTTGTAACGTGTACAAATTTTAATGTAATTTTTTCAATAACAAAAAATTTAATTAAAATATACTAACAATATAAATATTTTTTATTTCACTGGCATGCAATAGATAATAAGTCCAGTTCAAATGCTTAATAATAAAGGTTTTTATTTTATTTTTTTATTGTTGAATAAATTTTACATATCAAACTTATAACATATATAAATCTTAATATAATTTATTTAATAATAAAATTAATTTAATTAGAACATAAATGTTGTTTTGTTACACTGTCATCCAACTATAAATTATCATATTTGCAAAATACATGTTATTCATTACTATCTATATTGAATTGAATTTAAAACTCATTAATGCAATAATTATGATGACTATAATTATGGTTTGTAATCAAACCAAATATTTATGAAACATCATATAACGACACGTGTTATCCGAACTTCTCTGTAAATGACACGTGTCATCAAAACCTTGAAAGTTACTCATGATTCGCCATGTGTAATCTGTGACACCCATTCACATTGAATATAACCCATACTTATTTATTTATTTAAAAATGCGAGTAAAATTTTTCTCTGCTTTTAATAATAAAAGATTTGTAAATTTAACAGAATTTGAAAACGACAATAAAAAAATAAAATCTATATTATTTATCGTGGAACAATACATCATGATTTCATAATCAACAAAATAAATGAAATACAGGGAGATTGAAATATACATCAAAATAGTTACTACTTATTTCCAATACATCAAAAAGATTCTAGTCAGAGCAGTGTCCGTCTACTCTGTCTCGTAAAATAACAAACTATTAGACTAACCCTATAGGTCTTCATCAACAGTTGAGTCTTCATTAACTGCGATCAATCATGCATAAAATGAAAAATAATGGAGTGAGGTGATTTATTCTAATATCACTTTTACATGTATGGTAGGAATTCTACCACACAATACAAATAAAACACAGTTAACAATAAAAAGGGAATCTAAAGTTTATTCTATGTTATACAATCCTTGACTTGATATAGATCCATATTTCCATTAATGGGTAATAGTTCTTAACAGAACCTGGGAAGTGACTAGGAGTACATATACCTCTCTCAACATCATCTCATGGTACAGTCCTCATCATCATTAAGGAAGAAAATAACAATTTAGGATATCCATTTATAGAGGTATACTCTCACCAATCCTAGTGATGTTGAGCAGTTGTTAGGGTTATTAAGTTGGTTAAGTGATTGTCTCGGCTCAAGAGTGCTACCTTGGCCATTAGGACGCTCACCACTCGATACCATACCCTGTAGACTTAACCATGGGTCCTACTTTTCATCTCGCAGTGTACCAAACCGTAGCTTCTTAGCAGGGTGCCATGCCACTACATGTCACTTGCTTTACATTACTCACTAATTTATCACTTCCTAATTTCTCAAACAAAGGTTTCCCTGGTCTCATTTAATTTGAGCACTAGTATAATCAATATTTCTGCCTTATATTGTAGAAATTGCACAATATCAAAATTTTAACAAAATAACGATTTAGTAATCATATAAAATTTTAGTAGAATAACGACATAGCAATTATAATTTAATTACTAAAATTTTGGTAGAATAACGACGAAATAAATACATTTTAATTTTCTAAACTTGAGCAGAATAACAGCTTAGTAAATGCATTTTAATTTTCTAAAATTGAATAGAGTAACAGCTTAGCAAATATAATTTCATAATTTAAATTTGAGCAGCGTAACAATTTAGTAATCATGATTTAATAATCTAAATTTGGGACAGAGTAACAACATAGTAAAAATTAAAGTTTAACATTAAACAATAATAACAACAATAAAACTTAAGCCTAAATGGGTTTATGGGAAAACCCTTCCTACCAACATGCAAAGTGACAATAATTTAGAACCAACCCCACTCCCCCGTTACCTCTAAGGTGGTTGATGAAGAGGATGGAATTGTTGAGGCAAAGCTCCTAGGAAGAAAACTTTACTAGTTGTCAGAAAACTAGTAAAATTTTAATATAAAAGCAAAGTAAAAGAAAATTTCTTCTAGAGAAAGAAGCTCTCTAAGAATTTGGTGGCTTGAGAGAGGGAGAGGTGTGTGAAAAATAACCAAGGATGGGAGGTATTTATAGAGGAAGAGAAGACTTAGGTGTCCACTTTGATGACATAAGTCATTATGTCATAAATCTTATTTTTGATTTATTTTTAATTAATTTAGGGACACATATCAAAAATAGGGTGATGAATCAGCTATTCCTAGGTTGTGGACGTGCTTCCTTAGTTGTCCAGCTTCTAGATGTTAATTTTATCTGCGGGTAAATTAACTGGTATCGATAAAATCGCCTAAACTTGAAAAAAATTGACTTTTAATATCAAAAAATGTAATTAAATGTTAAACTGGACAAATACATTATTTTTCATCAAAAATAAATTTTTAATAATTAATTTTTATTTTTATTAATTTATTTCAAATTTTATCTATTTATTTTGTGTTTTTAAGCTAAAAAATTCATAATAAATCTATTTTAATTCAATAAATACCAAAATTTTTATGAAAATTATAAAATTAAATATTTCAACTATAAATAAATTGAAATAATCATTTTCACTATTTTTGAATGTCAAACCAATATCGACTGGCTTATTGGACACCTAAGGGCATTTTGGTCATTTTACATAAGAATTCTAGAAATTCCCAAAAAATTTCAAAAATTATATTTTGATATATATGACATAATTCCAAGCTCAAACTGACATTTTAATGTCAATTTAATCTTTTTCTCATGTCGGCCCTTACTATTGAGAACTAGGGACAAAATCGTCATTTTCTAATTTTTTCGGGCTCCAGCTTAGAAAAATTATTAAAAATCATGACTTGATAGCTCTTGGAATTTTGAGTGTAATGGTGGGAATCATAATTTTGAAATTTCCTCTCGATTTTTCAAAATTAAATAGTCAAATATTAGAATAATAGTTGAAAAGCTGAAATAAGAGTGTTACATTTTTTACTATTTCTCTTTCAAAATAAAATTTGTATAATTAAAATATACCTAGTATAAAATTTTCAAAATTCTTTGAAGTCAAAAAGTCTCTAGTCTGCTCTCGCAGTCAACTAGGAGTATTTTAGTCATTTCACAAAAACTGTCTTAAATAAATTTTCAAAAAATTCTAAAATTATTATTAATTATTTTAAGCACATAAATGACTTAAAAATAAAATCTAGGAGCTTCTAACTATTTTCATCTATTTTCTCAATTATTTAGTCTTTCTAGGGGCAAAATAGTCATTTTACCCTTTTCCAGACTCCGTTTCCTAAAAATTATTAAAAATCTAAACTAAGTACTATCCAATAATATGAACGTAACCATAGGAATCAAACTTTTGAGATTCCCATTTGGTTCTTCAAAAATAAATACAGAATAATTAGGAAAATAATTTGATATGCAAAAATAGAGGTGTTACATAATCCGAACCTGTAAACGAATTCTCAAATTTATTTATAATGATGTTCGTAAGCTTGCTCAAATTAATAAATAGACTTTAATTCTCAAATTAATTATAATCAAATTAATATAAAGAGAATGTTAATAATAAACCTATTTAATTACAAATGCAATCTTTTATAGCATTTAAAATAACAAGAATGAATTATAAAAGGAAAAGACTACTAAAAAGAAAAATAAATGATACTCAAATATTTTGTCTAAAAGAGAAAGAATGCAATTATGTCTACAATGAAGAGTATAAAAAAAATAAAATATTTTTCTAAAAAAAGGAAAGAGTATCATTATCTTCAAAATAAAAATTGTAAAAGAAAAATGAATATTTTGTCAAATAAATAAATAAATGGCACTTAAATTTTATTTTATCTACAGTTAGGCTCCCAATAAAAATAATTACTTCAATATTAAAATATTATACATACTATATATTATAAAATATAAAAAAAAAAGTCAGGGGCGGGCCAAGGCCCCCCTAATATCCAATGTAAATACATCCCTATGTTTACACATGTACTCATGTATGTGTTGTGTTTATTTTTTGTTTATAGGTATTTTTTTTGGAAACAATTCTATTTGAGATACGTCAGACACTAAATGTGAGCAATTTTTTTAGCAAAATTTTAAACTTTGGTTTGTCACGTTGTAGGAAATTAGCCTCTTTCAATAGACTCACTCTTTGTTAGTCTTCACACATGTATTAAATATAATATGTAAATACAATACTACTCCTGGTCCTTTATATAAGCAACAAATAAGGGTATTTTTTTGTCCTAATTATAAGCAACATAGGATGTATTAATTGTTATCTTCCTTTTATACCCTTAATTTATTGTAAAGTCTATTAATGAGATATTAACTCATTTCCCATGCAAGTGGATGCATTTATTGGCATATTAACAATTTAAATTACATTCATTAGTGGAGAAAATTATTTCTTGAATTATGAGTAGTATTATTAAATATAACTACCACTTAAACTATTTAATTTTATAGGTATTTCTAGAATAAAATTTAAATTTATGACATTATTAATTAAAATTAACTAACTTAAATATTTTATTAGTTTTGATGAATTAGTTATTTGTTGCTTATATAAAGGATCGAAGGTAGTAATAAATTAATAAATTCATCCATATAATTCGTAATTGTTTATTTATCTATATATTAAAATAATTCTCATCAAAATAACTTGTGTTACTGTGTTTTTCTCAATATCTTATAGTAAAATATAGGGAACTTAGCTTTTTTAAAAATATAAAATATACAAAATTAAAAATATAAAATATAAAATAAATGCAAATTAAAAATTAATCAAATAAAACAATATGTTAATGTATAAAAAATAAAGGTTGTAGAATGTATATAAAAAAGTATTGTTAATTATGGTAAATTATTTAATTATAATTTATTTTTATTTTAGTTTAAAATTTGAATTTAATTTGATATACTATCATTTAAAATACTGTTAATTGATTAAAAATCACCTTAATATTATTTTAAAATAATTATTAAAAATAATCTTTTTTAATTATATAATAATGTTTAATTATAGGAGCATGAATATATATATATATATATATATATATATATATATATATAAATGTCTTTTACATATTAAAATGCATATGTAGTCTAGGTGGTCAAGGTTCCATTTCATTTATAAATATTTTACTTTTTTGTAGGTGTGGCTTGGTGGGAGAAGTTAAAAATCCCACGTGAAAAGCAGTAGGAAAAGTTAAAAAGAAAAAGAAGTTAAAAGAAAAAAAAAAGTGCGACCTGGAGGAGAAAGCACATAAGGAGACAATATAAGCTAATTTGCGTGACTTGGACAACGTGGGAGATGGGAAAACGCACGAGACTTGGACGTCTTGGGAAAGTGCGTGAGACTGAGTAAAAAAGGAATTTCAAGCGGGAAAACAAATCTACCCCTAATTGACACCTGTCCTTGTAAGACATTACTTTGTTATATGGTAAACAAATTTTTGTAGGTGTGGCGTGTGAGAAAAGTTAAAAATCCCACATGATAAAGAGTAGGGAAAGTTAAAATAAAAAAAGGAAGTTAAAAAGGAAAAGAAAGTGAGACCCAAAGGAGAAAATGTGTGAAGTGTAGCGACATGTTGTCGCTACATGACATTATATAAAAAAAATCATAGATTAATTCAATTTTAAGTAAAACTATTGTTAATTCACTTATGAAAATATGGATAAATTTTTCGCATTTCATAAAACAAATTGACAACGACATTCATCTCTTGAAAATAAATATCTACTACCCTTGCAACTACTGAAAGTCAGACATCCCATATATAGGTACTATATATTAGAATATCAACATCATACTAATTAGCAATTATAACCTATATATCAAAAGATCAATTGTATCTCAAAAAGGTAAAGCGTGTGTGTCAGCTAAAGTGTACCCATCAGTAAGTACATATGAAAAAAAGGGAGGGGTACATATAACTACTTACTCCTTAATACCTAGCCATAGCTACACACTACTCCTAACAAGAACTAGAGTGGTACAAAGGAAGAAAAGAAGAAATAGGACTCCTCGACGTCTAACAAGCTCCTCCTAGAATGAAGTCCCTCTACCTAGAAACGTCTCATATACTTAACGGTGAAGAGTCTGGCCTGTGGGTGGCTCGCTATTTGCTCCCGCATATAATCACAATCATTACAGTCGATTACATATCAAAATAAATAGCACAAGGGTAAGCTCACAAAATAAGGATAATTTAAGTTTAATAATACAACAACATATCAATAGGTAAAACAAATCATCATTGAATAACAATTATAATATGAAAAAAATTGTAATAATAATTACAGTCATGCCATGGATGTAGACACGACTTCATGGAGATTTTTCAACAATCGAGCGATCAGTTCGTACTCGTTCCTAACATGGTACAATAACAACAAGGACCTTATGGATCCAAAAAGGTAGCACGTGCTATAACCATTGGAGAACGTCGTTAATTCTGATATATGGAAATGATGTAGTGGTTTGTTAGGATAGACATACGTAGGTAATGGCTTACCACGACACAAGGTTTGCAATGACCTTGGTCTACAATATGGGATTCACCCGTCTATCTATCCTCAAGGTCCATCGATAGCTACCCCACTAACCTTTCCAGCACTAGGTTAAGGGCCCCATCAAGCAACCCTAACTTACGTGCTTGCTCGCAACATAGTTACAACTGTGAACTCATGCATGTATGCATGCACATCTCATCAACAACGATAATCAATATTTTTTTATATATAATTTATCCACTACTACATTATCAAGGTCCTACCAAGCAACCTTCATAGTCAACAAGCAGAGGTCCCACCAAGCAACCTTTGTATTATAGAAATTCTACTGACAATCCCTATCAACAACAGAATTCTATCTTTCTTACTTTAACATTTTCCATCAACATTGGATAACATATATTATAAAGTTTTATGAAATTGCTTAAATAGATTTCACTTAAATCTTTTAAATATTTTACTTAGAAATTTATTTATTCGCTATCATTTTAAATTCAGAATATCCAATAAAAATTGAAAAGGGATGTCAAATTTCTAAAATACCTTTTTTAGCATTTTTCTCATTAAAAGGTCTATTACTAATCAATTCTTTGTCAAAATAAATAAAAATATTAAATAAATTTTAAAATTTTATTTTTCTGTAGAATCAACTTTTAAACAATATATTAATAATTACTAAAATGTAAAATTTTAAAATTTACCTTAAAATCATTTGAGAAGAGCATAGTCTTAAACTTGAAATTTTTCTCTATTTCAGAGTCAGATCTGTAAATAGATTTTGAACTTTAAATAATTTTTTTTCTTAAAACAAATCTTATACCATATTAATGGTATGAGAGTCTGTTTTCTAAAACACTAAACCATATCTTGAACAAAAATCTACAAAAAAACATAATAATTGTTAAAGTGGACAGATGTCAGATTTGAATCCCTGAAACACACTCAACTTCAAACTCAGATTTCTCTTTCAGAACAAAATCAATTAAAACAAATATTATGTCCTTTCAATAGCCCCGAAAGTCTATTTTTCAAAAAGCTAAAGTACATTTTCTAATTCATTTTGTACAAGGAGAAATAAGCAAATTACTAGAATTTTAAAGTTAAAGAGCAAAAAGATTTTTTGGAAGTTTAAGATGAATGAAGAAAATAAATAAATTTATATCAACTTTTACTCATTGTTGTTATGATAATTAATGGTTTTGAACGTGAAAGAATTATATTTAAATATTTATCATTGTTATTATGAGAATAATAATAATAATAATGATGATGATAATAATTACTATACGAAGATAATACCATTAACTTAGTCAAAAACAAATAATATAGTGAAGTAAATTCAATACAATAATAATATAGTGAAGTAACTTAGTCTTACTTTTGCTATTTGAATACACATTGACACCGCATTTAAATTGGGAAAGGTTAGTGAAATCATAATTAATTTTGATATAAGATAGATAAATATGAAATTAATTTTGATTAGAAATCATAATGCAAAAAATTGTTATTAATTTATCAGGTTAAACATAAATATGAAATTAAATATTGTTTAAAAGGGTTTGGTTATTTTTTACTTTTATAATTCTTAAATACTATTGGTGCTTTCTTACCAATGATTAGTTTAATCAAACTTTAAATACTATTTATAATAATGATTTCTTTTCATTGATAACCGTCAATTATCATAATAGCTGTAACAGCTAAATATGAAATTAATTTTGATTAATGATGATAAAAATGATTTTTTTTTCATTTAAAACAGTCAATTATAATAATAACAATAATAAATATAGTGGAATATAATTTTTTTTTCAAATTCAAAAACTTCAATTATGATAACAACAATAATAAATATAATTTATTCACAATTGTAACAGCCAAATATAAAATCAATTTTCATAAATAATCATAATGACTTATTATGGTATTAAAAAATTGATAATAATACAACACCTTATTTTTCTTTTTTAACAACCATTACACCTATAAATATTTCTGTAGCAATTGAAAAAACTCGAAGGAAAAATCAATACAATAGCTTCTACCATGTAAGTATATTTTCAAAATTACAAAAATTTAGTTTCTCTTTTAAGGATATTTAGTTATTTTCTTTCATAATAGAATAAACATTTCTTTAGATAAAACTTATGTTTTACTTTTTTTGAAATTATTAATAATTTAATATTTGATTATTTCAGCCTTTTCATAATTCGAACCAAAGAATAACAAAGCAAATTAATGAACAAAGTACCTTCTCACATCTACAATTCAGGTATATCACTATTTAATTGATAAATGTTTTATTGAAAATAGATACACACAAACTTTATTTTAGCAATAATCCATGAAATTCATAAATTACATAATTTTATTTTAATTCTGGATAAATAAATCATGCTCAATTTTATATATTGCAGGAAACCAAGTTCATTGCAATCTTACTTAGTGATGTGAAGGAAAAAATAGTAGCACAAAGAAAATTGAAGATGAAGAAAGGATGAATTTTTTTTCAAGAAATAAAGCAGAAAATTTGGTATTAAATATTCAATCACGAAATATGAACCAAAATTTAGGTATTTATGTTATTAATATTTTTTTAAATTGTATCTTCTCTACCTGAATGATACTTTTTAAATGTATACAAAATTAATAAACCTATTTATACCATCTACAAACCAAATAACAATAATTTATTTAACATTAAAATGCATATATATAGAAATTATTTATCTGTATATTATAAAATTGGATACTTATTTAAAAAAATAAAAATATATAATTTTTTATTAAGTCATGTAAGTTATATTCTCTCTCTCTATATCTCTCGCTTTCTCTATATATAACTACTTTAACATAAGTAATAATTTACTATTTAAATAAATATATAACTAAAATATTTATTCCTTATATAGTATTAATCAAAATTAATAAATTACCGTATTATATAAGTAAAATATTTATTCCTTATATAGTATTAATTACCGTATTCATTAAGTATAGTATATCATTTATCAACTATTAAATACTATTATATAAATGATACATAATATTATTAAATATTATATTTGTTAACTATAATATATTTTTTTAAATATAATATTGCAATATATAGATATATATTAATTAAACATATTGTTTTTCACATGATTCTATATATATCATAAATAATTTATTCAATGAAAATTTTCATTTATATATCATAAAATATACCTTATTTTTTAGTTTTTATTATCATTTAAAAAAATAGTTTATATAACACATTTTAAAATAATATATATATATATATATATATATATATATATATTTCTAAATAAAAAGTTATTTCTATTATAAGAATAAAAATATTCTATCATTGTATACAATTTTCATTTTCTTTGTCAAAATAACATGGTTCATGATAATATTATAAAGAAGTTAAATGAACTCCTACTTCTCTCTTAAAACATGATATATAAAGTTATTAAGGAACAAATTAATGTAAATAATGTAATTTTATCCTCACTTTTATCCTTAATCATAATATAAAATATTTTGATTAATTTATTTAGTCTTTTGCAGCAAGAACATTTGTATCCAATGAGGCAGGGACTTCCCAAAAAACCAACAAAAGAAAGAGAAATTTAAGAAATATTCAAAATATGCGTGGTTAGTAAACAATGTTTTTTTCTTTTAACACAACACACTTATAAATTACTAAATTTTATTTCTATATTAACAAATTGCAGATAATGGACCAATTTATATGGATGTTGGCTTTCCAAATTTTCTATGTGAACATTGTTAAAGCTCCATGTGGTATGAGGAAAGAATAGATAAACCTCATAGACCCAAAAAACCAAAATATTCTCTTTGTTGCCAAGAAGGAAAAGTTAAATTGCCATTTCTTGAAGAACCTTTAGAGATTTTGAAAGGACTTTTAAGTTATGAAGGTGGTCGAAGCTCTGCTAAATTTAAGCAAAAAATTCGAGCATATAATTCTATTTTTTCTTTCACATCTATGGGTGCAAAAATAGACCACCAAATCAACTTACGACCAGGTCCATATGTGTTCAAGATAAGTGGTCAAAATTACCATAGAATTGGAGGACTCATACTTGAAAAGCGAAAACAACCTAAATTTTCTCAACTTTATGTTTATGATATAGAGAATGAAGTCCAAAATAGACTTGGTTGTTTAAGAGATGGAAAAAATGTAGACGATCTTGATGTGATCATTATTCAGGAGTTAAAAGATATGCTTGACATGCATAATCCCATTGCCCAGGTATTCTGAGTGGCAAGAGATAGGTTATCTGCATTTGACACAACAAATGTACATATCAAATTAATTGGCACAAGATCAATAGAAAGAAAACAATATAGTAGACCCACAGTAACGAAAATTGTTGCTCTCATTGTTGGTGATTTTGGACAGTCTAATAGAAGAGATATAGTAATAGAGCATAAAATAGAAGGCCTACAAAGAATATTTGAGTTACATCCTTCTTTTGTGGTAATGCAATATCCATTGTTATTTCCTTATGGTGAGGATGGTTTTCACTTAAAAATCCCATATTGTGAAAATGATGGGAAAAGAAAGACAAAATGAAACAATGTCACAATGAGAGAATATTATGCATACCGAATACAACAAAGAAGTTTTGAAGGAAAGACACTTATTTTTGTAGGTCGGTTATTCCAACAATATATTATTGATGCATACATGACTATAGAAGAACATCGGTTGTGATGGGTTAGACAAAATCAAACAGTACTACGCACGGAGCTATATAAGAATGTATGTGATGCAGTAGTTCGTGGGTATACCATAGTTGTTGCTACTGGTAAGAGAATTGTATTGCCTTCTTCTTTTACAGATGGTCCTAGGTATATGGTTTAAAGCTATCAAGATGCTGTGGCCATATGTCGCACTTTTGGTAATCCAAATCTTTTCATGACATTTACTACCAATCCAAAATGGGTCGAGATTCAATATATGCTTGATCAAGTACCAGGACAAATTGCTGAAGAAAGACTAGATATCAAGACTAGAGTTTTCAAGATGAAACTTGACCAATTAATGAAATTCATTGTGGAGGAACAACATTTTGGTCAAATTATATTAGGTGAATATTCATATTTTTATACTTGACTCATTCATATTAATTATAATGTAGTTATGCAAAATCAATATAATGTGATATATTTAATCCTTTAATATTTTCTTAATGTTTTGTTACTCATTTATTAATTATCAATTTCATTTTTTCTTTATCCAGCCATATACACTATAGAGTTCCAAAAAAGAGGTTTGCCCCATGCTCACATTCTTTTATGGTTGCACCAAAGTAATAAGTATCCAACGCCACAAGACATAGATAAAATAATTACAGCAGAAATACCATCTGAAGTAGATGATCCAATGGGATTTAATGCTGTAATACAATTCATGTTACATGGACCATGTGGAGCTTCAAAAAAAAATAAAAATGCACCATGCATGATTGATGGATTTTGCAACAAAAATGATCCAAAAAAGTTTTGTAGTGAAACAAGTATAGATAAAGATGGATTTTCCACATATAGAAGGAGGGACAATGGAAGACATGTGAAAAAAGGTGATGTAAACTTAGATGTCTATGTACCTATCCTTGATAAAAACTTACTTTATGCATAAAAGAAGGAATTTATGTGCAGATGTCAGTATAGAAAGCAGATATGCCCACTACAACAAGATTGAGTAGGAGAAAAGCTTAGATAAGCAAACTGCTTTATCTTATCAGAGTGATTGGTTGGTGAAAGGCATTAAATGCTACATTTAATGCTCCAATGACTCTTTCCTGCTTTTACAACGCTAGGTGAAGGATGTCTCCTGAAGCACTCACAACGATTACTTTTTGGAAAATCCTATATATAGAAGAGGAGATCTCAGTCTCAGTATGATATAGATAGTGCGTGGAACTATTGAAAAACTTTTTCTCATTCTATAATCTCTGAATTCATTACTTGTACACGCTTCCTTGAGCTTCATTGTACATTCGTCTGATGAGACGTTAACTTAAGTGAGACAACTCACACTCAACCATTTCATTAAGAAATTGGTAGAAGCTTGAAGAGGCTTTGATTCAAAGAATATTTGGGTTTTTGCTTGGAGAGGCAAGTTAAAGACTACTTGGGTTGAGCCTAAAGAGGCTTGGTTAAAAGAATACTTGTAACTTGTTTAAGTTAGTGGAACTTGGTAGTTTACCAAGAACTGGACGTAGTCTTTAGGGTGAGATGAACCAGTATAAACTCCTTGTATTTCTTTGGTTTACGCTTTCCTTAATCTTTCTTTAAAAATCCTTTGAAAATCTTTTGTTTAACACTTCAGATGAAATGTTCTTGAAAAGGTTTTTGTGAATTTTTTAAAAACACAATTCAACCCCCCTTCTTATGTTTTTCCTATGTTTTATAGTCTTGAAGCTTCAATGGTTATCTTTTAAGACCCCTAAATATACCAGAGATTAGTTATACAAGATAGAGAAGAAAATGCTTGCTAAACGAACACATTCTTGCTCTACATTTCCTAAGCTTAGCCTTCAAAGAAAAATCTTGTATGTAACGACTCGCTGTCGCTTCATGGTCAACTTACAACTAATAGAATGTAGAAGATCTTAATTTTTAGACGAAAACTCTTGATTAATTTATTTATGAAGAGTGATTTTTTTTTTGTAGCAGAATATACGACATTCATTCCTTTCAAAAAAAATACTCCGATGTATAAAGTATAAACGATCGTCCAACATACTAAATTAACCCATGCATACATCACACAACATCAAGTGTAGAAGGTTGTGCCTTATGGCACTTATAGACCAACATCATCGTTAAAATGTCTCAAAAGAGAGTGTGTGTGCACATACATCAGTGTGTCCATCAACAAGAGTACATCACAAAAGGGGAAGGAAAAAAAATACGTCACACACACCCTAGGCTGGTCGTACTCCTAAACACTATATCTAGGAAGGAGGAGCACTAGGTGGAGCATTAGCAATGGCTCCTTAGCTTTAGCAGCTTTATGACGAGGATGAGGTCCTTGAGTGAACAAGCAGCAATACTCCTCAACTCTCATGCGAGGTTGGGCAACAGGAGCAAGCTCTTTCCACATCTCTTGGATGGGTAACCAAAACTCTAGTGATGTATACAGAGTCATCAAAAACACATCAATTCCTGTAGGAGCATAGGAAAGCGTAAGCTCTCCTTTATAGTAGACACTCTGAAGATCGTGGTCAATCCTTCAAGCTTCACCATCTCCCATGGCGGTCTTACGAAAGTTAATGCGATAGGGGCCCACGTCATCTTGGTTCTGAATCATCGACAGCAGTCTCGATGCTTTAGGTCGTCTCAACATCTGCTCCCACAAACACAACGTTCAAGATCATCACAGGCACGAACCACATGTGCAAACAACGCAAGGGTAAGCTTATGAAAAAAATAAATACAGAGTTCTAACTAACACAACAATTATTTTCAAGAAGAGAAAATACTAATACTAGAAAAGATTACAACATTATTAAATAAACATATATAAATGTAGTACAACATAATTTCATGCAATTCATGTAGACACTACTCCATGGAGACTCTTTCAACAACTCGAGTGGTCATTATGGAACGTTCCTTAACATAGCACCTGAGCCACAAGGATCACACGGTCATTATGGAACGTTCCTTAATAGCATTTTCCATCTTAGCAAATATTTCAAGTCCATCACATTTATGTTAGAATATTAAAAATTAAAAGGAGGCAAAAAAGAGTATAAGCTCCCTTACAATTTAGGACAAGTGAGGAAGCTTCAAAAGGGGAGGGAAATGAGCTTAAAGGGTGAACAATTGGCCTTCTCTCCTTCACTTATGTTGTCCAGCCACTAAGGAAGGAGCTAAAGAAAAAAAATAAGGGGGAGGAAGCTCCAAGAGCTGCACGGTCATCAGCTGACCAAGGTAGGAAATTTTTTCTTGATTTTTCTCCTACAATTGGTACTTAAAGGGAAAGTGAGGTAGGCTTTGTTCCATTGGTTAATGGGGCTTTGGTTATCTAGTAGATTAAAGGTTGGAAGTGATTTTAAACATAAGTTAAAGAAAGGCCTTGGGTGGTCATGGGAAGCAATGCCTAAAATGGCATTTTGCTTTTCAAATTTTGCTACTTAATTTGGCTAAAGTGATTTACTTAAAATGGGAGATATGGTTTAACCAAAATTGGTAAATCAAAAATTAATTTACCTTGAAATAAGTGCTAATTATCTTGGAAAAAAGTGCTAATGACATAGTAGGATTGATTCATGATAAATTTCTAACTACTTGTTCATTTAAACAATGTAATTTTACACTGATAGTGTACAATTAAAATTCTAGTTTAATTAGAACCTCATTGGAATTTGTCACATAAAATCATACAAAGTGTTTTAATTAAATTTTCTCAATTAAATAAAATTTAAATTTTCTGTTGTAATTAATTTTCAATCACTTTTTAAATCACACATTAAAAAAACACGATGTTACATTGTACATCTTGTAAATCTGTAAGAGAAAATGAGACCTAAACCAATTTTTGTACATCTATTTGATAAGACGTTAGAACTAATTTAGTGATTTTGGTTGAAGCTTGTAACACCCATTCATATTAAATACAATTTATGTTAATTTAATTATTAAGTCTAAGTAAATGAAAATGTGTGTAAATTTTTTTCGCTTTTATAATAGAAAAATTCCAAATATAATAGAATTTGGAAATGGTAATAAAAGATGAAAGATAAGACTGTACACACACACACACACACACATATATATATTGTAAAATTGTACATCATGGTTTTATAATACATGATAGTCATAAAATACATAAAATCTAAAAATACATCAAAAAGGTCCTATACAAAGTAGTGTCAATCTACCCTATCCCTCATACAAAAAGAAAAATACCATAATATAGGTCGTCAGATCCTCGCTCGTTGAAGTGTCCTCTGACTTGTACTTAGCATCACGAGGTGTTAGCGTCGTCTTCAATAATCATGATTAATCATACATAGAAGAAAATCATGGAGTGAGGTGTTTTGTTCTAAAATCATTTTTACATGTATGGTAGGAAGTCTACCATAAAACAAAGATAAAACACAGCTGACAATAGAAATGAACCTAGGGTTCATTCTAGGTTGTATTTAACTACCCCTGACTTGGTATTGATCCATACTTTCCATTAGTGGGTAATAGTTCTCAACCGAACCTAGGAAGTGATTAGGAATACATATACCTCATCAACATCATCACATGGTGTAGTCCTCATCATCATTAAGGAAAATAACACTTAGGATATCCATTTATAGAGGTATACTCTCAAACCGATCCTAGAATGCTGAGCAGTTGTTGAGGTTATCGAATTTGGTCAGGCGAATATCCCAACTTAAGGGCGCTACCCTGGTCATTTGGACCTTCATCACTCGATGCGGCCCCTAAGACCTCCGCAAGTGGGTTCCTGCCTTTCATTCCTTAGCGTACCAAACTGTAGCTTCCCTAGTAAGGTGCCATGCCATTGTATGTCACTTGCTTTACATTACTTACTAAACTATCGATTCCTAACTTCTTAAGTAGAGGTTTCCCTGGTCTATTTTAATTTGAGCACTAGTACAATTAACATTTTTGTCTTATATTACAGAAATTACACAATTTTAATAGAGTAACAATTTAGTAATTACGAAAAATTTTAGCAGACTAACAACGTAGTAATTATAATTTAATTACTGGCAAAATAACAACTATATAAATATAATTTAATTTTCTAAAATTGAGTAAAGTAACGACTTAGTAATTATAATTTAATTTTCTAAATTTAAATAGAGTACCAACTTAATAATTATAATTTAATAATTTAGATTTAAGCAAAGTAACAACTTAGCAAAAATTAAAGTTTAACATCAAATAGTATATCAATGATGATAATAATAAAACTTATGCTTAAACGGGTTTAGGGAAAAACCATTCCTACCAACATGCAAAGTGACAATAATTTATAACCAACTGCACTCCCCCCATTTCCTCTTAAGTGGTTGATAAAAAGGATGAAATTGTTGGTGTAAAGCTCATAGGAAGAGAATTTTACTAGTTGATGAAAACTAATAAAATTTAAGCATACTAACAGAGTAAGAAAAAAATATTTTTAGAGAGAGAAGCTCTCCAATGTGTTTTGGCTGGGCTAGAGTGAAAGGAGGATGTGAGAAATTTGAAATTTTGGAGCCTATTTATAGAGAATTGAAGGGGCTTAGGTGTCCTCAAAGATGACATCATCTAATATGTCATAAATGCTATTTTTATTTTATTTTTAATTAATTTAGGGGACAAATATGTAAAATAGGTGGTGAATTAGCCCCTTTAGGTTTGGGACGTGCTATATAAGCTGTCCTCAAGCTCCTAAGTGTAATTTTTATCTGTAATTGAATTAACCAATATCGATAAAATTGCCTAAACTTGAAAAATTAGCTTTTAATATCAAAATAATTCATTTTAATGCAAAACTAATTATATACATTATTTTTCATCAAAAATAAATTTCTAATAATTAATTTTAGAGTAAATTACACTGACCCCCCTGAGTGTTTTTGAGATTGCATAAACCCCCTACTTTTTTAATGATTACAACAACCACCCTTATAGGGGTACACAGTGTAATATTTTTCAAATAATCAGGGGGGTTAATGTAATATATAAGGGGTGTTAGTGTAATGTTTTTTAAACAATTAAGGGAGATTAGTGTGGGGAAAAAAAAGGATGGGTATTAGGTGAAATTTGACGAAACCTTAGGGGGTGCTAGTGTAATTTACTCTTAATTTTAATTTTTATTAATTTATTTCAAATCATATGTATTTATTTTGTATTTTGAAGCTAAAAAATTCATAAAAAATCCATTTTAATTCAATAAATACCAATTTTTTTTATGAAAATTCTAAAATTAATATTTTACCTATAAATAAACTAAAATTACCATTTTTACTATTTTTGGATGTCAAACCAATACTGGTTAGATAGGCACCTAGGGGCATTTTGGTTATTTTACACAGAAATTCCAGAAAATTTTCAAAAATTTTTCAGAATTATATTTTAATATTTTGACATTTTAATGTTAATTGAATATTTTTCTCATGTCAGCCCTTAATGCTTAGAAATAGAGACAAAATCGTCATTTTCTAATTTCTCCAGGCTCCAACTCAGAAAAATGATTAAAAATCATAATTAGATAGCTCTTGAAATTCTGAGCACAATGGTGAGAATCAGAATTTTGAAATTCCTTCCCGATTTTCAAAATCAAATCGTCAAATATTAGAAAAATAATTGAAAAAAATTAAAATAAAGTTGTTATATTTTTCACTATTTTTCTTTCAAAATAAAATTTTAATAATGAAATATATTTAGTATAAAAATTTCAAAATATTTTGCGGTTAAAAAGTTTCTAGTTGGTTTTCGCAGTCAATAAGGATTATTTTTGTCATTTCACAAAAATTATTTCAATAAATTCCCAAAAAAAATTCTAAAATTATTATTAATTATTCTAAATATAATAGTGACTTAAAAATAATTTTAAACATTTCTATTGTTTATTAATTCTGTTATTTGGCTTTTTAGGAATGAAACGATCATTTTACCAATTTATGGGCTTTGTTCCTCAAAAATTATTAAAAATCTAAATAAAGTACTACTTTCTAATATGAATATAACCATAGGGATCAAATTTTTGATATTCCCATCCGGTTCTCTAGAAATAAATACAAAATAATTAAGAAACAATTTAATAGGGAAAAGTAGGGGTGTTACAAAGTCTAAATAGGCTTTGTTAAAAAGAATACTTGAATGTTGCTTGGTGAAACAATTAAAAAAGAATACTTGGGTGATTGTTTGGATAGGCAAGTAAAAGACTACTTAGGTTAAGCCTAAAAAAGGCTTATGTGAAAGAATACTTGTAACTTTGAATAAGTTAGTGAAACTTGGTGGTGTGCTAAGAATTGGACGTAGTCTCGGGGTGAGACGAATCAGTATAAAATTACTTATGTGCTTTGTTCTTTCTTTTAACATTTTATCTATGCTCAACTAACCTTTTATTTTAAACCTTTGTTTTGATCTAAGAGTTTTTGATAAAAGTGTTTTAACAAAGCTTACTCTTAATACTATTTTACATTGTCTATTTTCAAAGGACGATATAAAGTCTTTCAAAAAGATTTGTGAAAAAGTTTGAAACATAATTCAATCCCCTTTTTGTGTTTTCCTGTGCTTTACAGTTTGGTATCATAGCTCAACCTCTAAAGGTTGAGCACCTAACAGTGTTAGAGGATCAAGATCTGTGATGGCAAATCTAAGAGGACAATTCATTCTAGAGGGAGCCTCTCTATTTAGACCTCCAGCCTTCAATGGAGAAGACTATGCTTACTAGAGAGATAGGATGGAGATGTATATCAAGTCCACACATTACAATGTTTGAAGGATCATAACACATGGAGATCTTTTTGTCACAAAGCCTGAACATGAATACAACCAAGATAACGTCAACATGCTCCAACTCAATGCGAAGCAAGGTATATCATTACTTGTGCTTCATCTAACTCTGAATATAACAAGTTCTATATTTACAAAACAACAAAAGATTTGGATGCCATACACATCACACATGAAGGAACTAAAGATGTTTAGTTAAGATGCATTGCCAGTCTACAAAGGCACTATGAGATGTTCACCATGAAAGAGGATGAAACTATTGATGAAATGTTTGGGAGATTCCAAACTATTATCAATGGTCTTCAAGCTCTTGGTGTTGAGTTTACCAAAGCTTAAAACAATCTCATGATCTTGGACAACCTTTGAAAGGTTTGGGAGCCCTAAAAGTTCATGAGGTTCATTTGTTCAAAAAAGATGAGATAAAGAACAATGATCCCACAACTCTTAAGACTGGAGAGTCTAGTCAAAAGAAGCCTAAAAAGCCTGAGACAAAGGGTAAAGCTCTTAAGGTACAATCTGATGATTCTGAAAGTTCATACGAAAGTACCAATGACCCGTCATATAATGAGATTCCTCTCATGACAAAGAAGTTCAAAAAGATGCTGAAAAAGAAAGATAAATTCAAGCCTTCCTTCAAAAAGAAAGATAGGTTCAAGAAGAAACCAAAAGAGGAAAGTAGTGAGATCATATACTTTGAATGTAAGAAACTTGGACACATGAAAGCTGACTGCCCTAAGCTAAAGAAAAGGTGGCACCACAAAAGGAAGACAAAGAGTCTTCTAGCCACATGGGAAGACCTTGACAACAGCAGCAATTTAGATGATGAAAAGGCCAACATTTGTCTAATGGCTTACACAAATGAATTGTAGTCTACGGTAAACTCTAAATTTGAGTCTGATTCAAGTTTGTCTAAATCTTGTGAATCTAAGTTAGATGAAGAAGAAATGTCTTGTGACACTCTTCTTGCTAATTTACACACGATCTTTCTTGAGTACAAAATATATAAAGGAACTCTTTTTGAAAATGAAAAACTTAAGAAAGAAAATGAGAGGTTAATCAAAGACATTTAAACTATTAGATTAGTTTGAAGTTGAAAAATTGAAAGATGAAATTACATGTCCTAAAAGGGATCTAGCTAGTTTTGTTGATGGATCTTTTAAATTAGATATGCTTTTGAAAAATAGAATACATCTGTTTGAAAATTTTGAATTAGGATATAAGAAAAGAAAGGATAAAAAACCTTCCTCCTTTAAGTCTTATTCAACTTCTTGTAACTTTTATGGTAAGTTTAGACATCTTGAAACCAGATGTAATCTCAAAAGGAAACAGAGGTCTAATAAGATCATTAAAACTAACATGAAAAGACCCAAGAGGATCTGGGTACCAAAGCCTCAAATTGTTCCAATTTTAGATGTCCTTGGTGGGCAAAATGAAGGATTCTAGTTAGTACCTGGACAATAGTTTTCATGACACATGACGAGAGAAAAGTCTATGTTCCTAGACCTTAAGCCATATGATTGAATAGTTTCCTTTATAGGAAATTGGAAGGAAAGATCAATGGTATAGGTAAAGTTGGTAAACCTTTTCTACCTACTATTGAGAATGTTTTGTGTGTTGAAGGTTTGAAATATAACCTATTTAGCATAAGTCAATTTTGTGACAGTGGATTTATAGTCTCCTTCAACAAGGATTCATATACAGTTAGATGAAGTGATAACATTATTCTTTTTACTGCAAAAAGACAACAATATGTATAAGATTGAACTTGAGGATCTAAACAAATAGAATGTACTTGTTTAGTTTCCAAAGAAGATGAAAGATGAATTTGGCACAAAGAGCTTGGGCATATCAATTTGAAACATATTTCAAAATTATATAAAAAGCATTTGGTAAGAGGATTTCCTGAGATCTCTTGGAAAACTTGTCTTCTATGTAAAGCTGTCAAAAAGGGAAATAAATCAAAACGTCTTTTAAACCCAAAAAGGTTGTTTCCACTTTTAGACCTCTAGAATTGTTACATATGGATTTGTTTGGTCCTTTAAGGACTTTAAGTCTTGGTGGTAAGAAGTATGGATTTGTTATTATAGACGATTATTCTAGATATGCATCAGTATACTTCCTAGGCCAAACATAAGTCTTTCAATATCTTTGAAATATTTTGTAAGAGAGTTTAAAATGAAGAAGGCTTTTATATAACTATTGTTAGAAGTGACCATAAAACTGAATTTGACAATGCTGAGTTCAAATCATTCCAAGAAAAGAATAGTATTTTCCACAACTTCTCTTCACCAAGAACACCTGAACAAAATGGGGTAATTGAAAGGAAAAATAAAACTCTTCAAGAGATGGCTAGAACCATGCTCTATGAGAATTCAATTCTTAAGCATTTTTAGGCAGAAGTTATAAATACAACATGTCATGTTCAAAACAGAATATTGATCAGACCATTACTAAATAAGATACCTTATGAATTGTGGAGAGGTAGAATACTTAACATTTCATACTTCCATCCATTTGGATGTGAGTGTTTTATTCTCAACACTAGAGATCAACTTGGAAAGTTTGATTTTAAGGTTGACAAGAGAATCTTTCTTGGATATTCAGATACTTCAAAATCCTATAGAGTTTTTAACTCTAAAACTTCTATTGCAAAAGAATCTATTTATGTAAGATTTAATGATGCACTAACCACTAATAGGAGACTATTAAATCTTGAAGATGATTTTGCAAGTCTATAGATAGGATCGTCTGAACACGCCAAAACAGACAAAATAAAGCCAACAAATGAAAAATATTAATAGACTGAGAAGCAGCAAAAGCAACCCTACAAGGATTGGAAGTTTGTGACTTATCATCCACAAGATCAGATCTTTGGTGAAAGAATTGAAGATGTGAAGATTAGATCATCCTTCAGAAATCAAGCATCTTCTGCCCTAGTTTTAGAAATCGAGTCTAAGACTGTTGAAGAAGCTATTAAGGTCGATGACTTAATCATTGCCATGGAAAAAGAACTTCATCAGTTCACAAGGAATGATGTTTGGACACTTGTTCCCAAGCCGGAACATAAAAACATCATTGGAACAAGATGGATATTTCGCAATAAACTAGATGAAGGTGGTAAAGTGGTAAGAAACAAGACAAGGTTAGTGTAAAACATTAAAAGTGGGGTTGAATTATGTTTTAAAGCTTTTTCACAAATCTTTTCACAAGGTATGACTTCATCTGTTCTTAAGATGATATATCAAACAAGTTTAAAATAGACTTTGGGTAAAACTCTTTTATCAAAATATTTAAGCTGAATTGACAAATACTTTTCAAACAAAAAATGATTATATAAACAAGTTAGAAAGGAGAGAGATAAAAACATCGGGTTTTTATACGGATTTGTCTCACCCCAGAGACTACGTCTAGTTCTTGGCACACTACCAAGTTCCACTTTAACTTATACAAAGTTACAAGTATTATTTAATAGAAGCCTCTTCAGGCTTAAACTCAAGTAGTATTTCGCTTGCCTCTCTAAGAAAACAACCCAAGTATTCTTTGAATTAAAGCATTTTCAGGCTTCCACCAATTTCACTTAGAAATGGTTAAGGGTAAGGTTCACTAATTAAGCTTCGTCTTATTAAATGGATATACAAGATGAAGTTCTAGTCTAATACTTAGTGCCTTTTCGCACTTTGTACAAGAAGATTCAAGAAGTTTAAGAGTAGGAAGGCTTAAGAAAAACTAAGAGCGTTATCAATAGCTTCACTAATTCTTTTTTCTTCCTTCCACAAGTCTTCATAGCTATTTATAGAGCTTCTTAAAAAGTATCAATTGAGGTGTCTTTAGGAGCTTTGTCTGTTTGTTAAGCTTCGTGAAGAAAGTGTTTGTTGGGGCATTAAATGCAGCATTAAACGCCTTTTACCAACTAGTCACTTTGATAAGATAAAACAGTCTGCTTATCTTTCTTTTCTCGTACCATATCTTGTGCCAGTGAGCATATTCTACCTTTTTGTACTGACATTTACACTGTTGTGTTTCCTTTTTGGCAAGTAGCTCAACTTTTCAAAGTGGTAGGTACGTTGACATGCTTTAGTTACTTTTTCAATAAAGGTGGTGCGAGAACTCCTATGAATGGGTCAGATTTGCACATAATATATTCAAACAAAACATAAATGGGAGCAATACTTCGTTTGAACATAAGATGCAGGGTTCTTTCTCTATTATATCACTAAAGCATTATTTTGTTTTCTTTAAAGACTTGAGTTGCTATGTTTAAAAGCATATAGTCTGTTTGACATAATCAAAACCAAGTGAGAGCTATTATTCTTCCTTTGTTGTAATAGTTAGTCGCTCAAGGATATAACTAATAAGAAGGTATTAGCGCCAATGAAACCTTTGCACCTGTAGCTAGATTAAAAGCTATTAGGATCATGTTTGCCTTTGCTATACATAAAAACATAAAGCTTTTTCAAATGGATTTAAGAGTGCTTTTCTAAATGGTTTTATTAAAGAGGAAGTCTATGTCAAACAACCTCATGGTTTTGAAGATTCCACTCAAACCATGTTTTCAAATTGAAAAAGGCTTTGTATGGTTTTAAACACACTATGTGCCTGGTATGACAGATTGAGTAGTTTTTTGATAGGAAAGGTAGACATAACCTTGGTTAGAAAAGAATTCAACAAAGATTTCATTATAATACAAATTTATACAGATGACATTATTTTTGGTGCTACTAATAAGACTTTGTGCAAGGACCTTTATGAACTTATGCAAAGTGAGTTTGAAATGAGCATGATAAGAGAACTCAAGTTCTTCCTAGGTTTATAAGTCAAGTAAGAAGATAAAGGAATCTACATCCATTAATAGAAATATACAAAGGAATTTGTGAAGAAGTTTAAGATGGAATAATTTAACCCTATAAGTACCTCAATGCATCAGTCTATAGCATTGACAAAGGACAAATCAAGTAAACTTGTTGATCAAATTGTCTATAGAGGTATGATTGGTTCACTGCTTCATCTTATAGCAAGCAGACCTGATATTATGCACAACGTTTGTTTATATGTTAGATTTTAGTCTAATTGTAGAGAATTACACTTGAAAGTTATGAAAAAGGATATTTCATTATCTAATAGGAACCACTAACCTAAGTTTGTTTTATAAGAAAAATCAAGATTTCAAGTTAGTAGGATACTATGATGCAGACTATGTTGATGATAGGATTGAAAGAAAAAGTATAAGTAATAGATGTCACTTCATCAGACTATGTCTTATATATTGGGATAGCAAGAAACTGAACTTTATAGCTTTCTCAACTGCTGAAGTTGAATATATATTTGCTGCCACTTGTTGTTTGCAATTATTATAGGTAAAATATCAATTAGGAGATTATTCTAGTTTTGAGCATAACATTCCAGTGTTTTGTAATAATACTTATGCAATCAATCTTTCTAAAAATCCCATTCAACATTCTAAAGCTAAGCATATAAAGATAAGGCATTGCTTTATTCATGATTATGTTCAAAAAGGCATTTTTGACATAAAGTTCATTGATACAGACCACTAATGGGCTAATATATTTACAAAAGCATTGCCTGAAGAATGTTTTAACTTTATTGGAGAAAACTTACATATGAAAGTTTTAACAGAATGAAGTTCTCCACACATCGTCTTTTGCATATTGTCTTGTGTACTATGCCTATTGTCTTACACATTTCGTCTTTATCATTAATTTGATTTCACTCACTAGTGTGTTTCATGTGCAAAAGAGAAACAATTTTTATCTTATCTTTTATTTATCTTTATTATCTCTTAACTGCTTTTTAAACCTCTTTTTATGTGCAAACGTGTGTTGCCTTTCGCGATCAGTTAAATCGCATTTAATGCATAACCCTTCAATTGAAATTCGTACCTTTTTTCTTTCTCCTATACATTTCAAATTTAAAATTAACCACCTATATAAAAACCCTTTTACCTACTCCTTTCACTCTTTACTCTTCCTAAAAATCCTAAAACTTCTACCTCAATTCTCTCTCCCCAACACTTACCGTCTCTGAAACCTAAAAAACCTCCTAAAACACTCGTGGTTGCCAAGAAAGTTCTCGCTCCAATGGAAAGGTTTCTTGCTTTAGACTTCGTGCCTGGCAAGTGAATGAATATGAAATAATTGGATGATGAAGAATCCCTATGACTAATTCTATTTCAAATGTTGGATGGAATGTTTACATCCAACACAAGACCTATTGATACCATGCTCCATATGCTTACTTTTTGGTTTTTGTGTTTGAAGTAAATGATATAATTGTTGGGATGGTAGATAACAAAATGGTGGTTATCTTAATAGACACAATCACTACAACATTTGGTTGTAAGGAAAAGGCAAACTATTTTCAGATGATTGGCAGGATGTTATCACATCTGAAACAATTGACTTGGCCTTGTATGGAAAGGCTAGGCCAATATTTAAGAGGTTTTTGTATGCCTCGAACATGAAGCGAGACTGTAGATTGCTACACAACTTCTTGTTTCACATAATCATGCCTAGGAAGGGTTCTAAGGATGACATCTTTGCACAAGACCATTTGTGCCTCTATAACATGATTATAGGTGAGAAAGTTAACTTGCCTGACTTGATTTTGAATCATTGGCTATCATGTTTCAGCTTTAGGGATAGCACGAAGCAAAGGGCACTTATCCTTTATGCTATGCTCTTTACTAAAATTATCAGAAAAGTTAGAGTAGATGAAGTTGGTTCGGAATCGTCTAAAGCAAGTTTTGGAATTGATGTGACTATTGTGAAAAAGATGAGGATAGCACATCTATTTCTAGCTTTGTTGTAAAGCATCCTTTGCTTGTTGTTGTGAAGAAGAACCATTTGATGATGAATGCAGAGATGTATTCAAAGTGGGATCATTTGTTGATCCATCTGTTAACCCTAAGTCTTTTATTGCCAATAACAGACTCAACCAAAACCATCCACCAAACCCCTAACTAGACACACCAAAAAGAAACCACCTACCCAAAAGTCTTCCATCCTATAAAGTGAACGAGAACCACAAACCCAAGCATTTAGCCAACCATCACCATCACCTCCACCTCAATCACCAACCTTAAAAGAAAAGAACCCTGGACCTTTACCATTAAAACCCTAAATAGTTCCACCTACACCACGACAAACTTTTAAACTTTGCATTAAGCCTGTCATTGAGAAGTCTACTTAGTCTGAACCTATCCCCACTAATGATGATGATGAGGACAAGTACTATTTACAAAAACCTACTACACAGTCTGATGCTGAAAAGATTATTGAATAGACTAAACTTGTTTAGACTGAAGTTGCCCAAGAACCATCCAAACAAAAGGCACCAAGAAAAAAAAAACTCGTGCACAATCCAAAAATAAGAAAGAATGAGCAAAGCAGTACAATAGAACAAAAGATCTTTGAAAAATAAAAGAAAAGAAAAATAAGGAAAAGGAAGCAAAACTTGCTGATGTAGAATTCACAAAACTCAAAGAAGCCATTTTATAATCTGTTATAGAAATGTTTAAAGTAGACATGGTTAGAAAAGGCCATGAAGGACATTGGCATAGAGGTTGAAGCTCAAGAGGCAAAAGCAAAAGGACATTTGCCTAGGTCTCTTTCCATAAAGTGCCTAAGCAAGTTTCTATTAACCATGCCTTCAATTATTGTATGCAATAGTTGGAACTGCATATTCATCTACTATTGTTTAGACGTAAGGAAGACTTACCCAATAAATAGAAGAACAAGTTGTCACTCAGTCTGATGATGTAGTGGAAATTTAGACTAAATAGTTCAAACCGAAGCATAACCTGTTGAAGAGGTTGTTGCTGAACAAACCAATGAGCCTCAGATGCATCCTGCTCAAGATCAAGTTGTTAAAGAGATTGACCCCTTAATGTTCAGATCATGCACTCCTCTATTTGAACAAATAAAAATTTGCAATTTTTTTTCATATCTTGAAGAAGAAGGATCAAAAGAAATTGAAGGAGTAGATGCTACCAAATTAGTTGACTTAAATGATCAAGAAGCTCTATTCTTAGTTTTAGACTTTGAAGCTCAAGATATAAATGATGATGGCTTCATTGTGAGGATGCTCAAAGAAGGATGAAGGTATTTAAATTTGAACAAATATGTTAATAGATTTGAAGGTGAACTTGAATCTACTCTTGCTCTATCCTATGAGCCTTTTATCTGGCCATATAATTAGAAACCTAGCTACATCACCTTGACAAATAGACTGATTATACTGTATCATTCTTCTAATCGCTAGAAGTTTCCTATTGGTTTTGAGGTATGGAAAGGCAAAATAGTCTATTATCACTAAAGGTGTCAAACGGGGCCAAGCGACATGGCTTGCCCGAGCCAACACTTTCTAGCAAACTGAGCAGTTTAGCCCAGTGTATGTGCATGCCTCTTTTTTTGTGGCCCAACCCAGCCCTTTGCGCGCCACTGGGCCAATTTAGCCTTAGTTTTTTTGCGGACCGATTAACGTTTTTATTAATTGTAATTATTACTTTTTTTTTGGGTCAAAAATCATATAAAATTAAATTATTATATGAACCATAAATTCTATATGCTTCTTAATAGATATTTTGCTGAAGTGTTTAATCATATTTGCTGAGTTTTTAAAAGCAACATGCTATATCTTGTAAATAGTATATGTTTAAGGACACCCAGCTACACTATTTTATTGAAAACAGAAGGCCTACTTTAAAGAGATTGATGCATTTATTATTTAATGCATGAAAATCAAAGGAAAAGTTGTTTTACACTGACCAATTACACCTTAATTAACCTTGGAAAATCTATCTTGTTTCATTTGTGATAAATTTATATTAGGAAATACTTCTAAACAAAACCCAAAATGAAAATAACAGCTTAATCAAGCAATTCATCTATGTTAAAGGTGTTAAATGCATACTTCTATTTTAGGATACCAGAGATACAGAAGGAACGTTGTATAGTGGTAGCCTTTCCAAAGAAAGAGAACATACCCTCCCTAAACAATAATATGAAAAATAGTTTAAGGTAGCCTTTTCAAAGAAAGAGAACAACCCATCAAGTAGATTTGTCTGCTCAGTGAAGTATCCCTCTTGTTGAGACACTAAATATTCCATCAACTTAAAAATTATTTTCCCTTCCAAAATATTAGGTTTGAGAGAAAAATGAAAATCAAGCACATGCGTTATGAGACTTGCAGGAATAGTTATGAGTGTAGGAACAGACGGGCAAGGCCATTGCAGACTTGCAGTGTGGTGCTGCCGGAGTGCCTCTACGGATGGTGGTTAGCATTGTGGTGTCTATGTTTGGGAAAAAGGGAAGTGAGAATATGCGTAGTGAGTCTTTCTCCTCTGTTTAGTTTCTTTCTTGAGTCACAACACAATACTACAAAATTAGTCAACTATAATACAAATATAAAATTATAAATTTTCTATTCACATCGGGCCAGCCCGAAGTCCATTGGGCTAACTCGGCCCAAGTCCAATTGGCCCACCGGCCAAATGGGTAGGGCCAAAATGGCCTAGTTCCTTTTGGGTTATGCTTTTTAAAGCCCAACCCTTTTTATGGGTCGGGCAGGCCAGCCCATCGAGTCGGGCCCATTTTGTCGCCTCTAAATATCACTCTTATCCCTTCCTTCTCAAATGTAGTTAGACGGAGTACATGGTTCTTTGCAAAAAATACAGATTTAAGCATAAATGGATCATGCCTCATTGCTAGGGAAAACTTAATGTTTTGATCTCAAACTTTGCCCAGAGGCAAGTCCAGAGTTTGCAAAATGGTGACTGGGAGATAATGATTGGGAGTTGGACAGGGTTTATATGGAAAAGAAATGCAGAAGATCATCCCTCACAAGGCCTTGATAAAGAAGAAATGCACTGATTATGATTATCCTATTCCCAACATGATTGGTGGACAAATTCATTGCTTGCTCAAACTATGAACTACTTTTCGCATTGATATTCAAAAGAAATTTGTATGCTCTTGTAGAATGGTTGGCAAAGGAAAAGGAAAGAAGGTGTATAAACCCCCAAGTAGATTCATTTGCATCAAATGAAGGACCTTTTCCAAATCATCTCTTCACAAGATTTGCTCCAAATGGCAACTTACTCCAAGTGATCGTCTTAAGCTCTAACAACATAAACAAGCCTTAGAACATTGTTCCAATTTGACACCTGAAGAGAAATACATTCTTGGCTACCATGAAACCACTCCACCACTAGGCCATTGGACACAGATTTAACCTCCTCCATCAAATCTTTAGCCTAATGACCATAACCAACTTTTTCCTCTCAAAAAGACTTACCTTTATTGGTTTGACAATGACATTACATTTACAGTGTCATTACCCTTTGTTATATTTTGTTTTGTGGCCCTCCTATTTTTTATTATATCATATCATACACCATTAAGGAGCCAGCAGATGAAAAGGAAGTTTACACAGACCAAGTAGACATGGATATCAAAAGGGAAGTACTTGAACTCAAGCAGACTGTCCAATGCCAACAAGCTCAATTTTGAAGAGAAAGTCTAAAGAGAAAACGCACCAAAGATACCTTCCATGCCTTTGTCAAAAAGGCTAAACCCTTTGTTGCCTTTAGTTCCACCCTATCATCTGATTCAGACTTTTCTGAACCAGGCCTTTAATAGGTGTTTTGTTGATGACAAAAGAGGGAGAAAAAGAAGGAAAAGGAAGATAAGAAAGCTTTTTTGCAACAGCTATTCAAGGGGAGTGTTTTTTTAAGTTTTAAATCTTTTGTATTGATCTGCTTTGATGCCTAGAATCTAAATGAAAAATAGTTTTTGCTCTAATTTTAAAACACATCATCTTGATGTGAAAATCTTTTTAAGTGTTTGCTTTGATTAGACGGACTAATCTTTATGATATTTTATACTTTGATTATCATGCCTATTTTGATAAGACTATGATCTATTTGAACTAATAATGAATGGCTAATTTATGCTTTGATCATATGCATGAAGTATTCTAAGTTCTTTATATATGTTGATAAACAGACTATATGCGATCTTTGATATGTTTATACAATCGTCTTTTGCTTTGACCTTGTTTTAGCTTTCACTTATATTTGTGAAATATCAGATCATGCGTAAATAATGCTTTCATAAAATACAACATGATTAAATTATTGATATCAAAAGATTTTCAAACTTATATTTGTTTGTCATCATAAAAAATGGGGAGATTGTTAGGACAAAGAACCCTCAATTGTGTTTGATTATATCAAACAAACTAATAACTTTTTCAAAGTTAATAAAATAAGTGCATTAGACAAAATAGACAAAGACCATATCTTATCAAAAAGACAAATGAATAGGTGCTTATGTCTCACTATTTTCATTGTATATTAGTCTATATACTTTTCAGGAACTTATGTGCCAACATCTTTGAAAAATGTTTAAAAGCATGTCAACGTACCTATTTTGTGAAACGACACGCTGCCTACCAAAAAAGAGAACAACAATGTACTTGTTTGAGCAAAAAGCAAACATGCTTACTGCTATAAGATATGGTACAAGAAAAAGAAGATAAGCAGATGCTTTATCATATCAAAGTAACGAGTTGGTGAAGGGCATTTAATGCCTCAATGGACACTTTCTACACAAAGGAGAATAGGTGAAGGATTCTCGGTCTTAAAGCTTCAACAATTATCTTTCAAGACCCCTATAAATACCAGAGATCAATTGTACAAGATAGAGAAGGAAATGCTTGCTAAACGAACACATTCATGCTTTGCATTTCCTAAGCCTTAGCCTTTAAAGAAAAATCTTGTACATCTTGTAAATCTCTAAGAGAAAAAGACACTTGAATTAATCTTTGTACATTTGTTTGATAAGACATTATAAGTTAGTTAGCCTTACCCTTTTGCCAAATTTCTTAGTGATTTTGGTTGAAGCTTGAAAAGGCTTTGTTAAAAGAATATTTGGGTGTTCACCTGGAGAGGCAAATAAAAATAATACTTAGGTGTTTACTTGGAAATGTAAGTAAAAAAGTACTTGGGTTAAGCCTAAAGAGTCTTGTGTGAAAGAATATTTGTAACTTTAGATAAGTTAGTGGAACTTGGTGGTGTGCCAAGAATTAAACGTAGTCTTAGGGTGAGACAAACCAATATAAAATTACTTGTGTGCTTTGTTGTTTTGGGGGTGAATCGAGAGTATCCCCCAGTCGAAAGCTAAGAACTATTCACTTGAGGTATTAAGATCTATTTAAGGGGTTGACCTCTCTAATTAGATGTTTTTCCATACACATAGACCTGGGATCGAACCCCTAACCACATGCTTAAGGATTAAGGTTATTTGTCAACCATGTCACACCATGTTGGTTATGCTTTGTTCTTTCCTTTAACCTTTTCTTTGTGTTGAACTAACCTTGTGTTTTAAACCTTTGTTTTGATCTAAGAGTTTTTGATAAAAGTGTTTTAACAAAGCTTGCTTTTAATACTATCTTACATCATCTGTTTTCAAAAGACAATATAAAGTCTTTCCAAAGAATTTGTGAAAAAGTTTAAACACATTACAAAACAAAATTTTCACATAAAGGAAGATTCAAAAAAAGCAAATTTTAAACATAATTTCCTTTTCATTAACCTACCCCAATTGAATGAAGTGGGTTCATTTCTACCAAACACTTAACCATTAACAATTGTATGAGAAGAAAATTCTGCCAATAACCCCAAAACGTGTAGGAAATTTTTTTGCTACATGCCAATGCATTCAAAAAATAGTTGTGCATTGTGTAACACCCTAAAAGAGTATTGCCTTTTACCTACTTATATTACTAAAACTTGAAAGTTTAGAATATAAAAATATAAAAAAAACCTACATGGAAACTAAAACTGAAACATCAATTACATAAACGGGTCACTAATATATCTAATACAATTCTCTTGGTACTTAAGTGTCGTACAAACATCACGAGGGAACAAAAATATAATTGTAACACCCCTACCTTCATCTATAACTATTTTTCTAATTACTTGTGATTTTATTTCTGAAAAATCGAGAAGAAATCTCAAAATTCTGATTTTCGTGATTGCGATCAAAATTTTGAGAACTAATTAATTGTGATTTTTAATAATTTTTCCAAGTCAGAGCTTAAAGAAATGATAAAAAAATGACGATTACGTTCTAATTTCTCAGTGGAAAATGGCTCATATGTAGAAAAGGTTCAAGTGACAATCAAATGTCATTCTAGGCCTAGAAACATGTTATATGTATTAAAATAAAATTTTGACAATTTTTTGAGAATTTTTTGGAATTCTTGTAAAAATGACCAAAATATCCCTAATTGACTACTAAAATCAAACCAATATTGGTTTGACATATAAAAATAGTTAAAATTTCATTCTAATCTTTTTTTTAGGTGAGAAATTTAATTTTATAATTACCACAAAAATTTTGGCAATTATTGAGCTAAAATGAATTTATTATGAATTTTAAACCTAAAAATACAAAATAATTAATTTAAAACTCGAGAAAATATAAAAAATTAATTTTAAATTTTAGAAATTATTTTTAATCTTAAAATGATGTGGCTACCAAGTTTTAACTAAAAATTCATTGATTTCATATAAAAAAGTAAGTATTAAAGTTTTACCGATAATGGTTGATTACTTGATAAAATTAAAATAGAGCACAGAGACCTGAGAAACCTCTGCAAGGTCAAAAGCTTTGCAAGCCCAAGACCTCTGCAAGTGTTGAGTTGGCACTCCACCATTTACGCATGCCTAAAAGGCATGACATCATTCAAGATGATGTCACTTAGGTGACATCACCATGGACACATCACCACCAAAATTCATCTATAAATACCCCTCCTTTGTGACAAATTCTCCACACTCCTCTCCTTCCCAAATTTGACTGAAATTGTCCCTCTCCCTCACCTCACCATTTTAGTTTTTTACTCCACCACCAAAGCTCCATCAACAAACCTCCATTAAAGAAAGCTCGGAAGCCACCATCTTAGTCTCCATTCCTCCTCACTTTCTTCATCAAGCTTAAGAGGTAATGTATCACCCACTATAATAAGACAAGTGTTTATTTAAGTTAATTATTTCTTAATTCGTTTATTAGAAGTGACAGCTTGATTTAAAACTTTTTGGTACTTATTTTTTGCAAACATTTAATAAATTGAAGAGACATTATATAAAGAATCATGATCATGAAATAAACGTCATCATATATATATATATATATATATATATATATATATATATATATATGCTTCAAGTCTTACATAGAAAGTCAAATGTCAAAGTACACACATAAGAAATACATTAGCAAATACATCAAAAGTAATCCTAGATACCTACCATAATTGTACAACAAAAGACCTATGTTAGAGAGTATAAGTTTATATTAGGCCACCCCATCCTATAGGATCTACAAAAAGTCGCAAGTAGAGTTGCCATCACTGCAAATGCTCGAAGTCCATCACGTTAGTATCCTCTGAGTCCATCATATCCTCATCCTCATCATTTGAAGGAACATGGCCATTGGGCAACTGCCCGATGCCATCAAAGCTACTGGCACTGCTAAACTTTGAGGAAGAATGAATCCATCCATAATCCTCACCCGGGTGATACGTGGGTCCAGACGAAAACTCGGTCGTGTTAGGATATGGTGGCATTACTGGTGGTAGCACATAGTACTAAAGATAAGGTGCAGGAATCACCATGATGTTGATGTTTGGAACGTCGTCCATCTAGGGAAATGGAGCATCACCTATGTCCATGTCCACTAGCGAGGGTGGAGGTGGTTGTGATCCTCTAACAAATCTGTCGGGGGTGGTAGTAGAGAGAGTCATCGTTATAGTTAATTTCTTTGTGGGGAGAAATACATAGGGGATAGGGGACATAAACATGAAAGTCACATGTCCTTAGAAGGTAAAGTATTGGGTAGCTAGGTCATAGACCTAGTGACCCTGTGGGCTGTATGAGATGTAGACGTTCGCCATCCCATGAAACATGTCCATCTACTCATACCACGATTATATATGAAAAGAAATAAAAAAGAAAGGAGTATGTTTTTTATAAATTAGATGTAAAGACCATTAAAATTTGTCCAAAAATTTTTTATTTCTAAAAACTTTTCCTAGTTGGGCCAAAAGCCCATTTAATTTAAATGACCCAAAACTTGTTTCTTACATTAGTTCAAAAAAATTAGAAGAATTTGCTCTTTTAAGAAAAATTTTCTTCCAACTTTCCTACTAATTCTAAGGTCCATTTTTACCAAGTTGAGCTAAATTAAGTAATTGTCAAAATGCTTAAATTTTACAAAAGAAACTTATTTTCCCCTAATATATTAAAACAAAGTGAGACTATTCATTATAAAACAAAACCAAATTTTCATGTTCTCACTTAAATTTTGGATACTTCATCAAAATTAAAATTTCAATTATTGTAGAAGTTTTATCCAAGACTCTTGCTAATGCTCTATGGACCGAAATTGTCCTACTAGCTTAAACCTTATTCTACTACTTTTATTTCAAGTTAAATTTGTATAATCAATTTGATTAAAAATATATTTTCTTTACTTTATTCATAATGAGCTGAATTGCCCTCTAGAGGAAAAAGCCCAAGTTTTTTTTTTTTCTAAATTCATTTGAATACAAAAATTTGAAATATTTACTAAGTGTAACACCCCCACTTTTACTTACTAATATGTTTTTTTAATTATTCTATGATTAATTGTGGAGAACCAGATGAGAATCTCAGGGATATAATTCTTACAATTATATTCATATTAACAAGTTTTATCTAGTTTAGATTTTTTATATTTTATTGGGTTAGGGCCCGGAAATAATAAAACGACTAGTTCGTCCCGAAAAACTTGCTTAATAGGATAAAATAGTAAAAATTAGCTAGAGGGGTTTCAAAATTATTTTTAAATCATATTTTTATTTAAAATAATTAATAATAATTTTATAATTTTTTTAGGAATTTATTGAGACAATTTTTGTGAAATGATCGATATACCCTTAGATGACTGCGAAAGCCAACAAGAGACTTTTTAACCTCAAAATATTTCAAAAAATTTATATTGAGTATATTTTAATTATGCCAATATTATTTTAAGCAAAAAATAGTGAAAAGTTTGAAAAGTATATTTATTTGACAAAAATTGGATTTACTGGCTTAATAAATGACTTTTTTAGTGAAAAAAACTATTATAAATAATATATACATGATAAAAATATGAAATTTTTTTTGTAAGGCTCATAAAAATATGCTTAAAAACGTGGCGTGGCCAGATTTTCCAAAAACCTACCCAAAATTCCTATCTAATTTATTTGCAATAAATTAATATTTACTTATTTTTAATATCTAATAATTATATGAAATTTTTTTTTTTGAAATTTCAGACCCTTGACTGGTCTTGGACATCCATTTTAGCCCCATGTGAAGAAGCACATCTAAGTACACTATTATATTGTTTTTAGTTCAAAATTTAAATAAAAGGTACCTACTTTTATCCTATAAATAACCCCATCAACCACTATACTATTTTCACTCTTCGCTTAAGCAAAATCAGACCTCTCCCTCTCCTCTCTACTGCTGGAACTTGCAGCCTTCCCTCTCCCCAAGCTCTTGATTTTTTTCCTCACCATTAAAAGCTCTTCCATTAATTTAGGCTCTTAAACCTCCAAGTCACCTCTCCTCTTCTATTCTTCCACCAACAAACCACATTTTTTGTTATTTTGATTGTTGTCATTTATTTTCTATGTCACTCTCATTCTTATTATTTGCATCTTATTATAACTAATATCCTATTATGAATAACTATCAATGAGCCTACTTTTATGCACGCTAGATATTTTCTTAAAAACCAAATTTAAAGCCTTAGATCACTTGGAATAAAAAAATTTTTTGGAACTCATTTTTCCCTTAGGGGCTCTCGGCCCACTTAATAAAAGTAAGGCTAAGAATTTTTTTTATGTCAACTAGCCAATTAAAATAAGTAAAGAAGGTTAAGGAATAATAATAAATTATAAAATAAATTTTTAGATCACTTAGAGAATGGTTCAATTTCTAGAAAGAAAAAAAAATAAATTGGGCTTTTTCTAAAAAGGGCATTTGGCCCATCAAAGATGAAATAAGAAGAAAATTCTTTTTAAATCATTTATACAAACTTTAGATTTTAATGACATACTAAAAATCTAAGTGGCAAAGTAAACATTTGATTTTGTATGCAAAATGGGCTCACAGCCCTTTTAAAAAGAGTAGAGGAGAAATTGAGTTTCTTTTATTAAAATTAAGCACTTTTTTGATAATTACTTAAATTAGTTCAAAATTGGTAAAAATGAACCTTAGGAAAAGTTGGAAGAAAAGATTTTTTTTGAAAAAGCAAGTTCTATTAAATTTTGTGAACTAATTTAAGGAATAAAGTTTTTCTTTTCCAATTAATTAAATGGACTTTAGACCCAAAACTAGGAAAAGTTTTAGAAATAAAAACCTTCTTAGGCAAATTTTAATTTATTACCATTCAACTATTATTTTGAATAATTTATGGTTAGTATGGAAATAAATAAATAATCTTGTCCAAATAAAGTTAACAAATGTTTTGATAAAATGCATGCATTTATATGATTTTCTTTAGTAAAGATTTAGGAAATTAGAAGTCTTAGTTTTCTAAGATAAACACGTCAAATTTTAGTAAAAGGAAATAACTTGAGAGAAACTCTAAGTATGCTCTGTGGTTGTAGTATAGTCTGACCTTTCACATCAGAAAATAACTTCTCTCAAATTTTATTACTACGTCCTAGTTATAATTGTAGATTGAAGATTTTTCCTTTAAAATAGTCTAATTTGAACAGTTAGAAAAAGAGAAAGATAAATCAAAGTAATTAAAATAAGAACCATAATAAATGTATGAATGTATGAGAATGAATATGTATGTAACTTTGATTGTTGATATTTCCTTCCCTATGATATTCGTATTGAATTATTTCTAAGTTTTAAGTAAATGTGATGGATGAATGAAATATGTGTAATGAGTAACTCTGGAACTCTGCTGGATGATCCAGAGAGTATGTCTTGAAACTTAGAAAACAAAGTCATAAGAAAACCCCGATTGAGTTAGGACCATGTTGAGAAGCACGAGTGCTTGTGTCTGGGAAGTCACAGTTTGGTACATTGTGGAATGAAAGGCAGGGACGATTGTTCGGGTCTTGAGGGTAAAGGTACTGAGTTGTGAACATCCTAATGGTCTGGTTAGCACCTTTAGCATTACCATGATTGGTGGAGTATATATCCTTGATGGACATGTGGCCTTTTCTCGAGGATGATGATTACAACATAGATGTCTGTACCTTGTGAGGGATTATACAAACTCCCAATTGCCTTCCAATAATTCCTGATGGTTAAGGTGAATCATTAGAGATAGGTATGGATCCATCCGTACAGTAAAAGTCTGTAAGTGAGTGGCAATAACATAGGTTAGACCTTAGGATTTCCTCGATTGATTATTCAATTTGTTGTTTGTAGCTTATTAAGAAATGAATGAGGCTTTTATAAAAACCTCACTCCTTTATTTTTGCTTCTTTTCATATACGATCGTGGTATGAGCAGATGGACCTCTTTCACGGGATGGTGAACATCCACATATTGTACTGCCCATTGGGACTTTGGGTTTATGACCCAGTTACTTAGTACTCGACCTTCCAGGGGCGGGTGACCTTCATGTTTATGTCCCTCATCCTAGACATTTTCTTACCTATACAACAACTTACACTACCTATGACCTTATTTACAATCGCTCCCGACGGCTATGTTAGAGGACCACAGGCCCTTCCACCATTGCCTATAGACGTTGAGATGGATGATGCTCCATTTCTACAGATGGATGCTGTTCCAAACATCGGCATCACGGCGATCCCTGAACCATACCTCCAGTACTATGAGCCATTAGTCGAGATCCCACATTACCCTGACACCATCGAGTCTTCATCTAGTCCTTCTTATCATCTGGGTAAGAATTACGGATGGATCTTTTCTTTTTCTGAGATCAGCGGCGCCGACAACTTCGATGGCCTCGAGCAGTTACTCCATGGTCATGTACCTTCTGATGATGAAGACAAGGATATGGTGGACTTAGAGGACTTGTAGTGAGGACGATTCTGCCTGCGATTTTTTTTTGGTATATCGCACAGGATGGGTGGCCTAGTATAGGTTTATACTGCTCTGACATAGGTTTTTGTTGTATAGCTATGGGCAGGTATCTAGGCTTTCTTTTGATGTATTTTCTATGTATGTACTTGACATCTAACTTTGTACAAAGGCTTGATGCATATATATATATATATATGACGATGTTTATTTCATGATTATGGTTCGTTATATAATGTCTCTTTATCTATTTCATAATTGCAAAAGAAAAAGAAATAGTGCGGTAAAGTTTTAAACATAGCTGACGTTTCTAAGAAATAGATTAAGGAATAATTAAATTAATTAAGTACTTGTTTTATTATAGTAGGTGTTACACTAAGTGGTCTAAAAATTCATTTTATAATTTACAATTATTTCTTAACCCACTTCATTCAACTTTTGTTTAGATATCATTTAGGCATAAAAAGAAAAAATTCGTCCTAGCTTTATTTTGATCAAAGGGTTGAGAGCCCATTAGAGAAATAGGCTCCAATTTATTTTATTTTATTTCAAGTGATCCAAGAGGACCAAGACTATAAATTGGGTTTAAAATAAATAACTTATATAAGAGTAAGCTCAATAATAATTAATCATAGCATAATAATAAATTTTAAGGCATAATAAATCATTAACAATAATAGTATGTCAAGTGAGAATAAAAAAATATATAAAGGCAACATAAAGAAATAATGACAATAAAATTAAATGGCAATAAATAAATAATAGAAACATAAAGAAATAAATGACAATAAACTTAAATAGCAATAAATAAATAATGAGCTTAATTAAGTAAAAAATATAAATAATGACAACTTAAGACAACATAAAGATAAATGGTAACAATTAAATAAACAATATAGTAAATGACATAAAATAAATGGGCAGAAACATAAATAGAACAAGAAATTAAAGTAAATGGAAACATTAATGGAAATAAATATCAAGAACAAATAAATGATTAAACAACAAAATAAATGGCATTAAAGTAAAACAAGAAGTAAAAATGAACAATAAATTAAATAAATACTTATATATATATAATAGTAGGTTTAACATAATAATATGGGTTTAAGAGATAACCCAACACACACACCCATTAAGAAGACAATATTAGAAGCTTAAACCTCACTCCCCCTTTACCTCTAAATGTGACTTTGTTGGTGGTGTTAAGAAGAGGAAAGGAGATTTGAAGGTTTAAGAAGTAAACTTATGTGTTGGAGGTGCTTTAATGGTGTGAAATTTTTTTTTCAAGGCTTGAAGGGGAGCAGAATGGGACATCCAACACAACCAGAAGAGAGGGTCAGATTTTTGAAGAAGAGAATTGAGAATAGTATAGTGGTTGGAGGGGTTATTTATTGGTAAAAAATATGTGACTTTAGATTTAAATTTTATATTAAAAATTAATAAAATAATATATTTGAGTGTCCTTTCCCCATGTGGTCTGAGGATCTACATCCAACTAAAGCAAGGGGTCTGGAAAATTCAAAATTTTTATTTTATATAATTATTAGATATTAAAAATAATTAAATAATAATTTATTGCAATAAAATTAGTTTGGATTTTTGGCTAAGTTTTTGGAAAATCTGGCCACATAATATCCTCACATATATTTTATGAGTCTTAAATTTTTTTTTCAGAATTTTTCCATTTATTTATTATTTATAATAATTTTTTTCATTAAAAGGTCATTTATTAAGTTACTAAATCAAATTTTCGTCAAATAAATATAATTTTTAGGTTTTTCACTATTTTCCCCTCAAAATAAAATTTATAAAATTAAAATATACTCAATATAAAATTTCAAAATATTTTGAGGTCAAAAAGTCTCTAGTTGACTCCCGTAGTCAATTAGGGGTATTTTGGTCATTTTGCAAAAACTATCTTAGTAAATTCCTAATTTTTTTAAAAATTATTATTAATTATTCTAAGCACACAGATGAATTAAAAATAAATTTTATACATTTCTAACTATTTTATTTATTTTCTCAATTATCCAGTTCTTTTAGGGGCAAAATGGTCATTTTATCTTTTTTGGGGCTCTGGTCCGAAAAAATTATAAAAAATGTAAATTAAACTAGTATTCATTAATACAAATGTAATCGTGGAGATCATACTCTTGAGATTCCCATCTAGTTCTCTAAAGATAAGTATAGAATAATTAGAAGAACAAATTAGTATGTAAAAGTGGGGGTATTGCAGGTAATTGAGGAAAGTGGGGTAGTTCTCTTATTTTTATCATTTTCACATTGAATCTTATATATGCGTGGTTGTATTGTTTGCTGAAGTTTAGATTTGACATTTGTGGTTATTTTGCTCATAACTCGAGTTATACTTATTATTTTGAGTGCCTTTTTTTTTATATGAAACTAGAAATTTTTTTCCTCATAATGGATTCAAGAATCACTTGAAAAAGTTAAGAAATGAAAAAGGTATTCCTGTTGAAGTTTTGGGTTGCTGTTTGAAAATGTTGATTTGGTAGCGTGTGTTTAAACGTGATTCTAGAATTTTTTGTTTGGTTTTTAGTAAAATTATTTGAACTAATATAAGCTACATTTGATAATCTTTCTATGGATATATAATATGCCTATATTTATGGTCGTTTGCTATTTTTAACAAATTTTGGAAACTATTTGTCATGCATTGATTCTGGCCAAAATCATTTTTTGGAATTACCATATTCCAAAAATCACTCTAAATTGTATAAAGCTTTGTTTTTAATGATCTTGGTCAGTTTGGAAAGCTTATTAAATTTAATTTTGAGAAAATTTTTACTTTGCTACTAAATGTTCTAAGAAAAGTGAGAAGAAGCTAAAAGTAGTTTGCTAGTCATCTAGTGGTTTTGTCTTACCTCACTAGCTTGTTATTTTTGTATCCTTTTTTGTAGATTTTTGTTTAATATGATCCTGGATGTTGTAGAAAATACACAAAATTATATTTCCATCAAGCTATGGATCACATTTTATAAAAATCATTTAATTGTTCAAACTTGAGGATCAAACTGAGCCGCTAAATCTAGGAAAAAAAAAGAAAATTCTGCTTGCTATTTTAGATAAAGTTTTCAACCTCTTTCATTAAAACTTTTTTTGCTTCACATTAGTTTCTAAATTTTATCTACATCATTTCCCTAAAAAGTGATTAATCAATGTTTTAGTAAAATTTTAGCAACCATAAATAAAGTTTAGTAGAAATTCAAATTTAACTTGGGTAAATCATAAGCTTAGAATAATTCCTCTAAGTATGCAATTTGGGTTTTATAGTTAGGATTAATTAAATTTAAGTTTTTAAATTCCTAATTAACTAGTTTAATCTTTTATTAAGTACCTAAGACTTATAGTATAAATTAAAATTAAAATTTGTTTAATAACCAATCCTAAGCAAATTCGATTTTTGTATTATTAAATATCCAATAATAATTAACCTTAAACTTTAAATTAGGTACTTAAAATATTTAGATAAAATTCAATAAGTAAATACCTTGCTAATTTCTTTTAGACTATGATTACCTTAATATTTAATTACATGCTTTCTAATAATTTACATTTAAATTGTTCAAGTATGTTAGATATTTATATATGGATGTATAAACTTTAAATTATTATACTATTATGAGGATATAAACTAAGTCTCTGCATAGTGAAGTAGAAACATTGAGAATGAAAGTACTAATGCTCAGACTTGTTGAGACCAGGAAAACTTCTGCTCAGAGATAAGTCTATTTGTAATGAACTACTACTTAGATGAGCAATAGGCAGCGAGGGACATGCACTTGGCATGAAATCCTGCAGGGGAGGTCACAATTTGGTATGCTAAGAAATGAAAGGCAAGAACTCACTTGTAGAGGTCTTGGGGGTATGCTATCGAGCGGTGAAGGTCCCAATGGTCAAGGTAGCGCTTTTTAGTCGGGATATTCACCCGACCAAGCTTGATAACCCTGACAACTGTTTAGCATTCCAAGATTGGTACAAGAGTATACCTCAGTGTTGGACTGTGGATATCCTATTATTGATTCATCGATGATGATAAGGATTGCACCATGTTGATGATGTTGAAAGAGGTATATGTACACCTAAATGACTTCCTAGTTCTGGTGTGATACACTGCTCATCAATGGAGAGTATGAATTCATACATAATAAAGGGTAGACTATATAACTTAGATAAAAGCCTTAGGTTCCTTTCTTATAATTGTTAGTTATGTTTTATCTTGTGTTTGACGGTAGGATTTCCTACCATCAATGTAAAAGTGATTTTGAGAACAAATCATCTCACTCCTCTATCTTTTCTTTCTATGTAAGTTATTTATGGACAGATATGCGAAGATGGCAGTGATGCCTAATGATCGTACCCCTCATATTGGTCATGATGATTCAGAGACTATTGAGATAAACGAAGAGCTGTAGGACTAGAGAGCCTGCTTCTTTTTGGTTGCATATGGGATGAGATAGGTGGTAAACACTGCTCTAATTAGCATCCTTTTGTTGTATATAATGGGGTAGGTAGTGTCTCTTGTTGTGTATTCTAGACTTTCCCTATATCCCATTTGACTTTCTCTGTATTTGTTTTGTATGTATTTAGCAGTTGACTATGATGTCTTCAGATCCATGTACAATATTGACACATATGATATAGACATTGGTTATTTAATCTCTTACTACCATTTCCACATTATGTTTTACTTAAGGTTTTTCTATTTTAAAAGTATCAAAAGACAATCAAGAGTAAAATAAAATGACAAAAAAGTTTACTTGTATTTTCACTAACTTGAAATTAATAACTAATTAAGTAATAAATGAGTATGGGTTGTGTCTAATTTGAGTGGGTGTCACAATAAACTAGACTCCCATCCATTGGGAGCTACAAAACTAAAAACATCTCCTTTGGCAGCGACTCCAACCTTCAAGCACCAAGCTCGAAGCTACTCCCAAGAAGATTTCATCTGCTCAACCTATAAAAACATAAAATATAAAAGGGATAAGACATATTATCTTAGTGAGTGTTATAAGGACTTTAGCTTGACTTTCTATTCTAGAGATCCTTTTCTTATACTCTCGTGGTTTTACCTCTTACTAAAACTTCCAATCTTTACCTTCTTAGCACTTATTCCAACTTTATACCTAACTTTGGACTTATTTCCTTTTAGTGGGTCTGAGCCCCAGGTCCATTAACTTATATTAGTCCTTCGCACTAGGTAACTGTCTTTCCATTACCTTTTCTGAACATCACTTTCTATAATGACTAGCCTTTCCTTTTTCTTATTTTTACTTGCCCTTTATGGACTTGTACATAAACTCTTTTACCTATAGACTAGGCATACATATCATCATCTACCCCATAGGGTAATATATGTACCTCAAATAGGCATTCACATCATATATATACTAATTCTTTTTTTTATCTTTATGTGGTTCCTATTATCTTTTTATTAAGTTTACTTAACTCTCGTCTTTTCTTTGGCTGAGCTTAAGCCATCTAAAAGCGTCCCTCTCGAAACAACCTTTTAACTAACCACCAGTCCAAGTGGTTGAACTACCTTTTCGTTATCGAAGGAGTTCCTTCTCGTTCATCCACTATGGAAGAATGTTGTTTTTCCCCTACGTAAAAAGGATGACAGTCCCTCCCTATTTGGCTCAGGAGGCCTTCTACCATTTTTCTCTTACGACTCATCTAGAGTTCTATATAACCTTATCTCCTTGGTAACTTTAGAATCCTCATTATAGTTTGCACACCATAGTATACTGAGCGTGCAACTTGGACATGACTGGTATCGAGGAGGTCCTAACGTTACTAAGAAGGTACTTTCTTGAAAGCATAACTTTCCTTTTAAAACATCTTTCTTTGAAAACATATACTTTTCTTGAAAACCTTTCCTTTCATAAAACCTTTCTAAAACTTAGGAGAAATTTCCCATCTTTAGTTAAGAAGGCATCTCATGGTGTCTTAAGTGACTTAAGTGACTATTACATAGGGTTTATCATTTCCTACAAACTATCCTAGGTAGATACAACAATCACATAAATAAAATGACTACAACTACACAAACAACAATACCAAACATAGCGAGGTAGCAAACATACAGAGAGACTAGTACAGAGAACATATATAAACAATCTCTCTAAGGTTCTCTCACTTAGCGAAGAGGTGTCTTCGCTTAGCGAACAAACCCTTTCGCTTAGCGTATCACAAAGACGCTTAGGGACTACTTATAGGGATTCCAAACCTATTTTCTGGATCCTATTTTGCTTAGTGAGCCTACATAAAGCTTTTAGATTTACCTACTATCCAAAATTCGCTTCACGAAGCTATCTCTCGCTTAGTGAATTTATATTAGGCTTCTAAACTTTTTTTTGCCCAAAATTCGTTAAGTTAAAGTATGATTGCTTAGCGAATTCACTTAGACTATTTAGGATTCACTAAGCTAAACCAAATTTGCTAAGCCAAAGTGTGATGTTTCAGCATCACAATTTCTTCACTATTTCGCGATTCGGACGCCATTGATGGCCACCCAAGCTCTTTAATGCACCATAAACAGTCCTAAAACACTTCTATTCCATTGCTAACCGATTAATCTACCCCCAAAACTCCTCAATCATGCATAATCTTCAAAAACTCATAAAAACCCAAACCAAAAAGTTCAAAGAGGAGAAAGGGGAGAGCGGGATACAATCAACCATCAAAGGGGTGGGAAAGGATAAGGGAGAAACACTCACCTCAAGGGTGCACGAGGATCAACTCTGGCGTGGAATCTCTAGGTCTCTCCTTCTCTTCCTTCTTCTTCCCTTTTCCTTTTTTCTCTCTTCTTTTCCTCCTCCTTTTTTCTTCTTTCTCTTTTCTATTTTCCTTCTCTCTCTAACTCTCCCTTCCCTCTAATGTATAACTCGTGTGTATGTGTTGGGCTTGGTGGGTCTCAGTGTCCCATTTGGGTCTTATTATCTTATCCTTGTAATATTCTAATATAAGGGTAACTATTCTTAATAACTTAAGGCATTTATGACCATTCATCATAAAGGCTATTACCATAAAAAAAATCTATATACTTTATTTCTAATGTCCATAATTGGGGATGTTACACATACCAATGCATTTGTCAATGTTATTAATATTTAATTAAATCATAAACATGTGTGCATTGAATTCATAAAGTCAGGTCATTCTAACAGAAAACTTTATGTATGAAATTAATGAAGAAATTTTAATACTTAATTACTAAAAGAATAATTGCACTCCACTATAAAATATAATTAAATAAAAAATAAAAAATAATGTAATATAGTTTGGGCACATTAAATTTATTAAACCTACTAAATATATATAGTAGTAATATAGTAAATAGTAACTACCACTACAAAAAAAGCATCGTTTAGCAACTAAATAATTCGGTTGCTAAATGATGATTCGGTCGCTAATTTTTTTTGCAACCAATTTAGCCACCAAAATAACTGGTAGCCAAAACCACAATTGCAAATTGATTTGCAATTGAATTTATGTATCGTTTGCTAATATTATTATTTAGCAATTGAACACAACGGTGGCTAAGTTAAATTTGTTTGGTGACTAATAGTGGAGGCAAAATAAGTTATGCGGTCGCTAATATTAATCATTAAATACCCATTTAGCAACCGATCATTTCGGTCACTAATTCATAAACATGTCAGTCGGTAGCTATTTCTGTTGCAACTTGTGGAAACCACTTCGGTGGCTATTTTAGTGGCTATTATGGAATTCGATTGGCAACTGAAGAATTCAGTTGCTATTTGTAGAGACCATCATTTTGGTGGATAAAATACTAAAATTAGTTTGTTGTACTTCTATGCAGAGACTAATTTAGCGACTAATTATTCGATCGTCAATTTAAAAAATATTTAGCAACCAATATTTCGGTCACTAAATTCCCTGTACAGTGATTGATTTTGTTTGTATTTATACATTTCCATTGAACAAAACCTGTATATATTAAACAAAGTTTCAACCACCAAACACTTATATTAACTAACATTAGATGGATGACATCAATCATTCTCATTAATCAAAACATAAATAATAATTAAAGTCTTGAAAGTATGACTATTTTGATCTAAAAGATGACATACGTGTCAACATCTAATAGAAAGTCCTAAATCAAAAAAGGTGAAACATATGCCAACAACTAATAGAAAGTTCTAAGTCAAAAAAGATGAAACATGTCTTAACATCTAATAGAAAGTACTAAATCAAAAAAGATGAAACATGTCTCAACATCTAATAAAAAGTCCAAAATCAAGCTAGGGGACTGGTAGAGGCTTGGTAGGGGCCACCATGATCATCAGGGGAAGGACCAATGTTATCATCACCATCCTGAGTGGGATGAATAGTAGCAGGAGTCATAGGTGATAATCCCAAGTGCTGGAGAATGCTCTTGGTCATGGCTAACTCTAATTCAATGGTTTGTATGTTTGTGTCTTTTTGTGCCAGCTCTGCATTGAGGTTAGCAATGACCTCCTGATAATTAAAGCTGAGATTTGGATCAAACTAGGTGCATTGAGTTGATGCTAGAAACTCGTTACCTAGTTGTCCTAATCCATGCATATTGCCCTTCTTGCTTTTTCCAACAATATTGCAATAAAGGGCATTGTCATTAGCAAAAGATTACTCATTAGAAACACCTTTTGTTTCATTAACTAGATGGGTGTATGCTCTTTGACGAATGAACTCCTCCAACAAAATATAAATAAACATGAGTATTTACAATAACTAAAAATAATAAAATATCCTTTAAATGGAACTAAGGTTAAAATATGTAACACCTCCCCTTTAACCTGCTTGTTTGTTTTTCTAATTATTCTATGATTAATTGTGGAAAATCAAATGGAAATCACAAGGGTATAATTCTCACGATTATATTCATATTAGTAAGATCTATCTAGTTTAGATTTTTTTTATTGAGTTAAGGCCCAGAAGCGATAAAACAACCGGTTCGTCCCTAGAAACTTGCTTAATAGGATAAAATAATAAAAATTAGCTAGAGAGGTTTAAAAATTATTTTTAAAGCATATTTATATTCAAAATAATTAATAATAATTTAATAATTTTTTTGGGAATTTTTTTGAGACAGTTTTTGTGAAATGACGGGTATACCCTTAGCTGACTGTGAAAGTCAGTAGGAGACTTTTTAACCTCAAAAAATTATGAAAAATATATATTGAGTATACTTTAATTATACCAATATTATTTTAAGGGAAAAATAGTTAAAAGTCTGAAAAATATATTTATTTGGCAAAAAATGGATTTACTAGCCTAATAAATGTCTTTTTAGTGAAAAAATTATTATAAATAATATATAGATGAGAAAAATCTGATTTTTTTTAAGGCTCACTAAAATATACTTGAAAATATGGTCTGGCCAGATTTTCCAAAAACCTATCCAAAATTTCTATCTAATTTTGTTGCATTAAATTAATATTTAATTATTTTTAATATCTAATAATTATATAAAATATTTTTTTTTAATTTTTTCAGACCTTTAACTGGCTTGGGACGTTTCCCCTCAGCCCACATGTGGAAAGTACAAATAAAAATGACATTCTATTGTTTTTGATTCAAAAATTAAATCTAAACTACCTACTTTTTGTCCTATAAATAAACCCCATTAACCACTACATTATTACACTCCTCATTTCAGAAATCAGAGCTCTCTCTCTGCCTCCCAGCTGCTGGAACGTGCAGCTCATCCCTCTCCAAGTTCTTGAATTTTTTCCCCACCATTAAAAGCTTTCCACCAAGTTTTAGGGTCCTAAAGCTCTAAGCCATCTCTCCTCTTGTAATCTTCCACCACCAAACCTTATTTAGAGGTAAGGGGGAGTGAGGTTTAGGATCTATATTTGTTTCTTAATGGGTGTGTGTGTGGGTTATCCCTTAAACCCAATTAATTTACTAATCCTACTACTATTACTATGTAATAATTTATATTCTTGTTCATTTCAATTCTTGCTTTATTAAGTCATTTACTTTAATGTTCATTTATTTTCTTGCCTTGTTATTATTCCATTATGTTGCCATTTATTTTTATTTTGTGCTTTATTTATATTTTTGCTTATTTACCTTATGTCATTTACTTTATTGTTTAATTTTTGCTATGTAAATTCTTGCCCTTTAATTTCTTGCTTTACTTATTGCAATTTATATTTTCCCTATTTAAATTATTGTCATAGAAATCAAACCAAACAATTCAAGATGCAACACACAACACACAAAGAACTAAATTACAAATTGCACTCATCAAGTGAGGTATAAATCATCAAAACCACAATTGGAGAAAGCATCATCTTCACTTGTAGTTTCCATTTGCTTTTACAATAAGGGTTGGTGATTGTGGAGATAGAGGTTGGTTAAGTGTTTGAGGTTGTGGTTGGTTCTCGTTGTGGTTGTGGAATGGAAGGCTTTTGGGTTGTGGGTAGCATTTTGGTTTGTCTGGTTATGGGTTTGGTGGTAGGTTTAGGTTGAGTCTATTTGGATTTGGGTTTAGGTTTGTTGGTGCAGCATTAGGTTTGACATATGGATCAACAAATGATCCAACCTTGAATGCATCTCTACATTCATCTTCCAAGGGTTCTTCCTTCACTACAACAAGTGGCAGGTGTTTAACAACAAAGCTAGGAAAGAGATGAGTTTTCCTCATTTCTTTACAATGGTCACATTAATCTCAGACCCAGCTTTAGAAGCTTCCCTAGCCAGCTTTGTCAACTCCAACCTTGCGAATAATCTCTGTAAAGAGTATGGCATATAGAATGGGTGCTATTTGTTTTTCCTTTAGGCTACTTTTGGAACTAGAAGAAGAAAGCTAGTGATCTAGTATCAGGTCAGGCAAGTTTACGTTTTCACCAATAATCATGTTGTAGAGGTAGAATCGATCTCTTGTAGAGATGTCCTTTGATCCTTTCACCAGCATGATAATATGAAAAAGAAAATTACCAGTCTGCAATCACACTTCATGATCAAGGTATACAAAAACATCCTCAACACATTCTTATCACCAGACAATGGCTTAGCCTTCCCATAAAAAGCCAAATCAATAGTTTGAGGAGTGATGACGTCTTCCCAATCTTTAGAAAACAACTTTCCTCTTTCTTTGTAGCCAGACACTACAACAATGATGTTTGTAAAGATCACCACTAACTTGTTCACCATTCCAATAATAATACCACTTACTTCAAACATAGAGGCCTAGAAGTAAGCGTAGGGGGCATGGTACCAAATGGTCTTGTGTTGCATATACGTTTCCCGGCCAACGTTTAGAATATAGTTAGTCATGGGAATTCCTTTATTCTCTAGTTCCTTTAGGTTTACCCATTTTCTTGGCATGAAATCAGACGAGACAACCTTTCCATTAGTGCAAGGACCTTCTTGGCATAAGGGTTATAAGGATTTTTGGGTTTTGAGAAAGGTGAAGGTTTGAAAGAGAGAGGTTTACGAAAGAGAAAGTTTAGGTTTTTCAGAACGAGAAAGTAAAGAGTGAAAAATGAAGGTAAAAGTGTTTTTATCTGGGTAGTTATTTTCAAAATTTGAAACTGACAAGAGAGAGAGTACGAAAGTCATTTGAGGACAAGTGCATTTATTGTGATTTAATTGATTGTAGCAGGCAGTGCACATGTGCATGTTAAAAAAGGTTTAAAAAAGGGCGGTTGGGATAATAAAAGATAAGCTAAAAACTATTTATCTCTACACATGAAATGCACTAGTTAATTTTAATAGATTAATGATAAAGATGAAATGCATAAGACAATGGTCATAATACATTAGACGATATGCATAAAATGATGCTTGAAAAACTTTAGTCTGTTAAAACTTTCATATGCAAATTTTCTCTAATGAAATTAAAACTTTCTTAGGTAATGCTTTTGTAAATTTGTCGGCCCATCAATGGTTTGTGTAACACTCCTACCTTCATTTTATAACTATTTTTCCAGTATTTGTGGATTTATTTTTGAAAAAATCGGGAAGGAATCTCAAAATTTTGATTTATGTAGTTGCATTCAGAATTTTTAGAACTATTTAACCATGATTTTTAATAATTTTTCTGAGTCAAAATCTAGGGAAATGAAAAACTGATTACGTCCCGATTTCTTGACAAAAAGGACTAACATGTGAAAAATGTTCAAATGATAGTAAAATGTTAGTTCGAGTCTAGAAACATGTTAAATATATATATATATATATATATATATATATATATATATATATATATATATTAAAATATAAATTTAAAAATTTTATATAAATTTTCTGTGAAAATGACAAAAATGCTCCTAATCGACTACTAAGTCAAACCAGTATTGGTTTGACATTTACAAATAGTGAACACTTCAATCTCAACTCATTTTTAGGTGAGAAACTTAATTTTATAATCATTATAAAAATTTTGGAATTTATAAAGCTAAAATAAATTTATTATGAATTTTTAACCTAAAAATACAAAATAATTAATTAAAAATTTGAAAAATGTATAAAAATTAATTTTTAAATTTTAGAAATTATTTAGGACCTTAAAATAATATGTCTACAAAGTTTCAAAACAGAATTCATTAAATTAATATAAAAAGTAAATAAATAAAGTTTTAGTAATACCGATTGATTTAACCAATAATATTGAGTAAAGCACAAAGGCTTGAGAAACCTCTGTGTGGCATGACCAAGCAGCTAGGGCAAGGCTAAATTGTAATTGACATTAGAAACACATGTATAATTGATTTAATTAAGAAAAGCTTTTATTTATAACATAAGCAAGCTTATGTCATGCAAGCTAACATCATCCTTCCACTCCACTCTATAAATACCACTTTTTGTGACCCAAAGCACTCATCCTCTTCTGCTTGTTTGCGGAACCTCTCCCTATCACCAGTCTCCTCCATTTTAATTTTTCTCACTGTCACAAAGCTTGCTCTATCAAGGACTCTTCATCCTCCATCAACAGCCCACCATTGAAGCTCTATTCCTCTTCATCTTCCTCACTACTTTAAGAGGTAAAGGTGGGGGAAGGGTGTGGTTCTTGATTCTTTCTCTTTCACAAAGATAGTTGTTGTCCTAATTTCTAGATCTAGCATTTGTTCTTCTTTTGTTTGTAACTCGAGTTGTAGCTATTATTTTTGAGTGTTTTTTTTATATGAAACTAGACTAAATATGCTTCATAGTAGGCTTAAGAATCACCTACAAAAGTTAAGAAATGAAAAAGTTATGCTTGTTGAAAGTTGAACTAGCTATTTGAAAATGCAAATCTAGCAATATATGCCTTTTTGTGATTTTGGAATTTCAAGTTGGGTATTTGATGAAACCAATGGAACAAGTAAAAATTAGACTTCCTAATCTTTCTATTGATAATTGATATGCTTATTTTTATGGTCGTTTACTATTTTTACCAATTTAGAGGCTAATGGTTATGCATTAATTCTGACTGAAAACGTGTTCTACAACTGCCATATTTCAAAAATCACCATAATATATATAGATCTTTGTTTTTGATGATCCTGGTCAATTTGGAAAGCTTGTTGAATTAACTTTTGAAAAAAAAATTATTTTGCTGATAAATTTCTATGATGACCAAGAAAAACTAAAAACAGTTTGCTAGTCATTTAGTGGTTTTGTCTAACCTTGCTAGCTTGTTATTTTGTATCTTTTTTTGTATATTTTTGTTTAATGTGATCTAGATGTTTTAGAAAATAGACAAAATTATCTTTTCAACAAGTTATGGATGACATTTTATCAAAATCATTTAGCTGTTCAAACTTGAGGATCAAACCGAGCGGGTGAATCCAAAAAAGAAAGAAATTCTGCTAAATATTTTAAACAAAGTTTTTAACCTCTTTCACTAAATTTTTTGTTGGTTACAAACTAGTTTCTAAACTTTATCCAATGTATCTCTCTAAAACTAATTAACCAATGTTTTAACAATACTAAAATAAATTTTAAAAACTTTAGTTTTACAATAAGCCTTTTTGGCCTTAATTACTTAAGGGAGTCTAAAACCAAGTTTTAATTCCTAATTACTTGGATTTAATCCTCAATTAAGTACCTAAAGTTTAATAGAAGAAATCGAAACTTGTTTAGAATTTGGTTATTATTTGCTTAAGACAATTCGACCTCACTAATAAACAACCAAATTTATAATTTTTCCTACTTATGTCATTCTAATCCTTAATTAGGTACTTAAGTTAATAAAGTTGATGAAGTAAAAGCAAGTTAGGAAAGTAAAATAAGAAGTTTTACTAGTTTCTTAATAATAAGCCATGACCATTTTCTTAAAAATAGGAAATATTATGAATTAAAAACTTTAACTTGTCATTGATTTATAATCCTTTAATTATAAAAGGTTTTACACTAAGCTTGTTTAATTATGAAATTGTTAGATATTTCTATATAAATACATATATTCTAAACTATTATACTGTTATGTGAATAGAGACTAAGTCTCTGCATAATGAAGTAGAGACATTGAGAATAAGAGTACTAGTGCTCAAATTTGTTGAGACTAGGAAACCTCTACTCAAAGAGAAGTCAATTAGTAATGAACTATTAATTTTATGAGCAATGAGTTGCGAGGGACATGTAATTGGCATGAAACCCTACATGGGAAGCCACATTTGGGTACAATGAGGAATGAAAGGCAAGGATCCATTTGTAGAGGTCTTAGAGGTAAGGTATCGAGTGGTGGAAGTTCCAATGGTCAAGGTAGTGGCTCTTGAACCAAGATACTCACCTGACCAAGCTTGATAACCCTGACAATTGTCGAGCATTCCAGGATTGGTGCGAGAATATACCTCTACTTCGGGTTGTAGCCTTGAGCTGAAAGATTGCTCGTGTTCCTTGATAATGATGAGGATTGTACTATGATGATGATATAGAGGTATATGTACTCTGTAACACCCTAATGGGCATTACCGTAACTAGGTCTAGATTTCTAAGAATAAAAAAAACAAACTTAAAAAGGTAAAAACAACATACAAATGCTACTCGTAAATATAATTAAATATTATATACAAACAATACAATAAAAAAACATACATGCCAAATACAACTCATCTATCACCTGAAGGTGTCATACAAAATATAAAGAAGAATACAAAAACATAACGTAAACTAGACTACATTTTCTTGCACGTGACTCCAAGCTTCATCTACGCATGTCTTCACCTGTATCCTGAAAAAGGGAAAACTTAAAGGAATGAGACATAATGTCTCAGTGAGTGCTCTAAGGACTCTACGATTGGGTTAGACTCTTCTACTCGTGCAACCTTCATCATGTATCTCTCATGGCTTTAGCCTCACAAGGTCTCTCATAATTATCCATACCTATGGTCAAGTCTACACCTTTCAATAATCAGTGTTTCCTGTTAACTCCTCTCTCATTCTCACAATTGTTAGACAAGCTTAGTATCTCATTCTTAACCTAAGAACTCTTTCTTACCCAAAACCCTCTCTAATATTTAAACCTTCATGTTTAGATTTTACTCTTCTTTCTTTTGATATTTAAGGTTATTCTCTAGGGGTTAAGTCTAAGGTCACAGACGTTCTAAAATACTTTTGACACTCCCTTAACACTCACCTTAATATCCTCATTTTGTTCTCTTTTACTTGTCTTATACCTTTCTATTACGTTGTATGGGGATTCACTCTTTCTCTATTTCATTCACAACTATTATTATCCAACTAAAACCCTCACAACACTATCTTAGGGCCTAGCCTATCACTTATCCTTGAGGTAGCAAACACAATTTAATTACAAACATATATTTATTTCACATCTTTTGCCTAGTAACTAGACATACACATCGTTTTGTTTCATCAAACAAGCATAACATGAGCACATATACATAATCTTGATACTTTATCACAATTACATTTTCATACATGTACACATTACATCAATCGCTTATGAACAAGGTCACATACACTTCACACAATTACAACGTAGCACAGTTTAACATATCACACCATAACAAGATGCATATGGATGCTATGTTCCTAAACCACTACTCATGCATATGTGGTACCAACCTAAACTTTTCAGAAAGTAGATTAGGAGTAAATACACGGTCATAAGAAGCATCATCGATACTGATGCCTTCGGCTCTCGCACCCTCAACTAGTATGATATCCCCCGGTGACTAGTCAAGGTTACCCAGTTTTGCCAGTACACCCTGGCTCCATGGAATCAGCATGGACCATTAGAGTTTTCCCAACCGGATAACCCCCAAGACTAGGGTTAGACAACCCATCACGACCTCCACTAGCCAGTTCCTACATACTTTCCTCATTACATAACTCAAATGTTATGATGCATGGTCATATATAATGCTTACAACTTTTTATAGGCTTTTATCATGAAATATTGACATAAGTTCATATCATACTTAGTTTTCTTAAGATAAATAACAATCATAAGTATAAACATAATGAAGCATAAGAAAAGAAGCAATAATGAATTAAAAACTGTAAAAAAGAGTTCATAGGCACAAAAAAACCAAATAACGAAGATTGTATCTGCCCGGTGGGACAAGAGGTTCACCTGCGGTCACGTACAGCGAACTCGCCCAGCGGGTATTGAATCCCATCTAGCGGGTCCGCGTCAAAACCCAACCCGCTCGGCGGGTGTTGCGCCCCGCCCAGCGGGTCTGCACGCCTAATGCCAACGCAACTCAATTTTGGAAGAAAAGTTGCTTAAAGATTATCTAATCTATAAACTCCTTACTCTCTCACAATCCCCTCAAAACCCATCAAATCCCTAATCTTAGGCATAAGGAGGGGAAAAAGGTAATTAAATGAACAAAGACAATATAAAGGACAAGAAAAAACACAGGGGAGAACACTCACCTTTAGGAGCACGCAAAGCTGAGTTTTAGGGCTTGGGTTCTTCGGTTTCTATTCCTTCTCTTTCTCTTTCTCTTTTTCTTCCCTTTTCTCCTCATTCTCTTTAACTTCTTTCTTCTTCTATTTTGTGACAGCTAAACCTAACCCTCCTTCTTCATTCTCTTCTTATAACATGTGGGTGGGTATGTAGCTTAGTGGACTTTAGTCCCTTATTAGACCCTAGATGCTCTTTTGGGTTCTATGATAACATTCCTACTAATTTTTGATACTAAGGTATCGATAGCAATAACGCTAATAATAACAATATAATAATATAATAACAACACCATAACAAAGAATTAATAATAATAATAATAATAACAACAACAACAACAACAACAACAATAAATATAACAACAATGATAGGAACAATAATAATAATAATAATAAGTGATCTAATAACAATAACTCTTAAGACGTCTTTTGTCTAATAACACATAGGAAGGGTCCTACTAAGAGCTACCTCATAGTTTATTTCTAGTACCTTAAATTTTGGTGTTACATACTCCCAATCATTTCCCAGTTCTAGTGTGATTGATTACTCATCAATGGGAAGTATGGATCTATACAGAGTCAAGGGTAGACTATTATAACTTAGATAAAACCTTAGATTCCCCTTTCTATTATTAGTTGTATTTTATCTCTGTGTTTAATGGCAGAACTTCCTACCTATCTTTGTGAATGAGATTTCAAGAACAAATCACTTCACTCCTTCTTCTTGTTTCCATTGTTGTGCATGTGTATGGTATGAAATTATTACTAATAGTGCTTAGAGATTGAGGACGAGAATGCCGACATTGAAATAGCTTAGAAAAAGGCAATGATACACGAGAAAAGATGGTAGACAACAAGGATGATGCTACAAAAGGTTTGACATGGCTATGGAAGACATTCATCTTTATTTAGAGTAGGTATAGGTCTGTATATAGTCACTACTTTGACTTAGGAATGTGATGGGTAGTTAGGGTCTGTTAACTATATTATGTGTACACATTGCAAATTCTTGTTTCAAATGACTATATTCATATTGACAACAGTAATGATGTTCCTTATTAATACATGATAAATAAATGTGTGATGCATGTTTTTAATCTTTTCTCTAAATGAAATGAAATTTTAATTCCAACATAAAATCATTCCATGGAATATAAATGCATGTAAGTATTGGGTAAATAATCAATGTAACTTGGGGTGTTATAGTTTATATTAATGAGCTTAATGTCAAAACACCTTTTTGAACATAATCACGAATGAAGTGATGCTTAATCTCTATATGCTTAGCTTCGAAATGCTAGATGGGATTTTTAGAGAGATTGATTGCACTAGTATTATCACAGAACACTGGAATGTTTTCTCAAAACTAGAGTAATCTTGTAATTGATATTTTACCTATAACATTTGTGAACAACAACTGGCAACAGATACATATTCAACTTCAGCAATTGAAAGAGTTATAGAACTTTGTTTCTTGCTAGCCTAGGATATAAGATAAGGTTCGATAAAGTGACATCTGCCACTTGTACTTTTTTTTTCAATCCTATTACTAGCATAGTCTGCATCACAGTATCTACTAACTTGAAATCTTGATTCTTCTTATAAAACAAACTTAGGCTAGTGGTTCCTACTAGATATCGAAAGATCCTTTTCACAACTTTCAAGTGTGATTCTTTAGGATCAGATTGAAATCTAGCACATAAACAGACATTGTACATAATATCCAGTCTACTTGTAGTTAGGTAAATAAGTAAAGCAATCATACCTTTGTAGACAATCTGATCTATAGGTTTACCTAATTCGTCCTTTGCCAATGCAACATATGGATGCATAGTTATACTCATTGGCTTGGATCCATCCATCTTGAACTTTTAAGTGACTCCTTTCTATACTATTGTTGTTGGATGTAGATCCCATCCTTTTCTTGCTTGACTTATAGATCAAGGAAAAACTTAAGTTCCCCCATCATGCTCATTCCAAACTCACTTTGCATAAGTTTAGAAAAATCCTTGAATAAAGACTCATTAGTAGCACCAAAGAATATCATCAACATAGATTTATACTATTATGAAATCTTTACTTGATTCTTTTCTAAACAAAGTTATGTCTACTTTGCCTTTTATAAAACCATTAGTAATAAGAAAACGTACTTAGTCTGTCATATCAAGCACAAGTGCTTATTTAAGACTGTACAGAGCCTTTTTAAGTTTGAAAACATGGTTTGTAAGAGTGGGATCCTCAAAAATAGAAGGCTGTCTAACATAGACTTCCTTTTCTATAACACCATTTAGAAAAGCACTATTTACATCCATTTGAAAAAGCTTAATGTTTTTATGAGTAGCAAAAGAAAGCATGATCCTAATAGCTTCTAGACTAGCTACAAGTGCAAAAGTTTCAATAAAATCAATACCTTCTTCTTGGTTATTTATAGCCTTGTACTACTAACCTTGCCTTGTTCCTTACCACTTTACCATTTTCATCAAGCTTGTTATGAAATACCCATCTTATTCCTATGATGCTTTTATGTTTAGATTTGGAAGCAAGTGTCCAAACATCATTCCTTATGAATTGATGAAGTTATTCTTCCATAGCTATGATCCAGTCACCATCTACCAGTGCTTTTTCTATCATCTTAGGTTCTATCTCAGTGACGAAGTCATAGACGCTTGATTTTTGAAGAATTGACTCCTTCTGTTCTTTCACCAAGGATCGAATCTTATGGGTGATATGTAACAAACTTCCAATCTTTATGTTGTTGTTTGGTTTGATCATCAATTTGTTGTTGTGGTGCTTCATTTGATGGTTTTACTTCGTCTGTTCTCACTAGTTTAAATGAACCTAGTTGTAAATCTGCAAAATCATCTTTAAGATCTGATAGTCTCTTATGATGCATCATTGAACTTTATATGAATGGATTCTTCTACAACAGATGTTCTAGAGTTAAAGATTCTATAAGTTTTTGACATATTAAAATATCCAAGGAAACTACCTTTATCAACCTTAGAGTCAAACTTTCCAAGTCCATCTCTAGTGTTGAGGATATAACACTCACATTTACAAGGATGAAAGTATGAGATATTGGGTCTTATAGCTCTCCATAATTCATAAGGAATCTTATTAAGCAATGGTCTGATCAATATTTTGTTTGGAACATAGCAAGCTATGTTTACAGCTTCTGCCCAAACGTACTTAGTAATTGAATTTTCATAGAGCATGGTCCTTGCCATCTCTTGAAGAGTTCTATTTTTTCTTTCAACTACCCCATTTTGTTAATGTGTTCTCAATGAAGAAAAGTTATGGACAATGTCATTCTTTTCATAGAAAACTTTGAACTCAACATTATCAAATTTAGTTCCATGGTCACTCTAACAACAGTTATACAAAAACTTTTTTATTTTGAACACGTTTATAGAATATTTCAAAGACATTGAAAGACTCACGTTTATGGGCTAGGAAGTACCCATGTATATCTAGAATAATTGTCAACTATGACAAAACCATACTTTTTACCACCAAGACTCAAGGTTCTTGTAGGACCAAACAAATCCATATATAATAGTTCTAATGGCCTGGAAGTGAAAACAACATTTTTGGATTTAGAAGACGATTTGATTTGTTTCCCTTTCTAACATGCTTCACAAAGAATATCAATTTTCCAAGAAATCTCAAGCAGTCCTTTCACTAAATGTTTTTTATACAATTTTGAAATGTTTCAAATTTGACTAGCCCAAGCATTTTATGCCAAATCCATCTTTCATCTTTTTTGGAAACTAAACATGTTACATTCTATTTGTTTAGATCCTCAAGCTCAATCTTATACAGATTGTTATGCCCTTTTGTAGTAGAAAGAATAGAGTTGTCATTTTCTAACTACACATAAGTCTTTGTTGAAGGAGACTATAAACCCACTATCACAAAATTGACTTATGTTAAGCAGGTTATATTTCAAACCTTCAAGATAAAGCACATTATCAATAGTAGGTAAAGGAGGCTTACCAACTTTACTTATACCATTGATTTTGTAACACCATCACTTTTACTTAATTAATTGTTTTATTATTATTTATTATTCTATATTTAATTATGAAAAAACGGGAAGAAATCTAAAAATTCTGATCCCCACGGGTTAAACTTAGAATATCAAAAACTATCTAATTGTGATTTTTAATAATTTTTCCAAACCGAAGTCCGGAGAAATTAAAAAATAACGATTTTATCCTTATTTGTCAATATTAAGGGCTGACATGAGAAAAAGATTCAATTGATATTGAAATGTCAATTTGAGTTTAAAATCATGTCATATGCATTAAAATATAATTTGAAAATTTTCTGAGAATTTTCTGAAATTCTTATACAAAATGACCAAAATACCCCTAGTTGTCAAATAACCAAGTTAGTATTGGTTTGACATCCAAAAATGGTGAAAATAATATTTTTAGTACATTTCTAGGTAAAATATGTAATTTTAGAATTTTCATAAAAATTTGAGCATTTATTGAATTAAAATGGATTTAATATGAATTTTCTAAGCTTAAAATATATAATATATATATTTATAATTCGAAAAGAATAATAAAATAATAAAAAATTATTTTTAGAAATTATTTTTGATGAAAAAAAATACATTTGTTCAGATTTATGTTTAAATTAATTATTTTGATATTAAAAGTTAATTTAATCAAGTTTAGGTGATTTTATTGGCACCGGCTAATTAATTAACAGTCAAAAATTATACTGAGAAGCCTTGAGGCAGCTGGTGCAGCATGTATGCAACCTAGAAGAGGGGTGATTCACCACCTAATGGGATATGTGTCCCTAATTTTCAATAAAAAATAAATTAAAATTTGTATTTTTGACATAATGGCTTATGTCATTTGGAGACAGATATGCACCTTTCATTCCCTATAAATAGCAACCTTCATACACAATTTTTCAGCACCTCCTCTTCTTCTCCCAAGTTCTATGAAGCCTCCATAGCCACCTTCCTCCATAAATATCTTTTTTTTACACCAAAATTCTACTAGTTTTCATTAACTAGTAAAAATCCTCTTTGTAAGAGCTTTGCACCAACAACTTCACCAACTCTTTGAGGTAATGGGGGGCGTGGAGTTGGTTCTAATTTTCAATTACTTTGCATGTTAGTAGGAAAGGTTTTCCCCCTAAACTTTCGATGTTTAAATTTATTAAGTTTTATAAATATTATAATGTTTAGTATTAAATTCAAGCTTTTACTAAGTTGTTATGCTGCTCAATTTTAGATAATTCAAATACATTTATTAAGTAATTATGTTGCTCAAATTAGACAACTATAGTATAATTAAGTTGTTATATTGCTCAAATTCAAACAATTATAGTAGAGTTACTAACTATTACACTACCCAAATTAATAAAAAAATATTTTTAGATAATTAAATTATTATATTATCAAATTTTAGTAATACTCAATTAGTTTAGCAAAAATAATAGAAGAAATAAACCATAAATCTCATAATATGAAACTAAGTATAGAAATTATTTTATGAGCTATTTATGAATTTATTTTTAGAAAACTATTGCAGAAATTTTAGTTTAAGTTCTTATTGTTTAGGTAAGGTCCAGACACACTAATAGACAATCTATAAAATTTTCATAAATTTCAAAGCTTATTTAATACTTCTAATTGTGCTCTATAAGTGCCTGTGGACACATTTTTCTTAAAAAAATACTAAATTTCTAAAAATTTCTAAAAACTCATAATAAAATTCTAATTATTTTTCCAAACTTAAAAATTATTTTTATGAATTTTTTTGACTATTCTATATTTTATTTCTTAATTATCACTCTTTATTTTAATTTTATGTCTTTATTTTTACTGAATTATTGGTTATGTGTTTTAATTTGAATTATGAATTATGTAAATGATATGTATCAATCAAACCTCTGTAAATAAGACAGAGATATTGATAGAAATTATACTGGTGCTCAAATTTTTGAGACTAGAGTGAACCTATAGAAATTAATAGATTAGTGAGTAATGTAAAGCAAGGGACATGTAGTGGCATGACGCCCTTGTTAAGGAAGCTATAGTTTGGTACGTTGAGGAATGAAAGGCAGGGACCCATTTGAGGAGGTCTCAAGGGTAGGCATCGAGTGGTGAAGGTCCTAATAGCCAGGGTAGCACCCGTGAGCTGGGATATTCACCTGACCAAGCTCGATAACCCCGATAACTGCTCAACATTCCGGGATTGGTTTGAGAGTATACCTCTATAAATGGACGTCCTAACTAATACTTGTTCCTCATTGATGATGAGGACTGTACCATGTGATGATGTTGATGAGGTATATGTACTCCCAAGTCACTTCTCAGGTTCTGTTGAGAACTATTACTCACTGATGGGAAGTATGGATCCATACCAAGTCAAGGGTAGTGTAGTATAACTTAGAATAAACCCTAGGTTCCCTTCATTAATTGTATTGAAATTCCTACCATACATGTGAAAGTGATTTAGAACAAATAACCTCACTCCATTATTTTTATGCATGTTCAATCGTGATTATTGAAGATGACAGCAATGCCTGATGATGTTGAGAATGAGCCAGAGGATACTCCTCCAGATTGTAGACCTAGTTTATAATATTTTTCTTACGAATAGGGTAGATAAATACTGATTTGTATAGGGTCTTTTTTATGTATATATTGGGTAAGGTAGTATATGTCTTTTGATGTCTTTTTGTTTTCTCTTTGACTATTATGTATTACTAAAACCATGATGTACAGTTGGATATATATATACATAAGCAGTTTTTATCATTTCACTTCTATTTCTAAATTCTGTTTTTTTATTATTGAAAAAAAATTACTCACATTTTCATCAACTTAAAGTAATAATTAAATTAATATGAATTATATTTAATTAAAAGAGTGTTACAGATTTTCCTTTTTTGTTACCTCCAAAGAAACTATTCATTTGTATGGCTTGAGGTATAGGAACATAGACCTTCCTCTTGGGTCCATTCATCTTAGTTCCATTAGTCTTATTTGACTTTTGTTTCCTTTTATGGTTACATCTGTGTGTAGGATGTCCAGCATTGCCATAAAAGTTACAAGAAGTTAAATGAGACTTTAAGGAAGGTGGCTTCTTATCATTCTTTTTGTCATAGTCTATGTTGGATTAGTCAAATGGAAGTCTTCTATGTTTTAAAATCAAATGTACTTTAGAAGAGCCATCTACAAATTTGGCAAGATCCTTTTAAGACTAATGATTTTATCTTTTAGTTTTTCAACTCTAGATGTATGCATGGTCTTATCAGAATCTAAAACTTGACTTTTAGCCAACTTCTTCAAATCTTTCTTAAGTTTTTCATTTTCTAAAACAACTTTATATTTTTCTTTGTATTTCTTATACTCAAGAGAGATCATGTGAAAGTTTGCAAGAAGAGTGTCATATGACATTTCTTCATCATCATACGCATACTTAGAGGTATTAGATGAACTTGATTCAGACTTAAATTTAGAATGTACCTTAGAGGCTAATTTGTCTGTGTTTGCCATTAGACAAATGTTGGCTTTCTCTTCATCTGAGTTGTTGCTGCTACTATCCAGAGTTTCCCAAGTAGCCAAAAAGCTTTTTCCTTTTGCTTTTCTTCATAGGGTTCCATCTCTTTTTCAGCTTTAGGCAGGCAACCTTCATATGCCCAAGTTTCTTACATTTGAAGCAAATGATCTCACTGCTTTCTTCCTTAGGTTGCTTCTTGAACTTATTGTCCTTTTGTCTAGAAGAATGCTTGAATCTACCTTTCTTCTTAAGCATCTTCTTAAATTTCTTAGTCATAAAGGAGATATCATCATTTGAAGATCCTCTGGAGCTTTTGTCTGAACTCTTAAATCATTAGACTAAACTTTGAGAGCTTTTCCTTTGGTCTTAGCTTTGGCCTGACTCTCTAGTTTTGAGAAGGTATTGGGGTCATTACTTTTGATCTTGTCTCTCTTGAACAGATGGACTTCGAGCATTCTTAGAGCTTTAAGAAGCTCATCTAGAGTCAAAGTTTCGTATCCCTTACTTCAAGCAATGGTTGTGAACTTTGGTTCCCACACCTTAGGAAGGCTATCCAGGATCTTAAGCTTGTTTTGAGCTTTTGTAAACTCAACACCAAGATTTTAAAGACCATTAATGATTGTTTGAAATCTTCCAAACATTTCATCAATAGTTTCAATGTCCTTCATGGTGAACATCTCGTAGTGCCTTTACAAGGTTGCAACTCTTCTTAACTAAATGTCTTTAGTTTCTTCATGTGTAATGCGTATAGCATCCTACATCTCTTTTGTCGTCTTATAACTACAAAATTTGTTATAGTCAGATTTAGATAAAGCACAAGTAATAATATTACCTTGCTTTAGCATTAAGCTAGAGCATGTTGAAGTCATCTTGGTTGATTATAAGATCTCCATGAGTAATGATCCTCTATATGTCGTAGTGAGTGGACTTGATGTACATCTCCATCCTATCTCTCCAATAGGCATAGTCCTCTCCATTGAAGATTGGAGGCCTTGACAAGAAGGCTCCTTTAGAATAAACTATCCTTCTAGATTTGTCATGTGGATCTTTGTCCTCTATCACTTGTTAGGTGCTCAACCTTTAAAGGCTGAGCTCTAATACCAAACAATAAAGACATTGGAAAACACAAGAAGGGGGGTTAAATTATTTTTCAAATGATTTTTGCAAATCTTTTCGAAAGACTTAATATAGTCTACTAATAAGACGATGTGAAAACATGGTTAAAGAGGGTTTTGATTTAAAACTTTTATCAAGATGTTTTGTGAAGCCAAGATAATAAGAAATTTGAAACACAATGTCTGTTAGTACAACAAGATAAAAGCAAAGAGATAAAAACACAAGAGTTTTTATATTAGTTCGTCTCTAACCCGAGACTATTTCTAGTTCTTGGCACACCACCAAGTTCCATTATAACTTTTCCTAAGTTTCAAGTATTCTTTTCACAAGCCTTTTTAGGCTCAACCCAAGTAGTATTTCACTTGCATCTCCAAGTAATTAACCCAAGTATTCTTTGCTGCAAAGCCTCTTTAGGCTTCCACTAAGTTCACTTAGAATTTAGTAAAGGTAAAACCAACTGATTATTTTTGTCTTATCAGATAGATATACAAATGAAGTTTTAGTCTTAGGGCTTAGTGAATTTTTAACAACTTTGTAGAATAATATTTAAGAGATCAGAGTAAAACGAGCTTAAAGAATAGATTCTAAGGTTCTACAGCTTCAACAATTTGATTTTTATCTTGTACAAAGCCTTCATTGGTATTTATAGGGGCTCTCCTAAAGTGTTCGTTGAGAGATACATGAGAGCTTCCTTCGTCTATCTTCCTTTGTGAGGAAAATGCCTGTTAGGGCTTTAAATGCTGCATTGAATGCCTTTCACCAACTGATCATTTTGATAAGATATAGTAGTTTGTTTATCTACCTTTTCACGTACCATAATCTTGTAGGAGTGAGCATATTTACTTTTTGCTCATCCTTTTTGGCAGGTAGTGTGTCTTTTCATAAGGTAAGTATGTTGACATGTTTTTGAAACCTTTTTTTGAGGATTTTGGTGCATTGATTCCTAAAGGTTCACAGACTAATAGGTAATAGACAAAGAAAGATTTAGAGTACATAGGTATTTGTTTATTAAGACACATTCATTATCTGTTTTCTTCTAATGTGCGTATTTTATTTTACTTTGAAAAACTTATAAGTTTGTTTGATATAATCAAAACAATTGAGGGTTCTTATTCATCCTTTATCCTAACAATCATGGCCCTAGATCAAACTAGGTTGCTCCTTATTATGATTCTGGATCAAACCAGGTCATTCTTAGAATAAGAAAAGGAAGAGACCTAAGGAAAATGCAGAAAGTTCTTCTCAAAAGAAGAAGCTAAAAAAATAAGATGAGGAATTCGCTTGCTTTTTTTGCAGGAAATCAAGACACATGAAGAAGGATTTTCATAAGTATGCTACTTGGAATGCAAAGAAGGGTAAACTTCTCACTTTTGTTTGTTTTGAAGTTAATTTAGTTTCTATACCCAAGGACACTTGGTGGGTAGATTATGGTGCTACTACTTACATAAGTATGTCTATGAAGGGTTGCTTATGGAACTATCTGCTAGGTGATGCTAAAAGATTCATCTATATGGGCTATAACAATAAAGTTGTAGTTGAAGCTATAGGAGCTTTTAGATTGTTTTTAAGGATTGGTTTTCATTTGGATGTGGTTGAGACATATGTTGCTTCGTCTATTAGACATAATTTAATTTCTATTTCTATTTTGGACAAATCCGGTTATTCTTGCTCATTTGGAAATAATGAAGTTAGTCTCTCTTATGATTCAAATATTATTGGTTACGAGTCTTTAATTGATAATCTTTATATGCTTGATATTTAGCATTCCTATAATGAGATATTACAAATAGATTCATGTGGTATGAAACATAAATGAAATTAGAGTTCTGCCATTTTATGGCATAAGCACTTAGGCCATATCTATAAATAGAGAATTCAGAGGCTTATGTTGAAAGAAATTCTTGGACCCTTAAATTTGTTAGACTTTAAGTCTTATTTAGCGTATTAAGGGGTAAATAAAAAAATAAAAGAAATTTGGGTGCCAAAGGAGCTAAGGATGTCTTAAAACTAATACATACAGATATCTATGGGGTCTTTCCCCTACAAATTCATAGAATGGACAAAGGTACTTTATTATGTTCATGTATGATTACTCAAGGTATGATTACCCTTATTTAATTCATGAGAAGTTTCAATCTCTAGACATTTTCAAGTCTTTCAAAGGTGAAATTGAACTTCAACTAGGAAAGAAAATTAAGGTTGTCAAATCTAACTATAGTGGTGAATATTTTGGTAGATATGAAGGATCAGGTGAGCAATGTCCAGGGTCCTTTGTAATTTTCCTTAATAAATGTGGAATTGCTCTATAATACACTATGCTAAGCAAACCCAACATGAAAGGTGTTGCGGAATGATGAAACCAGACTCTTAAGGATATGGAAAGAAGTATGATTAGTCATGCTTCTCTACTAGAGTTACTTTAGGGAGAGGCATTAAAGATCGCAATTTATATCCTTTGCAATGTACCAAGTAAAGTAGTCACTAAGACCCCTTACGAGCTATGGACTGGGAAAGGACCCAATTGTGACACCTCTTACCCCAAAGCTAATTATTAAATAAAAATTATGAAAATATAACATACTTTTCATTTGTGAAATAAACTGATAATTTATAATCTTTTTCTTCACACAATAAAGGACATCATATGCACAACTCACATTTACTAAAACTCCGTAAGACACTTTACTAATTAACCAAAAGATGGTGACCCACAGTTGGCTATACAACTATTTGCAAAATAAACTAATTTAAAAAGTAAAAGTCTAAAGTTCAAAAGCTAAAATAAGAAAAAACTAAGACCCTGATGTCACATTACTATCAGAGCTGACAAAACCCAAAAAGATGCGATAAATTAAACTGCAATGATGCCAATGTCCCTACTCTAAGACTCCTCCTTAAGGTCTTACTGGACGTCACGTGTGTATCATAGACACAGACAAAAAACACTAGAAAACAAGGGAGTGAGATGCATCTCACTTCATGCTCAAAGTATGACAATGGAGACAAGTAGAATACACATCACATACATAGTCAAATAACATCAATTTGTAAGAATCAAAACGCACAAACATATGTAATGCAATACCTAGCTTCTACATCTCATACACATGTGGTACCAACTTAAACTTGTCAGAAAGTAGACTAGGAATAAATGTACGGCCATAAGAAGTGTCATTGGTATTGATGCCTTCGGCTCTCGCACCCTTAACTAGTATGATATCCCCTAGCGACTAGTTAGGGTTACCCAATTTTGCTAGTACGCCCCGGCTTCATGGGATCAGTATGGACCATTGGAGTTTTCTCAACTGGATAACCTCCAAGGCTAGGGTTAGACAATCCATCACAACCTCCACCAACCTAGCTTCCTACATACTTTCCTCATCACATAACTCAAATGTTATGATGCATGGTCACATATAATGCTTACAACTTTTCAAAGGCTTTAATCATGAAACATTAGCACAATTTCATATCACACTTAGTTTTCTTAAGGTAAATAACAGTCACACAATATAAACTCAACAAGGCATAAAAAGCAATAGCAATGAGTTAAAAACTGGAAAAAAGGGAGTTCATAGGCACAAGAACGAAATAACTAAGGTCGTATCCGTTCGTCGTGCCAACAGCAAATCTGCTCGGTGGGCTATATATCTGCCCGACAGGTCTGTGCCGCAACCAACCCACCTGGTGGGTTGTGCACCCCGACCAACGGGTTTGCGTCAAGACCCAACATGCCCAACGGATTGTACATTTCGCCTGGCACCAACGCAGAGTCTAGTTTTCAAAGAAAGGTCGCTCAGCAGCTATCTAACCCACTGGGCGAATATGAGATACAAATTTTAAAAAAGGCAATCCATGATAATCCATATAATTAAACATAAAATTTTCATAAAGCATATCAATGATTTGGAAAAAATCGTATTCCCCTTTGCATATACACAATCATATAATTCACAAACAATTGGGATCTAGGGCTAATCCCTCTACCCACGATCAAAGTCATACCCATGAGCGAGATAACTCACTCCCTCTTACCTTGAAAGAGGCAATCTCCAGTTAAAGGATGCGAATGGTCCAGCAGCGTCTTGCTAAGATTCCTCACTTCTTGACTGCAAAGGCTCTAACAACACGATATCTCCAAGGAGGCACAAGAGAGAGAATGAGGAAAAGGATTAGGTTTTCAAGAAACCTAAGGAATACTTAAAGCTAACTTTGGGCTAATAAAACTAAGTCCAACACAAGGGTTTTAAAACTTTTAAAAACATTCTAATTATAAAACTCTATTTTAAAAGCCCAATATTTCTTTTTTCCAAAATACCATTTTATTAAAAACAAGGCAAATAAATCATAATAATAATAACAATTAAAGGAAAACATTGGGGTGTTACACCAACATTAGGCACATCCACATTTGAGGATGTCTAGCTGAAGTAAGGCCTTATAGGCCATGTGAAGGTAAGCTAGACTCAAAGATAGTTAGTTGCTACTTTGTTTGTTACAGTGAATGCACTCATGGGTATAAGTTTTATAATCCCACTACAAGCTTTTTCTTTGAGATGAGGAATGTAGGATTCCTTAAAAAAGTTGAGTTTAGAGGTGAAGGAAACATAAGGAGTGTTGTCTTTGAAGAAGAACCAATTATTAATAATGAACAAGCCTTTGCACCTATCATTGTTCAAGAAAGAGATCCAATAATTAATAATGATGTTATTTCTAACACCATTTAAGGATAAGACAATACTGAGATCCCCCCAAGCACCATATATAGTTCAAACTCAATAGCCTCAAGAAGTGCCATTAAGGAGATCCACTAAGATAAAAAAAATTGCAATTTCGAATGATTATGTTGTATTTCTTCAAGAATACGAGAATTGCATTGGCTTCACCGAGGAAGATTCAATCAACCTTAGTCAAGCTATGTAAAGTCCTAACTCTCAAAAGTGGACTGGTGTCATGAATGATAAGATGAAATCGATGACTAACAATGACGTTTGGGATCATGTCAAATTGCTTGAAGGTGCAAAAATCATTGGTTGTAAATGGATATTTTAAACCAAAAGGGTTTTGAAGGGTAATGTTGAAAGATGTAAATTTTGTCTTGTCGTCAAAGGCTTTACTCAAAAGAAAGGCATTGATTATAAATAAACTTTCTTTTCAATTTCTTTGAAAGACTTTTTTAGGACTATAATCACACTCATAGCTCACTTTGATTTAAAGCTACATCAGATGGATGTAAAGATTGTGTTTCTAAATGGTAACACTGATTAAACAATTTACATGGTGCAACGAGAAAACTTTGTTTCAAGCGATCCAAAGTTCATGGTATGCAAACTAAAGAAATCCATCTACGGCCTTAAACAGGCTTCCTATCAATGGTATTACAAATTTTATCAAGTTATTACCTCCTATGATTTTGAGGAAAAGTTGGTTGATGATTGCGTATACTAAAAGTTTAGTGGGGGTAAATTTATCTTTTTGGTATTATATGTTGATGACTTCTTGCTAACTAGCAATGATATAGGCTTGTTACACGAAACCAATAAATTTCTTGAGAAAAATTTAAGATGAAAGTCTTAGGGACGTATCTTTTATCTTAGGAATCCAAATACTTAGAGATTGTTCTCAAGGTATTCTTAGGTTATCACGAAAGAGCTATATCGATATAATTCTAGATAGATTTACCATGAAAGATAGTAAACTAGGAGATACATTCGTTGCTAAAAGAGGCAAATTTAGTCTCAAACAATTCCCTATTAATGATCTTGAGAAAGAAGAGATGCAAAAGATTGGGTTTATGTGGAAGGCAAGCTCCCATTGGTTTACATTTTAACATGTGTTTGTTTTATCTTTGTTGTTTTTGAGCTTGACCAATGTGATTTTATGATGTTCACAGGGATCGAAAGATGTTCTTATGTTGCTATTGAGGGCAAGCTCCAATTCATTTGTTCTTGCCGTCATTAATCATTAAATCAACTTGTGAGTTCCTTGCTGTTAGATTATTTGCAATCCTTACTATTGTCTTTCAAGAGAAATTATATGAATAAATTTGATTTTTTATTTGTGTTTCCTATTTGTAATGTGTGTAGATCTTTTTTCCTAAATGTCTTCTCTTCAATGGTCTTTTGGTAAAGTGTTTTATACCTTCAAATGGTATAAGCAGAACCAAAAACGACCCCTACTATTCCAATATAGAATAGTGTCCATGCCCATATCTCTCCTTGAGAAAATTGCAACAACACAACAATATTGATGACGATAGTTGCTGATGAGCTGATTCACATATATTTTTATAGCCATGCATGTGCGATTCTCTTCTTTGTTTCCTTTCATTCTCTTTCTTTTATTCCCATTAATTTCTTCCTCTTCAAGTGTTTTCTTTCTATTGGGTTTTTCTTCAATGTTCACATCTTTATTTGCATTGATGCTACTTCTTTTGGTGCACTCCTTGTGCTACTACTTCTTTTTTGTGGTCTTAAATTCTGTTTTTTGGTTCACTGACTTATGTTTGTACTTTTGGTTGAGCTCTTATAAGGTTAGCTTCCTGGTTTGGATCAATCAGTGAATGGATTAAAGAAGGAAATAAGACCCCCGGATAGGATTTGGTTTCCTTTCCTCAAATAGTTCTTTCTGTGCGTATCCTCCTAATTTTTATGAAATTTTATACCAAAAAACTGCATAAATAATATATATCCAATTTTTTTGCGAACATCTTGTGTTCACATACCACAAAAAGATTACAGGTCACATTCACATTTGACAAATTTCCTCAGGTGTGGTAAGATCATGTACCTTTCATATTCAAATCTCCAATTGGCAACCACATATAGTTTACGCGAGTCTCTCGAGCCTTATCTTATGATGTAGTATAATACAATTAAAATCTTAATGACTTCCAGTTCAAAAAAGTATATGCATGGTGCATGCCAGCTTTACAAGACAGTGCCCGATTAATTTATTCTCTGGGTATTCGTTGCACCGCTCTAATATGATGCTTGTAGTACTTAGTAGAATTTATAATTTTCTTGTCATATATTACACGGCATGGGTCAATAGCACTAGATTTTTTTTCCTTACACATAGATTAGTCTATTTTGTTAGCAATTGATGTCATATATGTCATTTGCTTTGTGTCTCAAAGCCTCCACCCATATGATCTCCATCTGCTTCAGAACCTCTCTATAAGGTCATTTTTTATTTTTCCGCACAGAGGCAAATATGGTTGCTTGAAGTCATAGCTCAGCATTACACAAAATGGCATCATTATTAGTTATAATTAATAAAAGAAAAATTAGGAGAGAGAGAACTCACATACAATGAAAGAGTTAACAAGGAGCAAAAGTTGAAAAATATTAATTAACCCTTTTGATATTTGGTGTATGGACCATTGTTTGTATGCTCCACAATCACATTAATTAGTGCAGTAGTTTATGTTGTAGCTTCTTCCAAAGACCATTGCGAGTATTCTGGCACTACTTTAGCTTAGAGGCACCTGCTTAGTATTAAAAGGTCACATGTCCATTTGGTCATTTTTCTTTCATAGATGTCTTTACTTTCATTCGTTTCTTTTTCTCTTCAATTGTGTGTGTCATTTCTTGGAGTTTGTTATGGATATTGCTATTGATAGATGGTTATTTCCAATTCATTTTAAAACATTTTGAAAAAACAGAATTGACAGTTGTGGTTGATAGTATGTATGCATTTAGCTTCCATGGCTTCACAGCTTTTGAACTTATAGGGAATTCAAAAAAGACTAGAAATATTTTCTTTTTCTTTAGTTTTATTGGATAAACCTGTGACATCACCCAATCCCTATGATAGCACTCATTCCCAATAAGAATCAATTTTGTATGGGAAATTTTTTAATTTGGAAATCCTTTTATCAAACATGGTAAGCTAGCATTCCCATGTAAAGATTCCTGGGATGAAAAGGCAATACATCAACCAAAGGCTCCTTAAAGGTTTTGCCAGAATTACATAACCAAAACGAGTCAACCTCATTGCTCAAGTTCGTCATGAATGGCATGGGTTAGATGATAACATATCTATTAAAATTTCAAGATAGTAGTTGCAATTTGATTTCTAAACGTATAAGTAACACTTTATTGAACTCTTGGCTATAATTTCTGTTATAGTATTCATAGGTCCTAAAAAGGTAAAAACCAATGTTGGGAAGTCTCCCCCTTTGACATTGAGAATAGTCTCTCATTTATGGGTGAAGGGTTTTGAGGGAAACATAAAAAAAAATAAAAAAATAAATAAAGACAAGGGGAGAATTATCATGTTGTAATGATATTATTCTTACTTCACTGCTATGCTGATGATAATAAGGATTTCAATCCTAATATGTTTCTACTATCCTGCAGACTGGTTGGGAGTTCATAACGTTGATGTGTAACAGTGCAGTGTTCTTTCTGCTGGATATATGCGCCTCTGTTTGAACGTCGTGATCCTAGACACCGGTTTTGCTTGGCAGCTGTTAGTGTAGGCAGCGTGGTGTTATTTTTGTTCGGCTTTATGTAATGGGGGTGGGTTGTCAGTCATCTATTACTTTTATACCAATTTTAATAGGTGGGTACTGGTGTAGGTTGTTCTCCAAGTCTTTCTTTAGCTTTTTCATGTTGCTGGCCTATTTGGGGTGACTACTGATTATGGTCCGTGTGTGGTTCTCATGGGCTATGGCACACCTTGTGCTTTAGTTGTGCTTTTTAATCAATATATTTTGCTTATCCAAAAAAAAATAAAAAAATCCTGATATGTTTGATTGTCAATCTTTGTCCAGATATTGTAAGGAAGATTTTGAGTACTTGGCCAGAGGTTTGCAAGTTATACGACTCCTCTAACACCAGCACCCTATTATGTTGATATGAGCTCCCTGTTGCAACATTGAATTCCAGGCGAGAAAGACTGACTATATATCACGTCAATGCCCTTCTATCATAAAATCTAGCAGGCAAATCTATTATTAATTTCTATATCGCTTTCATGAATAGTCTATCACATATGTGTGGATGTCGTGCAGTAGATATAGTTCATTCATATTTCAGATGTTCCTTTTTTCACCAAGTTTTTTGTTTGATGAGAAAATTTTTATAACACCATAACCTTTGGCATATACATTAACCTTCGCAAACATTCATTTCAACCCATCTGAGGGATCTCTATCTGATACAAATTTGACAAATTAATCAAACTTGCTGCGAAAATTGATGGGCCCAATGTAACTCCTTCATGGGCTAAAAGAATTTTATCTATGTGCAGGTTTGGCTACTATGATGGAAAAAGGGGGTTGCTATTCCCACCCTCTTTTTTGCTCTTTTCACCTCTTACTTTTATAAAAAAATATAAAATATCTATTTTGTCCTCACTTTTTTTTATTTTTTCACTCTCTTCTTCACCCCCTACTTTCTTAACGGAAACACGTTTCTGTTGTGTATCGAGTTATGTATCAAAACTTCGAAACACAATGAAAACGTATTTTCGTTGTGTATCAAATACATCGTTGTGTTAATTTTTTTGAAAAATTTAATTAAGATATAATTTATCCCTTTTAATATGAATCGAATTAATTATGATACAAATTATCCTTTTTAATTGAAATTAAACTAATTACGATACAATTTATAATTTTTAATAGTAATCGAAATAATTCTAATGCACATTTTCTTTTTTAATAACAATCAAATTAATTATGATACAATCTTAAAAAATATACAAGTTGTCATTTGTAATAAGAATCGAATTAATTATGATGTAATTTAGTCTTTTAAAAGTAATCGAATAAATTATGATGCAAATTACCATTTTAATAGTATCATAAATTGTATCATAATTAATTTAGTTACTATTAAAAAAGATAATTTATATCATAATTAATCCGATTTTTATTAAAAATGGTAAGTTGTATCGTATAGTTTTTAAAATTGTATCATAATTAATTTGATTGTTATTAAAAAGGAAAATTTGTATCATAATTATTTCGATTACTCTTAAAAATGGTAACTTAGTGTAATTAATTAATATTTTAATTTTTTTAAAAATATTAACACAATGAAAATGCATTTTTGTTGTGTACGAATTCGATACACAACGGAAACGTATTTTTGTTATCTATCGAAATTCAATATACAATGAAAACATGGTTTCGTTGTATTGTGGGCAACAAAAATGCATTTCCGTTGTGTATGGAGGGCACACCCTCTAACACAACAAAAATGTGTTTCTATTATGTACAATACACAACGAAAACGCGTTTTCGACAAAGGGTATTTTTGAAAAAAAATTAACAAACAAATATTGGGGTGAAAAGAGCAAATATTGGGGTGGGAATAGCAGGCCCATGGAAAAAATGACTAGAGAGGTGAAATGTTACGTATTCGATAAATACAAAGAGCTTTTGGAGTTGAGATTTTTATATTGAATGTTAAATAAGTTCTATAACATCCTATCTCAATCTTTGGCGGAGAACTCTTCGGTGCTATTATACTAAAGAGTTGCACGGATAGTATGAGTTGTCTATACCTATAATTGGTAAAATGACAAGAAAACTCAAGTGATAGTAATTAATTGTTTAAGCGCCTTATATTGTTATTTACTTTTAATCATTTTAAAACAACTTCTTAACAAGTATTAACAAAAAAAGTAAATAAATTACTTAGAAAGACAATAAATTAAGCTTCATGCATAAATTAAATTAATTTATGCACTTTAATTTCTTTTACAAAATTTCTTATTTAACTTTTCTTATAAATTTAAAACGTTTTTCTCACGTTAGAAATTATATATTTATCTAGATTAAAAAACTCTGATAAACTCTTATAAATTTATAAAAGCTTTGGTTTCTTTTAGTTTCCTTTCGGTTTTAATTTTAGATATGTTACAATTGTTCTTATGTTAAATGACAAAAATTTTAGAGTAAATTATATTCGCACCCCTTATGTTTTTTGAAAATTGCGCCTGATATCCCTTCATTTTTGGCCCCTACAAATACTCCCTTAATTGCTTAAGACATGTTGTACTGTGTATCCCTGTGACTCAAATGCTGTCAAGTTAATTAACTAGAAGCTCTCATGTGATCTGCCTGAATTTATGTGGTTGCCCTGTTCACCTCTTTCTTAAAACAATACCAACGCACAAGTATTTGCTCCCCATTGTTCCCCCTGTCACTGGAGGAAATGTCTCCACCATGAGATATATCGACATCATACACAGATCAAACAATACTAGACTTAAGCAAAAATTAAAATGAAACCACTATTTTATATTCATGAAGTAAGCACAAGGCATCATTTCACTTAAATACAATTGTGGATGAATGTTAGCTCTAGGCAAACACTCCCAATCTTCCTTAATTCATGTTTGTATAATTTTTTCCCAAGAAGCTTTAGAAAACTACGAGAAAAGAGTTTACACAAAACTAGAATTAAAAAAAGGGAATATAAAAAAAAAAGCAGGAATAACAAATAATATACAACAACCGAGTGAACCAACAAAAGAGTGAAAGCTACCAAAACAACACCGTCTTCTTCTTCCTCCTTCGCCAAACACCTCATTGCTGCTGCAAGCGGCGACGTGGTCCACTCGAAGCTCTCTGGGCACATGTGCTTAAAGCTGTCAAAATGGCTGGGCCGTTGCTCATTAGCGAGCTGGGCAGGCCCGGCCCGGTTTGTGTTCGAGCCTCTATTTTTGAGCCTAGCCCAGCCCTATACAGGCCACCAGGCCAATTTGGTCTGAATTTTTTTGGACCTATTAACATTGTTATCTATTTTAATTATTATTTTTTTGTCAAAAATCATATAAAATTAAATTATTTAAATTATATTAAATATTTAAAATTAAATTTTACATACTTTCTAGCATAAACAAACATTTTTATTCATATATAATTGACTTAATTACTCAATAATCTCATTAAAAATATATCTTTAAGTGAATTTTATTTATAAAATAAAATACTCCTATTAGTTTCTTTTTTCTTTTTTTACAAATGTGTGTGACCTTTTCTTTTTAATTTTTTTAAGCATATTAATATTTTTATTATATATATATATAACCGGGCTAGCCCGGCCCGGGCTAGACCAAAACGGCCTGGTTTCTTTTAGGCCACTTTTTTTTTAGCCCAGTCCAGCCCTTTTTGCAGGCTAAGCAGGCCGAGCCGTTTTTGATAGCTCTACGTGCGCTTCACAGACTACCTTGACGAGGAGCAGCAACGCGCCATCACAACTTCTGTTGCAAGATCTCCACCATGGCACGCTTTTCCTCATTGAAGCCCCCTCCACCGAACAAATGTTGGCTCCGGGAAAACATTTCCAATCGTCTTCTCATGAGGACATTCATTACAATACCACGTGTTATTGAAGACGTTGCCTAATAGGCGGGCGTGTCGCAGACGGTGTGGAGGAGGTCATTGTGGAGGTGCTTCGGCAGCGCAGAGAGGCCAAAATTGATGATTCCATCGGCAATAGGGAACTTGGCCTCCACTCAACGATGTGATGCACGGGTTTGGGGTTAAAGGGGGAAAGGGAGAAAGGTAATTGTGGTTTTTCACAAAGAAAAATGAGATTCATCAAACAAAAAAAATGAAAACAAATGTCGTTTAAATAAGGGGGGCCAAAATAATGTCAAATAACAGAGAGGTATCAAACACAATTTTCAAAAAACACAGGAGGTGCATGTGTAATTTACTCAAAAGTTTAAAGCTAGTTTTCATTTGCTAAATATATTAAATTTTTAGTCTTTGAAGTAAAAGGTAGTGACGTAGCGTTCAATCATACAAGTGAAATGTCTCGGTTGTGAATTAAGAAAGTTTTAGGCCTATATAGTTAGTTGTGAAGAGTTAAATTAGATGAAACCTAAAATAAATAAAAAATAAATAGTGTATGCATTGTAACGAGTTTTTGTATTGTTTTATAATAAAAAATTTGTTACATATAATAAGTTTGTTGACTTTTATAATAACTATATGAAAAGTCATGCTAAAACTAATTTTACATTTGTTAACAATGTAAAACTTATAATACTCGCAATGCATAGAAATTAAACTTAAATAAAAATATGCAAACTGGATGTTTACATTGAGTTTTGACATGTTGACGAAAATGTTCTAACATTATACTATAAAAAATATAAATATAAATATTTTTTAATAATTTGTAAAAATTAAAGATAATCTTAATAAAAGAATTTAGTTAATAAAGTTAGATTGACTTAAATCTAAAATATTATTATTCAAATTTGAAACTAGAAAAATTTATATTATACCATTATTTTTTAATATAAATAATTTTATTAAGAATTAAAAAATTTACTTTAAAATTTCATTTCATTTTATATCATATTAATTTTTCCTATAAATTTGAAAATAAAGACAAAAATAACTCCAGCATCTTTGATCATTAGTATTTTCATATCACATTAGACATTTAACTAATTTAAATTAAATATAGTAGGAATTTATTTAAAAATAAAAAATTTAAAAAATATTTCTTGATTATAAATTAAGGAAGTTATTCTTAATTTGATTGAACCTAGAAATAATTGTGTGAGCTTGCATATTCTTTATGACCATATAACCAAAGAGACAGGTAGACGAGGATTAGAAACATTAAAAAATTAAAAAGAAAATTTACTTAATAGAATCTGATTTACCTAGATCTAAAATATTGAGATTTAAACTGAGAGAAATTTACATTTTATCATCATTTTCTTTAAATTATGTAATTTAACTATGATTTAGAATATTTTACTTTAGAATATAATTTTAGTTTATATCATGTTAATTTTTTTCCATATTTTAAATATAAAGACAAAAATATCCCTACGTTGTGAGGGTAGGAAAGATTATTATTATTATTGGTCAGGATTTTAGATAAATTTTACCTGTTATTTCAAATGGAAATTAGTCAACTTTAACCTATGGCAATTTTACAAATAAATAGCATATAAGGTTTAAAGATTTTGATTTGTTATAAACAAAACCAAATAAGTTTAATTACTAAATATATTGTCTATAAAAAAAGTGCTCCAAAAGATATAAAATGGATTTGCTCTTTCAAATTTAATTTCATTTTTTTTCATGATAATTTTTTTATATTTTAAAAATAAAGACAGAAATTACCAAAAATAGAGTCCATTTTAAATTGACCAGTATTTCTATTTTAACATATAAAAAAATTATTATTTCACAAGCAGTAAATTGTTTTTTAAAAACATATTACAAGTCTGGTGTGTTGTGCGGGTGGGCAACTAGTGACAATACAAAGAAAGAAAGAAAGAAAAAATAAATAGTATTTGAGTATAATTTTTCATTTTTAAGTTTCATACATATTAAATGATTTTCTAAGTTTTACAAACCAAATGACCGCTTAGGGGTGAATCCATGGTCGTCATGAAACTTCTATAGCAGCTGTTGCAAGTGTCAAATGCTGACAGATAACAAAATGGCAATAGCAAGTCCAATACCCGGCCATATCATTTTCCCTTGCATATGGTATGATGGTGCACCATTCTGTAAAACGAAAAAACATAAGATTTGTGAATTGTTTAACTTACCATCACTTGGTTTAATAGGTTATTAACCTTATTAAATGTTTAACTCATGGTTCTAAATTGCGGTCGGCAACTGCAATTGCGGCTGCAACGTAAAGGTTTTTGGACATCACCGCAATCGCATCGCGACCACAATTGCGGCCGCATCAACTACATTTTCCCGCAATTCCCCACAATATTAGGGATTTCAATGAAACCGCAACAGCGACTGCAACCGCAATTTAGAACCATGGTTTAACTTATTGGATGAAGGTTTGTGAATTGTTTCTTATTTAACAAAAATAATAGTGTGATGGTGATAAGAATAGACAGATTTTACTATAGAGCAAAACATGGATTAAGTTACTGGTATCTTTACCGTTAAGTTTTCAATCTAAATTGTGTGTTAGCGACATGCGGATATAAGTTTTGTCCTTAAATATTTACGTGTCATCTTGTATCAATGAGCTTTGTGAGACGTTAATGTATATAATATAAATGTAATGTAGTTTAAATTTAAGATATTACCGCATTGGGAGCTGATGCTGGTGACTCTTAAAAATCGGTTGTAGTAGTATCGTCAGCGAGTGGTGCTGGGGGACTCCTCTGAATGATTGTTGGGGCAGGAGCGAGAGACAGTGCATGGTGTCTCTTGTGTTTGTGCTTGTGTCTTCTTCTCTTGTGCTTGTGGGGAGGAGGTTCTAGCGTGTCATCTTCGGGTGCTAATGCTAGTGTTGGTGTTGGTGTTGGTGTTGATGTCTCTATTGTAGGCGCTGGTGCGTGTGTTGGTATGATACTCAATGGTGAAGGAACAGGTGATGAAATTGGTGCTTTCTTTTTGTGTGCAGGTGCTGGGGATACCTCTGGTGGTGGCAATAGTGGTGATAATGGCAATGGTGGTGGTGAAATGACTAGTGGGAGAGGTAGTGGTGGTAGTGGAATTGGTGCGTTTTTGGTGGTTGTGGTGGTGGGATTTTTGGAGATGGGGGTTTAGGGACTTAAGGCCGGTGTAGCCTTGGGAGAAGGTGGTTTCAGTGGAGCAAGTTTGGGAGGTGTAACTTTGGGAACTAGTGGTTTTAGAAGAGCTAATGATGGTAGTAAAAACTTGGGAACTGGTGGTAATTTCACTGGAGCAGATGTTGGAGTTGTAACTTTGGGATCTAGTAATTTAACAGGAGCAGATGTTGGAGATGCAACCTTGGGAACTAGTAATTTCCCAGGGAGCTAGATGTTAGGAGATGTAGCCTTGGGAACCGATAATTTAACAGGAGCAGAAATTGGAGATGTAGCCTTAGGAACTGGTGACTTAACAAGAGCAGATGTTGGAGATGTAGCCTTAGGAATTGGTGATTTAATAGGAGTAGATGTAGGTGATGTAGCCTTAGGAACTGGTGACTTAACAGGAACAAATGTTGGAGATGTAGCCTTAGGAATTGGTGATTTAATAGGAGTAGATGTAGGTGATGTAGCCTTAGGAACTGGTGACTTAACAAGAGCAGATGTTAGAGATGTAGCCTCAAGAACTGGTGAGATAATAGGAGCAGATGTTGGAGCTGTAGTCTTAGTAACTGGTGAGTTAATAGGAGTAGATGCTGGAGTTGCTGCAGCAGTTGCAGGTGGCTGAGTGGTGGGTAGTGGTTTGCTAGAGGTGGAAGAGGTTGCTACTGGTGGTTTCTTTGAGGTAGAAGGGGTTGCTGCCACAATGGTTGATTTTGTGGTAGCTGATGGTGTGCAAGAAGTGGGGCAAGCTAGATTTGACAATTTGGAGGTTGCAACTGTTGTTGTGGTTGGTGGTTTGTTAGTAGAAGTGGGAGAAGTTACTGTTGGTGGTTTCCATGAGGTAGCAGGGATTGCAGCTGCAACAGAAGGTTGTTTGGCTACTAATGGTGTCCTAGAAGAATGGGATGTTGCAGTTGGCAATGTGGAGGGTGCAGTTGGGGTTGAAGTTGGCAACTTTGATGGTGCAACTCTTGGTGCTTGGGCATTGATTGAGGCTAGAGGGAAGCTGAGGCTAGCTAAAGCAAGTACCTAGAGCATTGCAACCATTGTTGGATATGATTTGGTAGAGAGAGTTAGGTTGTTATTTATAGGCTATGGTGTATATGAATTATGGCATGGTTAGAAGGTTGAGACTTTGTGCATGATATACGGTGCAAGGGGAGATGTAGCCTTTGGGTGATTGCAACATCACCACTAATGTTCTAAAAAAATGATAATAATGGAAAAAGCATAGGTTCCATTGCATCAAGGGGTCTCTGAAAATAGAACTCTTGACAATTGGACTTAATTTACGCATCGTTGCATGTTAATTATTAAAGATAAGATTGGTTAGGAGGTTATTAGCAGAGACTTACTTTTGTTGCCTATATAAAGGCCTTGTGTAAACCCATTGTATTCAACTTTTCTCATTATCAATACAATCATATTTTTCAGTTTTATACACTTTCTCTCAACTCTCTTATTTGAACCATGAATTCTAACATGGTATTAGAGCCTATCCTAGCGATTGTTGTTGGGCCTATCAAGCCACCTGCTATCGGGCCGTTATCGGACCACTCGCAGATGTCTAGTCCTACAAACTTCACGCTCGAGATGTCCAGTCCTCGGCGTGAGAGGGGTGTGTTGGAGATCTCACATCGACTAGTGATATGGCTAAATAAGTGTATATAAGTGGGAGGTAACCCTCACCTTACAAGCCGGTTTTGTAAGGTTGAGTTAGGTCCAAATCCACATTCTAAGATGGTATTAGAGCCTATCCTAGCGATTTTGTTGGGCCTATCGGACCACCTGCTATTAGGCCGTTGTCAGACCACCCACAAATGTCTAGTCCTGCAAACTTCACGCTCGAGATGTCCAGTCCTCAGCGTGAAGGAGGTGTGTTGGAGATCTCACATCGACTAGTGATATGGCCAAACAAGTACATATAAGTGGGGGGCAACCCTCACCTTACAAGCCGGTTTTGTAAGGTTGAGTTAAGCCCAAACCCACATTCTAAGAGAAATACAATGAAACAAGCTGGAAATACATTGGCAAAAACAATCATGAACAAAGCTTAACCACCATACAAGGCAAAAGCTGAAGTCATCAAAGCCATAAGGCAAAAGCTTAACCACCAAGCAGAAACTATACCTCAAAGTTTAACCACTTGGCAGAAGCACAAATCAAAGAGAATGCTTAACCACCATAAGACAGAAGCAACGAAGCTTAACCATCAAGAGCAGAAGCCTAAACATAATGCTTAACCACTCAAGACAAAAGCAAAACAAGGTTTTAATGCTTAACCATTCATGGCGGAAGCTCACAACAATGCTTAACCACCGTGGACAGAAGCTAACATCAAGCCAAATAAATAACAATGAAATCATCAAAGAAGCAAATCATCGAACAATTGGTGTGTATGAGAAACAACAACTAAGCAGAGAACTGCCAAGAAACTCCTCTGACCAAATTTTCTTCGTATGCGAATCTTTTCTGCAACCAAGCAAACAACTGATCGAAGCATTAAAGAAGTAAAGCATCAAATAGCTGGTGGGCAAAATCTGAACTCACCATAATAAAAAAAAATCCAAACTAATGCATCTTCACGGCTATGCGGGCAAAAACTTAGCGCTGAACCCCAAATTGAAGTGGAGGAACTGTTGTTGAAGCGGGAACCCAAGAATCGGGGAGGATGAGATGGAGCTCCACCACGAAACCCAAACAACCATCATTGACAATCAGTATCAAAGGCAAGCATCAAGATGGAGCTCCATGGCGAAGACAACAGAAATGTGCGACAAAGGACGAAGACCAAAGTTGAGATGTCTCAAGTCATGAAGCTCTAAAAATCTATGCAGAACAGCTTCCGGCAGTGGCCAAGAGTCACCTCCAATGGCTAAGAAAATTGATTTTGACGGGAAAATGAAAAGGAAAGTGAGCGATCTATATACAGAGAGAAAGATGCAGCGGAACGAAAACAAAATGAAAGAGAAAGAAAGATGAAACAGAATTTGCACAGTAGATTTTATCGGGAAAATAAAATAGAAAAGAAAATGGAGAAAAGAAAAGAAGAAAATGAAGAAAGCAGCAGAAAAAAAAAAATTTCAAGGAGGATGATATCGCTCCGATACCATCTTAGAATGTGGGTTTGGGCCTAACTCAACCTTACAAAATCGACTTGTAAGGTGAAGGTTGCCCCCCACTTATATACACTTGTTTGGCCATATCACTAGTCGATGTGGGATCTCCAACATTAATGAGAACACAAATTTTCCTATCATATCTACATATGACCTATATGTTAGTACAATGTCATCATGTTCTGTTAATATTTAACGAAACCAACATACCAAGGTGATTAATATGTTTTCTCCTCACTACAGGTGATCTCAAAAGAACCCCTCAACCTTTGCCCCTTATAATTGAAAAGAAACAAAATCAACCGCACTGGACTTTAATCATTAACATTTCCACTTAAAGGCCAAGATTTTGGATCTTCACATGAAAATGATAGCAACTATATATGGTGTGCCAACATCTCCACTAACCATGTCAGCTTAGTGAATTAACCAATGGTAGAAATTAATACATAAGACTATTATACTCATTGTTCTAAGTTTAGAAATCCTCATTCGAAACATGAAGGGATAAATTATAGTTTTTGCTATTGCGTATAGAACATCACGTGGAAGATTGATTATCTTGCATTTTGTTAAAAAAATTGGAGGGATGGAATCAGGAAGGGACTTGGGTTCTCTTGGTGGTTCTTCTTCTTTTCTCTTTGTTTTTCCTTCTTAGCTAAAAGCTTTGCTGCATTATTACATCTGTGTTCATAATGTGGCCAACACGTCTTATCTTCATATTTGGAAGGAATACATATTTTTTGGTGACATTTTTTCCTCTATTTTGGAAAACGCCAGAAAGAAAATGTTCAGTTACTATATTTTTTAACCATCTTTCAATTTCATGTGCATGCATATCCCATTTGTAGAAAATTTCAATTATTAATATTTAATTTCTTGAGCTTTCAAAGAATTTCCCTATAAAAGTTTCAGCAAATGCATGCTATCCTAGTCTGACAAAGAAACGATATCAAAAGTGATGAAAAAGCATGTCAGCAAGAACATTCACGTAGAATATCGAGAACAAACAACTTCAGGGAAAAAAATGAACTGTATGCTCGTAAGTGTTATTGATTCATCAAAAAAAATGGATTACAAAAATGTCTTTTATACAGAGTTTATCACAGATACAACAGCTGTCACCTACTTAACCACTTACATATCTAATATAACCATCTAACCAATTTCTAACTAAGTCGTTATTCAAATACTCCCCCTCAAGTTGGGAGATAAATGTTTGCAATCCCTAACTTGGTAATTAGTGTATGAAACTGAGCACGAGGAAGCACTTTTGTAAGGGGATCTGCCAACTGTTGGTGAGACTTCACATGAACAAGGTTAAGGAAACCAGATTGCACGTGTTCGCGAATAAAATGGTAATCCATGTCAACATGCTTTGATCATTCATGAGTGGTAGGATTATGTGCTAATTGAATGGCTGATTTACTGTCACAAAACACCATTGTGGAGTGGATTGGTACTTCGAACACATGCAGCACCTGTTTAAGCCAAAGTAATTCAGTGGTTAATGTGGCAATGGCACAATATTCAACTTCAACTGAAGAGCGAGCTACTGTAGACTTTTTTTTTACTTCTGTTAATGCTACTGAAATTTCTAATGTACACCAGTATTTTGTGACATGTAATTTATTTTATGTTTTATGTAGTAGTTGGAGTACTTTCAGACTAAATTACAATGACCCATACTTTTTAGAGTGTTTTAAGTGTCTGTAATTGTGTAGGGCAGGTTGCCTATACCTGCTAGATAGAAACTTGCTGTTCTGTTTTGTAAAAATATATGCATCAGAAACCATACTTTTGCTGTGATGAATGAAAGCCATTTACGTTTTTGATTTCCAAAAACTCTTTTGTGCCAACAATTGGTATCAAAGCTTTTCTGATCTTGAGGGACCTATGAGAGAACCCAAGAAAAGAGAGAAAACCAAAAACAGAGTGGAAGAAAACCAAGAAAACTCAACCTGTTTTCTTAATACCCAACCTTCTTAATGGCTTCCAACAATATTTCACTACTAGCACCTCCTGTATTTACGGGAAAGAATTACTAAATTTGGGCTGTGAAGATGAGGGCTCAACTAAGAGCTTATGATCTTTGGGAAATGGTGGAAACTGGTGTTGAGCCACCTCCCTTGGAAGAAAATCCCACTGTTGCTCAGATGAGATTTCACAGTGAGCAAGTTGCCAAAAGAGCCAAGGCTCTTACCATCTTGCATTCAGCTGTGGATGATGATATTTTTATGAAGATCTCAAATTTAGATACAGCAAAGGAAGTTTGGGAGAAGCTTGAGGAGGAGTTCTTTGGAAATGAGAGGACCAAGCAAATGCAAGTTCTTAAACTCAAAAGAGAGTTTAAAGCCTTGAAGATGAATGAGGCTGAAAACATAAAGGACTTCATGACCAAGTTGATGAAAGTTGTAAATCAAATTAGATTGATGGGGGAAAAATTTCCAGACAGCAGAATTGTTGAAAAGGTCTTGGTGGTTGTACCTGAAAGGTTTGAATCTAAGATTTCTTCACTTGAAGAATCTAAGGATCTCTTGAAGATAAGCTTGACAAAGCTTATAAATGCTCTTCAAGCTCAAAAACAAAGAAAACTTCTTAGACAAGAGGAAGCAACAGAATTAAGCCTTACAAGTGAGGCATAAAGGAAAGGGTCCAACAGTGAAAGGAGAAAAGAAGTTTGTTGGAGAGCATTCTAGAAAAGATTCAAAGAAGAAGGAAAAATTTCCAAAGTGTGGAATTTGTAAAAGAACCAGTCATAAGGAGAGTGATTGCTGGTACAAAGGGAAGACACCACCACCAATCAAATGCAGATACTACAATCAAATTGGTCATATAAAGAGGTTTTGTGGGTTGAAACAACAGCAACAAAATCAAGCCCCTCAAAAGGCAAATGTCACTAAAACTAAAGATGATGAAGAGTTATTGTTCATGGCCAAGAATATAAGGAGTTCGGAGGATGAAAACACTTGGTTTATTGATAGTGGCTGCACTCAACACATGACAAGCAAACCAGAATTTTTTTCAGAGCTGAAACCAGCTGAAGGATCAGTAAAGATTGGAAATGGAGACAAACTTGCCATCATTGGTAAAGGAATGTGGGAATTCATACTACAACAAGTATCAAATGTATTTCTGATGTTCTTTTAGTGCTTGAACTTGATCAAAACCTGTTAAGTGTGGGTCAAATGATGCAAAATGGTTATTGCTTGTTATTTAAAGAAGGAAGTTGTATAGTCATTGATGTTGATGGTCATGAATTATTTGAAATAGAGATGAGAAAAAGAAGTTTTCCTATTAACTAGAATTTAATTTCTAAACATGAGTACAAAATTAGCAAGACTGAACTTGATTCTAAGCTATGGCACAAGAGGTTTGGTCACTATAATTTGAAATCCATTCAGTTTGCTCAAAAACAAGAGTTGGTCAAAGATTTGCCTAACATTCAAGTATGTTCAGAAGTATGTGAAAGCTGTCAACTTGGTAAGCAACATAGATTGCCTTTTCCAAATTCAGCCAGATAGAGAGCAAGTGAAAAGCTTGAGTTAGTTCACTCTGATGTTTGTGGACCTATGAAAACTACTTCATTGAATGGCAGCAAATATTTTATTCTCTTTATAGATGATTTTACAAGAATAACTTGGGTTTACTTCCTTAAGCAGAAATCTGAAGTTTTTTTTTTTTGTTTTTAAGAAATTTAAAGCCCTGGTTGAAGCTCAAAGTGGTTGTTTTTTGAAGAAGCTTAGAACTGACAATAGGAAAGAGTATACTTTTGCAGAATTTAATGTGTTTTGTGATGATTTGGGAGTTGAGCACCAACTTACAGTGAGTTATTCACCCCAACAAAATGGAGTTGCAAAGAGAAAAAATAGATCAGTCCTTGAGATGGCTAAATGCATGATATTTGAGAAGAAATTGCCAAAGTCCTTTTGAGCAGAGGCTGTAAACACTGCAATGTACCTCCAAAATAGACTTCTTACAAGGGCAGTACAAGGAATGACACCTATTGAGGCTTGGGGAGGCATTAAACCATCTATTAGGCATCTAAAGGTGTTTGGTTCATCTTACTACACTCATGTACCAGATGTGAAAAGAAGCAAATTGGATGAAAAGGCTGAAAAAGGAATTTTAATAGGCTATAGCTCAAAATCTAAGGGCTATAAGGTCTATGGAATTGATTCAAGAAAAGTTTTTGTTAGTAGAGATGTAAAGGTGGATGAAGATGCTTATTGGAATTGGGAGACTTCTCAAATGGAAAGGCGTTTAGTTTTGCCTTCTTTAGAGAGCACAAATGAAGACCAAGAAGAAGAGGTTGATGATGATTTTGCTATAAGAGGCACTATACCTCTTTCAGAAATTTATCATAGATGTAATGTTGTTGTACTTGAACCTACCAGCTTTGAAGAAGCTAGTAAGGTTGAAGAGTGGAACCAAGCTATGAAGGAAGAGATGACCACCATTGAAGATAACAAGACATGGCAGCTAGTAGACAAACCAAATGACAAGAATGTTATTGGAGTTAAATGGGTCTATAAGGTAAATTGAATCCCAATGGATCCATCAACAAATACAAGGCTTGACTTGTTGTTAAAGGTTATATTCAACAACTTGGGATTGATTACACAGAAACTTTTGCTCCGGTAGCAAGAATGGACACTATTTGCATTCTTATAGCTTTGGCAGCTCAAATGAAATGGAAAATCTGGCATTTAGATGTCAAATCTGCATTCTTGAATGGCAACCTTACTGAAGAAATTTATGTAGCTCAACCTTAAGGCTTTGTTGTGAAGAGGAGTGAAGACAAGGTGTATAAGCTTCATAAAGCTTTGTATGGGCTAAAACAGTTTCCTAAAGCTTGGTATAGGAGAATTGATAGCTACTTTTGCAGTCAAGGCTTCAGAAGAGTGAAAATGATGCAACTCTTTATGTGAAAAGGTTGCTGGATGGTGGCTTTTTAATTGTTTCTTTATATGTTGATGATTTGCTAGTGACAAGCAATAATCAACAAGAAGTGCTAGCAACTTATGGAGGAGATGCAAAATCAATTTCAGATGTCAAGCTTAGGAGAAATGAATTACTTTCTAGGCTTGGAAGTGCATCAATCTAAAGATGGAATTTTTCTAAATCAAGAAAAGTATGCTCATGAAGTTTTGAAGAAATTCAAAATGGAAAGCTGCAAATCTGTCCTTACTCCTTTGGTGCAGAATTTGAAACTCCCCAAGGAAGATGGAGCTGAAAAAATTGATGCTTCTCTTTATAGAAGTTTTATTGGAAGTCTACTTTATCTCACTTCATCCAGACCGGATCTTATGTATGCAGCTAGTTTACTCTCAAGATTTATGCAAAGTCCAAGTGAGACACATTTTGCAGTAGTAAAGAGGGTGCTTAGATACTTAAAGGGCACTACTCAATTTGGAATATGGTACAAGCCAAGTGAAAAAGGAAGTTTGATAGGCTATGTTGATAGTGATTGGGCTGGAAACCTTGATGACATGAAGAGCACTACTGGTTATGTTTTTTCTTTAGGTTCTGGCATGTTCTCTTGGAACTCAAGGAAGTAAGAAATTGTAGCTCAATCCACTGTTGAGGTGGAATATGTAGCAGCAACAGCAGCAAACCAAGCCATTTGGTTGAAGAAAATTTTATTTGATTTGGGAGTAAAGCAACTGGAAGCCACAAAGATTTTTTGTGATAGCAAATCAGCAATTGCCATTGTAGAAAATCCAGTTCAACATGGGAAGACTAAACATATTCAAGTGAAATTTCATGTTGTTCGTGAGGCTGTCAAGACTAGTGAGATCAAGCTAATTCATTGTTGTTCTGATCTTCAAGTTGCTAATATACTGACTAAAGCTCTTCCAAGAGCAAGATTTGAAAGACTTAGAGAACTACTTGGAGTGTCCATCAAAAATTTCAAGGAGGAGTGTTAATGCTGCTGAAATTTCTGATGTACACCAGTATTTTGTGACATGTAATTTATTTTATGTTTTATGTAGTAGTTGGAGTACTTTCAGACTAAAGTACAATGACCCATACTTTTTGGAGTGTTTTAAGTGTCTGTAATTATGTAGGGCAGGTTGCCTATACCTGCTAGATATAAACTTGCTGTTCTGTTTTGTAAAAATATATGCATCAGAAACCATACTTTTGCTGTGATGAATGAAAGCCATTTACGTTTCTGATTTCCAAAAACTCTTTTGTGCCAACAACTTCCATGAGATCAGTGAATCTTCTAGAAAAACACAAAATCTAGTAGTTGACTTTCGGGTTACTTGACAACTCCCCCAATTAGCATCCACAAAGGTTGTCATTCGAAGAAAGAATGAACAGGGAAAAGAAAGCCCTGCCCTGGAGTTGCTTTAAGATATTGCAAGAAGTGATGAACAGATTGCAAGTGAGGTGTTTGGGGATTTTGTATAAATTGGCTGAGACAATTCACAGCATAAGTGATATCTGGGCAAGACAATGTGAGGTAAATGAGGCGGCCAATGAGACGCCTGTACATGGAAGGATCCTAGAGGTGCTAACCATCTTGATCATTCAAATGAATGTTGGAGTCCATAGGTATATGAGCAAGTTTTGAAGAACTAAAACCAGTGTCATGAAGAAGCTGCAATGTGTATTTGCACTGGCAAAGGTAATACCTTTAGCAAACTTGGTTATTTCCAAGCCAAGGAAGTACTTCAAATCACCAAGCACCTTGAGCAATAATAATGTCATCTACATAGACTAAAAGGATAATGAGTGTGGTTCCTGAACCTATTGACAATAATCTGTGATCAGTAGAAGACTTAGTGAAGCCAAGTTCAGTAATGATGGAGCTAAACTTTTGAAACCACTGTTTAGAGGCCTGCCACAAACCATAGAGAGATTTATTCAACCTAAAAACCAAATTCTCCCCTTTAACTGGATACCCTTTTGGAAGTTGCATGTAAACTTCCTCATTAAGTTCTCCATTGAGGAAAGCGTTATTGATGTCAAGTTGCAAGAAGTGCCATTTTTTTTTAGTTGCAATGGACAACAAAATTCTGACTGTGGTCAACTTAGCCACGGGTGAGAATATGTCTATGAAGTTGATTCCTGCTTATTGTGTGAACCCTTGAGCCACTAGTCGTGCCTTGCATTTGTCTAAGGACCCATCAGCCTTGTATTTTACTTATATACCCAATGATAACCAATGGACTTCTTCCCCGGAGGTAAAGGCATGACTGTCCAAGTTTGGTTTGCTTCCAAGGCAGATAACTCCTTTGCCATTGCATGCTGTCATTCAAGATATCGAACAGCCTGATGAAAAAATTATGGCTCATAAACATTGGAGACATAAAGAATATAGTCCCGGAACTGAGGAGAAAGTTTATCATATGATAAGTGAGATTGAACTGGGTAAGTTACTTGGCATAGGTAGGCTTGAAGGTAGGTGGGCGGTTTGTGAGGTCGTGACGACCTTTGGAGGATATTAGGAGGATTATTGGAGAGCTGCAGGTCATAGTTTGGTTGAGAGGTGTTGGTTTGGGTAGTCTCAGGTAAAGAATGTGTGGCCAAGTTGTCGTGAATTAGTCTTGGGACCACTGTTTGGTCAAAAATATCAAGTAGGGGGTTGTTGCTGATAAATGATGATAAAGGAAGGCAATCTCCAGGAAGCTAGCATCACGAGAAATGATAAATTTTTTGGCTTGAGGATTAAAGAATTTGAAGCCTTTAACACCAATAGGATATCCCATGAATACGAAAAGGATTGCATGAGGACAGAACTTAGTCCTATGGCCTGGTATTGTTGCAACAAATGCCAAGCAACCAAACACTTTAAGTAGAGAGTAATCCGGGAGTGTACCATGAAGTAACTCAAAAGGAGAGCAATTCTTCAAATTAGTAGAGGGGGTCCAGTTGATCAAGTAGGCAGTAGTGTTTATACATTCTCCCCAAAAACACAGGGGACTTTAGATTGAAAAGGCAATGCTCTGGCCACGTTTAACAGATGCTTATGCTTTCTTTCAACAACAGAATTCTGTTGAGGTCTATGCGGACATGTCAGCTGATGTACAACTCCTTCATACTGTAAAAAATCAATTAATGCTAGCTCCTTTGTGTTGTCAGTCTGAATGGCCTTAATATTTTTGTCAAACTGTGTGCGTAAAAGCTTAAAAAAACATTTAATCAAATGCGAGGCTTCAGACTTGTGTCGCATAAGATGGACCCATGTATAGCAGGTACAATCATCTACTATGGTGAGGAAGTAGTGATGACCAACATAAGTGGATTGCTTGAAGGGTCGCCCACACATCAGTGTATCCAGTCAAATGGACAAGTTGAGTAATTGTTATGCAAAACAAAAGGCAAACAATGAAGTTTGGAAAGTGGACAAATAGAATAGTTATGTGAGTTAAAAACAGAAGGTAAAGGAAATTAAATTTTATTGCTAATGTTGGAATTAATAAAGAAAAACTAGAGAAGACAATAAAAAATGGAGGCTGAAACTCATACTTTCTGATTCATACATACAGTCTTTAAATACAAGAAATGCATAACCAGAAAATAATGACAAATTAAGCTATCCATAAATTTGTAACAGCCAATAAACTCTCATAATAACAAAATAACTTATAACAGCCATGACAGTAGAAATTCTACCATAAACTCTAATAAATTCTAATAAACTCTAATAAATAGATATTGATTCATATTCTCAACACTCCTCCTTGCATCAGTAGCTATTAACTCCAAGTTTGCCTCTCAAGTTCTCAAACCTTCCTTTCAAAAGTGGCTTTGTAAAAATGTCTGCCAATTGGTCTTCTATCTTACAATACTGTAACAGAACTTCCCTTCCTTTTGAACTTCTCTAAGAAAATAGAGTTTAATATTGAAGTGCTTAGTCTTCCCATGAAAGACTGAATTATTTGAGATTGCAATTGCTGCTTGATTATCTACAAACACCTTGGTTGAATCTGTTTGAGCCATTTGTAGATCAACAAGAATTTTTCTCACCCACAAAGCTTGATTAACAGCTTGCAAGTAGCAGCAATGAACTCTGCTTCAGCAGTTGACTGTGCCACAATATCTTGCTTCTTTAAAGTCCAAGAAAATACTCCTAAACCAAATGAAAAACAATAACCTAAAGTGCTTTTCATATCATCCAATGATCCTCCCCAATCACTGTCAGGAACCCATGGAAATTAAAGTCTTGATTAAAAATAAACCAGACACCACAATCAAGAGTTCCTTTGATATCTAAGCACACGTTTAGCAGCTTGAAGATGCACTTCACTTGCACAATGTAAGAACCTTGAGAGAATACTTACAGCATGCAAAATATCAGGTCTTGTTGCTGTAAGATACATGAGACAACCAACAAGACTCCTGAAATCAGTCTCATTAACCTTTTCTACACCATCTTCCTTGCATAGCTTCATCTTGTAAAACATCAGAGTACACACAAGTTTACAATTCTCCATTTGAAACTTCTTCAAAATCTCCTTCGCATATTTCTTTTGGCTGATAAAAGTTCCTTTTTCATTTTGTTTGACTTCCATTCCGAGAAAGAAAGCCATTTCTCCACAATCTGTCATTTCGAACACCTTCATCATATCTTGCTTGAACTCCTCAACAAACACAATATTGCTTCCTGTTACCAAAAGATCATCCATATACAGAGAGACAATTAAAATTTCATAATTCAAGCATTTCACATAAAGAGTTGACTCACTAGGACTTTTTCTAAAGCCAATACTCAACAAGTACTCATCAATCCTGCTGTACTAGGCCCTTAGAGCCTGCTTCAAACCATACAAGGCTTTTTTCAGCAAATAAACCTTGTTTTCCTTCCCAAAACCCTCAGGTTGCTCAACATATATCTCCTCCTACAAATAACCATTAAGAAAAGCAAATTTCACATCTAGCTGAAACACCTTCTAACCTTTTTGTGCTGCTAAAGCAAGGACCAATCTGATTGTATCAAGCCGAGCCACTGAAGCAAATGTTTCAAAAAAATCAACTCCAAATACTTGAGCATATCCCTTCACTACAAGTCTGGCCTTGTGTTTATTAATGGAACCATCTGCATTGAGTTTAGTTCTAAACACCCATTTAACACGAATAACATTTTTGTGTTGGGGTCTAGAAACCAATTCCCAAGTTTGATTCTTTACAATCATGTTAAGCTCCTCTTGCATTGCAACTATCCACTTTGGATCCGTCTCTGCTTCTATAAAATTTTTAGGCTCTAACACAGCAACATTACATCTTTCATAAATATCAGAAAGCAATCTAGTTCCTTTAACAAGAGGATCATCAACATTTTCATTTTTCATAAAAGAAAAATCAGAAATTTGCTCCATTCATCTTTCTCCCAACTCCATTGTTTATCTTTAGCAAAATGGATATCTCTGCTTATTAGAATCTTACCAGTTTGTGGTTGAAAGACCCTATAAGCCTTTGAAGTTATGCTATAGCCAATAAAGATTCCAGCCTTTTCCCTTTTATCTAACTTATCTCTTTTCACCTTTGGCACATAAGTAAAACAAATACATCCAAAAACTTTGAAGTTTTGAACAAAAGGTTTATAGCCATACCATGCTTCAAAAGGAGTTTTCCCTTCCACTGTCTTTGTAAGAAACCTGTTTAACAGAAACACAGTTGTATTAGCAGCTTCAGCCCAGAATTTCTTTGGAAGTCCTTTCTCATGCATCATACATCTAGCCATCTCCATTATTGTTCTATTCTTCCTCTCACTCACTCCATTTTGTTGTGGAGTGTAAGGAGTAGTGAGTTGGTGCTTAATCCCAGCCTCTTCACAAAAAGAATTAAATTGATCTGAGACATATTCTTTCCCATTGTCAGACCTTAAAACCTAAATTTTACAACCAGATTGATTTTCAATCCAAGCCTTAAACCTCCAAAAAACTCCTACAACTTCAGATTTGAATCTCAAGAAATAAATCCAGCACATTCTAGTAAAATCATCAATAAAGGCAATGTAATATCGACTTCCCTTTAAAGATAATTTAGGTTGCGGTCTTCCAAGGTCTGTGTGAATCAACTGTAGCATTTGTGATGCTTTCCACCTTGACTGTGAAAATGGCAACCTGGACTGTTTTCCATATTGGCATGCACTACAGCTACTTACATGGTCTTCTAATGATGGTAAGCCTTCCACAATATTTTGTTTTTTCATGTGCAGTAGTGAAGCATGGTTGAAATGACCCAATCTCTTGTGCCAAAGCTCAGTGACATTAATTGGGTTTGAAATAGCAACCTACACCTCTTCCATAAGATCCAAAGAAAAGCTTTTTCCTTTCATTTTGATCTTAAACAGATCTTGACCCTTTGCATCTTGAATTAGACACATTTTGTCTTCAAACAGTACTTTGTAGCCCTTTTCAAGTAACTGGCCAACACTCAACAAATTTTGATTAATGTTCGGTACATAAAGCACATCAGTAATGATTTTAGTACCTGAGCAACTTTCAATTGCAATTGTGCCTTTTCCTTTAACAGCTATGCACTTTCCATTGCCTATTCTGACTTTTGAAACAATTGTTCTGTCTAGCTCCTTGAACAACTCTTCATCATAGGTCATGTAATGGGTACATCCACTGTCAATCAACCAACTTTCACCACTGTTATTGGTGGCAAAACAAGTTGCTGCAAATAACTGCTCCTCCTCCTCCTCTTGTTGTTGGTCAACCACTTGAGCTTCAGTTTGAGGCTGCCTTTTGTTCTTGCAAATTTTTGCAATATGACCAAACTTGTTGCATTTGTTGCAACGTATATCAGGCCTCTTCCAACATCTGAAATGTGGATGATTGCTTTTTCCACAATGTTGGCATGGAGGATGATTTGTCTTCTCATTTCCAGCTTTTCTCCCTTTATTGGAACTTTCTCCTTTTTCAAAATTGTTCCAATAGGTCTTTTTCTTCTTTCCTTTTTGACCCTGATTGATCTTTAGTTTGGCCTATAAAGCACCTTCAATCATGCCTTCTTCCTCATAAGTCTCCTTTGCTCTTGGGCTTGCAAAGCATACACCAGTTCTGCCAAAGTAATTTTTGACAGATCTTTGGAATTTTCCAAAGAGGAAATAGTGGATTCAAACCTCTTAGGAACAGTCACAAGGATTTTTTGAACTATCCTTGTATCAGGAAACTCAGTTCCAAGCAACCTCACCTTGTTAACGATACTTAGAAGTCTGTCAGAATACTCCTTAATTGTTTCTGATTCCTTCATTCGTTGCATCTCAAACTCCCTGATCCAATTCAGCACTTGCATCCCTTTGACTTTCTCATTTCCTTCATACTCCTGCTTGAGAAAATCCCAGATGGCCTTTGCTGACTTTAGAGTCACAATTCTAGTAAAGATTGCTTGAGATACAACAGAAAATAGATAGGACTTTGCCTTCGACTTTCGCTGCTTTTTTTCCTTATGATCCTGATTTGTGCAATCGTTGGATTTTCTGGTAATGGATCAATTTCATAATCCTCCTCAACAGCCTCCCAAAGATCACTAGCATCAAGATAAGCCTCCATTTTGATTGCCCATAAGTGATAATTCTCTCCCTTAAAAATTGGCTATGTTATGGCTGAGTTATCAGACTGCATTTTGAACTCTCAGTGTAAGTGTTTGGGTCTTTGGTGGAACTCTCTCCTTACCAGGTCCCTCAAGAACAATTGAGCTCTGATACCACTTGTTGGAATTAATAAAGAAAAACTAGAGAAGACAATAAAAAATGGAGGTTGAAACTCATACTTTCTGATTCATACATACAGTCTTTAAATACAAGAAATGCATAACCAGAAAATAATGACAAATTAAGCTATCCATAAATTTGTAACAGTCCATAAACTCTCATAATAACAAAATAACTTATAACAGCCATGACAGTAGAAATTCTACCATAAACTCTAATAAACTCTAATAAATAGATATTGATTCATATTCTCAACAGCTAAGCACTTTAAGAATTTTATCAAACAAATGTCCTAATCTAGAATGCCATAAATGTGAATCAGAAAAATGGACAGAGTTACATTTAATGAGAGAAACAGGAATGGAAAAATCACAATGAAAAATGTAAAGCCCTTGAGTGAGATCACCCTTGCCAAATCACCTGCAGGTGTTGACTGTCCTGAATCAAGAGTGCATCATTAGTAAAAGAAATACTATAAGATGAATCTTTTAATAGACAACTAACAGATATAAGATTAATATGAAAATCTAGAATATAGAGAACATCTTTTAAAACCAAATTTAGACTAAGAGAGATGGTACCTATGGCACTAACTGGGACTTTTGAATTATTTGGTGAAGTAACAAACTTACCATGCAATTCAGTGTATTGATCAAACAAGGGTAAGAAATAATAAATAAGAGGTAGCCCCCGAGTCTATGATCCAGGTGCTATAAGATGAAATAGATTTTGATTCAAGAAATAAAAAACTCATACCAACACTTCCGTTGTCCAATTGATTGGAAGTGATAGATGCCTTGGCCATTTGAGCTTGAAGATATGAAATCAACTGTTGATATTGATGTTGACTCATTAAAGAATCACCCAGCTCGGCATCTTGAGAATTAGCAGCAACAAGATGCACCATGTTTGCAGGTTGGGAAGATTTTCCTTTCTTGTGGCCGAGAGGATATCCATGCAATTTGAAGCATTTATCCTTTGTGGTCTCTCTTGGAATTTTTTTGCTTCGAGCCTTGAGAGGATTGCACAACACATGCAAGCTGAGTATCAGTAATAAAACTATCTTGGCCAATTTCACGTTGTTTCTCTTCTTGAACAACCAGAGAAAAAACATGATTAATTTGTGGAAGAGGATCCATTAGAAGGATCTGTCCCCGAACTTGATGGAAGCTTTCATTTAGACCCATGAGAAAAGTAAGCACATATTCAGTATTGAGAAAATCAACAAGTGATTGAGACCCACCACGCGTGCAAGAATGAGCGAGTCTGTGTTCACCCAGATTGCTTTCACTTTGGTGAAGTGTTGATTCACAGTAAGAGAGCCTTGAGTGCAGCTAAACAACTCCTTCAACTGAAAAATACTAGGCCCGTTGCTTTGTTGAAAGCGTTCGTGCAAGTCACTCCAAATATCAGCAGCAGTATCAGAATAGATTACACTGGCAATGATTTCTTTCGAGACAGAATTCAGAATCCATGATGGGACGATGTTGTTATTGTGAACCCAAGAATGGCGCAAAGAATCTCCGTCAAGAGGAATGGGTATGGAGCCATCGACAAAGCCTAACTTGTTCTTGGCAATGAGGGCCATTTTCATGGCTCGTCGCCATGAATGGAAATTGTTTCCAGTGAGTGGCTGAGACACCAATACAGTGCCAGGGCTATCCAAAGGATACTAGTAAAAAGGACTGAAAATGTCTTCCATGGATGCACACGCTTGGAAGAAACGAACAAGATGAAGTTAGAGTAGTGCAGAAGGGAGAAAAACTCCTGATACCATATCAGGAACAAAGAACTTTAGGGGAAAAATGAGTCATATGCTCGTAAGTGTTATTGATTCATCAAAAAAAAAGGATTACAAAAAAGTCTTTTATACAGAGTTTATCACAGATACGACAGCTGTCAACTACCTAACCACTTACATAACTAATATAACCATCTAATTTCTAACTAAGTCGTTATTCTAATATAGAAGGATGTCGACAATTGGTCTAAACACAAAAATAAAAAATGGAATCCATACAGCATCATCATAAGCTGAATCGCAAGCTTATAATGAATTCAATTTCTTGTCGCAACGGGGATTGCAATGGGAGTGACAAACTTAAAATAATAAGTTAGAAAAAAGTAGAGTTGTCATCAAAGTTTTTTTTCTTTAGAAAATATTGGAAAATCCAAAAAAAAATGTCTTCGAAGCTAAAATTTGAGTTTGAGAATAAATTATGAATAGAAAAGTTATCAATTAGCATCTTAATTAAAAAACAGTTATTGCTGATTAGTTATTCAAATTATTAATAATTTTTGAAAATATTTATCTCACTCTAAAATATAATTGAAGATTAAATATGAGGGGAAAATGTGAGGATTTTATTAATTTTACTATTAATATTTTGAACAACAAAATAGGATTTATGTGTTGTCATGCTAAACATTAAGTTATCACAACTTGTGTTACAAAACCTTATGGTTAAGAATATGTCACATCAAATTAATTCCTCCTCTATTGTAAATCTCATTATTGTTATTATTAAATTATGAAACTTAATTATTATTGATATTTATAATTATGAAATATTTTAGAAAGAATCTTAGGACTATCAAGTTGTCACAATTTGTATCCCAAAACTCTAAGATTAAGAGGATGTCACATTCAATTAACTCTTTTTGAAGATTCTTATTATTTTAATTAAGTTATAAATTCTTGAGTTTGATGGTTATTAGATATATATTTCATTTTAAGATTGTATTATTATTATTATTAGATTTCTAAAAGAATTTTATTATTAAAAGGACTATTTATCTATATATAAAACTATTGTTATTTTATTATTTTACTTTTAATTAAATTATAAATACTTGATTTAAATTATTTTTTATTGAATTTTTTTGTGCTTATTATTGTTTTGGAATTAGTATATGAATAGAACATTTATAAGATAAATTTAAACACGTATGCAATTTTTTAAAAAAAATTGAACTTTTATTATTTTTTATTTTTTTATATTAACTCAATTTCTATTTTATTATTTTTTACTATCTTATTTTCCTCGTAAGAAAATCTAGACTAAAAAATCTTTCAAACGGACCCAGGAATTATGAGACCAGACGCATATAGACCAACATACCTAGCCTGGACCGCACCCGATTACAACATAAACAAACATAACACAACAGGAAAACAAAGGAACGGTGAGCTTCGCCCGTATTTAGAGAAATAAAATCATGATGAAAGTAAAAAATAAAATAAAATACGATATTGTTGTAACACACACTGAGGAGGTGGAAAAGGGCCGGGCCCCAATTGAATTCAGCACAAAAAGATGAAAATAGAAATATAATAAATAAATAAATGGAATAAAATAAGCCTGTATTAGATCAGAGGCTCAATATTTGACCCCTTGAATTGACGAAGGTCCTTCATTAGTTATGGTCTCAGTGGTCATTCGGATTTCTCCTTACTCATGTCAGTATTCTCCAATTAAACTGTAAGAGAAACGAATTGACACAGGTGAAATATTTTACACATTTTTTACCCTTGAATTGTATTTTATATCAATTAAATGGATAAATTGTAACTTAGGGATGTGCATGGTTCAATTTTTTTATTTAACAGGTTCGGTTTTTAATTCAAACCATTTGAACTGTTTTAACGAACTTGTTCTAAACCGAACTGCTTTAACGAACTAATTCTGAACTGAACCAATTTCGAAACATTTTAAAAACCAAACTAGTTTCAAAAACCGGTTTTCAAACTGGTTTTTCTATAAAATCTGGTTTTCAATCTAAGATTTTCTATAAATTATTTTATTTATACGATATTCAAGTTGGTTGGATTAATGTAACACCACGGGGTGTTACAAACCCCCTTTCTGTGACTTTCTAATCCACTTGAAATAATTATAAGGATAATGATAATTAACCATACTACAATAGTGAATTTTTCCATCAACAAAACTATAAAAAAAAAAAAAAAAGGAGAGACGAGACACTCTCATATAAATAGAAGCAACACACACATTACAACTATATATAATTGATTTATTCTTTATTTATTCTCCTGTTAACTATTCTAACCTGAGTTTCAAAGTAGAGTTTAATGGTTATGTATTGACAGTGACAGTAGTTTTATACTGTCATCCAATCACAAATTACCATTTATTGTAAGTATCTCTATAAATACCTACACTTGTTTTGGAGAACAGTGTTGCATCATAATAACAATAGGTTTCTCTCTCTAAAGAAAGGGAATAAATAATAACTTTTATATCAACTTTATTTAAGCTATTTTAATAAAATTTATAGGAAAAATTATAAAAATAAACTTATACATAAATTATTTTTCCAAACATATACATTTTTCAATTAATAGTGTGTCTGGGGAAGTGTTTGTAAACTTTATTGATCTTGATTTTGTAAAATTAATTTTGATTGAAAAGTCAGTTTAAATTTTAAGTAATTACTTTGATAAACTTAATGTTGTTTGAGTATGTTGATAAAAACCACTTTTAAATGTGTAATTATCAATAAAGATATATAAATACTTAAAAAATAATATTATAATAATATTAAATACTCATTTATTTTAAGTTTGAGATAATTAATTTTGATAGTTTTGATTTTGAATTGTTGAATATTATTGAAATGTATATCTATATTAATTTTAGCAACAAATTATGCATTGGAAGGTGCGTTACATTGTACAAAATTAATTTTAGATAATAATTAAATGGGGTAGGATCCATTGACAACAGGTGCAAGAGTTAGTCAAATTATACCTTCAATAACTTTTTATATAATACAAATTTAACCAATCCAACTGTTGAGTTTGATGATATTATCTTTATGATTATGTATATCAAATTTCATATCATTTGGACTTTTCTAAATATGTTATCTAATATTAAATATTTGCATATATTTTAATATCATATTGTACGTTAAAATAAAGTGATTTAATGAGCTACTAAATAATTTTAGAATTGTATGAAATTTTGTATACTTAATCTAATTAATAAAAACATCAAATTCAACAGTTGGATTGGTTAAATTTGCATTATACAAAAAGTTATTGAAGGTATAATTTGACTAACTCTTACACCTAGTGTCAACGGATCATGCCCCTAATTAAATAAGGAATAAAATGTAAAAAAATTTTTTTTTTGGTAAATATAAAAATCTTATTGTTAACACATACAAGTGAGTTTTTTCACTACAAACATAACAAAGAATAAATAAAATATGTAGTAACCCTCTAAAAGTTTTTTATAATGTCATTTAATTATAAATTATCATATATAATAATTTTGTTAATTTTTATATTAATTACTTTAAAAGTCATAAAAAATAATTTTTAATTGATTAACTATATAAACTCACGGTATATGATTATTAAACTCATATACAAAACTTATTTTTGTTGAAATCATTATTTTATATACAAAATTAATTTTGTCAAATTCTTTACCATGCTTTTCCGAACATAGAGATGATTTATCCAGTAACGAGAAGCTTATATGCGTTCCACCTACTCCACTAATACAATGAAACAGCCTCCTCAACGATCCATAATTAATTAGCGGTCGGCACCTAAACATGATGCATTGATGCTCCTCCTGCTTCTGGACCCGATGAAGATCCTGACTCCACGCAAACATTACTGGAAATAATATCCTAACCGAATTGATATAATCGTTAGTGGGCGGTGTTAATGACTCATCCCGTCTTATTAATTTGGTCTAATTTAAAGGAATTTTTGACGGGTTTAGATTTAAAAAATTAGACTTAGTATATTTTGAGGATGAGTTCGGTTATACTTCAGGTTGTCTCAATTCAATCTAATGTTATATATATTTTTAAAAAAGTATAATTTTTTAAATAGCTATGTATTAATAATACAACTTCTCGACCTAATAAATATTATTTTGTCTAACATGATATTATATTTATATTGATATTATTTATCGTAAAATATATATTGTAAAATTAATATATTATACCAATAAGTCAAGTTGACTCAATATTGTCCCAAATGTTATCAAGTCTTAATCGGCTTGATTCGGCCTCACAAAATTAATTCTATCAAAATTTTGGCCTGGGGAGAGACATAGGTAAACTTGTCCCAACCCATCCCACGAGCACCCCGAATTTATATGCCATCTATCTTTCAATTTTCTATCTATTTTTTTTATTTTTAAATATTGTGTTATTATGCATTGTTATGCCAAGTTTGTCTTATTTAATCTTATATTATAAATTATAAGACATAATTCAAAAAGTGACGTTTTCTCTCTTTTCACTCTCTCAAGACATTCTTAATATTTTCTACATATGCAACTAACAAAAACATTTCTTTCAACTATCTCAAACAACTTTCACTTTATATTTATATGTATATTTGATATTCTTAATCAACTATCCCTTTCAATTTACACTATTTTATTTTTATTTAAATTTAAATTTCAATAGTTTATTTTTTAAAATAACAATAGTTAAAAATAATCTTATATCACATTTTAAATTATATATTCATTAGAATTTTTGCTTGTGCAATGTACAAGATAAATGTTTATTTTATATAACTAAAATTTATAATAAATAAATATTTTTGAGTATATAAATTATAATATAATTAAAATTCATAATAAATAAATATTTTTTAACATATAAATTATATTTAATATTTTTGATAAATAATTTATATTGTGATATAAGGTTACTTTTAGCTATCATTTTTTAAAAATATTAAAATTTAATTTAGAAATAAATATGAAAAATGATAGTTTGAAAGAGATAAGGAATTTAGAAAATCCCCGAAAATGCTCTCGTTGAAGGAAAAACTCCTACAAACATTTTCATTGAAAATAGCTCCTAAAAACACTCTTTTAAGATAACTATTCTAACTTATTTATATAGAGAATTGTAAATAAAAATATAATTTATATATTTAAATATAATTTATTTATTATAAATTAAATTGTAAATCTTGTATTCAAAAATATTTATTTCCTATAAACTTTAATTATACTTGTGTAATGATCAGACTAAAACACTATATATATCTAAATTATCTTACATCTTAAATACAAAAATATTTCTTTATCTTATAAAAAATAATATTTTAAAGAAGTTTATACACATTTTTTTAATTTATTATATAAAATTAGTCAAATTTTATTGCCTAATTTAAAAAAAAATCAATTATATATAATTAATGGACTATTGAACACCAACATTATATTGATTCGAGTGAAATTAGATTCGAATATCTTAAGTAAGGTCTTAGGTTTAAACATTGTGAATGGAAAAAACATAGTTGGAAGAGAAGATTCCACACCACTAATAGGGGTGTTCATGGGTATGGGTAACCCATTGACCTAAACCAACCCAAACCGACCCAATTAGTTCGGTTTGAGTTTTTTAAGCATTTGGGTCACACTCAACCCAACCCATTTAAACTCTTTCAAGTACGGGTTGGGTAATAGGTTTTGATTTATGGACTTGTGAACCCATACCTGACCCATTGACATAGCATTTTATTTAATTTATTATTTTTTATATATTATATAATTTATATACTAATAATAAACTTACCCCAGCAATTCCCCTTCCCATTTTGGCATTTCCCTTTCCCAAATTTCCCTTCACGGCTTCTTTAAATTTCCCTTCCCAAATTTCACTTGTATCTTTTTTAGCCATGTTATATTATATTTCCTGCTCAAGTTTTAAATTTACTACAAGAAAGATTATATAATGTGTCAAAATTTGTTAAAAAAATACAATTTTTTAAAAATTCAGCAAAATTTTAAATATACGGACCCACTTACCTAATCCAACCCAACCCAACCCATATTATTTTGATCAAGTTGGGTACCAGGTTTAGCCAAACTCAACCCAACCCCGCCCGTGTACACCCCTAACCACTAAAGGTGGCCTAGTCAAGAATTTTTTTATGAAGATTAGTCATTAACAAAATTAGTTGATATTTTGCCCTTATAATATGATAAGAAAAAAATGGACTATTGAACAATATTTCTAAGTTAGTTAATTATAATCTTAGATCGTAAATTTAACTTTACATGTGAACTTGTAATTGAATAAGAAAAATTCTAATAATTATTTAATAGGTTAAATTCCTTTGATAATGTAAAAAATCTTGGTTAGATACTAATATAAAAAAACTATATTCATAACAAATTAATTTTTTTATCAATTTTGAAGCTTTACCCAAAACCTTCATTTCATCTCATAGTTGATCTCAATAGAATTAAAATTAGGTTTAACGATGATGTTAAAAATTATAAAGAGAAAAAAATATCTCTAAGAAATTTGTTTATAATAAATTGGATTAAAATATATAATATATAAATCATTGATGAAAGAAAATGTAATTTTTAAAATTAGTGGAGAGAATAGTGTATTTTAAGTATTTCTCAAGAAGGAGAATGTAATTTATTCTATTTATTTTCTAAATATTAATAAGTTAGTGACTACTTATATGTTACTGTGTGAATTATATTGCTAGTATTTTCATTGGTCTTTATATTTTTTTAAATGATAACAATATATTTAAAATTAATTTTTATTTTAATCAAGATTGAATTTTCTTTTTTGGTCAGGTATCAAGATTGAAATTTCTTTTTTTTACTATATAAGCTTCAAGAACATTTTCACATCTAGTTAATCATTTAAATTTCGTTTCAAAACAAATTTTATACACACACACACACACACACACTATTTGGCACCCACCGTGGGGCCGAAGTAAACTTTCCTTCGGGCACATATGGTAGAAACAAGACATAGAAGTACAACAGTGCAAGAAGATAAGAAGGTTCCAACCATGGCGGAAAACATGGTTATTTAAGAGTTACGAGTGCAAATAGAAGCCATGCAAAGAAAGAATGCCAAGGAGATTGATGCCTTGCGCAGAAAGCATGAAGCAAACCTTCAAGCCTTATGCAGTGAGAATGTAGACATTCGAGCTCAATGCCAAGCACTCCCAACAAGCAAATCAAAATTCGAGAAGAGGACACTAAGCACAAAGCCACCAATGCCAATCCCCAATATTCTATGCAGGGAACAAGTCACTTTAGTGACACATACGAGCACTCTTGCCTCGTAAACCAAAGCCAAGGGTTGGGGTAGGAGGAGTCAAGAGACACCCATTTATTGATGGGATCATGGAGGCACCCCTACCTTTGGGGCGAAAACCATTGAACCTCGATAAATACGAAGGCATAACTAATATCGACGAGTATATCGATGCATACACCACACAGGTGAACTTGTTCACCAATGACGATGCCATCTTGTGCAAAATCTTTCCCACGTCTCTAAAGGGACCCACACTAAGTTGGTACACCCGATTACTGCCAAGGTTAGTAGATTATTTGAAGATGCTAGTGTAGAAGTTCAATGCCCAATACACATCAAGTAGACAGCATCACACCACCTCAGTAACTTTGGTGAATTTGTGCCAAGCCGATGATAAGCCCTTACACAAATTTATGGAGAGGTTTGCCAAAGTCTCAATAAAGATACAAGACTTGAATCTAGGAGTAGCCTTACATTCCATGTTAGCTATGACACCCATTTACATTAATAATACCTGTACTAATTTAGTAATTTTATTAGTTATCAAGTTTGAGTTAATGAATATATGAGTGAAATTTTACCTTTTATTTTAATAAAAAAAATTTGAACTTAACAAAATTTGAAAATGATAGTAAAAGATAGAAGATAAAGTTTATACACACACATATATGTATCTGTGTGTGTATAAACTTTATCATATATATATATATATATATATATATATATGTATATCATGATTTCATAATACATGTCAGTCATGAAAGAAAACAACTAAATATAGAGAGGTAAAAAGTACACCAAAAGATAAACACTCCTTAACTCAATATATACATCAAAAAGATCCTTTATAGAGTAGTATCAGTCTACCCTATCCCTCATACAAAATAAAAATACTATAAACTAGATCTGTAAGTCCTTATATGTAGGAGTATCTTTTAACTTGTCTTCAACATCATTGGGCACTACCACCATCTTCAATAATTGTGATTAATCATACAAGGAAGAAAAACAATGGAGTGAGATGACTTGTTCTAAAATCATTTTCACGTACATGGTAGGAATTCTACCATAAAATACATATAAAACACAATTGACAATAGAAGGGAACCTGGGGTTTATTCTAAGTTATACTATGCTACCCTTGACTTGATATTGATCTATAATTTCTATTAGTGAGTAATAGTTCTCAACAGAATCGAAAAGTGATCGGGAGTACATATACCTCTCTTAATAACATTACATGGTACAGTCCTCCTCATCATTGAGGAACAAAATAATAGTTTAGAACATCCATTTATAGTGGTATACTCTCATACTAATCATGGAATGTTGAGTAGTTGTCGGTATTATCAAGCTTAATTAGGCGAATATCTCGGCTCACAGGCGCTACCCTGACCATTGAGACCTTCACCACTCGATGCCTACCCCCAAGACCTCCACAAGTGGGTCCCTATCTTTCATTTCTTAGCATACCACCTGTAGCTTCCCTAGTAGGGTGCCATGCCACTGCATGTCCTTTGCTTTACATTACTCACTAATTTATCTAACTTTTCAAACAAAGGTTTTCCTAGTCTCATTTAATTTGAGTACTAGTACAATTAACATTTCTGCCTTATATTACAAAAATTACATAATACCAAAATTTTAACAAAAATAACAATTTAGTAATCATATAAAATTTTAGCAGAATGATAACTTAGTAATTATGATTTTATTATTAAAATTTTAGCAGAATAACAATTTAGCAAGCTTAATTTAATCACTTAAAATTTTAGGAGAATAACAACTTAGTAATTATAATTTAATTACTAAAATTTTAGCATAATAGCAAGTTAATAAGCATAATTTAGTCATCTAAATTTAAGCAAAATAGTAACTTAATAATCATAATTTAATTATCTAAATTTGAGCAGAGTAACAACTTAATAATTATAATTTAATTATCTAAAATTGAGCAGCATAACAACTTAGCAAGAATTAAAATTTAGCATTAAACATTATAACATTATAAGGAAAACATAGTTAAATTTACGCATTGAAAAGTTTAGGTAAAAAATTTTCCTACCAATATGCAAAGTGTAACATCCCGATCGCTGATGAGGGCAGGGAATGATCGTCGGTGCAAAAAAGATGAGACACGAACAAGGAGCAGCTCCTGGTAGGCTTCCAGTGGGAGGGACACAGGAATGAATCGAATACACACTGGAATAAGGGGGATCCAAAGGCTGTGCAGGTATGGGACTGTACAGTTGAGGATAGCTTAAAGGAATTAATAAATGCTACTTATACCAACAAGATGCATCTACTTTTCGATAGCCCATCACTTAAGAACTCCATAGTTAAGCATGCTTGACTTGGAGCAATTTTGGGATAGGTGACCGCTTAGGAAGTTTCCTAGGAAACATGTGAGTGAGGACAAAGCACGCTGAAAAGTCTTATGTTGGTTTGTGGATAGTCTTCGATCCTAAAAGTTGCCAGGCGTTACACAAAGTGACAATAATTTAAAACCAACCTCATTGCCCCCGTTACCTCATAAGATAGCTCAAATGAGGAGAAGGTTGATGGAAGTGCTGGTGCAAAACTCCTAGGATGAGAAACTTGATGAAAACTAGTAGAATTTTAGCATAATTTTTTTTTAGTGAGAGAAACTCTCCATATGAGTTTCGACCAGCTTTGGAAGAGTGAGGATGGTGAAAATTTGTTTAAATGCATGGGTATTTATAGAGGATGGGAGAGGCTTAGGTGTCCACAAATGATGTCATGTATAATGTAATAAAACCTATTTTTCTTTTTCTTTTTAATTTAATTTAGGGATACATATTCACAAATAGGTGGTGAATCAACTATACTAGGGGCTGGACATGTCCCTATGTGCTATCCCACTTTATCTATGTAATTTTTATCTGTAGTTAAATTAGCCGATACCAATAAAATAACTTAAACTTGAATAATTTAGCTTTTAATATCAAAATAATGAATTTTAATGTAAAACTGAACATATATATTACTTTCCATCAAAAATAAATTTCTAATAATTAATTTTAATTTTTTATTATTTATTTCATATTTCATTTATTTATTTTGTATTTTTGGGTTAGAAAATTCATATTAAATCTATTTTAATTCAATAAATACCAAAATTTTTATGGAAATTCTAAAATTAAATGTTTTACCTAAAAATTAATTGATATTATCATTTTCACTATTTTTGGATGTCAAACCAATATGGATTAGGCTTAATAGACACTAAGGGTATTTTGGTCATTTTAAATCAAAATTCCAGAAAATCTTCAAAAAAATTTTAAAATTATATTTTAATGCATATAACATGATTCTAAGCTTAAATTGATATTTTACTATCAATTGAATTTTTTTTTCATGTAGGCCTTTAATGTTGAGAATTAAGGACAAAATCATTAGTTTTTAATTTCTCTAGGCTTCGTCTCAGAAAAATTATTAAAAATCATGATTAGATAGTTCTCAACATTTTGAACATAACAATGGGGATTATAATTTTGAAATTTCTTTTCAATTTTTCAGAAATAAATAATCAAATATTAGAAAAATAGTTGAAAAATTAAGGTACGGGTGTTACAATACTCCCCTCCTTTTTAGGAATTTCGTCCCCGAAATTTACTTACCAGTAAAAGATCAGGATATTGTTCTTGCATCTTGCTTTCTAATTCCCAATTAGCATCTCTATCATTAGTCTGACTCCACACAACCTTCACCAGCGGTATTTCTTTACCTCAAAGCTGCTTTATTCTCCGATCCTATATTTTGTTTAGGGATGCGTCATAAGTGAGATTCTCTCTTATTTATACTATATCAGGCTCAATGATATGTGAATGGTTAGGATATATTTGCGGAGTTAGGTAACATGAAAGATATCATGAAGATTTGAAAGATTGGTGGCAAGGTTATTTGGTATGCTATTGGACCAATTCTTTTAAGGATTTGACAAGGACCAATAAATTTAGGAGAAAGTTTTTGGGACTTAAGGGCTCTGGCAACCCTAGTTACAGGTGTAACTTTCATAAATACATAATCTCCTTCTTGAAACTCAAGGGGTTTTCGTCTTTTATCATAATAGCTTTTTTGCTTGTCTTATGACATTTTCATCTGGTCCCAAATTAGTCTAACTTTATTTGTAGTTTCTTGTAATATCTAAGGCCTAATTATCAAAGATTCTTCAGCTTCGTACCAACAAAATGAAGGTCTACACTCTCTCCCATACAAAGCCTTGTAAGGAGTCAATCCAATGCTAGAATAAAAAATATTGTTATAGGTATACTCGATTAATGGTAAGAATTGATCTCAGCTACCTTTCCATTCTAAGACACATGCCCTAGTCCTTTTAGATTGTCCATCGGTTTGAGGATGATATGCTAAGCTAAGTCTTAATTTAGTTCTTAGTATTGTAGGTTCTCCCAGAATCTAAAGGTGAAACGAAAGTCCCTATCATAAATTATACTAGAAGACACTCCATGTAACCTAATGATTTCTCTTATATACAACTAGGTTAACTTCTCTAAAGAAAACCTAATGTTGATGGGTAAGAAATGAGCAGACTTGGTTTGTCTATCCACAATCACCCATATAGCATCATGCCCAGAGGGTGTCCTAGGAAAATTTGTTACAAAGTCCATTGCTACACTGTTCCACTTCCATTTAGAAACATCTAAGGCTTGTAATTTTCCAAAGGGTTTCTAGTGCTCTATTTTAGCCTTTTGATAGACTAAACAAGACACTATAAATTCTGCTATAGTCTTCTTCATTCCTGGCCACCAGAACATCTTTTTCAAGTCTTAGTACATCTTGGTAAAACTTGGATGAATGCTCAATTTACTCTTGTGAGTTTCTTCCAAAATTATCTTTCATAATTCTTCATTTTCTGGTACATAAATTCTCCTTTGGAATCGAATGACTCCATTTGGATCTTGTTCAAATTCCAATCCTTTTCCTTCAGTCCTTGCTTTCAACCTTTCTTGGAGGTATTAATCGGTATTCTGAGCTTCCCAAATCTATTCCAAGAACTCACTAGTTATTTGAAGCATCCCAAAACAAATACCTTTTGGCTTACTTCCATAGCCAGATCCAAATCCCTAAACTTCTCTATCATTTCCATTTCTTTAACCTTCATCATTAAGGCATGTAGAGATTTCCATCTTAGAGCATCTGCTACAATGTTTGCCTTACCAGTATAGTAATGCAATTCAAAGTCATAATAATCCTTCAAAAATTTCATCCATCTACGTTGCCTCATATTCAACTCCTTTTGATCAAATAGATATTTCAGGCTCTTATGATCACTGGACACTTCAAATTTGGCACCATAAAGATAGTGCCTCCAAATCTTCAAGGCCAAACTACTACAGCCAGTTCTAAATCATGAGTTGGATAGTTAACCTCATGTGGCCTTAATTACCTTGAAAGATAACCTGCTACTCTCCCTTCTTGCATCAACACACACCTTAATTGTTGTCTAAATGCGTCACAATAAACTTCAAACTTTCAGTAGGATCGGGTAGAATCAACACAAGTGAAGTGGTCAATCTCTTCTTTAATTCTTGAAAACTATTCTCACATTCCTCCGTCCAAACAAAAGGCTTCCCTTTATAAGTTAACTTAGTTAGAGGCAAATCTAGTTTCGAAATTCCTTCAATGAATTTTCGATAGTAACTTGCCAATCTTAGAAAACTTCGTATCTTTGTTATTGTGGTAGGTCGTTCCCAATGCAGCACTGCTTCCACCTTTGCAAGATCTATTGAAATTTCTTCTTTTGAGATCACATGTCCTAGAAAACTTACTTGTTTCAACCAGAATTCACATTTTGAGAATTTGGCATACAACTACCTTTCCAACAATATCGGCAATACTATCCTTAGGTGCTTTTCATGCTATTGATGATTTCTAAAATAAACCAAAATATCATCTATAAAGACTATCATGAATTTGTCCAAATATTCATGGAATATCTGGTTCAAGTAGTCTATAAAGATTGTAGGAGCATTAGTTATACCAAAAGACATTACCAAATACTCGTAATGTCCATATCTTGTTCTAAAGGTTATTTTTGGTATATCTTTAGTCTTGACTCTAATCTAATGATAACTAGATTTCAAGTCAATCTTTGAAAATATCGCAACCCCTCTCAATTGGTCTATGAAATCATCTATCCTAGGTAATGGATACTTATTTTTGATAGTGATCTTGTTGAGTTGGCGATAGTCAACACACAATCTCATACTTCCATCTTTTTTCTTTATCAACAATACCGGAGCACCTCAAGAAGAAACACTAGGTCTAATAAACTGCTTTTCTAAAAGTTTCTCTATTTGCTTCTTTAACTCTGCTAGCTCTAGAGGGGACATTTTGTAAGGTGCTATGGATATGGGTCCAAATTTTGGTATTAAATCTATGGTAAATTCTATTTTTCTCTTAAAAGGTAAACTAGGAATATCTTCGGGAAAGACATTAGGGAAATCACAGACAATAAGTAGATTGTTAACATTTAAATCTCCTTTAGTTTTTAAGGAAGATATGATCATGTATACCTGAGTTTCCTTGTTTTTAGGATCATTTATATGGTTGGTAGTTACCATCTCAAATCCCACAGAGGTCTCAGATTTTGATTCGAAAACTTGAGCTTTTCATGATAATTAAAAAGGACATGATTGGAAGATAACCAATTCATTCCTAACACTAGGTCTAATCTAGTTAAAGGTAAACAGATTAAAATACAAAAAAAGCTCTACCTTCTATACTAACTTGTTAGTTTAAACATGTATGAGAAGTAATAATAGGAATATTGGTAAGGGTAAAAACAACAAGGTCATAAGATATAAGTGAAACAGGAAAATTCAAATGCTTCACACAATCATTAGAAATAAATGAATGAGTTGTGCTTGAGTCATATAGTACATTTAAAAGATTACCATTTATGATGCACTTACCCTGAATAAGGTCATCAAATATAGTCGCCTCTGTTCCACTCATGGTAAAGACTTTACCACTAGTTTGGGGCCTCCCAGTTGAAGCATTTCTAGTGTTGTCATTGCCCTATTCCTTCCTGGGCTTTGTACACATGTTGTTGTAATGACCTTTTTCTCCACAATTGAAACAAGTAATCGTTGACTTGTCACAGTCTCGCTGATAATGTGGCCCTCCACAGCAGTAGCATCAAATAGAAGTATTAGATATTCCAGTAGCAACAATGTTCTGGCTAAATGATTTGCTAACTGATCTAGGTGGAGCATTATATGGTGTTCTTCTTTTTGAAGAATTCTGCTTCTTATTTCTCTAAGGTCCTCCACTTTTCCACTGAGCTTGCCTTGCTTTAATGTCATCTTCATAAATTCTGCCGTGGTTCACCAAGGTAGGAAACTGAGCTATCTCAAGATACTCCACTGCCTGCTTGATGTCAGGCCTCAGTCTGCTCTCAATTTAGAGCATTGCGATCTCTCATCAACTCCGTGGAAGTAGTGGCAGTATTTTGACAGTTCGTCGAATTTGGCAGCATACTCCCAATAGATATATTGCCTTGCTTTAATTCAAGGAATTCTATTTCTTTTCTCCATCTTAGATCTTTTGAAAAATACTTTCCCAAAAAATTTTGGCGAAATATTTTCCAAGTGATTAATGTTCCCTCAGCTTCTTCCTGTTGTCTAGCATAGCTCCACTAATGCTCAACTTCTCTAGATAACATAAAGGTGGCGTAAGTTACCTTGTGTGCATCAATGCACGCCATGACAATAAAGATTTTCTAAATCTCTGCAATCCAACTCTAAGCGCCATTAGGATCAAATTCGCCTTTGAACGTTGGAGGGTCGTTCTTGTGGAAAACCGCAAGCCCTTGTTATCTTGCAGGTTCATTAACTCGTCCTTGGTTCATATTCTTAAGGACAGCAACCATTCTTTCAAGTATCTGTTATGTAACTTGTCGTGGTCTTCTAGCCATTGTCTGAAAAGAAATTCAATGTTTAGTTCAATGCTTTGAAAAAAATCATATGTTAGATGAGTAAAAGTTATCTATGAAATAGTACACCGGATAGACTCCCAGGAAAGAGAAGTGGGTTAATAGAATAACAATTTAGTAATCACATAAAATTTTAGTAGAATGATAACTTAGTAATTATAATTTTATTATGAAAATTTTAGCAGAATAACAATTTAACAATCTTAATTTAATTACTTAAAATTTTAGCAGAATAACGACTTAGTAATAATAATTTAATTACTTAAATTTTAACAGAATAACAATTTAATAAGCATAATTTAGTTATCTAAATTTGAGCAAAATAACAACTTAATAATTATAATTTGATTATCTAAATTGAGTAGAGTAACAACTTAATAATGATAATTTAATTATCTGAAATTGAGTAGCATAACAATTTAGCAAGAATTAAATTTAACATTAAACATTATAACATTATAAGAAAACATAGTTAAATTTATGCATTGAAAGGTTTAAGAGAAAACCTTTCTTACCAACATGCAAAGTAAAAATATTTTAGAACTAACCTCAGTCCTCCCATTACCTCTTAAAGTAGCTCAAATGAGGAGTAGGCTGATGGAAGTGTTGGTGCAAAACTCTTAGGATGAGAAACTTGATGGAAACTAGTAGAATTTACCATAAAAAACAAATTTGGAGAGAGAAACTGTAACACCCTAGGGGTATTACCATAATGAAGTCTAAATTTTTGAGAATAGAAAAATTTTAAAATATATAAACAAGAAACAAAAGCTACTCATAAATATAATTAGGTTCTATACAAGAAAAATACAACAAAGTAAAATGCATGCCTAGTACAATTCATCTATCACCTGAAGGCGTCGTACAAAACATAAAAGGAAAATACAAGAAAGTAACTTAAACTAGGTTACGTCTTCTTGCACGTGACTCCAAGCTCCATTTGAACACATCTTCACCTATATCCTAAAAAAAGGGAGAAGTTTAAAGGAGTGAGACATAATGTCTTAGTGAGTACTCTAAGGACTCTATGATTGGGTTAGAACTCTCTTACCCGAACAACCTTTATTACCTATATCTCATGGCTTTACCCTCACTAGGTCTCTCATATTCCACATACCTATGATCAGATCTACACCTTTCAATTGTCAACACTTCCTATTAACTCCTCTTTCATTTTTACAGCTATTGTACTAGTTTACTATCTCATTCTCAACCTAAAAGTTTATTCTCATTACTAATATCTTCTTACCATAACCCTCTATAATATTTTAACCATTTGTGTTTAGATTCTACCCTACTCCCTTTTGTTATTTAAAGTTGTCCACTAGGGGTCAAGTCTAAGGCTACAATTACTCTAGAATACACTTGACACTCCCTTAACACTTACCTTAATACTCCCAATTTATTTCCTCTCACTTGTCTTATACATTTCTATTATGCCGGGTGGGAATTCACCTTTTTCTCTATCTTATTCACAACTATTATTATCCAACTAGAACCCTCGTAACACTACATTAGGGTCTAGCCTCTCACATATCCCTAAAGTAGCAAGAGACATTCCTAATTACAAAGATACGTTCTTATTTCACATCCTTCATCTAGTAACTAGACATACACCTCATTCTTTTTTAAACAGGAATAGCACACACGCATAATATGATCACATATCCAAAACCTTGACACTTCATCACAACACACAAGTACATTTTTCATATGTGCATACATTACATCAATCGCTCATGAACAAGGTCACATGGACTTCATATAGTTACAATGTAGCACCCTTCAACATATCACGCTACAACAAGATGCATATGCATGCTATATTCCTAAATCTCTACTTATGCACATATGGTACCAACTTAAACTTCTCAGAAAGTAGACTACAAGTAAGTGCATGGCTATAAGAAGCGTCATCGATACCGATACCTTCGGCTTTCGCACTCTTAACTAGTATGATATTTCCTAGTGACTAATCAAGGTTACCCAACTTTGCCAGTACGCTTCGGCTTTATAGGATCAGCATGGGCCATTGGAGTTTCCAGACCAAGTATCATCACCCCCGAGGGCTAGGGTTAACAACCCATCCTAGCCTTTACCAGCCAAATTCCTACATACTTTCCTTCATCATATAGCTCAAATGTTATCATGCATGATCACACAAATAATGCACATGGCTTTACTTAAACATTTCACACTAAAGATCCCACTTCTCATAGGCTAGGTTCTTTTTCAATATGGAATACCCGTTACCTTACACATACCATGGCATGAGATCATACATAAGCACTTCTGGCAGTTCATGTCCTAGAAATTCACAAGTTATTACCACAGAGCATTTACCACAAGTCAACATTATATGCATTTTCTCAAATCAAGTAACAACTACAAGATACAGATCCGATAAGACAATAACAATCATACAAGGAATAAGCATAGAAAACAATAACATAAACCTACAATCCTTTACCCTTAGTTGGGATATCAACTTTGGTTTCTTAAAGGGTCATGCTTAGCACCAGACCCTTAGCGCTCAACGCTATTTCACTTTATTTCCATACCAACTCTCTAGTAGGTCCACACTTAGCGCCAGAAGACTGGTGCTTAACGCCATTTATATAGGAAATTCACTAGTATACCTACGCATAGCAACAAACCTCTAGAGGACTAGGGGTAGTTCCCTGCGTCTCCCACGTTAAGCCCCAAATTTCTAACGCCTAAAGCCACCACGCTAAGCCTCAAATTTATGGTGCTTAGTGCCAAACCTCTAGGGGACTCTCTGTCTATCTCACTCTTAGCGCTAAAATTCTGGTACTTAAAGCCAATTGTGATCTCTACAGATCATGAGGGTTCACAAAATTTGCAACCTACGATTGTCCTTGGCTTCCAAGAACTCACAAATAGATTAATAAATTCCTAATCACTTCTATTACACTTCTAAGCACTTAATCTACTCTATAAACTCCTTAATCATACATAATCGCTCTAAGACTCATCAAATCCCTAACTTAGGCAGAAAGAGGGGAAGGTAAATAGAGATATAAACCACAACCTAAGGGGTTAGGGAAGACTTGAGCTAACCCTCGACTCTCTCTATCTTCCTTTCTTATAAAACATGGGTGGGTTATGGCTTAGTAGGCTTAAGTTTCCTATTAAGCCTTAGATGCTCTCTTGGTTCTATTATCTCTTTGTTACTAATTTCTATCACTAGGGTTTCAATAACAATAACAACAACAACAACCACAATAATAATAATAATGATAGATATAGTAATAATATAATAATAATAATAACTCTTAGGGTGTCTTTTATCCAATAACACATGGGAAGGGTCCTAATAAGAGCTACCTTGTAGTTTGTTTCTAGTACTTGAAATTTGGGCTGTTACAACTCCATCTCCCTTAAAAGATTTTTGTCCTAAAAAATCAAAGCCTAAAAACGTATACATCATTGCTCACTTACTCATCTTTCTCAATTCTCTAAGATTCATCCCTCTAATGGCTTCTTGAACAATTTCAACTCTGAAGGATCTATGATTCTTCCTTAACTTTTCTTTGGGATATTTTTGTATTCTTGATCAAAAGATTTTCCATAAGACTTCATCTCGTACTTAAACTAATTTTGGTAATCATCATGGTGAACATGTTCTATATAGGTAGGTGCCTATAGTCACCTCTTCCTCCTTGTTTAGTCCTAATCCCTAAACACAACTCTAGAACCAAGTGTTTCTCCATCTAGGCATCTGTTGTAGGGGCAGTGGTTGTGAATTCCTTCTTAGTTCTTACAAGTTTCTTCTAGAGGTAACTCCCTTTACGCTTCTTTCTAGTAGGTGTGACACTTAGGAATCCATTCTTATAGGTCTCTGCTGTGTGTAGCCCACAAGGTTCCCTCTAAATGGTGACTTTAATCCATGATCACTCAGGTCACTTATGGTTTGGGATTAGTAAGCATCTTTATTGACCTAACTCTAGAGGTACTCAAAGGGTTTTCTATTTGCAAGATTTGTTGCTACACTAGTTTATCTAGGACAACATTCTTCTTGTAGGATATAGGCTACCTGAAACCTAGGTTGCTATTCTTTCATCCTAAGATAATTGCACTCTAACCCATATTCCCAGGGCACAAACAGACATTCGGTTATCTCTTACTAAGCCTTCAACAATACAGAAAACATAAAAAGCAAGTGGAAGCAACTAAGGAGGACATCACAACATCATACATTTTGCACACATTGGACATATACAGCATTAGCATTTATCCCTATAAGTCATGCAATGACACATGTAAACATGTATCCATACTTTACTCTCAAGGCCATCAGCATGGATATGCTTCATGAAGAACAGTCCTGCATCAAACCTGAGATGTTAAACTCAAACCCAGCATCCAATATCAACACACTTCTCTCTCACCCCCAAATCATGTGAATCACTCAACTCCCCAAATAAATAAGACCAATTATAGTATTATATCAATACAAAGTATCAAGAAAAAAAGAAAATAATCAAGACAATCACAATATTACTGTAACTAGCAAAAAGAGAATACAACACCAAGACAAAATATAGGGAGTGGGAATGCATGCAAGGGGATACACTCAATTTACGTCTATCATTTAATAAACAGACACACATCTCATGTTCTAACAAATAAGGAAGGCACATATAATAATAAAAAAAATCTTATTACAAAACAACAATACTTGGTTGGTTTAGAGCAAACCACAACAAGTGCAAAACAATTCCACTTAAGGTCCATCACATAGATCAGAGAGAACATGCACTAAAACAATCTATATCTATACACACAAGCATTCAAGTAAGGACAAGGACTTTGGAAACAACTCCCCATACTTCACATAACAAGAAAAAGGAACATACTACTCTTAGGGCATGCAAACAACCAAAAAGTCTATCACTTAGGGAACACATAATTAGCGTAGGCTCGTTGCAACACCCCTACTTTTGTATATTAAATTATTTTGTATGTTTAAAAATTGTTTTTAAGTCATCAATGTATTTAGAACAATTAATAATAATTTTAGAAATTTTTCTAGAATTTATTGAGATAATTTTTGTAAAATGACAAAAATACCCCTAGTTGACTGTGGGAACCAACCGGAGACTTTTTGACCTCAAAATATTTTAAAAATCTTATATTAAGTATCTCTCATTATAAAAACTTTATTTTGAGAGAAAAGTAGTGAAAAATATAATAATCCTATTTCAATTCTTCCACTGTTTTTTTATATATATTTGGCAATATAATTCTGAAAAATCGAAAAGGAATTTTGAAATTTTGACTCCCACTATTTTGCTCAAAATTTTAACAGCTATTTAATCATGATTTTTAATAATTTTTCTGAGCCGGAGCCCGGAGAAATTAGAAAATGACAATTTTGTCCTTATTTCTCAACATTAAGAACTGACATGAGGAAAAGATTCAATTGACATTAAAATGTCAATTTGAGCTTGGAATTATGTCATATATATTAAAATATAATTTTGGGAATTTTTGGAAAAATTTTTGGAATTTCTATGTAAAATGACCAAAATGCCCCTATGTCTCTAATAAGCCAGCCAGTACTGGTTTGACATTCAAAAAGGGTGAAAATGGTAATTTTAGTTTAATTATGGGTAAAATATTTAATTTAATAATTTTAATAAAAATTTTGGTATTTATTGAATTAAAATGGATTTTCTATGAATTTTCTAGCTTAAAAATACAAAATAAATACATATAATTTGAAATAAATTAATAAAAATTAAAATTTATTATTAGAAATTTATTTTTGATTAAAATTAATGCATTTTTCCAGTTTTGCAATAAAATACATTATTTTGATATTAAAAGCTAATTTTTCAAGTTTAGGCGTTTTTGTCGATACCGATTAATTCACCTACAGATAAAATTTGACACATGGAGGCTTGGGACATCTGGTGGAGCACGTCCCCAAACCTAAAATAGGTGATTCACCACCTATTTGAGATATGTGTCCCTAAATTGGATTAAAAATAAATAAAAATTAGATTTATGACATAATAGTGACATAATGGATGATGTAAATCTTTGGACACCTAACCCCCTCCTTCTTCTATAAATAGGCCTCAAAGTTTTCAGATTTTCACTCATCCTTTCCTCTCCCAAGCTAGAGAGCTTCTCTTTCTAAAGTTTTCTCTCTCTAAAATATTTTTTTATATAGTTTTTATGTTAAAATTTTGCTAGTTTTCAACTAGTAGAATTTCTCCTCCTAGAAGCTTTGCATCAACAATTTCATCCTCTTCATCAACTATCTTAGAGGTAATGGGGGGAGTGGGGTTGGTTCTAAATTATTGTCACTTTGCATGTCGGTAGGAAGGGTTTTCCCCTAAACCCGTTTAGGCTTAAGTTTTATTATTGTTATTATTGTTTAATGTTAAACTTTAATTTTTGCTAAGTTGTTACTCTGCCCAAATTTATATTATTGAATCATAATTACTAAATTATTACTCTGCTCAAATTTAAATTATTAAATTTTACCTGCTAAGCTGTTACTCTGTTCAATTTTAGAAAATAAAAATACATTTACTAAGCTATTACTCTGCTCAAATTTAGAAAATCAAAATGCATTTATTTAGTTGTTATTCTGCCAAAATTTTAGTAATTATACTATAATTGCTATGTCGTTATTATTTTGGTATAGTGCAATTTCTGCAAAATAAGGCAGAAATATTGATTATACTAGTGCTCAAATTAAATGAGACCAGGGAAACCTCTATTTGAGAAATTACGAAGTGATAAATTAGTGAGTAATGTAAAGCAAGTGACATGCAGTGGCATGGCACCCTGCTAGGGAAGTCACAGTTTGGTACGCTGAGGAATGAAAGGCAGGGACCCACTTGCGAAGGTCTTGGGGGTAGGCATCGAGTGGTGAAAGTCCCAATGGCCAGGGTAGCGCCCTTGAGTCGGGATATTCGCCTAACCAAACTCGATAACCTTGACAACTACTCAACATTCCAAGATTGGTTTGAGAGTATAGCTCTATAAATGGATATCCTAAATTGTTATTTTATTCCTCAATGATGACGAGGACTGTACCATGTGATGGTGTTGAGAGAGGTATATGTACTCCCAGTCACTTCCCAGGTTCTGTTGAGAACTATTACCCACTAATGGGAAGTATGGATCCATACCTAGTCAAGGGTAGTCGGATACAACTTAGAATGAACCTTAGGATCTCTTGTGTTGTCAGTTGTGTTTTATCTTTGTTTTATGGTAGATTTCCTAGCGCACATGTAAAAGTGATTTTAAAACAAAACACCTCACTCCATTATTTTCTTTTGTGTATGATTGGTCGTGATTATTGAAGACGACATTAACGCTCCGTGATGCTGAGCACGAGATAAAGAACATCTCAACGGGGGAGGACCTGAAGACCTATAATATTTTCTTTTTGTATAAGGGATAGGGTAGATAAATACTGCTCTGTATAGGATCTCTTTTGATGTATATAGTGGGCTAGGTAGTATATGTATTTCGATGTACTTTGTTTTCTGACTGTTATGTGTTACTCAAAACATGATGTACAGTTTTATGAAATATATGTATATATCTTTCATATTTTATTACCATTTCCAAATTTTGTTAAGTTTGGAATTTCTTTTAAAACTGGAAAAATTTTACACACATTTTTATTTACTTAAACTTAATAACTAAATTAATATGAATTTTATTTAAAATTAAATGGGTGTTACACTCGTCATCCTTGTTGGTTTCTCTAACACTTGGAACAAAAGGCCCATTATGAAAGAAATGGGAACACACAAGAAGAGGGGCTGAATTGTGTGTTAAAAAGAAAAACTCTTTTGCAAAACTTTAGCAACAATCAAAAAAGGCACAAATAAAAGAAATACGAGTAAGGATACGAAAAGAGAAGCATACAAGGAATTTTATACTCGTTCACTCAACTTGAACTACATCCAGTACCTTCGTCCATAAGAACTTCTACTAACCAACCTTTGGTTACAAGCAAGTATTCTATCAGCCACTTCAAGCCTTACAAAAAATGACCAACCCAAGATCACTAAAAAACCAAGTATTCTTTAATCACCAAGCCTCTCCAGGATTTCATAACACAAATAAAGTGTTTAAAAGAAATCAATTCACAATGTAAGGATATGAAAGTTTAAGAGCGATTACAAAACTTTGCTAAGTAAAAAGAATAAAAAAGAGAGAGTTTGCAAGATCGTCCAACATTGAGATTTCATTTTTTGTTTGTTCCTTGCTCTATTTTCTACACTTTAATCTTCGGACTTGATATATATGTAGATATATATATATATATATATATATATATAGTCTTTGAGGAGATAGCCATTGAGATATATGAGCTTTAGTCTTCAGAAACATATTCTAAAGCTTTGTCATGTATATCTTTCAAGTTTGTAGATGAGACAGAAAAGCAATTTTTGTTTTTGCACCAAAGTGGGAGGTATAGTTCTGCGTTTCAAATTTGTTTTTTCTGAACATTCTTTATTTTGGTTTGGCAGCTTGATAGGTTGACTTACTTTCCTGCAAAGCTGTACTTATACACAAAAATATATATGTATGTCATTTAATGTAAGATATTTGAATGTTGGATCTCATAAGAAAAGAATAAAACATTAGTTTCAGGGTGTACAAGAATAAGTCGATTGAAACATTAAAACTTAGTTGATTTTAAGACATCTCAGATAAGGCATTGGACGATTTTCACAAAGAGCACGTATGTTTAAATAAAGCAATTGGACACTTGGTATAAAGTGGCATGTTGGACGATATATTCAAAAAAAATAACATTGGACACTTTCAAAAGCTTTTTATTGTATAGCAATATCTAAAAAACTGATTAAGAGCAAGTATTTAAGAACTCTAAAATTTAATAACTTTTGTTATCTTCAAAACTTTGAGGGATTAGATGCTTCACATGTCTTTGGTTCCAACAATCCCCTCTTTTTGATGATGACAAATCTTATTAAATTTTTTAGTTTATAGCCAGAGATATATCCCAGAAGAGATAAAAAAAAGACCAAATAGGTTCTTAAGCATACTCCCCCTGAGTCTAATATTTCTATCAGAGAAAAAAAAAACATATTAGAAACTCAGAGAAGTATAAATGTAAGCATAGAGATACAAAACAAATATGGTCAATTAATATAGACATTTAGATCAAATATGTATGCTTGTGATATGTATGTTGTGCATGAAAGAAATAACTCTTATTAATAAACATAGGTTAAATGAACAAAAGAAACTAAAAAAATCCTTTATAATCTTCCCTTTTTGACATCAACAAAAAGAGATTGAGAGATAGCCATCATGGTCATTGTGAGTTAGGAAGGGATGGTTGAGGAGTGTGCAGGATCTCTTGTTGATTTTGGAGGATTTGTTGAAGGAAAGTCATGATAGGTTGGAGTTGTACGGTGACATAGGCTTGGACAACAGGATCAACAAGAGGTGTTGGCTGAGGAATGAGAATGGCAGTGGGAATGCTGGCAGAGGCTTGTGAACTAGGGGTTGGTGGAGGTGGAGGTATGGGTGAAGGAGGTTAAGGTGGAGTGTTTGGTGTTTCGTCAGAGAGAGGAGGTGGTGCTTCTAAGAATTTGTAAGAAGGAATATGGATATGATATGACAGGGATGCTTGTATCATGGGAAAGGGATTCCGAAGGGAAAGGTGGTTGCATATAACTTGTGTTGGTTAGAGCATCAACTATAACATACAAAATGGATGTTTCAGGCCCGAGGAGTAGTTGACTGTCAGCTGAATTCAAGAAGGCAGTAGATGAGTCAGAAAAGTGAAATACATGATTTGGACGCTGCTTGTAGTTAACATTCTTTAGCGTTGGAGTGTTAGCCTTGTCCTACTCAGTTAGTCCACTACCGGATGCTTGTCACTCACAGGTCCATATATGTTGATGCTAGAATCTTTCAGCATCATCAACAGCCATGTCCTGGGCCAACTTCTGGACATGTACCACTCCAAGGTAACTTGTTCGTACTGCTAAAACTCGACCCCAAAGGGTAGTGGCAGAGAAGGGGGTTTTGTCAACAGTTTCGCTTTCTTTTTGTTCACGGCCAGGGGGGGCAACCTTGGATAGATGCAATTGGGCTGAATGTGAATTGATGTGCATTGTGAAACATGCAGTGAAGGTGGAATAAACATCTAAAATTTTAGCTCAACAGAGCTTTTTATTATTGCACAGAACATTTGTTCAAAAGAAGCAGGAAAGAAACCTGCTTCGGTTGGATCCAATGGTTGAAATTTTAGTTCAACTGCCCTGATGTGAATGTTATGTTCCACCATGCCCCTCTGCTTTTTTTTATTTGTTGTTTTGAGATCATCCAAAGGAGGTAGTCTATGTTGAAGTATCCTAGGATGTTGTGCATTAAAGCGCCAAGCCTTAAAGACTTTAGGTTACCGCCTTCTGATGAAATGTTTTAAAGAAAGGCCTATAATGGCATTTGCTGGTAGTGCTAAGTACTCCTTGGAGGGCTTGTGTATGTAGTCATGGACAAATGGATTTAGTGGAACTAGAGAGTAGTTAAATCCATATTTTAGTTTAGGGTAAGGCTTTAGACGCAAAATGATGGCATTTGAGTCCACAACATTTTGCTTGTTTTTCTTCTCATACAGCAACCTCCATTTCCCTTTTTGCAAAGCCAAGTTCTCTGCTCATCTAGCATATGCAGAGGATATGTCCAAGTTAATACCAGTTTTGGGGCCAACAATGGTCACGGGACTGGCTTTTGGAGTACACCATTCTCTATATGGGATCTTTTCTCTACTTGGTGGCTTAACTAATAGATACACTTTATCCAAGCTAGGTATAGAATATTGCAAAAATAACCTTCATCACCAGGCAAAAGCATGTATGGTTCAGGTTTAGAGAGGGTTGGTGTATACCATGGGGAGTAATCTAATGGTAAGGGTTCATGGGTTTGGGTTTGGGTTTGTGGCTCAAGAGGCTTAGTAAGTACGGAGTCAAAAAAATCGTATTCAGAGACAGATATAACATTGTCACCAGAGTTTGGGGCAAATAACTTACTTCTTTTGCTTTTCTCAACAATTTTCTTGACTTTGGATGTCTTTTTTCTCTTAGCTACAACTTTAATTTGAGATTCCTTAGGTTGAATAGTAGGAATTATTACTTTTTTAGTTTTCTATTTCTTTAGCAAGACAGTAATTGATTCATCATCATCATCATATCAGACTTTTGCTACAACTTGAGTTTCCTTTTAGCTGGCTGTACAGGCGGAGGAATGGCAGAAAGAGAAGGGACAACTTTTGGTGCCTATTCTTGCTGTGTTTTGGATTTGGTGGCTCTGGACGCTACAGCTTGTCTAGACGACTTGCTTTTGGATGGTTGTCTTTTGGATGTTGTAGCTCTTGAAGTCACAGACACATACTAGACAAATAATGCTTCATCGTCCTATGGTTCTTAATTTTGTTCCCCTCCTTCCTCTTTTGGTTGTTAAGGTAGATCTACAGGTTCTTCTTTGGGCACATCGCTAGGCTTTGATGCCATTTCAATTTGTTTCAATACAAACCTAGCCTTCATTTGGCTTATATTGTTTCATCCAAAGGGTAGTTATGAAATCCTATTACAACCACCTAGTTGTCTGATGTTGACCTGCTCAATACTTGACAAGTTAAAGAACTCGTGGTACATATGTTGCATCCAGAATATTCTGTTTAGTAGGACAGAGTAAATGATTTGATCAATCACATCCTTTCCCTTCATGTTTTTGAAGATGTTGCTCAAAATGAGGTATGGAAGGTTGAGCTGTTGCCTCGTAATCATGTGGAAAAGGGAAAAGCGATGCATGAAAGTGACATTATCCTTCAACCCTGCCTTGTGGAGAATGTCCTTGTTTAGAAACTGTTGAAAGACCTTCCTTTCTTTCGTCAGTTTGTTATATTCCACATTTCCTTCAACTTCCGATCCCAAAAGAGCAACATCTACTATATCGTGGCCACCATAGCTGTTCTCCCATCCATTCTTTATATAGAAGCCAGCGTGTTCGTACCCAATGGCTAGTGTGATGCTCCCAAGGTCAATTGTTACTTTGACTCCTAGAACAGTGCCAACAATACTGTTGCCTATAAACTCAGTAGTTCTCTAAAGTGGTTGATGAGTTTTGGGTAGATCATCTCATCCAGGAGGAAGTAGTTGAGAATCCCGCACCTCATGAGATTCTCCTTCACTTTCACACCCATATCATTGACGTCTATGTTGAACTTGTATTCCACGAGTACTATGGCTTCCCCTTGGTTAGAGCCTTCCATTCTAGCAACAACCTTCATAGCAGTGTTTGCCTTCATAGCAATGTTTGCCTTATCGCCAGGCATGGTTGATTGATTGAAGAAGAAGAGTTTTAGGGTTTGAGTGTTTGAGGATTTTTAGGAGATGAAAGAGGCGAGAGATATCAAAGAAAGCTAGGGTTTTGTATTTGTAAGGGAATAATATAAGAGTTTTGAGTGTTGAGGAAGTAATCGAAGTGTTTTGTATTTTTAGAGCAATTTGACATTTTAAAGAGAGAGAGAGAGAGAGAAAGTGCAATAAATGCAAGTTCAGGCGAGTACATAGTGATGTTAGTTGAGCCGCAATTGTGACTCAGATAAGGAATAAAGCATTTATTTCAAATCATTGTCAGTAAAAGCATGATTGTACATATATAATAATATCAATGCTTTATGGATGTTTAATATTCATTCTAATGGATGCATGCATAATGGACGCTATTATGAGAATGGACGCTACATTCCATTGGACAGTCAGTCCTCTGGATGAATGCACATGAAATTATTCATTCCTTTATAAAGTCCATACCAAGACGTTCTCTTATATGGATGAGTTTATCTTTAGGAAAGGGTTTTGTAAATATGTTTCCTAGCTAATTTTCAGTGTTCTTGAACTGAATATCAATAATCCCTTTCTGAATATAATCTCTTATAAAATGATGTTTAATTTCAATATGTTTAGCTCTAGAATATAATATGGGATTTTTAGAAAGATTGATGGTAGCAGTATTATCACAGAGAATAGAGATTTTACTCTCATAGATACCACAATCTTCTAGTTAATGATTAATCCATACAAATTGTGAGCAACAACATGCTACTGATATGTATTCTACTTCTGTTGTGGATAAGGCAATTGTTCCTTGCATTTTGCTAACCCAGGAAACAAGATTGCCTCCAATGAGGTGACATCCTCTACTGGTGCTTGCCTTATCCTGGTGAGCCTTTCTAGGTTTACCGTGATGCTTCTCATCAAGGATTGGGATGTGTGTTGATGCAACATAAGAAGGCTGTAGCCTATGCATCGAGACAATTGAAGGATCATGAGAGGAATTATCCTACCCATGATTTGGAGTTGAGTGCTATGGATTTTGCATTGATGATATGGCGGCACTATTTATATGGTGCAAGGTTCGATGTGTTTAGTGATCACAAGAGCTTGAAGTATGTGTTTGATCAAAAGGACTTGAACATAAGGCAAAGACGATGGATGGAGTTTTTGAAAGATTATGATTTTTAGTTGATGTACCATTCTAGTAAGGCGAACGTCATGGCGGATGCTGTGAGTAGGAAGACTGTGCATATATCAACTTTGATGGTGAAAAAGTTGGAGCTAGTGGAAAAGTTTTGAGACCTAAATATGTATGTGGAGCTGTTACCTGATCGTGGCAGTTGTGGTATGATCACGATAGCTAGTGGTTTCCTTGAAATGGTCCAAGAAAAGGAGTTGGTGGTTCCCAGTCTTTGTAGGACTAAGGATTTGTTAGGTACAGAGAAAGCAGTATATTTTAGCTTAGGTAATAACGGTATCTTATGGTTCAGAGGTACAGTGTGCATACCCCAAATCCCTAAGTTGAAAAAGCTTGTTCTAGATGAGGGCCACAAGAGTAAGCTGAATTTGCATCTACGTAATACAAAGATGTATCAAGATTTGAAGACATTTTGGTGGTCTAGTATGAAGAAGGACGTGGTTGAGTATATTGTAGCTTGTTTAACTTGTCAGAAGGCTAAGGTAGAACATCAAAGACCCAATGGTTTGTTGCAGATGATGGAGATTCCCGAGTGGAATTGAGATAGTATCACAATGGACTTTGTATTGAGTCTACCTAGGACGACGAAGGGTTTTGATGCTATTTGGGTCATTGTTGATAGGTTGACGAAGTGTACCCACTTCTTACCTATTAACATTAAGCTTTCTCTAGAAAGGTTGACTCAGTTGTATTTAAAGGAGATAGTGAAATTACATGGAGTGCCTTCTAGTATTATTTCTGATAGAGATTCGAGGTTTACCTCAAGATTCTGGCAGAGTATGCACTAGGCGTTGGGCACAAAGTTGCGACTCAATTCTATATATCATCCACAGACGGATGGCCAATCGGAGAGAACGATTCAGTCTTTAAAGGATATTTTGTGAGCATGTGTGTTGGACCATCTTGGTAGTTGGGATGAAATTTTACCTTTGGCAGAATTTACCTACAACAACAGTCTCCATGCAAGCATTGGGATGGCACCATTTGAAGCCTTGTATGGTAGAAGGTGTAGGACACCTCTATGTTGGTATCAGGATGGTAAGAGTATGTTTGTAGGTCCGAAGATGGTGTAACAAACGACAGAGAAGGTGAAAAGGATTCAAGAAAACATGAGGATTGCCCAAAGTCGCCAGAAGTCGTATGCTAATAAGCATAAGAGATCACTTAAGTTTGAGGAGGGTGATCATGTCTTTTTGAGAGTCACACCCGTGATTGGGGTAGGCAAGGCAACAAAATCCAAGAAACTAACTCCTATGTTTATTGGTCCTTACCAAATCCTTCATCGAGTTGGTCCCGTTGCTTACCAAATAGCTTTACCTCCTTTCTTGTCCAACATCCATAATATTTTCCATGAATCTCAACTGAGAAAGTACACTCATGACGCCACACATGTTATAGAGCCTGATTCAGCTCAGATTCGAGAGAACTTGACCTATGTGGAGTTGCCTGTATAAATTATGGATCGGAGGGTGAAACAGCTAAGAGGCAAAGAGATCCAGTTGGTTAGAGTGGTGTGGAATGACATGACTAGAGAGTCCACGTAGGAGCTTGAGGAAAAGATGAAAAAACAGTATCTGAATCTTTTCCCAAGTAAGACAAATTTCGGGGACAAAATTTTTCTTGTTGGGGAGGATTGTAACACTAGTGTTTTCCTAATATGTGATTTTGTGATTTAATAATTTGAAAGCAGAAATTAAATTTATTTTTATAATTAAAAGTTAATAAATAAATTGTAGATGTGTGTTTGCTGTTTTATGTTATGTTGGCTTGGAAACCTCGGTTTGAATTGTGGAATTAAGGAAAATGTTATTCGAGCCAAATGTCTTCGTTGATCATATTTCAGCTGGTTTAATGAGTGGTCATGATTTTTGGGTCAGTTTGGGCCTTAGGGTGTTAAAAAGAGAGAGTTGGGCCTTAGTGATCCCAAGACCTCTCTTAGAGCCCATAACCCCTTTTAAGAGGCAAAACCCCTTTTCTCCTCCCATTGTTCACTCCAAACACTTGTAAAAACATCTCAAAATTCTCTCAAGACGTTCCCAATTCTCCTCAAGGTTGATAGTTGATCCAAGACCCATTTCCCCTTCCTCTTCTCTTGTATAGAACCTTAGTTGCCTCAAATTGGTGAGTTCTTCCCTTTCTCTCTTGATTTTTTTGTGGGTCTCTATTGGAGGTGTGGGAAAACTTCATTGAAAACTGAGTTTACTGTAGAGTAATTAATGGATTTTAGGTGTGGGTGTTATGATTGTGGAGATCTCCCTTTATTTGGCTTAGGGCTTCCATTTCCTCTTCCTCTTCTCTTGTATAGAACCCCAGTTACCTCAAATTGGTGAGTTCTTCCCCTTCTCTCTTGATTTTTTCGTGGGTCTTTGCTGGGGGTGTGGGAAAACTTCATTGAAAACTAAGTTTACTACAGAGTAATTGATGGATTTTAGGTGTAGGTATTATGATTGTGGAGATCTCCTTTTGATTTGGCTCAAGGCTTCCATTTCCCTTTTTCTCTCCTCTTCCATAAATTCAAATTTCAGAGACTCCAAGAGATAAGGGAAGCTTACCGATCATTGTTTTTGGTTTGATATCTATAATTATATTGATTTTGTGCCTTGGATTGGTTGAAATATGGATGTATATTGAGTTGTGAAAATTTTCATGAAAATAGGTTTGGGAGGAAACCTTGGTAAAATGGGTTTGAGATGACATCTTGATGATTTGTTGTCATGTAATCGATTAGAAAGGTATTAGAAGTAACTAGGAGTGTTTTGGTATGTTTGGTATTGATTGTTGTGTCAAAAATGGCCTTGGGTCATCTTCTTACAAATTGCAAAGATCGCAGTTGTCGCTGAGCGCTAGTTTCTTGGCACTGAGCGTAGGATGACAGAATGTTGTTGTCTAGTAGATTGGCACTGAGTGACAAAATTCTAGCACTGAGCAGCGCGGCACTAAGCGACAAAATTCTGACATTGAGCGACAAAAGGCCTGATTCTCCCTGTGGTAGTGGCGTTGAGCGTGGACTTTTCAAGGTTACATCTAAGGAAAAAGTGAATTGGTGTTGATTGCCAAGTGTTTAACGTTAGGTGCAACCCTTTGAACATTGGGGAAATGTTTTAGCTTCAAAAGGGAGATATATTCATCTTGTATGCTTGATTTTTGAGGTTATTGTGTTGTTATGTAAATTGATGTGTGTGAGTTTTTATTGTTGTTGGTTGATGATGTTGTTGTTTTAAAGGATTTTGGAATCTTGATATGCTGTTGAAGTGGAAGGTTGCTTAGATAGGACCTCCACTCGTTATTGAGATTGTTGGTGAAATCCTAAAAAAGTATAGGTCGCTCAGGTAAGGCCTAACCTATTCGCCATGTTAGGTGTTGAATTAAGCCTACATGGGTTATTAGTGGTTGTTGACCATGTGAGGTGTTGAATTAAGCCCACATGGTATTGTTGTTAAATTGTTGTTAAATTTTATTAAATCGTTGATGTTGGATTGATGGTGGATGGTGTTGTATATGCATTCATGCATAAGTCCGCAGTGGTGACTACATTATGAGCAAGCACGTAAGTTGGTTGGTTGACAAGAGCTGAGGCTCAGACGGACCTCCAACCTAGTGTCGAAAAGGTCAAGGGGGGTCATTGCACCTAGGACCTAGGGAATAGGTAAATGGGCAATTCCACAGAGGGCCAAGGTCATTACAAGCCTTGTGTCGTAGGGAGCCACTACCCACGTATATTTATCCTATTCAACCACTTGATTTTATCCATAGATTAGAGCTACGGTGTTCTCCAATAGCTGTGGATGGCGCTATGTTAAGGAACATGTTTGTGTTGATCGCCCAAAATGTTATAAATCCCTCGAGAGTAATGTCCTTATGCATTGGCATGGTGGTTGATGTCTACATTTTATGATGTGGTCATGCATTATGAAATGGTATGTGAATTCTATGTATGGGAGTGTTGAAATGAAGGTGTTGATTCATATGTGTGGATGTATATGTTTACTTGTTGATGTTTGAATAAGAGATTTCATATTACTTCCTTTTGTACTATATATTATGTTGTTTCAAGTAAGCTTACCCTTACCCTTGCACTGTTTTGCACATGTGGTTCGTGCTTGTGATGATCATGTTGTTGACATGGAGCAGATGGTGGACCTTCCATTGATCCAGCTGTTCAGAGTTGATGGCAGAGCTGCTGGCTTAGAGACGAGGAGATGTGATGAATCACAGTCTCGCTTTTGTTATTCTTTGATAATTGTTTTACTTTTTAGATTTAATGTATAGCTTGACCAACTTTAGGGAGTGTTTTGTCCCCTCTCCCTTACTGATGTATATTTGGGTTGTGGCATTGACATATATGTTTTACAAATCTTTGATTCGTATATATATTGGACAGTTGATCTTGGCTGAGACAGATGGTCTCTTATGTATATGTACATGTTGATAATGATGTTTAATTGTATGTTAAATAAAGGTGGTTCTCTTTTAAACACAGAAAAAAATAAATGGGAAATTTATATATATTAACAAATAAAAAGAATGGTAGTGTTGTCTAGTAGCGACAGTGGGTCGTTACACACGAAGTCCATAGAATGTGGAAAAAGTGCAAAGGTTGACAGGAAGATTAACATCTTTATCTCGATTCTTACCAAAGATGGCAGATAAGGCAAGACCTTTCTTCAAGTTAATCAAGAAACCCCAATAGTTTTGTTGGGACAAGCAGTGCAAAGAAATATTCAAAGAATTCAAAGAGTTCTTATTGACTCCCCCTATTCTAACTCGGCCTAAGCTAGAGGCTGAGTTACAACTCTACATGTCAATGACAGATGCAACTATAAGCTCAGTGTTGGTTCAGAAGTCAACAAGAAGAAGATTCTAGTATACATTATTAGTAGGGTTCTGCAAGATGTCAAAAGGCACTATCAAGTGACAGAAAAGCTAGTGTTAGCCTTAGTAATGTCGACAAGGAGACTAAGGCCTTATTTCCAAAGTTAGCAAGTCATGGTGAGAACCGATCATCTAATAAAACAAGTATAGAGGAAGCCTGAGTTAGCAATGAGCATGATTGCATGGTCTGTGGAGCTCTCCGAGTATGGATTAAAGTATGAACCTGGCAAACCAATGAAGGCGCAATGTTTGGAAGACTTCATGGTAGAGCTAACTCTTATAGAAGAAGAAAAAAAGATGGATTGGTGGACCCTGTGAGTGGATGGATCTTCAAACATAAAAGGCAATGGAGCAGGGATCATATTGGAAGGACTTAACTATTTGATTCTAGAGCAAGCCTTGAGGTTTGAGTTTAAAGCATCCAACAACCAAGTAGAGTACAAAGCTTTGATAATCAGTCTGAAGTTAAACAAGGAGGTCAAAGCAAAGAAGGTGAACTATCGAAGTGATTCATAATTGGTCACCAGACAAATCCTTGGAACATATCAAGCCAAAGAGCCGTAGTTGTAAAGATACTACCATATGGTGAAGCAATTAACTGGTGGTTTAAAGAATTAACATTGAGCTTATTCCCCGAGAAAAGAATGCCCGAACTAATGTCTTGTTAAAATTGGCGAGCACGAAGAAACCAAGGTAATATAGAACGATTATACAAAAGAATGTCAATACGCTAAGCACAGAGTTAGCCAAGGTGTTTGCAGATCAAGTAGTATAAAATTAATGGATGAGCCCTGTAACACCCTTTATAATGATAATACAAGTACATAATTAATTAGTAAAATGTTAATCATGCTTAACTTGTTACTGCACTATATATATATATAGTTATTTTTTTTATTTTTTTTTTGGAATATATAATAGAGACATCAGATAGAGAACTTGTGAAGTAAACATCATCATATATATATGTGCATCAAGCCTTTGTACAAGGTCAGATAATACATACGTCAAGAGCACATAAAAGAAATACATCAAAAGAAGCCTAAATACCCGCCCATAGCTATACAACAAAAATGACCTATGTCAGAGCAGTATAGGTCTATACTAAGCTAGCCCATCCTATAAAATCTACAAAAGTCATACGTAGAGTAGTCATCATTGCCTGTCTTCAGAATCCATTTGCTTATGCCACGATCGTATATGAAAAAAACAAACAAGAAGGGAGTAAGGCTTTTATAAAAGCCTCATTCGTTTCTTAATAGGCTACAAACAACAATTTAAACTAGCAATCAGGGGAAATCCTAAGGTTTGACCTACGTTATTATGACTCAATCTCAACCTTTACCAGACGTATAGATCCATACCCATCTCTAATGTTTTACTTTAACCATCAGGAATCATTGGGAAGCGATTGGGAGTTCGTATAATCCCTCACAAGGTACAGACATCCATGTCGTAATCATCATCCTCGAGGAAAGGGCCAAACGCCCATCAAAGATATACACTACACCAATCATGGTGATGCTGAGCAAGCGTCAGGGTTGCCGAGTCGGTTTACGTGATTTACCCCGGCCTAGGGTGCTAATCTGGCCATTGGGATGTTCACAACTCAGTACCTCTACTCTCAAGACCCGAATAATGGTCCCTACCTTTCATCCCACAGTGTATCAAACTGTGACTTCCTAGACACAGGCACTCATGCTTCTCAACATGGTCCTAACTCAATCGGGGTTTTCCTATGACTTTGCTTTCTAAATTTCAAGACATACTCTCTGGATAATCCAGCAGAGTTCCAGAGTTACTCATTACAGATATGTCATTCATCCATCACATTTTCATAGAACTTAGAAACAATTCAATATGAACATCACAGGGAAGGAAATATCAATGACTAAAGCGTCATGCATATTCATTCTTACACGTTTATACATTTATTGCGATTCTTATTTTAATTATTTTGATTTGTCCTTATCCTTTTCTATCTTTTCAAATCAGACTATTTCAAAGAGAAAAACTTTCATCTACAATTATGACTAGGACATAAAATTTTAAGAGAAGTTCTTTTCTGATGTGGAAGGTCAAACTATGCTGCAACCACAGAGCATACTTAGGGTTTCTCTTCAGTTGTTTCCTTTTTACTAAAATTCGAATTATTCATCTTATAAGAACCAACACTTCTAATTTCAAGAAGACGCGCAATTTTATTAAAACCTTTGTTGATGTTATTTATTTATTTTCACACTAGCCATAATTTGTTCAAAATAGTAGTTTAATGGTAACAATTTAAAATTGTCTAATAAGGTCTTTATCCCAAAAACTTTTCCAAATTTGGGCCTGAAGTCTAAATTATTGTTTTTCTTTTTTTAGAAATTGAGTTCATTTTCTATGTGGTCAAAAATTGATTTTTTTACTTATTTATTATTTTTCAACCATTTAACCCATTCTAATAAGTTAATTGACATAAAAAATTATTTCTTTCCCTATTCTTTGAATATGGCCGAGAGCCTTGTGAGGAGAAAATAGACTCCAAAAATTTTCTCTAAGTGATCTTGAAGCTTAAATTTGGGTTTTTTAGAAAATAGCTATTTTTGCACGAAAATAAGCCCATGATAGCTATTCATAATAGGATATTTAAGTTATTATATAATGCCAAATAGTAATGGAAGTAACATCAAAATAAATGACAATAATTAAAATAACACTAAAGTGAAACTTAAGTAAATAACAATAGAATAGCAATAATAATTTTAACAATAAAATAAATGGCAAAAACTTAAATGGGCAAAAATTTAAATAACAATAAGTAAAGCAAGAAATTTAAAGAGCAAGAATTTAAATAGCAAGAACTTAAACAATAAAGTAAATGACATAATGTAAATGGGCAAAAATATAAATAAAGCATAAAATAAAAATAAATTGCAACATAATGGAAATAATAATAAGGCAAGAAAATAAATGACATTAAAGTAAATGACATAATAATAAAGCAATAATTTAAATGACAAGAATATAAATAATTATATAGTAGTAGTAGTAGTAGGATTAATATACTAATTGGGTTTAAGGGAAAACCCACACACTCACACACCCATTAAGAAACAATTTTTAGAGGCTAAAACCCCACTCCCCCTTACCTCTAAACAAGGCTTGTTGCTAGAAGATTAGGAGAGGAGGGTTGGTTTGGAGGTTTAGGATTTTAAAACTTGGTGAAAGCTCTTAATGGTGATGAAAGAAAAAAAAATGCAAGAGTTTGGGGAGAGGGAAGAGTGCTGCACGTCCAGCAGCTGGGGAGGTAGGGAGAGGCTCTGAAAATCTGAAGGAAAGAATGTGTAATAGTAGAGTGGGTGATGGGGTTATTTATAGGTCAAAAAGTAGGCATTTTGGATTTAATTTTTGACTCAAAAATCATATAATATCCATTTCCATTGTACTTTCCACATGTGGTCAAAAGGGAAACGTCCCAGACCAGTCAAGACCTCTGGAATTTGAAAAAAAATTATTTTATATAATTATTAGGTATTAAAAATAATTTAATATAATTTAATGCAACAAAATTAGATAGAAATTTTGGATAGGTTTCTGAAAAATCAGACCACACCAAATTTTCAACTATATTTTATTAAGCTTTAATAAAATTTTTCAGATTTTTCTCATGTACATATTATTTATAATAAAATTTTTCATTAAAAAGACATTTCTTAAGCCAATAAATCCAATTTTTTCCAAATAAATATATTTTTTGACTTTTCACTATTTTTAACTTAAAATAATATTGGTATAATTAAAATATACTCAATATAAATTTTTCAAAATTTTTTGAGGTTAAAAAGTCTCTTGCTGGCTTTCACAGTCGGCTAAGGGTATACCGGTCATTTCCCAAAAACTATCTCAAAAAAATTCCGAAAAATTTATAAAATTTTTATTAATTATTTTGAATGTAAATATGATTTAAAAATAATTTTTAAACCACTCTAGATAATTTTTGCTATTTTATCCTATCATGCAAGTTTTCAGGGATAATTCAGTTGTTTTATCACTCCGAGTCCTAATCCAAATAAATTATTAAAATCTAAACTAGATAGAACTTGTTAACATGAATATATTCATGAAAATTATACCATTGAGGTTCCTATTTTATTTTTCACAATTAATCATAGAATAATTAAAAAACAAACAAGTAAGTTAAAGTAGGGGTGTTACAAGCCCCATCTGGGGTTACTTGGCAAACGGAGTACTTTCTAAGGGTGAAAACAAGGCCAGAAGGATAAAGTTGAAATTGTGCTACTATGTGATCAAGAATGGAGAGTTGTTCAAAAGAGAAATACTTTTCCCCTATTGAAGTGTTTAACCAAAACCCAGGCATAATATGTAATGGACGAAATTCATAGAGGTATTTGTGACATGCACTCAAGAGGAAGGTCTATGGTAGCTCGGGTGATTAAAGCAAGATATTATTAGCTGACTATAAGGTCAGATTATGCTGAATACGTGAAGAAGTGTAAAGAATGCTAAGAGTTCGAGCACTTGCACCACGCTTTGCCAGAAAAACTACTTAGCATCATGTCGCCATGGCCCTTCACAATATAGGGTATGGATATTTTGGGCCTTTTTCCTTTAGCTAAGGGACAAGTAAAAATCTTGTTAATAGGCATAGACTACTTCACCAAGTGGATCGAGGCACAACCCTTAGCAAGAATCACAGTTCAGCAAGTGCAGAAGTTCATATAGAAGACTTTAATTTGCAGACATGGGTTACCTTACACCATAGTGATAGACAATGGCAAGCAATTTACCGACAAGGGATATGAGGAGTTCCTGATGTAGTTAATAGTCAAGCATTTGGTGACATCTATGAAGCATCCCCAAACAAATGGGCAAGTAGAGGCCTTTAACAAAGTTATACTCAAAAAGATGAAGAAAAGACTAGGAAAAGTGAAAGGAGAGTGGGGTGAGGAGTTACTTAGTATATTATGGGCATACCATTATACACCTCAATCCACCATAAAAGAAACATCGTTCAAACTTACATATGAAAAGATGCAATGATCCCGATAGAGGTTGGTGAACCATCAAGACGAAGAAGCCAACTTAGTCTAACAGAGAATGAAGAAATCTTGAGGATTGAGTTAGATTTAGCTGAAGAAATCAAAGAAGAAGCACAGATCAGAGAAAAGGCTTGCAAAGGAAAGGCAACTCAAAAATATGACTCAAGATTGAAAGTCAGGGAGTTCTGAGTAGGTGATTTGGTTTGGCAAATGAGAGGAGATGCAAGAAAGAGCTCAACAGAAGGAAAGTTAGTGCTGAACTGGGAAGGTCCCTTTAGAGTGACAAAATGCCTAGACAATGGAGCTTACAGATTAGAGGAACTTGTAGGGAAGGTCGTCCCGAGGACTTGGAATGCTACTCATTTAAAGCACTACTTCAATTGAAAGTTGAAAAGCTAGGTAATGTACTCTTTTTTCTACCTCAGTCTTTCTTCCCTAATGTAAAAAAAAATAAAAGGTTTTGGTTGAGGAGGTTTTAATGAGGCACACCTTGAGAAGCGTAAAAGGATTTAATGTATACCGATGTTTTTATCAATGAAATCTTTTTGCAAACACTATATACATATGCGTCGTTAGCTTGCCTATTATTTTTTTATCATATATATCTTTACTCTGTTTAAGATTTTGATTGAACTTTATTATTTCTACTTCATCGAATAATCTCGATGTCATCCTTTGATAGATGAAATAAGGTTGGCCACTGAATGACGAATAATTCATTGAAAGGACTTAAAGGGGAACTATTATTGATCAATAGAAATAAGGAGATTAAAAAGGAGTAAAGGGAAGGGATGAAGTTATGCAAATGGCCAAATGGCGGAGTATGAGCCAATCGTTAAAAGGCCGAATATAAGCCAATAATCAAATGACTGAGTCCAAGCCAATAATTAAACGGTTGAGTACGAGTAGATAATCAGATAGCCGAATATGAGCCAATCATTGAATGGTCGAGTACGAGCCAATTATAAAAGAGCCGAATATAAGCCAATTTTATGCAAAGGTGGTCAATAACCAAATGGCCGAAATCCGATTCAAAACAATGCAAATGCAAAGCTCAACTTTAGGGAAGGAGAAATTTTAGCCTAACTTAGTCACAAAATGACTAAGTTAAGAATGTTTGGCAAAATAAGGCAATAAAAAGGCTTAGCTTGACTGCTTGACTGAGTCTTAAAGCAACTGAGACCTAGTCACTCTTTTAAATACCTAAGTTAAAGGTATCCAGTGGAGTAAAACAGTAAAAGCTCTAGTTTACACTTAGTCTTAAAATGACTAAGTTAGGAACTTGTGGGTACTGTTTAATTATGAATAAATAGAAGAATAAAAGATGGAGTTGGCAGCATGATCAATAAAAGTAAATGTATATTCATATAATCTAAATAGCTAAAGTACATCAATTCAAAGTTAGAGGTATCCTATCAAAACCCAATCTACACTTAGCAAAATGAAAACAAGAAAATAAACTAATGACTAAATGTTGGTAACATTCCCCGCATCTTCACCATCTTCCTCGCTATCTTCCTCGGAGATTTTGTCCTCATCTACTAGTTATCCATCTTTAACATCATTCCTAACATAAAAATAGGAAGGATCTACCCCACTAAAGAGCACCTTAGCTTGCCTAATAGCCTTGGCAAATCCTTCAACATATTCCTCCAAGGCTTGGTTCCTTATTGATTGCACTTCTTGAGCCAAAGCCTCTTTTGCCGAGTTCGTAGAGGCCAAATCGGACTTCAGTTTCTACATCTTTACACTCAAATTGATCAAATCCTTCTCAACATTCTCTGCCTTGTCTTACCAAGCCTTTCTCACTTCATCAAAGGTCTTTAATTGGCTCTTGAACTTGGCCATGTCCGCCTTAGACTTAGCAATTTTCAATAAAGCATTATTGCTTAGATCCATGTTGGTCTTAGCAACTTCAGTGAAAGCAGTGGTGGAATGGATGAAACTCGGCTTTGATAGAGCTAATTCAACTTCCGAATTCTTTATTCTCACCACGATCCTCTTATTCCTCTCATCACTAATCCCCACAAAGTGAAGTAGAAGCACTTTAAAGGACTCCATACTCGCCGCAAGACTAGTATTTCCATCATTATTCTATCAACCCTAGTGAGGTGCTTAGCAGTGACGATTTCTTTTGACCTAAAGTTAGTGCTCCAAAGTGAAGCAATAACATGGTCAAGTCAGGGCAAAGGCCGACTTTTGTCAAATCTCTAAATAACCATCTTTTTAGCAGGGGCATGAGTGGAATGGAACTGAGATAAGGCAAGATCATTCGAAGAAGGAGGGGTGCTTGTAGCAGCATTAATTATTGGCTCTAGATGAACCAAAGAACAACTAGGTGATGGTGGTGGTGGAACTCTATGTATAGGTGAAAGAGGAGCTTCAAGTGTAGGTTGGGAAATTTCAAGCTCGGGAGCATTAGAACTTAGCTAAATAAAACTTTCTTGTTCCCCGATAGTTGAATGTTCACATCTCCCAACTCCGCATTGCTTGTATGCTGAACATTCGAGCTAGAGCTCGTCTTCTTCGTCTTCTTCCTTGGATAGTCAACAGCAGCGGCAATAGTGGCTTACAAGTCCATGACAACATTTTTCTTGTAAGTCTTCCAATTACTCTTGCCCATGATCTTTACAAAACAAAAGGAAACAAAGCAAAATGTAAGATACCAAAAAGTATGAGTCAACAAGCATAATGTGTTACTATCCCATTTAGTATGAAACTCATTATTAAAGTCCTTAAAAGGATTTTTGCCATTCGAGAGGTTTATGAGAGCTCGGTAATCAAGGGATTGAGGTAAACTTTGGAAAAAATAATGTCTTTCCTCTCTGTGAGAGTAATGGTTTCCTCAAGAATGGATTTAAATTTGTCAAGGTTAGGTTGCCCATATAAAGAGAACTTAGGTTTACCATCCCGATCAACGAAGATCTCTTCGGGATCCTTACCTACCTGCAAAGGTTGAACCTTGAAGAATTCACCCTTGAAGGTTTTATAAGAAGAGTTGAATAAAGTGAAAAGACCCCTTGTATGAGCTCCATTCAAAGAAATTCACCCAATCAGCATACTGGATTTCATCTGATAAAAGTACATGAATTTACGAATGGTCAACTCTATCTTAGCATAAGTGTAGAGTATTTGAAAAACCCACAAAAACGCCCAACTATTAGGCTAAAGTTTGGAGGGTGCCACATTAAACTTGTTTAGAATGTCACACTCTAAAGCAGAAAAAGGCAAGGTAACTCCTAAGTCTTCAAAAGGGACTTTATACAAATAGATGTAGGGTGCCTAATCCTGGGGTACTGCAAGGAAAACATATTCGTCCATCAAGCAAGGCTCAACGATGACAAGATTTTCTCAAATCGAGTGGGCGAAGGTGATAGACTTCATCAACCTAGCAATAGCTGTAACGACCCAACTGTCAGTATTAAACAACCCTACTAAACATGCTCCTCATCAGGTCAATAAAATCAATCTTATCATATCTGTATATAGGTCATACACATCAACTGAGAGATCCACCTATCTCTCCTGGTACTATACATGCATATCTGTATATCGGTCATCATCATATCATACACAACAATGGGATAACACTAGCCCATATCAAACATATCAAAATATACATCACCAGGGAAGAGGGATACAAAAAACTCACTCCCTATAGTTGGTCACTCTATACAATCCCATCAAAAGAATATAATACAAAACAACACATCCAAAAAGAAACAAAAAGAGCTTATAGAAAGCTTCACCCAAAAAGGGCCTCCAAAAGTCTCCATCTGAGACCTCCTCCATCAGCTCTGAGACGTTGGATCTATAGACGTCTCTCCCTCTGCTCCCACGCCAAAATGACGTGATCGTCACAGTCACAGCAACACAACAAGAACAATAATACATCCAACCAACAACAATATAAGGCAAGGGTAAGCTTACAAAACAAAGATCAACATATAATATTTAATCTAACATATAATATTTAATCCAACATAATCAAAATCATTATTCGCATCAATATGGAAACCAAATGATCAAATAAATGGGTCTACATACATTACAGTATATCACGCACAACATCACATACTATGTTGTCAACCCCATATATCAATGCATGAATGACACGACTCGAGAGAGATTTTCTACATTTCAGGCGATCAGCTAGGTCTTATCCCCTATCATGGCCATCTAGCACCATTTAGGGATTGCCAAAACTCTGATCAGTTGGATAAGCTTATAGTTGTCAAGATAAGTGTATGTGGGTGGTGGTATATCGCGACACAAGGCCTGCACTGCCTTCGCCCCCTGCAAGGTCTACCCATCCACTCATCCCCTAGGTCCAGCTTTAAAACCCCACTTGTTATCCAGGCACTAGGTTGGAGGTCTATCTGAGTACCAACCCTAATCACCATCCACCTTACATGCCTGCCTGCACACGGCTTGAGGCCTACATAACCTCAGCTAACAACATATGCATGCCAATACATGTATTACCACAAAAACTAACTCTACCAAACAATCATTATATTATATTATATTATATATATATGTATGTATGTATCAACATATCAACACAACCATCAACTCAACCACAACAGTCATCATATCATATATATGTATCAACATAACACCACGTGGCCTACTTAGCACCACCTGTGGTCCAACAGTCACCATCAACCCCATGCACGCCCAAATCGGCCTTTTGCGTGGTCAACAGGTAAGGCCTTATCCAAGCAGCCCACCTCATGAGAAACCTCATATAATAATATCATACACATCAAGTGGAGGTCCTATCTAAGTAACTTTCCACTTCACAACCAATCCAACAATCAACTACAATTTGAAAACCAAGACCTTCTTTGAAAACCATTTGGAAGATTGATAAATCTTGAAATTCATAAAATTTCACATTTTGAGAGGAAAACTTTAAAATCTAAAATAGTACATTCAATTCTGGAATAACAGATTATATATTATAGTAACAGATTATGCACTGTAGCAAAAATGCATTAGATTTCATTTTTTTAGCAGAGATAATCGATTATGGGTTGCCATAATTGATTATTTCCAAACCAAATCCATAAGAAAAAAAATTTTGAACAGTAGATAATCGATTATCCAACTGCATAATCGATTATTTCCGAAACCAAATCACGAAAACAGTTTTTGAAACTCCAGATAATCGATTATCAAATGCCCATAATCAATTATCTGCGAGGATTTTCGAAAAAAAACGCAATTCTCTACGAAGAAAACTTAAACTTTTGAACCAAATAACATAAATTTTCAAATCAATGGTGTTCCAACAACCTCAATCCACCTCAACCAAGTTAATACAAATCAAATCATACAATCAATTCAACATTTCATCATAAAATCATCAATTTCTCCTCCAAATCTCAAAATTTCTCCCCCAAAACCCATTTTCACCCAAAACCAACAAAATGGCAACATCCACAAAGATTCAACTGATTACAAGGCAAGAAATCAGCATACCAACAGTTATTAACACAAAACAACCGATTTGTAAGCTTTCCTTACTTCTAAAAGTTCCTGAATCTGAATTTAGGTTCCTTGAGAATCCAATGTTCTTGAGCCAAAATCTTCCACAGATTGATTCTTCCTCTCACCATAATCACTAAATTGAGCTCGGAATCCTCTAATACCCTTGCTAACTTCAAATTTTTAGAGAGAGATTGAGAGAGAATTGAAGAGAGAGAAAGTGTAGAGAGAGAAAGAGAATGAGGGGAAATCCCTCCCTTAACCTTATATAGTCGATCTCCCCGGAGCTCTCACACGAACTTTTGGCCAATTGAGGCCCAAACCTCACCAAGCCATTTTCCTTACCTCAAAACTGGTCTAACTTAATTGTTTTCTTTCAAAAGCCCAACATCACACTCACACCATACCCATATTGGCTTAAGCAAATATCTCAAGTTTCCTAAATTCAAATTAGAATTTCAAACAAACAACATCAAATCATCACTACATACAACATACCGTACATAACATCAATTCATTTATTTCTTTTAATCACCTAGGTTACATATCAAATTTCCACTTTTTAGTTATTAAAACACTTAATCATGTATTAAGAAAAACACGGTGTTACAATAACTCTCTCAATTTGAAACTTAAACGGGAAGGTACCTATATCCCCCTGTACCCTGGAGTGCCCAAGAATAGTAAGGGGGTAAGACTTTTTCTGACAACCACGTCTCTTCCTTTTCTTCAAACCCCTTTCCTCTTCCTCAATTGCCTCCTTTTTGGCATCAGGTTCTTCTTCTATATCGACCACATCGGCGAGGGCAACCTCAGGTTCTTTATCCACAAAAACCACTAGGGTGGGGGCATTTTGAACCATCTCCTCTATAGTCACCCTTTTGCCTTTAGGGTTGTGGAGGGCTTTCCAGGTACCTTCAGCCCCTCCTAGGTAAGCCATCATCTCATCAAAAGAAGAAGGTTCAAAAGAAGAAGAGTCAACAGAGGCAGTAGGGGTATAGGAAGAAGATGAACCTTTCCCAATAGGGGTAACTTTGCAAGAAAGCAAATTTTGGGGTTCAAAATCATATGAAAAAGCATGGAAAGCCATTACCAGTAAAGGAAAAAGGTCAAGATGTATAGGATGTACCTGAGCAGCTAATGAAAAAGGGGGGAACAATGGCAGAAGAAGAGAAAACCCAAAGCAATCGGGGAGGAAAGGTAAAATACAATACCAGTGGTGTTTGTAATAATGGAGGGAATAAAGAAGAATGAAAACCCCATTTATAAACCGCAGCCAACACAACCCCATATAAGAAGGCATGTTGACAAGACATAACCCATCATTAATGTCATATGGTAAGGAAGAGCCGCGTGAATCCAATGGTTAGGGGCTATCTAAACCTTTGATCAATGGCCATGACTCCTCGCATGAAAGGATGCACACAACAGTAATATTTGCATGGCGCACGAGAGGTACAACTCTAAAAGGCCAGTAATTGTCACTTAGCAAGCTCCTTTGTTCACATGAACTCGCAGCTTGGGAGCTTATGTACTACCCAAGGTAGGAACTCGACCTCCGAGTAAGTAAGTAGTGCACCTCACTTAACCAAAAGAGCTCGGTTGTCTGAGCAAACAGAGTTACATGTCCATGATAAGGCAGTTCCAAAGACATGCCTAGTGGGAAGTTACCCAAGACAATTACTGAGTAGTAACCACCCACTCATCAATAGTGGTAAAAGCTAAGCCGAGACCAAAGTAAGTATTCAATTCCGTTAGACACTTTCACTCGAATAGACTTAACTGACTTGAGTGTGGAGTGTCATTATAGGTACCCCACCATCCCAGAGTGAGAAGACCACTGCACTAGAAGGATAGTCGTTCGATGAGGGAGATTACAAAGAGAGGTAGAGTTTAGCAGGAGAGGGCTTAACGGAGCAAATCGGAGTCCCAAGAATTTAGCAGGTACAATATATATATATAAGGATCAATAAAGTATAAATACTTTTAAATAATAGCCGTATTATGTAATATTCATGTTAGGCATGTTTTCACGTTAGACACTATACAAATATTTTGAATATTTATAATAATATTTTGTAATGTTTTACTTCTATTATAAAACTGTTATACCAATATAAATTAAAACATTATAATAATTAAATAATTAGTATCATTTTATTATGTTTATAATGATTTATTTTTAATTTTCAAAATAATAATTCTCTACTAAGATTTATATTTTTGTTGTATTTTAGTTTTAGATTGATTTTATATGTGTTATTATGTCATGTTGCGTTCTTCTATGATTTTTAAAATTTATTATATTTTCATATCCGTATTGTATTTATTCGCGTGTTTTATCGGCAGTTTATAAGTCAAAATTGATTTACATTTAACTGTTGCGTCCAACATTTTCTAGATCTGCTTTTGGATTCGTGACCGAAAATTAATAGTATTCACTTAGAGCTTCTTCTTCTTTTTCTTAAAAGAGAAAATAGACTATGCACTGACAGTGTAAAGTTGTACTAATAGTGTAAAGCAGATTTACACTGTCATCTAATCACAACCCACCATGTATGATAAGTTTGTTGATTTTAATAATAACCACCTTAAAAGTCACACTAAAACTGAATTTTGATTAGTTGACGGTGTAAAAGTTTTTACACTAACGGTGTATAGCAATTAAACTATTTTTTTGGTACAGTTCACTTAAAGCTGTAGGAAAAGTTTGAACAATGATAAATATTATAAAAATATAAATAAATAATATATGTATTGGTATTTTATATTATTATCAAATCATAAATCGTCATTATCTTATAAATCATATTAAAAATGATTTTTAATTGCTTGACAATGTATACCAGAGCTGTCAAAATGGGCGGGTTGGCCCGACCAGGCCCGTCCGGGCCGTTGCTTATTAGCGGGCCGTGCCAGCCGGACCTGGCCCGATTTGTGTTTGGGCCTCTATTTTTTGAGCCCAGTCCAGCCCTATGCGGGCCATCGGGCCAATTTGGCCTGAATTTTTTTCGGATCTATTAACGTTGTTATCTATTTTAATTATTATTTTTTCTGTCAAAAATTATATAAAATTAAATTATTTAAATCATATTAAATATTTAAAATTAAATTCTACATACTTTCTACCATAAACGAATATTTTTATTCATATATAATTGACTTAATTACTCAATAACCTCATTAAAAATATGTCTTTAAGTGAATTTTATTTACAAAATGAAGTACCCATGTTAGTTTCTTTTTTTTTACAAATGTGTGTGATCCTTTCTTTTTTAGTTTTTTTTAAGTATATTAATATTTTTATTTAATATATATATATATATAACCGAGGCAGCCCAGCCTGGGCCCAATTGGCTCGTTGGCCCAAACGGGCCGGGCCAAAACGACCCAGTTTCTTTTAGGCTACTTTTGTTTTAGCCCATCCCAGCCCTTTTTGCAGGCTAAGCGAGCCGGCCCATCGGGCCGAACCTATTTTGACTGCTCTAATGTATACTACATGCCAATTAAACTAAAAATATATAGTAAAATTATTTAAGAAAATAAGCTATACACTGACAGCGTAAAGTAGTTTTATATTATTATCCAATCACAAATTATCATGTATGGTAAGTTTGTTGACTTTTACAATAATTACCTTAAAGGTCATACCAACAGTGATTCATGATTGGTTGACAGTGTAAAAATTTTTACACTGACAGTGCATAGCCGTTAAACTCAAATTATTTTCTAATTAATATGGATGTCAAAGTTAGGGATATATTAATTTATCATTCAATTTTTAAAATTTTACAATAAAAGTAACAATTAATATTGATCTTTTATTTTTGACAAACAATTTTATCTTGCTATTGACAAACAATTTTATCAAAACTTGATTGGTAAATTAACGTACACATGTTACATCAATTTATTGCACTTTTGACATAAATATTTCGGTGCAATTCTAAGTAAATGTTGTATTAATTGACAAATTTACATCGACAATTTATTTTGTATTTCCTTTATATATATATATATATATAATATAATATAATATAATAAAAACCATAAACATTTTCTCAAAATAATGACCGACGTCTACCTTATAACTTGTCCCATCGCTTAATATGGTTTAAGCTAGAACATAATAATAAATTATGAATATCGAGATACCTTATGTACTGTAATCTCTTATCTAATCCTCTTCGTAACCACTACAAATATTTTTTTTATTTTATTTTTTGGTATAACCACTACAAATATTTATGTTTTCATAATCATGCGATTGTGCATTTTAATAGAGATAAAACTTAAGTATAGTTCTGTAGGTATTTTTAGTGTTATTCTTCAATTAAAATTAGAGTTTTACTTTGATAATCTGTATGTATTAAAGATCAATGTCAATTACCTAGATAAAACTCTAATTTCAATTAGAAAACAGAACCAAATGTACTTAAGGAACAACACATAAGCTTTTTTTTCCTTTTAATAGGTGTGTTGATGCAAACTTGGGAATCAATCAAATCGCGCGACCATTAATTGTTGTCAAAATATCTACGACTCTAAAAATCTATAGGTTCTTTTATCTCTTTCTATGAAAGAGAAAGTATCCCCGTCCAAGGGGGAAATAGTTCAATAGATAATGGTCTTGTTGAGATGGCATTCCCTATCTCTTGTGAAAAACATGAGGCCGAAAAGCATAAACACAAAATCTTAAAACCATAATGACAAAAACGACCTATCCTTTGGCCATTTTCTCAATATGATATTCCCTTGGAATATCCTACAACAGAGCCAAAGTCAAAAAATCGCAGGTCCCACAATACTGCTCTAGCAGTAGCTCTGACTAATTATAAATCCCAATCTATTTTTTGTTTTTTATGTAAATAGTTTAACATGAAATAAATAAAAGAAATTTGTATGATTCGAGAATGGTGCACTGCAGAAGGCTAGAGCAAGTGCATATATTTGGAATGATAGTCTTACAGAATCAATTTCTCTCTCTATCTTTTAGATAATTTTCCAGCTTAAAGTTAGGAAAATGGTATGTCTTAATTCTTTAATATATATGTCTGTATAAAGTTTTTGTCTTACTATAGCAGTGGTGCTTTGAATGATGTCCTCGTCACCCAAAAATGGCTTTGGTCTGTGAATTTTCTGTACTGCACAAGATTAAAGTACTAAACTCCTGGTTGTATCACGAGAAATGCTAGAAACACTCTTTCACATACTCTTTTAAATACACTTTTTTTTATTATTTAAAATTTATTAGAAATTACAAAAATTTATAGATCTTACATCTTATTTAATGAACCACTCTCATAATTTTGTAGTTTTTTTATAAATTTTAACCAATAGAAAGGAGTATGTTAGAGGAGAAATTATTAAGTAGTCCTAGACCAACATAGTTCCCATTTCCACATGACATGCAATCAAGTATTATTAATTCTTTTTCGTAAATTATAAAAGTTGAATATGTGTTACATAAATATTAGTTGGGACCATGAACACTTGGTAATTTTAGACTAACTAATAATTTCTCATGTTAGAAAGTGTATTGCTAGCACTTCTCATTATGAGAAATGCTAGAAACATTATAACAATGACACTAGATAAGCTTTTAACCAGCTTAGCTTTTTCATGCCATTCTTATGGTACTTATTTTAAATCATAAAGATTTGAGCAGTTTGTAAATTTTATTTTCTTGCCTTTGAAATTATACAACTCTCAAGTTAAATCATGTAAATTTCTTCTTTTAAACAACATGTGGAAAACAAAATGGGTAGGAAGTACTCAAGAGGGGGGTAAATTGAGTATCTTGAAAAATTTTGGCAAACATTTCAAAAATAATAGTAGTGAGCCCCAAGTAAAATCAATTAAAAGAAATTTTCCAAAAACAAATTTAGCCAACCCACTTCCAAAGGATTAAGGATTTATGAATCTTAGTTGAGGTAGTTGATATAATGTGCATGATAATGACCAATCACAACAACTAATGATCTAATGAATAGTACAATGCAATGGTTATGTCTCCATAACATGCAATGTAATGCAAATGATGAATAGCACAAGAGAATGCAACGAAATTACAAGCAGAAAAAACAAATTCAATGTATGATGGATAGAATAAGATTAACAAGTATTCAATTGAATGAAGAATTACTTTATTTCAGTTACCCGTAGTCATTGTTAGGTCAATTTGCAATTATTCCAATACAATCAACAAAATTAAAAAGGAGTTAGGGTTTAAAAGAGTGCATAAGGGAGTTTATACTAGTTCACTCTCATCCACTTGAGACCTACCTCCACTTGAGAGCAACATCCAGTTCCCAATCCAAAGGATTGAGTGTAACCACTAAATTTCTCTTGTGCACAAAGATACCTCACTTTGTGATATGATCCGGATTGGATTCATATTGTTTCTACGGATCGTCCTTAAGTTGGTTATCTTGTAACAAGAATTATTGGAATAAAAAGAAAATGAAGAAAGGCAGAAGATAAGACTTGCACAAACAAATAAGAGAATTAATGTAAATGGCACAGAAAAATAGTAGTAAGAGAATTAACAATACAAAATAGAAAAAGACAAGAAAATGGAAATGATATAAAGTAAAGAATGCGGAATAGAAAAGAAAATGGCAGAAGGCGCCACACTCTATAGAGAGTGATAAGCCAAGCGAAGATTCGCCACAAAGGTATGGAAACCTTTGATAAGAACTAAGAATGTTCTAATCTAAGAACCAAAAAGAGGAGCCAACGCTCTACTCACACTCACAAATGAGTAAACCTCAATATTATTCAACTCTGTCAAATAAAAGGAATTACATCTCTATTTATAGAGTTTATTCCAAGGAGGCTAACCCTAATTCTAAAGAACATAAACAAGGGCCTAAGAAAGCTTAAGGCCCAAATTGCAATTTTAAATTCAATTCAAAAGCAACTTAATCTAGGATTTAAACTTGGGCTCCTAATTAGCATTCAACCAGCCCATTTATTACAATTAAAAAATGATCTAAAAACATTTAAATTGAATAAAATTCAGGTTGTAGACCCATGGTTGGTGCATTATTAAGTCCGCTAAGTTGGGCCTTCTTCAACTTGAATTAAGTGCACCATCTTGGGCTATCTTCTCCCTTTTGGGGCTTGATCTTGTAGTGTGTTGATCACCTCTAAATGTTCCTTGGGTCTCTTTACTCTTCTCCTTGTAGGTGTTCTTAGCCCAATCATATGATCGTCTCCTTTAGTTTTTTTCTTCTTGGGCCCTTTTAACCTAATTGAGGGTTCTTTCCTCTTTGCTCTTTCCTTTCCTCTTGAATGCCCTTCTTGATCCTCATCACTTTGCGGATGGGATACCTCACCCAAACAGCTTAAACTCTTCTCCAAAGAGAAACCCTAGTTGCTTGAATGCATCATCAAGACTTCACAACTCTTGCATAAAGTGCAGCAAGAACTCCAAAAACACATAATCCTAGTGTGTAAGAACTCAATCCAATGAGAGAATAATCAGAGCAAGTGGTGAAGACATTTTGGCAGAGTTTTCCCTAATTTTTCAAAGGTGTTCGCTCTTGTAAAAAGTGTAAAAATAGTCTTTAAATATGGGCTTTTGAAATCTGTTCCAAGGATGGAGTATTCGAATACTTCTGCAGGTATTCAAATACTTTTACTTGAACTATTCGAATACTTTGTGTTAGAGTATTTGAATACTTGATGTAGAGTATTCGAATATTTGGTCAAGTATTCGAATACTTCTTGCAGGATTTAGAAGTTTGCTATCTGTAAGTGATTTTCCTTCAAAGATATTCAAATACTTCCACAAGGTATTCGATTACTTGTTCCTGAAAATGAAAAATACCATTTTCTAAAGCATTCCATGACATTTTAAAGAACATTTAAATATGAAAATACTTCACAACCAGTTTAAAACAATTTAAAAAGCCCATATCCTTTTTAAAAACATTTTCCAAAACATTTTCATAAGACTAAGGTGGAAACCAAATTGCTAAAGCACACATACACTCAATGATAAACACAACTACCCAAAACAGTAACTCGGGGGCACTCAAAGTCAATAAGAAGATAACAAATATAATTCAAATGGAATACAATCAAAAAGGGATCAATGAGAGGGAATCATCAAAACATAAAGGCATCCAAATGGAGAATTCATGCAACGTAGCATCATCCTCTTCACTTCATGATCAACTACAATCTCCCGCATGATCATCTATAATTTCCACACGACAATTTAAAAATGTTTTCACATTCATTTAGTGAATAATAACTTTATAAAATTGAAATCTTAGTTAATATGAAAATAATCAATATTTTATTTTTTTTAATAAAATCATTGTTATTAATTTTTTATTTATTAAATTATCATGATCATTGTTCTAGACTGGGCTTGAAGTCTAATTTGGTTGGCAAGGCACCTCGACCTAAAAAGCATAATTGACCATTACATCATGTGTTGACTGAAGTGAACGTCATTATTAGGAACAAAATTACTATAATACACCTAGACATAGTAGAGTGCACATTGCCTAGAATAAATATTGTCCTTTCTAGGCCTTATGTTCTATGTTAGAGAATCAGTCGATCTTAGACTTCTATAAATATAACTATCATCACTAATATTAGGTACACATTTATTATACAATGTCTCTCTAGTAAAATCTCTACTGCTTAAGTGTTAGAATGTCTTTGGTAGGTATCCAACTGTTGTCCACAACATCTTAATTGCATTGGAGGGAAGAACCACTATCAATAAATCTCGAATATTGACCTATGACAAGCGCACCGCGATAAAAGCCTTGCCAGAAACTAGTCAAAGTCAATCGTCCACATATACAACACTACAATTATATTTTCTTTTAAAAATTCATTTACAATCAATAGTTTTTCCTCCTTGATATGAATTTTCACAAATTTTTTTCTAATCATTGTTATTTTTTCAAGGTTCTTGGAAAATATTTTTAGATTTAAAATAAAAATTTTGTTTTACAAATTTAGCATTTTAGTTTCTAAAGTGGTATTGCAATTAAGCACATTATTTTTTTAAGCAAGAAAACTATAAATTTAATAGACATATAACGAGATGTTTTTAAGATGATTTTTTTCTTAAGATTATAATTCATAACATTAATTAAACACCCCTACATTGGTCACAATATTAGGTTGAGAAACTATTATAACAATTCTATATTATCTTATTCAGCTAAGTTTACTTTTGGCTTAAAAGGATTGTCATTCCTCATTCTATGCATTCTTGCATTGATGTAGGTGCATTTTTTTTTTGGGAGGACCCAAGGTATCTCCCATTTGAAAGCCAGATATTAATCCCTCGAGGTACTGTGATTCATTTAAGGGGATGACCTCTTCTAACAAATGCTTTTTCATACTCACAAACCTAGTGATCAAACCTCTGACCATATGCTTAAGGGGTATAATTATCGGCTAACCATATACCACACTATGTTGGTCATTGATCTAGGTACATGATGACCTGCTTTCCACACTCAATAAATGTAAATTCCTTTCATTTTGAAACTGCAATTAGTAATTTTAGGCATATCATTAGGCTTCTTATTTTTATACAATATTCTTCCATCTTTCTCCTATTTCTTATTTGTGTCTTCAATTATGATGCAGTAATATGATTGGGTTAGTAAGAAAGAGCTGTCTATAAGCTTGTTCTTGAATTGTTTATAATTTTAAGATTCTAGTAGCTTTTTAATGAGAAGATTTATTAATAATTTATCTTGCATAACCATGTTCTCTACTTTTAGACCTTCTAATAGCTTGTGGTATTCATTGATATGCATCTTGATATCCTTGTCATTTGTCATCTTTCATTTATAAAACTTCTCCATCATGAATTTTTGTCTTATGACACGCATCCTTATTAATTTAAAACTTATAAAATATATTTTCACAATAGTATTGCTTAACCTTAGAGGGGGACGACAAATATAAACATGTAGTTAATTGATATTAGATTGGATATCGTTCAACTACATGCTATAGGGGATTAGGATCTTGATATGTGGCGTGATGATCTTCTTGTGTGGGAAGATTTCTCCACGTGTCCATGGACATCTTGGTGCTTCGGGGTTTGCAGTGGGGGTGCGTACCTGGAAGGACTTCAACACTCAAGTTAGAGTCAAGTAGAGTAACAACATTGGTATGTAAAGTTACAGACTTGGCATTGGCGGCTAAGAGCTTTTATCCCTAGTCTATGCTAAGGTCGTAGCCCATGGCTAATGAAGAGTTAGTCCTTTTAGTTAGAATTGTGGGTCTGAGGCACAAGGTCAACCCTATTGTGCATAGGGTTTTGTAGCTACATGTATTGCTTAATGTGAGTAGGAAAAGGGTGATAGTCATGATGATGATGGGTCTTCAGGTGGCGGTTGTCTCTATGGTGGTGACTGACAAGGTACAACCTATGTGCCTGGCCTTATTATTGTCATCTAGAAACAAATATTTTGTTCTTGTAGCTCTTTAACCTTTGAGCTACAAGACCAAATGTTATTTTAAGGCCATATATTATTTTGTGATGTACATATATAGTTAGACATTTAGATAAGAGAGAATAATTAATTTTAGTCTGTATACTAATTATAAACTTGTACTTTGGTTTGTATAATGAACCATTGTGTTATCACCAACTCATCATATTATTTAATTTAAATGTAAACAATTTCTTCTATAATCTAATCTCGAAATGATATAAGTAATCAAGTTATGTGTGGCATTTTTAAGTAGTTCGAAATATCATATTGTTCTCCAACTAAGATATATTATGAAAACACTATAGTGTAAGGAAATCCTCACTACAATTAATTTCTTGAAGAGAAGAACTTATAAAGGTCAGATATAAAGAATTCATAAAGATCAACATTGTTAATCTTCCTAGGGTACCCAAAGGAAAAAATAGCATTTTCTTTTAGTAGAAACCTGCAAATCATACCTAAAGACACAACAACTAGTAATAGGTGTTCTAGAGTAATATTGGACCTCCATTACTGCCCCCTTGGCTAAGGATCGACCCCATCACCTAAGCTGATTAGACAGATCCTATAAGCCATTAATCGATCACTCACTACTCGACATCCCTTTAATCTTACGTGGAATTAAAGATCTACGGTCACCCTGTCAGGGATGGCCCTACTAAATCCGATTGAACTCCCCGATTGCTCATGCTGATCTCCTACACCAACCATAATTGCCACATCAGCTAGGTGCAACGTAACAAACTTCCATGTTGGCTAATGGCTTTTCCTGCCATAAACTAGCTATATAAGGGGCAGTATGCCCCTAGGCATGATTCATACCTTTTATTTCATTCATTCTCCTTGATCCTTTGTTGACTTAAGCTTTAGAGTGCTTGTAGGTGGTCACCATTAACTTGTCCTTCCTATACGTTATCGACTGAAATTCGTCACCTTCGTATTGAAAGTCTCATTGTGATTCCTGCTCAAACATTGGCTCTATCTGTGGGAACCACTCATCCCACTCTTCTTCTCCCTCATGGTGAGCACATGAAACTACGAGTCACCTATTGTTTTGCCTTTTACGCCAATTCCACCGATTCCTCCACCATTGCAACCACCTCAACATGGAATTGAGGCCTTTATCACTCCAACGGATCCTTTGGTACCACATATATCCATACCTTAACCACTTCCCGTTATGCCACTTGGCAACATTGTACTTAATCCTTCCATGTTCCCAGTAGTAGCTTCTGTTATGGAACTTGTTGCATTGCTTCAAGCAGCAAAGGAACACCTTGGAGGAACAACAATGCTTGATCGTAGAGCTTTGCATCGAATGAGATCGTGACCACCGTCGTAGCAAACGCACGAACAACTTCAATCCGCATTCAAGCTCCGAAACTTCTATTTCTTAGCCTGAACATGGTAGCCTGTCATAGTCTCTAGTTCCCTCTCTAGTTCTTTCAACAATTTAGAATGCCACGAATTCTCACCACCAACTGTCGCGTGTACCACCATCTGCACCATAACAAGAAGCCACCGTCGTCAGTCAACATGATGGTGAGGTAATCCTCTTCAATCTCCTTCTCACTAATTGGGTATTGAGTTTCTAGGTCCCAAAATAGCTTCAAATACTTCCTTCTATGGAGCTGTATGATGGAACCATTGACCAGATTGACCACCTCATCACCTTTGAGTCTGGCCTCTCATACAAGGGGGCATTTAGGCCCCTCATATGCAGGGCATTTCCTTTGTCCTTGAAGCAATCGACTTGATGCGTGCATTTCATAGCATGTTTAGCATGATTTTCATTACTAGATTACATGCATTTCATAATGATTTAGGATGAGTTGTGTGTCTAATTGCCTGAATTTCCCTTTTTGTATCTTATTACGCCTTTTCTTGGCTTGTTTTTGGTTTTAGGAAAATCTTTTGTAGGTTGCCTGGGCATGAGAAGTAAGAGATTAAAGATTTGGAAGCCCTTTAAAGGATTTAAAGACCTTTGAGTGCTTAGAAGTCCACATGGAAGGCATAAAGGTCATCTTAAAGTGTTTGAGAAAGGAAAACTTGAGGAAAAATTAAAACAAATGGAACACTAGTGTTTTCTTAATGTGTGATTTATTGGTTCAATAATTTGAAAGCAGAAATTAAATTTAGTTCTGTAATTAAAAAGTTAATAAATAAATTGTAGATGTGTGGTTGTTGTTTTATGTTGTGTTGCTTTGAAAGCTTCGGTTTGAGTTGTGGAATTGGAGAATATGTTGTTTGACCCAAATGTCTTTTTCAGTGATATCTCAATTGGTTTAGTGAGGAGTCATGATTTTGGGTCAGTTTTAGACCTCAGAGTGTTAGAAAAGGAGAATTGGGCCTTGGTGAGCCCAAGACCCTTCCTAAGATCCTTATAACTTGGAAACCCCCTCCTTTCCCTTCATTTTGTTGCAAGGCATTCTCCAAACTCTCTCTAGCTCTCTCTAATCTTCTTCCCCGATTCCAAAGAAGTGGAGCAAGAACTTCCCAACAAAACCCCCTCCCTTGGCTTGTGTGAAAGTTATGTCTTCTTTAGTTAGTGAGTTCTTCCCTTTCCTTTTTGATTTTTTTGTAGGCCTCTGTTGCAGGTGTGGGAAAACTTCCATTGAATCTGATTTTGCTACTAAATATTGATGGATTTGGGTATGGGTATTGTCATTGTAGAGAGCTCCTTTTGACTTGGCTCAAGGGTTCCATTTTCCACTTTCTCTCTTCTTCCACTAATTCAAATCTTAGAGGCTCCAAGAGGTAAGAGAAGCTTACTATTGGTTGTTCTGTGTTAGTGACTATTGGTATGTTGATTTCATGCATTGGCAATGGTTGAAATCTCTGTGAATATTGCCATGTATGGTATTTTGGGTGAAAATAGGATTTTAGGGAGATTTGTGATTTTGGTGACGAAATGTTGAATTAGTTACACAATCTGATGTATATGAGCTTTGTTGAGGTTGATTGATGATGTAGAAGCTCTCACTGAGTCAAAAATCTAGATATATGTTGATGGGAAGCTTGAGTTTTTTGTAGAAAAATCACGTTTTTTGCAACTCTATCGTAGATAATCGATTATGGGAGCCTTATAATCGATTATCTGGAGTTCCAGAAGCTGTTTTCATGATTCTGGTTCTAGAATAATCGATTATGGAAACTAATAATCGATTATCTGAGCTTCAAGAATTGTTTTCCTAACACTGGTTTTGAAATAATTGATTGTGGAGGTTGATAATCGATTATCACTATCAGGAAGTGAATTCTAGTGCATTTTTCTAACTGATTTAATCTGTTATACAGAAGATAATCTGTTAATATAGTACTTAATCTGTTATTTTAGAATTTAAATTTTTTGCTTCATAATGTGAATTATTATATATATACATATAAAAAAAAAGGGTGTTATGCATTTTCTAAAATTTATATTTATCTTATATGTTCGATTTTATAAAGTTTGTGTTGGAGTGAATATTATTAAGTATGAGTTTTGTTGTTGCTCTAAAAAGGGTTTGAGAATATGAATGAGTTGTTGAAGTGGAAAGTTGCTTAGATAGGGCCTCTACTTGTTGTTGAGAGGATTTGTTGGTGAAATCCTAAAGAGGTATAGGCTGCTCAAATAGGGCCTAACCTGTTCGCCATGTTAGGTGTTAAATGGAGCCTACATGGGGTTATTGGTGGTTGTTGACCATGTGAGGTGTTGAATTAAGCCCACATGGTGTTGTTGTTAATTTTATTGAATTGTTGTTAAATTCTATTGAATTGTTGTTGTTGTATTTATTAAACCATTGATGTTGGATTGATAGTGGATGATGTTGTATATGCATTCATGCATGAGTCTACAGGGGTGACTACATTGTGAGTAGGCACTTAAGTTGGTTGGTTGACAGGAGCTAAGGCTCAAATGAACCTCCAACCTAGTGTCAGAAAGGTCAGTGGGGGTTATTGCACCTAGGACCTGGGGGATAGGTAGACAGGCGATTCCATAGGGGGCCAAGGTTGTTGCAAGTCTTGTGTCGTGGTGAGCCATTACCCATGTATATTTATCCTGATCAACCACTTGATTCTATCCATTGATCAGAGCTACGGTGTTCCCCAATAGCAGTGGAAGGCGCTATGTCAAGGAACATGTCTGTGTTGGTCGCTCAAATGGTGAAAACCTCTCAAGAGTAGTGTCTTCATGCATTGGCATAGTGGATGGTGAAATTGGTTTGTGATGTGGTTATGCATCGTGGATGTGTCTGTGGAGCTGTGTATATATATATATATATGAGAATGTGTATGATGATATTATATTATGGTGGATAATGTTATGTTCTTTTGTTTGAATGGACAAGTATGATTCTATTGTTGGCTATATTCTTTTGATTATATGTCATATTGTTTTATGTAAGCTTACCCTTGCACTGTTTTGCATGTGTGGTTCGTGCCTATAATGACCACGTCATTGACGTGGGAGCAGATGGTGAGCCTTCCATTGATCCAACTATTCAGAGGTGATGGCAAAGCTGCCGGCGTAGAGACGAGGAGACATGATGAATCACCATCTCGTTTTGTTGTTCTACGATAGTTGTTTTACTTTTGAGATTGGATGTGTAGTTTGACCAGCTTTAGGGAGTGTGTTTTGTATTTCCTTCTCCCTTAGTGATGTATATTTTGGGTAGTAGCGTTGATCCATATGTCTTATTAATCTTTATTTAGTAAATGTATATATATATACATAGTTCAGTTGATCATGATTACGACAGATGGTCTCCCTTATATATATACACGATATGATGATGTTAGTTGCATGAGAATTGACGTTAAGATAGTTTTCATTAAATATCACAATAATAACGAAATTACTGATAGTGTTATTCAGTAGCGACAGCAGGTCTTTAAAGCATACCTCACCATACTAGGGTGGTAATCACCACCAAAGTGTGGCGCACTCACTAGAAGCTACCCACCCTTCTACGCATGCGCCACAGCGGTGTAGCGCTCATCACACCACTGTAGGCGCACCTCTAGAGTTAAAAAATGCACCTTTGCGTCTACCATAGCAAGGTAGTGCTCACCACACTACTATGGGTGAAACTACCTCAATTATTTTGTGAATTTCTATTTTCTTTTTAGGACTAGGCTTAGACCCATTATAATTTTGAGTTATAAATAAACATACTTAAGAATTTTATTTTTTCTTTGAACCTTATTTTTTTGCAAGGCTGGTGAGAAATTAAGGATAGCTCTCTTCTTCTTCAATTCTCTCTGGGTTTGTTTTATGTTTATATTTTTCTTGGAGTTTTCTCATGATTATATGTGAGTAAAACCCTATTTTTCTAAGTTTGGGCTTAGCCTTATAATTGTCTTAATGAATTAATTTCCTTTTACCTATGTGTGATCTTGTTCTTCAATTGATTTCTTGTCTATTGCTTTATTTATGCGAAACAAATTGGCTGACATTTTTCATAACCTTAAGGATTTGGGAAAGTATTGAAAGGTGGACCCAAACACTAGATCCATAGGAAAGGAACTTAGGTTTAAACCACGAAAGTATGTTAAAGCCTTCCAGGAAAATCTAAATTAACAAAGAACTTGGTGGATCTAATTGAACATAGTCGTCATCACAGTAGATGGTCAATTTGATTAGATACCCCTCCGTATCTTGAAAAAGAGTGGAGAGTACCTTAGGTTAATTCACCTTCAATGAGAACAAGTACAAGCGTATAACTAGTGGAATTAAGTCGTTAAACGTCATTATGTGAAAGTCAATCCTAGAAATCTTCTTCTATTGAATTACATGCAATTTAATTATTTGTTCAAGTCAATTCTTAATTACTTTCTCTTCAAAACTAAAATTCCAAAATCAATTCCTTTTGTTTAATTTTTAATTAATTAGCGATAATCACTAAACACATAATCCCTGTGGATACAATCTTACTTATTACTTGATGATATTGTGCACTTGCATTTTTTGCATATCACGACTCTTAAGTGGTTCCAGCCTTTACCCTTTAGTCCATTGTCTTTTGGGCAAACCTCAGGGAGAGATTTCGGTTAGTGTTCGCCATAAGGAAGGTTAGATTGAAGACTGGAGCTGATATGAAGAGAATCTACTAGGGCCTTGACGAACCACTATGCGATTATATTGCTCGATTTAACCAAGAGGCAAGAATGGTCGAGGGCATTTTGCTAAGTGTGATGTTGATGCTGGCCAAAGATGGAGTCAAAGAAGGCTCCATGTTCCATATTTTGATTTTAAAAACACCACCGACCACTATGGAAGAGTTCTTGATAAAGGTGAAAAAGTATATCAACTATGAAAATGTGATTAAAGCCAACAAGGTCTTGGCATCTGACTTTGGCTCGAGGAAATCTGGGTCAAAGTTTGATAAACTTTCCCAATCTGAAGCTTGGGGCACATCGTCGTCAAGATATGATGATTACACATTTCTGAATACTTCCAAAAGTCAAATCTCGAATGAAGTCTTGAATGTCAAGTTCAAACAAAAAGGCACGAGTAGCCCAAGCCCCTACTATAAAGACCCAACACCGACATGTCAAAGTATTGTAGATTTCATAAGTCATTTGGTCATCATATCGACCGTTGTATTTAGCTAAAAGACGTCATTGAGGCTTTAATCAAGTGTGGCAAGTTGTAATGTTTTTTGGGGGGATTAAGCAATCAACGATGAGAGAGTAAAGATTGATGCCAAGTCGCCTTTATAGCTGCCGTCGGGACCTATCTCGGAGCACGCATAAGTCCCAAGCTTTCCAACCATGCCTTATTATTCTGCTCAGCATCGAAGTCTTTCCCATCATTTGTCTCCCCCTCACAAGGCACCACCCGGTGAGGTATGGACTATTCATAATTCTACTCCCTAACATTCGCCATGTTGCTCTGCCTATAGCTCTCATTGATGGGATCATGATATTATCTATGTTATTGCTGGAGGTTTTGCCGGTGGCAGGTCATTGAAAAATGCTAGAAAGAGGCACATGAGGGAAGTTATGGTGGTATCCTTGTCCATTCAACCTGCCAACCCACTGAAGAAAAAGGCTCTTGCCCTATACTTCAATGATTTTGACTTGGAAGGTGTGGTATTTGGACATGACGACCCCCTCCTGGTCTCTACTTTTGTGGGCAACAGGGAAGTTTGTCGACTCCTGGTGGACAATGGAAGTTTGGTCAATATCATGTTCTATGATTTGTTTAAGAAGTTGAAAAATCCCCACTCTGATCTGTTGCCATATGATGAGGATTTGATCGATTTCTCCAATCATCACACAACCCTTGTGGGTTATATCAAGCTGCTTGTTACCTTTGAAATGTCCCTGCTAGTTAAAAACATTGTTGTACATTTCTTAGTCGTGATTATAATGCCATTTTAGGTAGGGCAACCCTAAATGTGCTCGGTGTAGTAATTTTCATGTCGCATTTGGCAATGAAATTTTTGAGTGAGGACTTGCAGGTCATCACAATACAGGGCAACCAAAAAAGGGTGTGAAAGTGTTACTAAGAATCCTTGAATATTTTTATGACCTCGACTTCCCCTGTGAGGGAAATTTCTTGTTCAAAAAGGGCCTCTTAGGTATTATTCATAGAGTTAGCTTATAAGGCGAACGATCCCTAGGAGTTGGAGACTTGCCCCCAGTCAGATGGTGACCTAGTCTCTCTATAGATTGGTCCCTAGCCTTCTCAGGTTGTGAAGTTCAAGGCAGAATTACTTGAGCACGTGTAGGAAGACATTTCTCGCTTTTTGAAGGAAAATGTTGACTTGTTTGTGTGGACAACTATTGATATGCCAAGCATTGTGGATTTCTCCGTGAAGCCAGTGTGCCAACGCCGATAAAAGATGGGCTTAAATCGGTTGGAAGAGATTGAAAACTAGGTGCACCAGCTCCTAAAGGTCGGGTTCATAAGTGATACACTATTGTAAGTGTACAGTATCGTCCTAGTAATAAATTATCATTCTCTCCACAAGGACCATGTGTTTGGCTTAGTAATTATCGCAATTTAATATAAATAAAACCAAGGAAATTGAATTGGGGATCTAGGTTTTGAAAACAAAAGAATTAGAAATTCAATTAAGCAAGCAAATAAAATTGGTATTAATTCAGTAAAGAAAACTTCCAGGATCGACCTTTACACGCTTCATAGCCAAGTCAGCTTAAGTTTCTCTACCTTTATTTCTACTCTTTAGGAAGGACAAGCCGTTTGTATGGTCGAACAAGTGTGAGGCAGCCTTTCAATAGATGAAGAAAACCATGTCTTCCCCTTCGGTTTTCACTAGGCCAAAGCCAAGAGAAAACCTGTACCTATACCAGGACATTGTTGAGGAGGCTGTGAGTGTAGTTCTTATTTGAGAAATGTTAGACAGTCAAAGACTGGTGTATTTCGAGAGCCGCACTTTCCAGGGTGCAAAACTACGATACCTAAAGGTGAAAAAGATGGCGTTTGCCTTCATTATGACAGCACGACATCTAAGGCACTACTTTCAATCTCATTAGGTAGTTGTCCAAATTGATTAGCCTATTTGCCAGATTTTGCATTGCCTCGACCAGATGGTTTCTAGGGCAATCAAACTTTCTAAACACAACATCATCTATGAGCCTCAATAGTCCTTAAAGGCTAATGACTTGGTAGATTTCATTATAGAGTTGAGACCAAGTTTCCTAATAGAAAATCCAACCTGGATGTTGTATGTGGATGGGTCCTCTAATGAGGTGGAGTTAGGATCTTGTTAGAGTCCCCGAACGGGGCAGTCGTGGAGGAAGCCTTGACTTTTACTTTCTTGACTTCTAATAATCAGGTCAATTACAAAACCTATATAACTGGGTTGAAATTGGTAGCTGACCTTAGAGCCAGAGCGGTTTGTGTTTGTAGTGACTCACAATTAGTCATCTCTTAAGTTACTAGGGCCTACCAAACCAAGGAGTGATTGATCAATTTTGAGGTATCTATTTGTGACTTATACTTGGCCTAATTGACTTCTATTTATGCTTAATATTGATGTTTTGGCTAAGTTTTGGATTAGTGGGCTTCACTAGGTTTAATTGCTAATCATTGTTGATTTTCAAATTTCCCTCATTTTGACGTTATTTTCTTCTGCAAGGCATATCTAGAGTTGTAGAGTTCAGATTTTGACATTCTTGGTGTCCTCAGAAATCTGAGACAAAGAGCTACAATTTCATGTCTCACAAGCTTTGGCTAATTCTGATAGATTCAAGGAGAAAAATGGCCACAAAATTGAAGACGTTCCCGTTGACAACCTAGCATAGGTGTAGTATTTTGAAGTTATATTGAGCTGTAAAGGTTGTATCAAAGTAAAATCGGTGCCTACATTTCAAAGATAAAATTGTCTACAACTTTCATGAAAACACCAAGGGCAAATTCAGTCATCTGAAGGGCCAAATAAATGCAAGACAGTAACTTCATGATTTGGAGATCTCATTAGGATATATTTTATCTTTCCTTATCTTATCTTATCCCATAATTAGGATGAGGATTTTTATCTTTTCTTTAGGATTTGATTAAGATTTAATTAGGATTTGTTTTCTATTACTTGTTTTTCTTATATAATTAGGGATTCATGTAATTGAGAGAAAAACCTTTGGATTACACGTATTTGCACAATTTGAAGAAACTTATTTTTGCTTCTCCTTGACTCGAATGCATGTGAATTTTATATCCCTTTGAACTGTGATAACTTTGCCACACCAGCTGAACCCTTGAATTAATGTTTTTATAAATTTAATTTTTGTTTAATATTTTTGTTTTCTTGTAATTTTAAAACCCCCTTTCTTAACTTTCCTAATAAGATTATAATCAATAGTGCTTTTGATAACTGCTATCAAGGAGCCATTGTTGTAAAGGTGCTTGGTGAAGGTGAAGTCCCTGGCGGAGGCTTTTGATTGGGTTGTTCGAACACATACCTTGAGAATAGAAATCCAGGGCAAACATCTTGTCGAAGCTAGCTAATATGAAAGTTGTCAAGATATAACAAATCAATCATTTAGTAGACCCCTATTCAAGCCCAACTTTGTGATAGCAATACACAGCGTGCCAACGTGGATGACTCTGCTAGTGCAGTACCTATAGGACAACACATCACTAGATGACATAAAGAAAGCTAGGAGACTAGAGAGATTAACTGCATATTTCTGTTTGATAAGAGAAAACCTCTGTCGTCACATGTTCTTCAACCTTTATTGAGATGCTTTAAGCTGACCAATTAAGGCTAACTATGCCTTAGCTGAGTTTCATGATGGAAGTTGTGGCCAACACCTTGGAGGTACGGCCTTGGCAAAGAAAGTCCTCTACGTTGGCTATTATTGGCCAATGATAGAGGCTGATTCAATTGAATTAGGGAAGAAATACAATCATTGTCACCAGTGCGCCGACTTGCTTGTTATCCCATTAGAAGCACTGAGTGAGATCATCTCCCCGTGTCCATTCGTATGGTGGGGAAACAACATTTTAGGACCTTTCCCTCAAGCCCTAGGCCAAGTCAAGTATCTGGTACTGGTTGTCAACTACTTTACCAAATGGATTGAGATGGAGCCGCTTGTAAAGATCATGGCCAAGAATGTGGAAAGTAGGGAATTTGTTGGTATGGTATCCCAAATGCCATTGTAAATGACAATGACACGCAATTTACAAATCACCATTTTTGGGACCTCCTTTCAAGGTTTAACATTAAGCAACACTTCACGTCTGTAGAGCATATGCAAACTAATAGGCAAGTAAAGGTTGTTAATCAGGTGATCTTGCACGGTTTGAAGAGATGCCTTGAGGCAACCTAAGGCAATTGGGTGGAGCAGCTTCCCCACGTCTTATAGGCATATTGATCCACCCCACACTCCACCACTAGGGAGTCCCCCTTCCAACTTACCTTTGGAACAAAGGTTGTTATCCCAATTGAGATCGAAGAGCTGTCTTGGAGGGTTGCCAATCTCAATCTTGATTCCAATGATTTATCCTTCATAGGGGAGCTTGAATTGACCAAGGAATGTAGGGATGTCACCACTGCCAAGGAGACTGCACTTAAGTAGTAGCTGGCAGCCTGTTATAGTGCTAAAGTGATTGCCCAAGAATTTGACATCAGTGATTTGGTTTTTCAAAGGGACGATGTAGGAAGGAAGAACATAGCCCATGGGAAGCTCACTGAGAATTGGGAAGGCTTGTATAGGGTAACCCTAAAGACCGGCACTAGGGCATACTAGTTAGAGACATTGCCTGGGATCCTTATACCGCTAACTTGGAATACCTCTAATTTGTGCAGATACTATAGTTAGCTCAATTTTTCACTATATTTTCATAATACTTTGTAATTGAAGTGAAGTCAATAAAACGAGTATTTCTACCCAAGGATGTTTTTATAGGTTATTCCTTTTCCATCTTAAGTTAGTGCAACCTTATGCGAGGACTTTTAACTTGGTCCAATGTTAAGTTAGAATTGATCTATTTAAGGCGCGCATAAGCATAACCCATAATGGTGGAGGTTTTAACTAGACTAGGGTCAAACACATTAAGCCAAGGTTTTAACTTGGTTAGTCAAAGCGTAATCCGCCTATAATGGTTGAGGTTTTAACTGGACTAGGGCTAGAAACATTAAGCCAAGGTTTTAACTTAGCTGGCCAAAGCATAATCTACCTATAATGGTCAAGATTTTAATTAAACAACAGTTGAAAACATTAAGCCAAGGTTTTAACTTGGTCGATCAAAGCGTAATCCATCCATAATGGTCAAGGTTTTAACTGGATCAGGGCCGAAAACATTAAGCCAAGGTTTTAACTTGGCCTATCGAAATGTAATATGCCCATAATGGTTGAGGTTTTAACTGGACTAGGGCTAGAAATTTTAAGCCAAGGTTTTAACCTACCCAATCAAAATGTAATCCTTTCACAAATGTCGAGGTTATAATCAGACCAGGGTAGGAAATATTAAGCCAAGGATTTAACTTGGCCATTCAAAGCATAATCTTTCCATAAAATTCGTGGTTTTAATCGGACCAAGGCAAGAAATCCTAAGCCAAGGTTTTAACTTAACTGATTGAGCATAAGCCACCTATTAAGATCTTCTTTAACTTGACCAGGCAAGATATTATAAGGCAAGATACCCGATCATAGAGACCAAGGTCCTAACCTGACTAGTATGCCTAGAGTAGCACCAACTAAAGCGCGAATTGCAAAACATGGTAAAAGAAAATTGCTAAATGAAAGGTAGAAATAGTAGTCACAACAATGAGCATCAAAGCGTGTAATCGCGTCCATGTTACATTGTAAAGCCTGGTATACCGAGCATCAAAACTTTAAAGATTACAAATTCAACTGCATTTTGATCATTCATTCAGTAGTGACAATCTAGATGGTCTCTTCCTTGGCGGCTACTTTCAAGGGCTCGTCAATTGGCATCAACTTTGTAGACCTGACCCTAAAAGTTTGATAACAAATCGAGATGGTCTTTGTATTGTTAGTTGTCATCCTTGACTATTTCCATAACTTAGTGTTACCACTTTATGAAGGTATGTCGGACCCCCAACACCTTACCATGTTCAATACTAGAATGTTGACCACTAGGGCATCCAACTCAATGCTCTGTAAGATTTTTCCAAGTATTTTGGCAAGTTTAGCCCTTCAATGGTTTGCAAGCTTGTAGAGAACATCCATTTGCAGTTTTGAAGAACTATTGCAGGCTTTCCTCAATCAATTCAACTCCAACAACCCATACAAGAGGACAGAATTAGGACTCTTCAACCTCCTTAGGAGGACAATGAACCTCTAAATGATTATATTAGCATGTTTAATTAGGACATTGTTCAAGTAAAGGACTTGGACCCAAAGATCCACCTCAAGCTAAATAAATAAATTCATAATAAATAAAAATATTTAAATATAAAAATTATATTTTAGATTTACAATGAATAATTTAAATTGGGATATAAGATTATTTTTTCATTATATTGATTTTTTTTTTTAAAATAACTATTGAAATTTAATTTAGATATAGAAATAAAAAAAATGATATTTTAAAAAAGATAGACTGTTAAAAAGATCAAGTAAATCCTCTATCTCTATATAATTGAACTAGAGTGTTTTTAGGAACTACTCTTCACCGAGAACATTTTTAGGAATTTTTTTTAATGAGAGTGTTTTTAGAAAATTTTCTTAAGCTATTATCTCTTTCAATCTTACCTTTTCATCCTTATTTCTAAATTGAATTTTAATATTTTTTTAAGAAAATATCAATAGTTAAAAATAACCTTTTATCACAATATAAATTGTTTATCATAAATCTAAAATATAATTTATATGTTAAAAATATTTATTTATTATGAATTTTAATTATAATATAATTTATATATTCAAAAGTATTTATTTATTATAAATTTTAATTATATAAAATAAATATTTATCACGTGCATTGCATAGACTAAAATACTAGTTGGTAAAAATAAAAGAATAATAGTTTGAGATGATTGAGATTTTTTTTTGGCTAATTGTGGGAGTAATATATGAAATGCACATTCAAAGGAAGTAAGAGAGAGAATAGTGAAAATGTCTAATTGAAAGAGTGGGAAGAGTGAGAATCTCACTTTTCAAATTGTATATTTTAATTTATAATATAAGAGTAGATATTAGAAGTATATTTATTAATAATATGTTTTCTTTAATATTCTCACAATTCATGATTTTATTTGTTTGATATTTTAATTGACTTCTCATTTTACATTTTAACACAATAATATTATTTTATCAAAATGAGGTTTTTTAATGTTAATGATATTATTTGAATACTATTTTAAACCCATTTTCATGATATTATAATTTTTATTACAAGAAAAATATCTTCAATTTGATACAATGTATTAATATTTAAAATTAAATCAAATTAAATTTTAAATTTAAATTAAGAAATATATTTAAAAAGAATAAGGAATTAAAAAAATAAAATTAATTGTTGAATATATTGGATAGGATAAGTCATGTGGCTTAATGAAAGTGAGAATAACTCCTAAAAGTACATTCATTCAAGAAAGAATGAGGATTCAAATTTATAACATATAAGTAAATTATAAATTAGTACTTTAGCTTGTGTAATGGACAAGATAAGTGTTTATTTTATACAATTAAAATTTATAATAAATAAATATTTTTGAATATATAAATTATATTATAATTAAAACTCATAATAAATAAATATTTTTGAACATATAAATTATATTTTAAATTTATGATAAACAATTTATATTGTGATAGAATGTTATTTTTAACTATTGACAATTTCTTTTAAAAAGATATTGAAATTTAATTTAAAAACAAAGATGAAATGGGTATATTAAAAGAGATAAAAGATTAAGAAAAATCCTTTAAAATGTTCTCGTTGAAGAAAATCTCTTAAAAATGCTATTGTTAAAGAATGATTCTTAAAAATGCTCTCATGTAATATAACTGTTCTAATTTATATATTTAGAGGATTAGAATACGTAATTTGAACATTGAGACTCTCACTTTCCTCACCCTGGATTAGATGTTCTCAATATTCTCTCTCTTCTCATATTTGAAGGTTCACTTCACACACTATTCTCACAAATAGAAAAAAAAAATCTCTCGACCATATCAAATTACCCTTATTTTATCTTTATCTGTATATTTGATCTTTTTAACTGTTTATCATTTCAATTTATATTCTTTATCTCTATTGCTAAATTGAACTTCAACAACATTTTTAAAAGAAATTTTCAATAATTTTTTTTTAATACAATTATCAATAATTAAAAATAATCTTATATCACAATTTAAATTCCTTATTGTAAATTTAAAATATAACTAGTAATTTAGCCTGTGCAATGCACTGGATAAATGTTTATTTTATATAATTATAATTTATAATAAATAGATTCTTTTAAATATATAAGTAATATTATAATTAAAATTTGTAATAAATAAATATTTTTGAACATATAAATTATATTTAAGATTTATGATAAATAATTTATATTGTGATACAAAGTTATTTTTAACTATTGATAATTTTTTTTAAAAAAATTATTGAAATTTAATTTAGAAATATAAATAAATAAGATAAATTAAAAGAGATAAGAGGTTAAAAAAATTCCTAAAAACATTCTCATTAAAGAAAAATAACTAAAAACGCTCTCATTAAATATTAGCTCCTACTAATTCAAGATAGCTATTCTAATTTATATATATATATATATATATATATATATATATATATATATATATATATATATATATATGTATGTATGTATGTATGTATATTTTAACCTGTGCATTACATAGAATAAATATTTATTTTATATAACTTAAATTTATGATAAATAAATACTTTTGAATATATAAATTGTATTATAATTAAAATTTGTAATAAATAAATATTTTTGAACATATAGATTATATTTTAAATTTATAATAAAAATTCATTGTAAAATAATGATATTTTTAATTATTGATAATTTCTTTTAAAAAAATATTAAAATTCAATTTAGAATTAACGATATTGAAAATGATAAATTAAAAGAGGTAAGAGATTAAGAAATTCCTAAAAATGCTCTCATTGAATAATAGTAGTTAAAAACGTTCTTGTTCAAGATAATTGTTATTGTTTAATATATAGGGTGGATATAGGTTTTATATATTTAAAAATATTATTAATATAAATTTTAATTATATAAAAATAAATATTTATCTTGTAAAATGCACAAGGTTAAAATACTAGTTTAGTTTCAATTATAAATTTTTTATATTTTTCTCAACCAAAAAAAATATAAATCTTTTATCCAAAAGTTTTTAAAAAGAAGACAAAACTCGTGAGAAATAATTAAAAAAAAGGTTCTCTTTACCATCCTCTTAAGTTTTCACTCTATTCTTCATTGCGTTGGTTCGTTAAGTAAACAAAAGTCCGAGATTTCATTATTCTTTGTTTTTCCTCACAACCCAATAAAAACAAAATATATATTCTCGATTTCCTTCGTTCGTTCCTTTCTTATGCTTTCCCTTGGTTCGTCTCTTCCTTGTTCCTTGCTTGGCTTGTCACCGCATGCAATCATAGTTATATAATTCCTATCGAAACATATATGATCGTTTTTCAACCAAATTAGATAATCAAGATCAATCATATATATAATTCCCATTGATCATTCAAACATTAGTTTTATTTTGTCTTTCTATTTTTTGTTTTGTTTTAATGATATTACTAAATTATCGAATTGGAGATCCAGTGAACTCAGTCCTTTACCAATTGAACTCTTGATTCAATATTTTGTAACTATGTATGTAACAATTCAAAACATAGATCTTTTAATCTAAACCTAATTACATAGAAAAAAAAGATCTATAGCAATACGGAAAAGTAAAAGAAAAGAAAAGAAAGTAGATTAGAAATAAGAACCGATACATTTGGTGAATAATTAAGTCAGTAATCATGATAGAGAAATAAATAAATAAATAAATAGATAAAATCTTTGTTAAAAGAGACTTTATTAAAAAAGACTGCACTCTTAATGCACTCATCTTAAAGAGGAATAAATGTGTGAGGTATACTCTTGAAAGTTGAAACATATAAAAGAAGTAAAAGTAAATTTTAAAAAATAATAAAATTTAGGAAATAATGTAAAAAAGGGACAAACTGTATAGTAGCGTAAGTGTTTTTAATACTCTTCAATCAACATTAAAAATTCATCTCCAAACAACATAAAAAATTAAGAATTTGGCTCCAGTGAGAAGATGTACTTTAAAAAATAAAGTTGTAATTACAATAATAGATTAGAAAATTAACGATTAAAAATTGTGATGAATCAAATATCAGTAATCTATAACTATATTTATAACTACAATAAAAATGATATCCTCCTTTAGTTTTCATTTTTTATTGGACCACTATATTCTTTAATTGTTTTTTAAATTATTTACTACTTTATCTTTTAACTACTTTCTAAACTACCCATTACATCTTCTCACTTTTTTATTTTATTTTTATTTTTTAAAAAATAAAGATAGGTACGAAGTGTCTCTCTTTCTCTTAGTATATATAAAATCTAAAGTTAATCACAATCTTAACTACTAATTTTTTAATTAATAATTATTATTACATTTTATTCTTAGATAAAGTGCAATAATAATAATTAATTAAAAAATTAATGTTTGAGATTGTAATTAAATTTAAATCCACCCTATATATTGAATTAAAATCTTTATCTCACATGGAAGCATTTTTAGTTATCATTCTTCAATGATAACATGCTTAGTTGTCATTCTTCAACAAGAGTGCTTTTAAGATTTTTTAATCTCTCATATCTTTTAATCTATTATTTTCAATATCTTTAATTCTAAATTGAATTTCAATATTTTTTTAAAAAATTATCAATAATTAGAATGACATTGTATCTCAATATAAATTATATATTATAAATTTAAAATATGATATACATGTTCAAAAATATTTATTTATTACGAATTTTAATTATAATATAATTTATATTATATATTCAGAATTATTTATTTATTATAAATTTATGTTATATAAAGTAAATATTTATTCTATGCAATGCACATATTAAAATACTAGTTTTATTATATGAAAAAACAAGCAACGTACTTACACTGTCATCTAATTACAAACCACAATTTATTATAAGTTTATTGACTTTTATAATAAATACTTTAAAAGTCATATCAATGATGATTTCTAATTGATTAACAGTGTAAAACTTTTTACACTGACAGTGCATGACCATTAAACTCTTATTATATATGTATTTGATTTTATCACTATTCTTAATTGTTGATTTTCAATTATAATTATACTTTATTCTCTAAAATATTTCTCGTGGTTTTATAAGAGTCAAATTAAAAAATAAAGGATAATCTTACAAATTTTTCTCCATAAAAAAACAATAAAAATGATTTTTAAACATTCTAAATGCTATTTAACACTTAAAATGAAAGAGAAAAAAGATAAAAAAAATATAAATATAACAAATGATATAATATAATAAAAAAAAATGTGTTGATGAGGTGTTTAAAATTTTTTTTCTAAAAATCATTACTCAAAAAACAACCCACATAAAGCAGATCGGGAAACATGGTTTGGTTTTGACATCTGACTTGACTATAGTATTAGCATGGCAGAACGTTAGCCCGCCATGACGGCGCATCTCAGGCGCGGAACACACACACTCAACAAAACCTCTTCCATGTTCCTCACAACCACATAACAACATGTCTCTTCATTTTTTTCAGCTTGTCACAGTAATAATAAACATCATTTCTCTCTCTCTCTCTATAGATTCTGTGTCTGCTTCTCCAATTAAAAAACCACACCAGTTTGTGCTTCAATTAGGTAAGTTAATTTTCGCTTAAACAACAAATTAAAAAAGAAGAAGAAGGAAAGCCCGCATTCCATTTTCTGTCTTTTTGTTACACGATATATTATGGATGACCCTTTCTCATTGGTTTCAATTTGATACCACATTATTGTTATCAAAAAATGTTTTTTTTTTCTTCTTTTTCTTTATATTAATTTGTCATGAAGTTTGTTATGAGAAAATATAACGAGAAATTGAGAGTGAGCGAAAGAGACACTTCTACTCGCTCATTTTCCACCATTGACACAAGCTTTATTAATAGCTTTCCCACGAAATAGAAGAGAAAAAGAGAGAGAGAGAAAAGAGGTTGTGCTTGTGCACGTTCGTTTTCCGTGGAAATCTGTGTTAACATTTTCGCGTTTTATTTTTTTCCGAAAAAGAAACAAGGTTTTGTCATGGCACTGAGCTTTCTGTAAAATATAGGCCAATTTGAATTGGTCACGCTGGGAAAGGGAAAATGAAATGTTTGTCTCTTTCAGAGTCCAAATGCGAGATCTAATAATTGAATTCTATGTTCAAAGTTTCTTCTTCTTCTTCTTCTTGAGAAACCGTTTCAGAGAGCTTCAAATCTGCAGATTTTTTATTGTTCCTTTTTCTTGGCTCTTCTCTGTGCCTCCCCAATAATTTCTGGCGTTTTCGGCTCACTGGGGTGTATCTTCTTCTGGGTTTTCATTGTAGATTTCACATTGGTTGTTCACTACACTGTACAGATTGCAGGCCTAGTTCTGTTGTGGGTTGTGTCTATCGCCTGTTTTTGTCTCAACCTGTGTCATCATTTTCTTCATTATTGTCCAAGTTCCTCTAGCTGTCCCTTTTTTTTTTTTTTATTAAAAAAAAAAATTCTCTCTCAATTATTAGTTCTTTTTATTTTATTATTTTGCTTAGTTTCTTTGTTGCTCATTGTTTATTAAATTACTGGGATTTTGAGCTTCTTCTGGTGGGAACCTTTCTGGGGTTTAGTATCTGTTGCTTGCTTTATTTGTTATTTGATTTTTACTTGGTAATTGTGCTAATGGGTTACCAAGTTTTGGGTTGCGGGATATTTGTGCAGTTGTTAATAGTGGTTGTTTTTGAAGATGCAGTGCGTTTAGGATTATTGTGCTCTTGAAACTGAGTTCCTTAGTAAGTGTTCTAGTGAGTTGAGCCTGCTTTGAGATTTAGGGGTCGGGCAAGTTGCCATTTTTGACTCCTAGTTTTAGCAGTGACACTGGAAGAGAAATTGTTTCATCACAGAGGGCATTTCTGTCTCCTGATGTTGTGTTAAATTTTGTTTATCAGTGGGATAAAGAATGAGTGGTAGCAGGAAGAGGAAGCTGCGCTTAAGCAAGATTTACTCATTCGCATGCTGTAAGGCATCTTTCGAGGGAGATCATTCACAGATTGGAGGAAAAGGTTATTCCAGGGTGGTGTTCTGCAATGAGCCAGTTAGCTTTGAGGATGGTGTTAGGAATTATGCAGATAATTCTGTCAGATCTACAAAATATACTCTTGCTACTTTCTTTCCCAAATCATTGTTTGAACAGTTTAGGAGGGTGGCAAATTTCTATTTTTTGGTCACTGGCACCTTGGCCTTCACAAAACTTGCTCCATATACTGCTGTTAGTGCTATCCTTCCACTGATTATTGTTATTGGGGCAACTATGGTGAAAGAAGGTGTTGAAGACTGGCGCCGGAAAAAGCAGGTGCTGTATTCTGCTTACCTATCCGTCCTGTTTTAAATTTCATCTTATGAAGTCATTTTTATTTATTTATTTATTTATCTTTTTACCTCGTGCCCTGCTGTTTAGTTTCTTGGGAACATTTGGAAGGGATGAAATGCAGTTACTAAGTTGTTTGTTCATACAAATCCAGTTTTTTCTAAAGGATTTGAATCGTCTAAATTTATAGATTAAACTGCAAGTGATAAACCCCACAAAATGTTTGAGTAGGATAGTTCAAACAAACCCATAGCGTGTTCTCTTGTATTTTATCAAGATCTAAAGTGTTATTTTTAATCAATGGTTACCAACATTGAACTTTATTCTCTAATGTGTGTCCTGCATATGACAAAATAATATCTCCTACTACGACTCGACTTTGTTACCATACTAGAAGACTGTTGATAATTGATATAGATGCCAGTATGGTTGGAAACCAAATGTCCAAAATGGCACCTATGTTTTTTTTTTTTTTCTTCCGGGGGGCGGGGCTAGGGGGAGGGATATTAAATTTTGTTAGTGCTACAATGTTTCTATCTGTCATTTTCCTTTTTTTTTTCCTAAAATGTATTCCTTTCTAATGTAATATTTGCATGGAATTAAAATAATAGACCAAAGTTCTAAAGCAACAATAGTTTAGTTCTGTATATATGATGACCAAAAGGAGGAGGAAAGGGAAGATAAAGGTTGGTTTTTGTGGCAAGCTATGATGTCGGTGTATATAATTTTTCTAGTTGAATACTTTTGCAGGATATATTGGTGAACAATAGAAGAGTTAAAGTGCATCAAGTTGACGGTATTTTTGAATATACTGCTTGGAAGAATCTGAGGGTGGGGAATATAGTGAAGGTAGAGAAGGATGAGTTCTTCCCAGCTGATCTCCTATTGCTTTCATCCAGTTACGAGGATGCAATTTGCTATGTTGAGACCATGAACTTGGATGGGGAGACAAATTTAAAGTTAAAACAAGGGTTAGAGGTAACTTCTTCATTACAGGAGGATCTCAACATCCGAAAATTTAAAGCTACGGTCAAATGTGAAGACCCGAATGCAAATTTGTACTCATTTGTTGGGAGCATGGAGTTTGAAGAGCAAAAATATGCCCTTTCTCCTCAGCAACTTCTTCTGCGAGACTCTAAACTTCGTAATACAGACTACATATTTGGAGCTGTCATTTTCACTGGTCATGACACGAAGGTTATTCAAAATTCTACTGATCCACCTTCAAAAGAAGCAGAATTGAGAAGAAGATGGATAGAGTCATCTATTTCTTGTTTTGTATTTTATTTCTAATGGCATTTGCTGGATCTATTTTCTTTGGTATTGCTACTAAAGATGACTTTCAAAATGGGTTGATGAAAAGATGGTATTTAAGACCAGATGATTCTACTATTTTCTTTAATCTGAAAAGATCAGCTACTGCTGCTTTATTTCATTGTTTGACAGCCTTAATGTTATATGGATTCTTTATTCCCATCTCTTTGTATGTGTCAATAGAAATTGTCAAAGTCCTTCAGAGCATTTTCATAAATCAAGATATCCATATGTACTACAAGGAAGCAGACAAACCAGCCCGAGCTCGTACTTCAAATTTGAATGAGGAGCTTGGCCAAGTTGATACAATACTTTCTGATAAAACTGGAACTCTGACCTGCAACTCAATGGAGTTCAACAAATGTTCTATTGCTGGGGTAGCTTATGGCCCTGGTGCTACAGAGGTTGAGAAGGCCATGGATAGAAGAAAAGGTTCATCTATTCATGAGCATGATATTAAATCAGAAGCAGATGACATTAGGGGTTCGCTAGATAAGAAGGGACTCATTAAAGGTTTTAACTTTTCTGACGAAAGAATAATAAATGGAAATTGGGTTAATGAGCCTCATGCCGATGTTATCCAGAAGTTTTTTCGCCTATTGGCAGTCTGTCATACAGCCATACCAGAAGTGGATGAAGACACAGGAAATGTCTCATATGAGGCTGAATCACCAGATGAAGCAGCATTTGTGATTGCAGCAAGAGAACTTGGTTTTGAATTCTACAAAAGAGGTCAGACTAGTTTATCAACATATGAGTTGGATCCAGTTTCTGGCAAGAAAGTTGAAAGGTCAGTTGTTTCAAACTTTCAATTGCTTTGTCTATTTAGTAACTCTTGAATTTGACCGCTACAGCTACACTTTTCATTGCATATGGACATGCAAAGCTTTAGGATGGATACTCTTTAAGAAGGGCACATGAAATTTTATAAAAACTTTTATCTGATGACAGCAAGTACTTTCAATAAAAAGAGCTTAAAACAGCATCTTTTACAATCTGATGTTGGTCTAGTCCTCTGCACATGACCAATTTATTATAGCTGCTTAGAATCGGTGACTTTGTACTTTTGGTTTACACCTTTTTAACCCAAAGTCTTTGTATTGTTTACAAATATCTAACATGAGAAAAAAATTAAATTGTGTCCACATCATATTTTATTTTTCTGCATAATCGTTGTTACTATCTAATAATCTTGTTTTCACTTTATTCATGCTAACTACTTATATTTCTAAAATGTAGCATACGCAACTTAGTTATTGTTTGTAGCTACTATGTTTCAGGATTTGTTTCTGCATGTCAACGATACAGATTTATGGAACTAGTTTCTTTTTGCTTTGCAGGAAATACAAGCTTCTCAAAGTTTTAGAATTCAATAGCTCAAGGAAGCGAATGTCAGTGATAGTGGAAGATGAAGAAGGAAAAATTTTGCTTCTTTGCAAAGGTGCAGACAGGTTTGTGATAAACTGGTCTGTAACCTTTGAATTCTTACTATTATCCTCTGTGTTTCACCCTATTGACCTGCCTTGAGTGATATTTTCACGCAGTATCATGTTTGAAAGGCTTGCCAAGAATGGGAGGGAGTTTGACGAAAAAACCATGGAGCATGTGCATGAGTATGCTGATGCAGGTCTGAGAACCCTTATACTGGCCTATCGTGAACTTGATGCAGAAGAATACAAGGACTTTGATAACAAATTCTCTAAGGCCAAGAATTTAGTTAGTGCTGATCAGGAAATACTGATTGAAGAAGTATCAGATAAGATTGAGAAGAACCTAATCCTTCTTGGTGCCACTGCTGTAGAGGACAAGCTCCAAGATGGGGTGAGCTAGAATAAAAATACTTGTTTTATATATGAAGATTTACTCATTGGTGCAGGACTGGAAGTGATGCCTCTCGTATTGTTTGCTAGGTTCCTGATTGCATTGACAAGCTTGCCCAAGCAGGAATTAAAATTTGGGTTTTGACTGGGGACAAAATGGAGACTGCAATCAATATTGGGTATTATATTCTGATTATGCCTTTTGTACAATGGTTTCACCACATGAATTACTTTCAATTTTATCTGACATAAATATTCAATTGCAGTTTTGCTTGTAGTTTGCTTAGACAAGGAATGAAGCAGATTATAATTCATTTGGATAGTCCGGAAATTCAAGCACTAGAGAAGGATGGGGACAAGATGGCTATTGCCAAGGTAAAATAAACTTAAATACCTTAGTATTGTTTTTATCTACCATTATTTAGCTTGCGTTTCTAGTAAAATATTTTAGCAAGCACGCTAATAAGCTGGTTTTCTTCAAAATTGCAAGATTCCAATGACATCCTCTTACATGTAGTTGACATGTCAGCTTAATATGCTTTATATTGCAGACAATTTGAGCTTGTATTTCATTCTGTTTTTTTGAACAAAACAGATTGAGAATGCAATATTAAAAGTTTCAGTAACTGTATTAGTATAGCATTTCTCTCTTCTATTTCAGAAGATATAAGAACGGCAATGCATGCCTGTGTTTTATGATATTGCTTGGTACATTTAAGCTCTATGCTGTTATAAAATTTCCATTTCCATTTATGTTTTCACCTTAAAACTTTGCCTTTGCATCATTTGAAATTGTGATTGCTGGTGGGTTAGTTTCTTAGTACTGATGCCGTAGATTTGAAATTTGTATGCTTATATTCTTTTATGCTGATTCATCTTTTAGGCATCAAGGCAAAGTGTCCTCTTTCAGATATCTGAAGGTGCTGCACAACTCACTGCATACAGAGGCAGCTCTCAGAAGGCATTTGCTCTGATTATTGATGGAAAATCACTTGTTTATGCATTAGAAGATGATATGAAGAACATGTTTCTAGAGCTAGCGATTCATTGTGCATCTGTTATTTGCTGTCGCTCATCTCCAAAGCAGAAGGCATTGGTATTTTTCAATCTATTCTTTTCTTATAATATGCTAATCCTGATAATGATTCTGGTTAGCTTTCAGAAATGATTTGTCTTGTTCCTCTCTTAAAGGTCACTAGATTGGTCAAATTTGAAACTGGCAAAACAACATTAGCTATTGGTGATGGAGCTAACGATGTGGGAATGCTTCAAGAAGCAGATATAGGGGTTGGTATAAGTGGTGTTGAAGGAATGCAGGTGATAGCAAAATTCACAAAATATTCATTCCTTTTTTATTGATTTTAACTTCTGCATGTTGTTTCTAAACTATATTTTCTCTCTTTTTCTCCCAATCCCCCAGGCAGTTATGTCTAGTGATATTGCAATTGCACAATTCCGGTATTTGGAACAGTTACTTCTGGTGCATGGGCATTGGTGTTACCGGAGGATCTCATCTATGGTATTTACCATGCTTGTATTTAGATTTCAACATTATAGAGAGTAGTTCTAGAATATATAGGAAAGCTCTGACATTGTATTAACTATTTCATTGGTTTTTTGACAGATATGCTATTTTTTCTACAAGAATATCACATTTGGTTTTACTCTATTCTTATATGAGGTGTATGCATCATTCTCTGGACAACCTGCATACAATGACTGGTTTTTGTCTCTCTATAATGTCTTCTTTTCATCACTTCCTGTGGTTGCACTTGGGGTGTTTGACCAGGATGTATCTGCTCGGTACTGCCTGAAGGTCAGTTTCTTCTTTCCATCTGATATGTTGGTCATCTTTGGTGTAATGGGTGTGAAATGAAAATTCACTATTGCTCTGTCATTAAATAGATTGCACATAGAAGAGGGAAATAAAATAAATACATGAAAAATCTGCATAGTACTCATGATTGCATAATACCTACATCAGCAGAATTAACTTCAGGCCTCATTGATATTTTGGCTCTTTGGTCTATTAGCCTCATCATATTTACATCACCTAAGGAGCTCATCTGGACACTGTTGGTTATAGTTGAGCATTGGCTAGTTTATGAACTTCTGGTAGTTTGTTTTGCTGCATGGAGCATAGGCTATAAAAATATATGCTGAGACAAAAGATTGATGTATTACACTGTTATTCAGTACATATATACATGGAAGTCAACACAGCAAGTTGTATACCATACTTTTACTTGAATAAAACTTATTGTGTTTAACAGTCGCAGCTTTATTTTTATTTGCTAGAATTCATCATGAAGCCACTTTGACTTTCCACTGAATGAATGAGTCCAATTTATATTTACTAAATTTAATTGATTTTGATTGGATTACAATCAAACTCAGCTCTAAAGGCTGGCCATAGTTTTTGAAACACAGCTATCACATATATTAAAGCCTAGGTAAATCCCCCTTGGTTGTATTTGAAGAAAAATACAGTAAGCATTGATTTGATTGACTTGGGGTTCCTTTGTTTGCTACTCTGATGATGATTCATTGTTAATGTGGCAGTTTCCTTTGTTATATCAAGAAGGAGTACAGAATGTCCTTTTCAGCTGGCGTCGAATACTCAGCTGGATGCTTAATGGATTTATCAGTGCCTTAATAATATTCTTCTTCTGCACAAAAGCAATGGAGCTCCAGGCCTTCGATGTGGAGGGGAGAACTGCTGGAAAGGATATACTGGGAGCAACAATGTATACTTGTGTAGTTTGGGTTGTAAACTTGCAAATGGCACTAGCTATAAGTTACTTCACCTTGATCCAACATTTTTTCATCTGGGGTTCCATTGTTTTCTGGTATCTTTTTCTCCTGGTATATGGAGCAATGCCTCCGCACTTTTCTGCAACTGCTTACAAAGTCTTCGTTGAAGCTCTTGCTCCTTCCCCTTCCTATTGGATTGTGACATTCTTTGTGGTGATCACAACCCTTATACCATACTTCTCATACGCAGCAATTCAGATGTGGTTCTTCCCCATGTATCATGAAATAGTTCAATGGATAAGGTATGACGGGAAGATTAAGGATCCTGGATTTTGTGATAGGGTGCGGCAGAGATCATTGCGGCCAACAACTGTGGGTTCAACAGCGCGCTTAGCTGCTAAGGCTCACCACGTTAGAGACAGAAATGTTAACCGTAAATAAGATATTTTGACAAACTAACCATGAAAGCATGTAGTTTGTGTATAGCTTCCTGAAAATATGTTTTTAGTCTTTGCCTATGGTCATGGAATTGCTTGCTGGCTCCTCTACACCTGAAGCATGTTGCTTAAATCCACTTCATGATGATTGCATGGTGCACAGGACCAACATTTTGCACTGATGTTGGAAAGGAAAATAAAACTGTATATCTGTTTCGGCCATTTGGTGCTGCAAAGCATTCATTTACCCTCTTGTATCATAGAAGTAGTTACTGTATAGAGAAGCAATAATTCTTTGTAGGACTGGATAGAGCTGCTTGCTATTGTAGAAAACAGAGTTATCCTATTACTAAGAAGTTCTTTTTTGTGTAATCATCTTATAAATCCTTCTCTTATTTATTTGTTTTATACATTTATTTACTATTTATTCTTGTAGAATGTAGTACATAAGTTTTGCATATCATATATATATATATATATATATATAGGTTCTTGATAGACTTTGGCGGAGATTTTTCCTTGTTATGATTTATAATAAATGATGCAACTTCTTAGATATTAATACCCATAAACAAAATACATTATAGCATGACATATGTAGGGAATAAGATAAGAAACTTAGGTGATTTTTATTGTTTTTTTCTAAGGAATGATAACACTTCTTGACCACTTAACTGTAAGTGTAATTTTACTTTGCAGTTTTATTAGGTATGTGGGATTTCAAACGAGAAATACTAATTATTTTAGGGAAGTTCTTTTACTTGAAAATTTAATATACAAGCCAAATATGTAGTTCTTGTTCTCATTTAAGTGGGTATCTTACATTGTCAACGAAGGATAATCCTTTCAAAATAAGTTGTCAACATCTTTGAAGTAATGAAAAATGTATGCATTCTAATTAAGATATGAAGATTTAACACAAGTAAATAGTAGTGGTGTTTGTGTAAAAGGTAGATATGGTTACAGGGTAGGGAACTAATTGATTCCATCCTCCCTTTCCTCTCATCGGGAATGAAAAAGGACACTCGTCTCTTGTCCTTGCCTCTAAGCTCGCTCCTACTAATGATATATAAAAATGAAAATTAATAACTTTAAGAAAGTAAAAAGTTTTAAATCCAAATCACATTACTAATAAAAACATGTAAGTTCAACTTTATGATTTACCTATTATCATAATTTAATTATTATTGGGGGTGAGTTTGGCTTAAGTTTATATGGTGGGTATCTATATATTTAACTTGTCACTATTATTGTTACAACCACATTACTAATATAAACATGTTGCTAAAACTTTGCCACAACTTTGGTCAACATGAGGTTTTTTTCTTTTTGTTAAAGTTTGGGTGTGTTTGAGATAGACACCCATAAACGATAGAAGGTTTTTTTTTTTCTCCACCTAGTAAAATTCTCTTATTTGTAGGATAATAACAAAAGGAAAGTGGAATGGCTAAGGAAGGAATTTGTTATATTGGTAACAAAAGAGTGATTGGGTTAATTAATATTTCCAACTAAATAATATCTAAGATGATCATGTGAATTTGTAGGAAGAACCCTGCAAAAATTTTATATACGAAGTGAAAAAAAAAATTAGTTGTTAGGCTTGTTCCTATTGGTATATATTTTGTTTAAATAAAATCAAGCCATTAGTTTAAATATTTTAAGCTAGCCTATGCTAAGTGTATGATATATTATATATTTATTAATTACCTGTACTACTTGAGCTTATAGCTCAGGTGTGACTAGCTATGAGTTTCACCCTCGTTGGGAGCATGGCTCTACCGAGCTATGAGCTCATCACACCGAGTTCCCAAGTGTTACATCCTTACTCAGGTTAGGTAATCTAACTATCCGAGAAGGAGGGTTGCTTATGACACATTATTTCTGGAGAATGCGCCTAGCGGGGTGCCACTTGCGGTGGTTATCGATAATAACTATCCTATCTTCTCCCACGGTTTATAAGGAACAAGATCCAAGTAAGTAAGATTCATTCATTATTATTCATTGGGACACATTAACTGACTTGAGTTTTGGAGTGCTATTATAGGTACCACCACCAGCTCACAGCGAGGAGACGACGTAGGAGGGTGAGAAGCTTCCAAAGGAAAGAGATCAGTTTGGGACAAAGGAGCTTAGTAAGAAGGGTTCTTGAAGGAACACATTGAGCCTGTGGGAATTCAATAGGTACATTTGGCGCCCACAGTGGGGCCGAAGTAAACTTTCCTTTAGTCACTAGGAATCTATGGTAGATATAAGGCAAAAGAGTCACTGCGCGACAGCGCAGGGAGTTCAGGAACAAATTGCTATGGCATAAAACTCGTTGATACAAGAGTTGAAAGTGCAGATAGAGGCCATGCAAAGGAAAAGCTTCTAGGAGATGGGTGTTATGCATAGAAAATATGAGGCAAACCTTGAGGCGTTACGTAAGGAACAAGTAGAAATGTGAATGCATTAGCAAACACTTGAACCTAGCGAGAGGCTCAAGAATTCGCTGAAGGATGCGGAGTACGAAGCCATCAATACCAACAATGGCCACACTATGCACTCCACGCAAGTGATGAACAGGTTCAGCGACACCCACTGGCCTTTTCGGCCGTGTTGTCCGAGTCAAGGAGTTGGAGCTAAACATAGCGGGGTCAAAAGGCACTCATTTGTTGATGGGATAATGGAGGCACCCTTGCCACTGGGGTGGAAGCTGTTGAAGCTGGACATATACAACAGCATGTCGAATCCAGACGAGCACATTGAAGCATACACTATGCAGGTCAATCTATTCACAAATGATGACGCAATATTATACAGGATTTTCTCCACGTCTTTGAAAGGGGATGCTTCGAGCTGGTACACCCAATTATGGCCCCAGTCCATAGACTGTGTCAAAACACTAGTGCAGAGGTGTAGTGCTCCATACGCCACCAATAGACCACATCACACTACCTCAGTCACCCTAGTTAATTTACGCCAAACCAATGACGAGCCTCTTCGCAAGTTCATGGAGAGGTTTGTAGAGGTGTCCATAAGAATTTGAGATCTGAATCTCGAAGTAGCCCTCTAGTCAATGCTCACTACATTGAAATTGGGACCATTCACGAATAGTTTGTGCAAGAAGCCACCTTCCAATATGGATGAGTTGCGAGTAAGAGTTACCGACTACATTCAAATGGAAGAGCTAGCCAAGGTCAATAATCAAGTTAGGTCAAGAGGACAAAAGAAGTCGGAGCTAAATAGTAAAGACAGAACAAAGCCTTTGCAGGATAAGAAATTCAAGAAACCCCTTATTAGAGGACCAAAATATGACTTCTACACACCTTTGAACACATGCCAAGCACAGATGTTGGAGGAGGCCTTCCAAGCCAAGCTGTTGGCATTACCACCACCCTAAAAAACTGTCAGCACGGCAGATCGGACGAAGCACTGCAAATACCACTAGAACTATGGTCATTCAATTGAGGAGTGTTGGACTTTGAAAGATCGACGAACTTATATAGGCAAGGCACCTTAGCAACTATGTCCAACGTACCAATTAGGGCCGTGGAGGTTACAGAGGTCGGGGTAGGGGTCAAGGTCGGCACCAGCCTTGAGAAAGAGATGATAGACAAAATGATGAACAGAAGAGGGAACAGAACGAGTAGGCTGGGGGAATTGAAAATTGGGTCTGAGGAGTTATAAATACCATAGTAGGAGGCTTCGCAAGGGGTGGCACATCAAGCTCGGTGAAGAGAATACATTTACGCACAATCCAAAACATTAACACTGTAGCAAGTTGAGCTAAAAGAAGTATCCCATCGATCACCTTTTCCAATGAGGATTACGAAGACATAGACCCCAACCAAGATGATTCGATGATGATAACAATCGAGGTGGCAAATTGGGATGTAAAAAAGACTCTCGTTGACCAAGGAAGTTCAGCCAATGTCTTTTGCTGATCAACCTTCAAGAAGTTGGACATCCCTACGAGCTTTGTTAAACCTTACCAAGATCCATTGGTCAGTTTTGCTGAAGAACGAGTAAGCACGCGAAGGTATGTAGAGTTGCTAACTACTTTTGGAAAAGGAGCTTTGTCTCACACGATAATGGTGAAAGATATCCTCATGGAAGCAGACACATCATGCAACATTCTGATTTGTAGACCCACACTCAACCTGTTAGGTGCTATGGTCTCGACTGCCCCACTTAGCCATGAAGTTCCTAGCGATGTCGAGAGAGATAGTAACTGTCTGGGCAGATTAGAAGGCAGCCAAGATTTGTTACGGGGAGAGTTTGAAGGTAACACTGTACAAAATGGTGTAGGAAGATATGAGACAGGGAGGCAGCATGGCAATAATCAACTCCATTAGTTAGGTAGACCTGGATCCACGGGTAGAGTTTGAAGAGCATAGGCCAAAGCCTACTAAAGAGCTATCCGACTTTTAGCCCGACAAAGAGCTGGGTCATTCACAAAACTAGGGGTACAAATGGACGGGGAGTTGAGACAACAGATCAGCCGCATACTCAAGGAGCATGTAGATTTGTTCACTTGGAGTGCCTCAGATATGCTATGAATTGATCTAAATTTCCTTTGTCACAAACTGGCGATTTGCCTTGAGGCCGAACTTTATAGCTTAGAGGAAAAGGAAGCTCGAAGAAGAAAGAAGATAAAAGCAGAGACCAAAAAGTTGTTGAATGTGAACTTCATTAAAGAAATCAAGTACATAACTTGGCTAGCTAATGTCATCTTAATCAGGAAAGCCAATAGCAAGTGGCAAATGTGTGTTGATTACACCGACTTAAATAAGGCCTGCCCAAAAGATGCCTATCCCCTCTTGAGCATAGACCAGTTGGTAGATGGAGAGTTTGGGTATAAGATACTCAATTTCTTAGATGCCTACTCAGGTTATAACCAGATTAAGATGTACTTACTAGATGAGGACATAACTACCTTCATCATAGAAAGGGAAAACTTCTGCTATAGGGTGATGCCTTTTCGATTGAAGAATGCGGGCGTGACCTACCAAAGACTAATAGATAAAGTATTCAAACGACAGATTGGAGGGAACATGGAGGTGTATGTAGATGACATGGTGGTCAAGTTTGACGACCCCGCCAACCATCCTGCAAGCTTAGCAAAGGTCTTGTGTGTGTTTGGAGTTAGAGGTGGGAAGTTCTTGGGCTTTATATTGACTCACAAAGGCATAGAAGTCAATCCCAACAAGTGCAAAGCGTTGGCAAGTAGGAAGAGCCTATAGAATGTGAAGGAAGTGCAAAGACTTATAGGAAAACCAGCCTTGCTATCGTGCTTCTTACCTAGAATGGTCGAGAAAGTACGACCATTCTTCAAGTTACTTAAGAAACCTCAAGGGTTCTATTGGGATAGGGAGTGCAAAAAAATGTTCGTGGAATTCAAAAACTTCCTAATTGTGCCACCCATATTAACTCTACCTACAATAGGGGTTGAATTGTAGTTGTACCTATCAGTGACAGATGCCACTATTAGCTCGGTAATAGTATAGGAGGTCAACAAGAGGTAGATGCCAATGTACTTCATCAGCAGAGTTCTATTGGATGCCAACATGTGTTATCAGATGATTGAAAAACCGGTGCCAACTTTGGTAACATCGACGAGAAGGCTGAGACCTTACTTTCAAAGTTACCAGATAGTCGTGAAGACGGATTACCTGATCAAGCATGTACTCTGGAAACCTGAACTAGTAGGCCGCATGATTGCATGGTCCGTTGAGCTCTCCGAGTACGACCTAAGGTTTAAGCCTTGGGGTTTGATGAAGGTGTAGTGCTTGGAAGGCTTTGTTTCTGAACTGACTCCGATGATCAAGGAAAAGGATGACTAGTGGACACTGTGTGTTGACACTTCCAATACCAAAGGTAGTGGAGCGGGGTCATATTGGAGGGACCTAACAATTTAATGTTGGGGCAAGCTCTGAGGTTTGAGTTTAAGGCTTCAAATAACCAAGCAGATTATGAAGCCCTTATAGCTGGCCTAAAGTTGGCTAAAGAGGTTGGAGCGAAAAAGGTAAAGTGTCGCAGCAATTCACAACTCTTCACTAAACAAATTTTGGGGATGTATCAAGCTAAAGAGCCCTAGTTGCAGAGGTACTTACCATATAGTGAAGCAATTGATTGATGAGTTTGCAGAGTTCAACATTGAGTACGTCCCCCGAGAAGAAAACACTTGAGTTGATGTCTTATCTAAACTAGCCAACACGAAGAAGCTAGGATAGCAAAGAACAATCATACAGGAAATCATCGGCTCACCGAGTATTGAGATGGCTGAGTGCGCCAAGTTGCCTAAAGTGTTTGCAAATCAAGTCACAGCGAACGAGTGGATGAGTCCTATTTGGAGCTACTTGACGAGTGGAGCCCTTCTCGATGATGGCAACAGAGCAAGGAAAGTGAGGTTAAAATTGAGTTATTATGTTATTGAAGGAGGAGAGTTGATCAAGAGGGGAATATCTTCCCCCTGTTGAAATGCTTGACAAAAGCGCAAGCAGAGTATGTCATGGATGAGATTCACAAGGGAATATGTGGAATGCACACTAGGAGGAGGTCTATGGCAGTCAGGGCGATCAGGGCAGGGTATTATTAGTCGATCATCAAAGTAGACTACGCCAAGTATGTGAGGAAATATAGGGAATGACAAGAGTATGGATGCCTGCATCATGCCTCGCTTGAGAAACTTTACTGCATACCCTCGCCATGGCCCTTCACGATGTGGGGCATGGGTATCCTTATCCCTTTCCCTTTGGCTAAGGCTAGGTCAAGTTCCTGATAATTGGCATTGATTACTTTACAAAGTGGTTGAGGCAGAGCCTGTGGTGAGAATTACGGCCCAACAGGTGCAAAAATTTACATGGAAAACCCTAATTTGTAGGCACAAATTGCCATAGGCCATAGTGACTAATAATGGCAAACAATTCACATATAAAGGTTATGAAGAGTTCTTGATGCAACTAGGAGTGAAGCACCTTGTAACCTCCATGGAGCACCCCCAAACAAACGAGCAGGTAAAAGTAGTAAATAGAGTTATACTTGGTGAACTAAAGAAAAGGCTAGGGAGAGCAAAGGGTTAGTGGGTCGAGGAGTTGTCCAGTGTATGATGGGCCTATCATTGCATACCCTAATCTACAATGAAAAAGACTCCATTTAGCCTTACTTGCGGATCCGACACCATGATTCTCGTCGAAGTTGGTGAACTGATAGGAAGAAAAATCTAGTTTGACCTTATTGAGAACGAACATAGCCTGAAGGTGGAGCTGGATATGGTCGAGGAGTTAAGAGAGAAAGCTCGGATTAAAGTGGAAGCATGCAAGAGAAGAGCAACCAAAAGACACAACTCCAAGTTGAAAGCAAGAGAGTCCTGTAATGCCTAGCCACTTTTAGAATCGAAGACTATCCCTACAAACCAACACAAGACTTTTCAACGTGCTTTGTCCTCACTCACACGCTTCCTGGGAAACTTCCCAAGAGGTCACTCATCCCAGAATTGCTCCAAGTTAAGCACGCTTAACTATGGAGTTCTTAAGTGATAGGCTATCGAAAAGTAGATGCATCTAGTTGGTATAGGTAGCACTTATTAATTCTTTTAAGCTATCATCAACTGTATAGTCCCATACCTGCACAGCTTTTGGATCCCTCTCATTCTGGTGTGTAATCGCTTCATTCATGTGCCCCTCCCACTGGAAGCTTGCCAGGAGCCGCTCTTTGTCCATGCCTTATCTCTTTTACAGCGTTGATCACTCCCCGCCCTCGTTAACGCCTGGGATGTTACAACTTCCAAGTAGGAGATCTAGTGTGACCAATGGCAACAAGGCTAGGAAGGACTCGGTAGAAGGGAAGCTGGCACAGAATTGGGAGGGCCCTTCAGAGTAGTGGAATGCTTGAACAATGGAGCTTATAGACCTATCCCAACCAAGGCCACGATGGAGATGACACAAAAATATTTTTTAAATGTAATCGCTACCAAAATTTTATTTGAGGGAAAAATATTGGAAAACCCTAAAAAACATGGTCTTTGAAATTAGAGATAGGTTCAAGAGTCAATTACATGTTGAGAAGGTATTAGCACCCTACAGTGCCCGTTAAAAATGGTACCTTGAATTAATTGCGCAAAACTATGTAACTTTATAAATATTTATTTTACCCCAATAGGAAAACAAGAAAAATAAAATATTTTTCTGATTTTTACTTTTATATTTTTTTTAGTATTTTTAAAGATAAGAAAGAAATTTGATTTTAGTTTTATATTAAAAAAGAATTTTAAATTTGAAAAGATATTTTTTTAAAGGATTTTTATCTTCTTATCTTTTGGGTAAAGAGAACTTGAAAAGATATGTTTTTTAATCTATAAAAAAAGAGAAAAGTTTGAAATTCAAAAGACCTTTTCTTTTGGGAAAAGATTTTTTTAAAAAAAAAAACTAAAAAGAAACTTTTTATAATTTTAAAAAAAAAATCCTCGCACAAGGGTTCAAGCTAGCAAATGGCTAGTCATTAAACCTTTATGATCCAAATAAAGTTAATGATAGTATATGCTATTCAATTAACATTTTTGGCCTTTGCATATTTGGATAAATTTTATTTTTTTCATTTTTCTACCATTTTGTCAAAAGAAAATAATTTCCATTTTAATCTATGCACAAAGTTTATGATAACAAATGGCTATTCTGTAGACCTCTATGATAACAATGGTATTGAAGATAGCATCCACCACTCAATCGATATCATAAATCTTGCATAGACCAAAATTATCTTTTTTTTATTAAAAGGCATATAAAAAGAAAAAAAAAGGAAAAGAATGCCGCAAAAAAAAAAAAGGAAACGAACTGCCTAAGACGAAAGCACTAATTTTTTTGGTATCTTTTTCTCTTTTATATATTTTTGAAGGCAATAAATTATTATTAGACACAAAACCATGACATGAAATTAAAAACAATAAACAAAATTAGGGAACACACAAAATGAACAAAAAACAAAAACATGGCCCCTAAACAAAAACCGAATCTAGAAGGATTAAAAGAAATAGCCCAAGGGCCTTTAAATCAATGTGAAAACATTAATAAAAAAAATTTAAAATAACAAGTACAAGATAAATGAAAATCTATAAATAAAAAATGAATAGTGATGTAACGTGCATAACTTAGAATGAAATGATAGGATGCGCAAGGTTTGCAAATGTATATATCAAATTCATGAAATCAAAGAGAAAAAAAATGTATTTCATTGATCACAAATACAAAATTGTACAATAAGATAATTGATGAAAAGAAGGTAAAAAAACCTCCAAATGAATTCACTTGCTTTCAAATGTGTTTGGCCTGAGTATGGTCTCTTCACTTGAAAAGCACAACACTACACTGAATTGTACACTTACAGCAGCCAAAATGTTCTCCTTTTGTGAGAGCAAGGTTTTATCAAGTGTCTATTTTTGTGTGTGCTTTGAGAGACTTTTTCCGATCCTTCATTTCAAATCTCCTCATGTGGTCGTGGCTCTCTTCTTTATAGCTAAAACAACCAACTTATTTACTGGTAACCGTTCTATTTGTTGTTGACTAAGTCATCCATAATCTCCACCTTTCTAGATTAATGATTGTTAAGCTATAATAATCAACTTATCTTCTCTTATCCTCTTAGAATATCTAATCTTTTGTTTTTTCCAAATTTCAAATATCTTATCTTTTTTTTTTTCCAGATTATCTCTTTTTTTCTTTTTCTTTTTCTAAAAAAATTGCACTTGGATAAAATTGGTTATTCCCAGTTGCCCCTCCTTACTTATTTCTTATTAAATAATCTAAATAACATTATTTTTCATATTATTGTGATAAGAAATGAGTAAAGAAGTGAATCAATTTTATCTAGAGCCCAATGCATAATGCAAGGTGTTGTGGCTTTAATGCAGATGTTGAGCAAGTTTTGGGCTTGAATGCAAGTGCCGGGTAGGTTTTGGGCTTGGATGTTGGTGCTAGGTAGGTTCCGGGCTTGGATGTAGGTTTCGAGCAGGTTTCGAGCTTCAATGCAAGTGTTGTGTTGGTTTCGGGCTTGGATACTAGTGTCAAGCAAGTTCTGAGCTTGGATGCTGATGCAGGTTCTGGGGCTTTGATGCAAGTGCCTAGCAGATTCCGGGCTTGGATGTTGGTGCTGGGAAGGTTTCGGGCTAGGATGTAGTTAACGAGCTGATTTCGGGCTTGAATGCAAATGCCAGGCAACCGGTGCTGGGCAGGTTCTGGGTTGGTTCCAGATTTGGATGCTAGTGCCGGGCAGGTTCTGGGGTTGGATGTAGTTGACGAGCCGATTTCGGGCTTGAATGCAGGTGCCGGGCAGTTGGTGCCAGGCAGGTTCCTGGCTTGGATGCTGGTGCTAGGCAAGTTTCGGGCTTGAATGTAGGTGCCAGGTCAATTCTAGGCTTAAATGCTGGTGCCGGGCAGACTTCGAGCTTAGACAAAAAAGTAAAATGTGCTAGGTATGTACTGGTCTTAAACAAGAAGATAAAGTGTGCCAGGTAAGTACTGGACTTAAACAGAAAAGTAAAGTAAAGTGTGCCAGGTAGGTACTGGGCTTAATGGTTCTACGCTATAACCTTGAAGATCGAGTTATAGGCTTTAAGGGCTAAGAAGTTCAAACAAAAATAAAGCAAAATGCAATGCAATGATATGATGCAAAAAATGTCATGAGACACAAAACTTATTAGACTAACTTTTTCTTTTTGCTTTGATTTTCTCAAGAGAATTTAGGATCCTCGTTCCTTCCAATGTCACGTGCCTTAGGATTCATGGATGAGAGAGAAGTTTTGATTGATTCAAATGACATTTGAGTATCTCCTTGGGCTACTCTTAAACTGCTACTAAAGCTTTATGGGTCAAAGCAATGTTATTGTGCTAGTTGTGCTTTGTAGCCTTTATCAAGAATTTATTGAGTAAACTGTGGGTTTTAAAACTTATCAAAGTAAGTGCTTTGATTTTTTTTTATTATGTTAACACATATTTCCTTTTAGTATATTATTCTCAAAATGCATAATGAATTGACAAGTAGTGAAGGAAATAGGACAATTTTATTCAACTCAGTGAGAAATATTTACAAGGATGATCACTGTATGGCTAAAAGAGAATGGTATGTACAATAGACATTGGCAACAATCAAGATATTTACAACATGGAAGTGGAGGAATTTCGTTGTTTGAATGATGCTTTCCAGATAACAATGCTAGTACTACACATCAGTAACCTTGACTGCCCATTATTAAGCTTTAGAAGAAAATGAAATTCGACACACCATTTGCCCCAGTTGATGACTCCAACACATCATTTGGCCCAGTTTAGGATTTAAACATTCCATTTGTCTCAGTTGATAATTCAAACACATCATTTGCCCCAGTTTAGGACCAAACATGCCTTTTGCCCCAGTTGATAATTCCAACACATCATTTGCCCTAGTTTAGGATTTTAAATAGTTTTTCTACTAGGCCATTCTTTACACATCTTTGCTTCACCCTAACTTTTGCTTAAGTTGCTCTTTCGAGTTTTCAACTCAGTGGGTCGCTCTAACTTTTGCCTAGATCGCCCTTTCGGATTTTCAATCTAGTGTGCTTATTTTTCTTTTTCTTTTTTTTTCATGTCGCTCTAACTTTTGCCTAGATCGCCTTTTTAGGTTTTCGACCTAGCGAACTTATTTTTCTTTTTTTCAAGCATAATATTTCTTCACTGCATCAGAATTCATAAGGTGTGAAAGGTCTCTGCAATCCATGTTTGTGAGGATCAAGGCTCCTCCCGAGAACTCTTTCTTAACTACATAAGGTCCTTTATAGTTTGGAGCCCATTTGCCAATATAGTCCTTTTGAACTGGTAAAATCTTCTTAGGCACAAGGTCTCTTTCTTGAAATTGCCTTGGGTGTACCCATTTCTCAAATGCTTTCTTCAATCTTTTTTGGTATAATTGGCCATGGCAGATCGCATTCAACCTTTTTTCTTCAATGAGATTTAATTGGTCGAAACAAGTTTGGACCCACTGTGCTTCTTCTAGCTCAGCTTCCATCAATACTCTTAAGGAAGGAACTTCAACCTCTACAGGAAGGACTGCTTCCATCTTATATACCAAGGAGAATGGAGTTGTGCCAGTTAAAGTGTGAACTGAGGTGCGGTATCCATGTAAAGCAAATAGAATCATTTCATGCTAGTCTCTGTACGTCACCACCATTTTTCGAATGATCTTTTTAATATTTTTGTTCACCGCTTCCACCATTCCATTCATCTTCGGGCGGTATGGAGAAGAATTATGATGCTGAATTTTGAAGTCAGCACATAACTCTGTCATCATCTTGTTGTTCAAATTGGTTGCAATATTAGTGATGAGCTTACTTGGCACACCATAGCAACAAATCAACTCCTTTTTGATGAATTTTACCACCACATTCCAGGTTACATTGGCATATGAAGCAGCTTTAACCCATTTAGTGAAGTAATCAATTGCAACAAGAATGAAGCGATGTCCATTTGATGCTTTCATTTTGATGGGACCAATGACATCCATCCCCCACATCGAAAATGGCTAAGGCGATGACAAAACATTGAGGGATGTTGGTGGAGCATTAATGTTATCAGTATATGTTTGACACTTGTGGCATTTCTTCACATAGTTAAAACAATCAATCTCTATGGTCAACCAATAATAACCAGCCCTTACGATCTTCCTTGCCATGGCGTACCCATTTGTGTGGGTACCAAAGGAGCCTTCATGAACTTCTTCAATGATTTTTTGTGCTTTAGTAGCATTTACACATCTAAGCAACACCATATCATGATTTTTCTTATACAACACCTCCCCATTTAAAAAGAAGCTCATCACCAGTCTTCTCAAAGTTCTCTTATCGTTCTCTGAAGCACTAGGTGGATATTCCCGACTTTTGATATACTCCTTGATATCATAGTACCATGGCCTTCCATCTGATCCTTCCTCTACTAAATGGCAATATACAAGCTGATCACGACGTTGGATCTTTATAAGTGGCATGTCCTCATCCTTGCTCAATGCAAACATGGAAGATAAAGTGGCTAATACATCTGCCAACTGGTTATCTTCTCGAGGGATATGATCAAAAGTGATTTCATCAAACTATTCCACTAGTTCCTTAATGTAGGTCTGGTAAGGAATTAACTTCGCATCTCAAGTGTCCCACTCACCCTTCAATTGATGAATGACTAAGGCTGAGTCATCGTAAACCTCGAGCTTTCTAACTTTTGATTCCACAGCTACCTGTAAACCTAAGGTGCATGCTTCATACTCTGCCACATTGTTTATACAATCAAAATACAACCTAGCCGTGATCGGGACGTACTGTTTTTCTGAGGAGATTAATATGGCTCCAATCCCACGCCCCAATATGTTGGAAGTGCCATCAAACAACGTGATCCACCTTTTGATCTTCAAATGACTCTTTCTCCTCAAACAACGCCATTATGCCTTCATCAGTGAATTCACACTACATTGACTGATAATCGTCCATAGGTTGGTGTGCAAGATAATCTGCTAGCGCACTCTTTTTTACTGACTTTTGAGTTACGTACACAAAGTCATATTTTGACAAAAGAACTTGCCAGTGAGCAATCCTTCCTGTAAAAGCTGGTTCTCAAAGATATACTTGATTGGATCCATTTTAAACACCAACCAAGTAGTGTGACTTAGTATATGTTGTCTTAAGCGATGGGCCGCCCATGCTAAGGCACAATAAGTTCGCTCCAACAATGAGTATCTGGTCTCACAATTAGTGAACTTCTTACTTAGGTAGTATATAGCCTGCTCTTTTCTTCCAAAATCATCATGTTGACCTAACACACAACCCATAGACCCATCAAGCATCGTCAAATACATAATGGGGGGCCTTCCAGTACTGGTGGCACCAAAATCGGGGGAATTTGCAAATATTGTTTTATTTTTTTAAAGGCTTCTTGGTAATCATCATTCCACTCCATTGGTTGATTTTTGCATAACAATTTGAAGATGGGCTCACATGTAGTTGTTAACTAGGATATGAATCAAGCAATGTAATTCAACCTCCCTTAGAACTCATGAACTTCCTTTTCTATGCAAAGGGGTGGCATTTCAAGAATTGCTCGAACCTTTTCAGGATCCACTTCAATTCCTCTATGGCTAACTACAAACCCCAACAACTTGCCAAACTTGACACTAAAAATGCACTTTGCTGGATTCAGCCTTAGTTTAAACTTCTTCAGACGCTTAAATAGTTTTTGCATATGAACTACATGATCTTCCTCACTCCTTGATTTGGTGATCATGTCATCCACGTAAACCTCAACCTCATTATGCATCATGTCATGAAACAAGGTCACCATTTCCTTTTGATATGTTGGCCCAGCATTTTTTAGCCTAAACGACTTGACCTTGTAGCAAAAAGTGCCCGAGGGTGTGATGAATGTGGTCTTCTCCTTATCTTCTTTAGCTATCTTGATTTGATTGTATCTCGAGAAGCCATCCATGAAAGAAAAGAATGAATACTGAGCTGTATTATCTACTAGCACATCAATGTGAGGTAGCATCCTTTAGACTGGCTCTATTTAGATCCTAATAATCAACACACATTCGAACCTTTCCATCTTTCTTAAGAACTGTGACTATATTAGCAACCCATTGTGGATATTTAGCCATAGCAAGAAAACTCGCACCAAATTGCTTCTTAACCTATTCTTTGATCTTTAGAGATAGCTCTGGTTTCATCTTCCTTAACTTTTGTTTGATTGGAGAACATTCTAGCTTCAGTGGCAACTTATGCTCCACTATACTAACATCAAGTCCTGGCATATCTTGATAGGACCAGGCAAAGACATCACTATAATCATGTAGGAGCCTTATCAACTTATTGTGTTCATTTTCCTTCATGAGTGTGCCAATTTTTACTTCTTTTTTCTCCTCTTCAGTCCCCAAATTAATCACTTAAGTTAATTCTTCATGAGGTCAAATCTCCTTGGTATCTTGCTCCACCAACCTTAGTAATTCTAGAGAAGGTGCCAAATCATCCTCAATTCCCTCGTCAGCCTAATCAATGAGACACTCAAAACTACTTGATGCGATGCTAGGCATTATCACTTTCAAGTGCGTTATTGTTTAAATTTAGGACCAGAATGACAAAGAAATTCAATATATATAGAAAAGCGATGGAAAAAACAAGAAAAGAAAAGAGGGTATTTATTGGGAAATTCAAAGTGCGTTTTATTGATATACTGAAAAGAAACACATAAGCCTTTATTCAACAAAGAAAATATCCTAAAGCCTTGGGCAGAGCAATAGGATTAGCATTACAAAATTACTTTAAATTTGAATTGAAAACCACAGGAAGTTCGATAATCTTCCAATTGTTGAGCTCAGTGTTTGGTGGACAAGCGTGAACCAAGTTGACGTGTGCATTCTCAAAAATGTCTTACTCAACAACAACTACTGGGCTTGGAAAATCGAACCCAGCACTCCAAAAGCTTTCTCAAAGATCACATATGGGGACCCCTTCAGTCGTTGACTCCCTGTTCTCCAGCCTAGCTAACCTTTTTTCTTTTTTTTCATACACAACTCTTTGTCTATTTGCCTTCAAGGGTTTGTAACCCAAACCAAATCGGTCCTTATTTTCAATCAGCTTAGGTAGTTGACTCAGACCTTTCTTCCCAGTCCATAACCATACTGATACCCATTTTCAAGCATGACTTTTGCCACCATAATGGAAGCATTAGATGGTTGGGACTTGGTGATGGCTTTTCCTTCCTTTGCATAAATGGCATTTGCAATCTCAAGCCTCTGAAATGAGGTCTCCAAAGATTCCTCATTAGCTTCAATATAAGGAGTGGATGAAAGCTTACTAACTAATAAGTCCTCCTCAGTAGAAATAATGACTAGCTTGTCATCAACAATAAATTTCAACTTCTAGTGAAGTGTGGAAGGCACAATCCTAGCACAATGAATCCAAGGTCTTCCTAAAAGACAACTATAAGCTGGTGTAATGTCCATCACATGGAATACTACCTCAAAGGTGATAGGACTGCTCTGTATAGGTAGACTTAGTTGCCCAATCACTTCCCTACGAGATCCATCAAAAGCTCTAACTACCATGGTGCTCAGCTTCATGTATGATTCATCAGATGGAAATTTTTCCAGAGTCATCTTGGGCATCACATTCAATGAGGAATCGTTATCAACTAGAACCTTCGCCAAGATGTGGTCCTTGCATTTCACCAATATATGCAGGGCTTTATTGTGCCGTGCTCCCTCCACTGACATCTTCTCATCAGTAAAAGTAAGGTAATTATTGATAGTGACATTACCAATAATACCTTTAAATTTCTCCTCAAAAATGTTGTAAATGACATGGGCTTCATTCAATATCTTTAGCAATATCTTTCTGTGGGGTTCTGAATTCATTATTTGTGACAAAAGTGATATTTTGGCAGGGGTCTAGTTTAGTTGGTCAATTACGACGTATTCACTCTATCTTATAAGCTTCAAAATCTCACAAACTTCCTCGTCAGAGACCGCTTTCTTCTATTCTTCCTATCTTCTTATCACTTCCTCATCAACGGCTTTCTGCTCAACCACTTCTTTTCCTTTCTCTTTGTCTTTCACTACTTCTTTGGACTGTTTAACCCTTAACTCGTTAGGAGTGTATATTCAACCACTTCGAGGCACACTACTAATCCCAGCGATATTCGTAACATCGGGAGCCTCCTTACCGACATTCTTTGATTGCTTTTCATCAGAGCCATCAACACACACTTCCACACCATACCTCCATGGCACTGCTTTATTATCCTCGTAAGGGAAGGCTTTCAGATTGTGATAAACTTTGGCCCACTAGGAGTCGAGGTGGTTGTGTCCCTAGTATAGTGTACAACCAAGGGTTTTAGGACGGCCAGGGTTGAGTCAATGGCCAATACATTGCTTCCATCACAGCCTATTTGCACCAATTGCCTATCCATCAAGTCCTGCAAGATTTGCTTAAAGTCATAACATTCTTCTATCACATGATTTGCACTAGGGTGTAATCTATACCGCACATCTTTGTTAGAACTTCCCTTAATCATTCCAAACTTGCACATTTCTCCAAAAATGGTCCTTACTGAGGTTTTCACATCCTTTACCCTTCTTTCTCACGGGTTGTTCCATACCTTCTTCAATAACATTAGTAGATAGTCCATCACTTGGTAAAGGATTACTCCCAACATTAGGGCTATTTTCCTTGAAATTCAACCACCATGCCTTAATCAAATTCTACACCTTAAACTCCAAAGCTTTACAATTTTTTGTGAAGTGACCAACAACACCCACATGATAATCACACTTAGCATTAGCATCGTATCCCTTGGGATATGGTGGTTCTAAAGGTTTCATCGGACAAGGTGCCACTAATGAGTTTTGAAGTAAGAAAGGAAACAACTTGGTATAAGACATGAGAATAGGGTCAAATTCAACTAGTTTTCGGTCTTGGGTGTTTTATGGTCTTGTTTGGTTAGGGTTTTGGTTCCATGGCTAATTGGATTAGGGTGGTCTTGTAGTAGGTGTTGTGGGTGAAGCTGGATGGAATGGTTGAGGATAAAGGATTTATGAGATGGTAGTAATGTTGGGGTTGGCTATGTGAGGGGTAAGGAAATGAGGAAGCCTAAAGTTGGATATCCCAGGGGAGTTGAATGTCATTGCATTTGCTTCTCCTTCCTTTTTCTTCCCCGTCCCACTTGAGGGTTTCTTTGTGCTAGTAGAAGAGCTAAGAGCAATCTTCTTGCTCCTCATGCCATTCTCCACCCTCTCTCTGATGACAACAATATCAAAAAAATTTGACGAGATGCTTCCAATCATCTTGCCATAGAATGGTGCTCGTAAAGTATCAGTAAACAAGGCTATTATCTCCTTGTCAAACAAGGGAAGTTCCACCTGAGCTGCTACTTCTTGCTATCTTTGTGCATATTCTTTGAATGTCTCATTATCCCTCTTTGACATGCTCTGCAACTTAAATCTATCTGGGGTCATATTGATGTTATACTCGTATTGCTTAAGAAAAGTATTAGCTAAATCTTTCCAAGAGCGGATATGGGCTCTCTCAAGATGCATGTACCAATTTAAAGCTGCCCCAGTTAGGCTGTCTTGGAAGACATGGATAAACAACTTATCATCACGAGCATAGGTTGCCATCTTTCTACAATACATAGTAAGATGACTCTTCGAAAAGTGGTTCCTTTATACTTATGAAACTCTAGCACTTTAAATTTGGGAGGAATTACTACATCTGGAACTAAACAGAGATCGGTAGCCTCCTCGATGTCGTAGCTGCTACCTTTAACAACCTTTAGTTTCTCCTCTAACATTTGCAACTTTTCTTTGGACTGAACCTGCTCACTTGCATGTGTCGGCTAAAATCCTTCTATGTCTTAGTGGGGATTAATAGTGGCATAACAATTTAGGACATTTCCTTGAGTGGAAAGGGTGGTAGTTTGTGATTGAGAAGTGATTTGTGGGTTAGAGGAAGCTAAAGCCTCAACAACATTTGTGGACAAACCCTGTGGCTGGGTAAGTTGCAGTTGAGTGGGTAGTGGGTTGCTTTCTGACAATTCCAAGACTGTTGGGGGAGTATAGTTAGGCAGGAGGTCATATGGTGGCCATTAAACATCTTGAGGATCAATTTGTTGCATGGGTCTATTAAGATGCAAAGTTAGTGGTGCCATTGATCCTTGCGCATAGATTAGGGTAAAACTAGGTATGAATGTAGGAGTGACTGAAGGTTTTTCTTTGGTCACTACAGGGTCCCCTCTAAGCCTTTCCTTTCCAGAGATTGTAATGCCTCTAGAACTTGTGCCATTTGCTCCTTTAGCTGATTGACCTCACTCCTTAGCTCCTCATTACATTGTTCCATCTCATCTATGATCGTCACTTGTGAGTGTGTCCTATAGGGATGCTGGGGAAACACTTTTCCTTTTTGATTTATTACCTTCTATACAGAAAACATTATAAACATAAAAGGAAAAAAAGATACAAACTATCAATTGTGGAAAGATTTGATCACAACATTCAATATTGAAGGAGATTCCCCACATATTGGCACTAGAGGCACATTCCTTCTTAGGCTGCTAAGTAGTTGATACTTATTCCGAGGGAGCATTCACTCCTCAATATGAGGTCTCGTGCCCTACATTTTGAATCAAGGACCAGTCACCTCAAGATAAAAATGTGGTTGACAATTATCCAAGGGAGAATTCTTTCCTCAATATATAATGTTTGATACATGACTATGAACCTTTTCTATATTAAATGCTATCAAATCTTTCCATTCCTAATTGAACATTATTAAATGAGATGAGACAAACACAGTTAAATGAGAATAATGCAACCTACTATGTATGCATGAACCCCTTATTCATTTTTCCTTTTCCATTTTTTATTTTCCATTTTCCTTTCCCTTTTTTTTTTGAAATGCATGCATGAACATTTTATTCTATATTGGAAAGAAAACTTAGGTACTAGAACGCCTAAACTGATGATCATGACATTAGATGCAAAAGAAAAATGCATGTGATGCATGAAAATATTTACATATCACTACTACTAAATGTTATGATGTATATCTACAAAATGGAAAGGAAAAAGAAGAGTACTTTCCCCATGTGTCCAATTAAGGTTAAAACCTAGGGTGAGATATTCCTAAGATCATGACTCTAATTTTGGAAGGTCCCTAAGTCTATGTATTAGTGCAAGGTTTAATGGGTAGATCTAGACTCCTAAAGATTTATTGGTTCCCAGATTGCCCTTATCACACAGACAAGGACCTAGCCTATGAATTGCCATAAGTAGGGAAAATACCTTCTCAATATGACTAACCTATGATACCGGTAACAACTTGAGCGGTAACTCAACAACTGCCAAGTAAGTAAAAAGCCCCTCAATAATAGTAGTCAAGGAACCTTCTACTCCTAGGCTCGCATAGGCTCAGGTATAAAGCCCAAAAGTGTGAGGTAGGTGACTTCGGGGTGTGTGCATCGGGAACATACAAACTTGTGACCTAACAATTACCCAAATCTGCACAAGGAACAAACAACACAGATATATACAGAAATAAAGTCTTATATCCTATTGTTGAGACCAAGCATATTTATAATTCAAAAAGAACAAAAAAGAACAAAAAGAAAAAAGACTATTTAAATCAAAAGAAATAAAATATACAAGAAAATAGGGAGGGGTAAAATGAAAATTTATAAAGTTATAAATTTGCGCATTTAATTATGTAGGCCTGACTTTCAAATGTCCTAGTAGAGTCACCACCTGTCGTAATTGAGGCCACGATGGAGACAATGCAAAAATAATTTTTAAATGGAGTTGCCACCAAAATTTTATTTGAGGGAAAAATATTGGAAAACCCTAAAAAACATGGTCTTTGAAATTAGAGATAGGTTCGGGAGTTGATTACGTGTAGGGAAGGTATTAGCACCCTACAACGCCCGTTAGAAACAATACCTCTAATTAATTGCGCAAAACAATGTAACTTTATAAATATTTATTTTGCCCCAATAAGAAAACAAGAAAAATATAAATATTTTTTTGATTTTTACTTTTATATATTTTTTTTTGTATTTTAAAGATAAGAAAGAAATTTGATTTTAGTTTTATTTTAAAAAAGAATTTTAAATTTGAAAAGATATTTTTTAAAGGATTTTTATCTTCTTATCTTTTGGGTAAAGAGAACTTGAAAAGATATGTTTTTTAATCTATAAAAAAAGAGAAAAGTTTGAAATTCAAAAGGACCTTTTTGTTTTGGGAAAAGATTATTTTTTTAAAAACTAAAAAGAAACTTTTTATAATTTAAAAAAAAAAATCCTTACACAAGGGTTCAACTAGCAAATGGCTAGTCATTAAACCTTTATGATCCAAATAAAGTTGATGATAGTATATGCTATTCAATTAACATTTTTGGCCATTACATATTTGGATAAATTTTATTTTTTTCATTTTTCTATCATTTTGTCAAAAGAAAATAATTTCCATTTTAATCTATGCACAAAGTTTATGATAGCAAATGGCTATTCCGTAGACCTCTATGATAACAATGGTATCAAAGATAGCATCCACCACTCAATCAATATCAGAAATCTTGCATAGACAAAAATTATCTTCTTTTTTTTTTTTTATCAAAAGGGCATATAAAAAGGAAAAGAATGCCGCAGAAAAAAAAGAGAGGAAACGGACTGCCTGAGGCGAAAGCAATAATTTTTTTGGTATCTTTTTCTCTTTTATATATTTTTGAAGGCAATAAATTATTATTAGACACAAAACCATGACATGAAATTAAAAACAATAAACAAAATCAGGGAACCTAAACAAAAACTGAATCTAGAAGGAATAAAAGAAATAGCCGAGGGGCCTTTAAATCAATGTGAAAACATTAAAAAAAAAAGAAAAATTAAAATAACAGGTACAAGACAAATGAAAAGCTATAAATAAAAAATGAATAGTGATGTAACGTGCACAACTTAGAATGAAATGATAGGATGCGCAGGCTTTGCAAATGTATATATTGAACTCATGAAATCAGAGAGAAAAAAACATATTTCATTGATCATGTATACAAAATTGTACAATAAGATAATTGATGAAAAAAAGGTAAAAAAAACCTCCAAATGAATTCACTTGTTTTCAGACGTGTCTAGCCTGAGTGCGGTCTTTTCACCTGAAAAGCACTGCACAACACCGAATTGTACACTTAAAGCAGCCAAAATGTTCTTCTCCTTTTATAAGAGAAAGGTTTTGTCAAGTGTCTATTTTTGTGTGTGCTTTGAGAGCTTTTTCTAATACCTCATTTCAAATCCCTTCATGTGCTCGTGGCTCTCTCCTTTATAGCTAAAACAACCAACTTATTTACTTGTAACAGTTCTATTTCTGTTGACTGTTAAACTCTAGTAAGCAACTTATCTTCTCTTATCCTCTTAGATTATCTGATCTTCTATTTTTTTTCAAATTTCAAATATCTTATCTTTTTTTTTTTAATATCTTTTTTTTTCTGTTTTAAAAAAACCTGCACTTGGATAAAATTAATTCACAAGATTGGAAGAGCTTGCTGGAAGGGTGATTTCAAGAACCTAGAACACCACACATCTAAAACATTATTTTAGTTATAACTCAGATGCCAAGAAGATGTACTCTTTTTCCTACCTCAGTCTTTTATCCCTAGTGTAAAAAAAAGTAAAGGATTTTGGCTGAGGAGGTTTTAATGAGGCACACCCTGAGCAATGTAAAAGGACTTGATGCCAACAATCCATGAATGAAATCCTTTTACAGCATCATTCATATGTTGTTAATTGATTGTATATTTATATTTGAAAGCGTATCTAATCACTCTTATTCTATGAAGTAATTTTGCTAGTGGAGTCTAGAGTTGGGGTTTTTGGGTGATGGTAAGTATAAGGTCAGTGCCGAGTAGGCTCGGTAGAAAGAAATTGAAGTTGTTAAAAGGTTGAGTACAAGCCTTAATAATAACAAGATTGAGTACGAGCCTAAAAATATGTAAAAGGCCGAGTAAAAGCTTAAAATTACACGAAGGGCCAAGTATGAGCCTTAATAATAACATGGTTGGGTACAAGCCTAAAAATACATAAAAGGTCAAGTACGAGCCTTAAGAAGCCGAATGAAGTTGCGAAGAATTAAATGAAAAGTTTGCTTAACTTAGCTTCAAAATTGCTAAGTTAAAAGCGATGGGGAAATAAGGTAGTCATAAAACAACTAAGACTTATGACGAAATGCCTAACATGATTGGTGAGGTGAAATGCCTAACATAGTAGGTGAAGTACCTAATGCACGAGCATTAGCAGGGTTCCAATTTACACTTAGCCTTAAAACAGTCAAATTACAAATATGAAAGGCATAAGAAGCAGAGTCAATAAAAATAAGAATAACTGAAGAATATGTTCATAAAGCTACAAAAGTTAAATATATCAATTTGTAGGTCAGTTACATACTATCAAAAATCCAACCTACACTTAGCAAAAGTAAAAACAGAAAAACTGCAAATAGACAAATTGGTAGTTAAGTAGCACCCTAAACATCCCTTCTATCTTCTTTGCTTTCCTCCTTAGAAATTTCGTCCTCATCAACAAGCTACCCATCCTTGATGTCTTTCCTTACGTCAAACAAAAAAGGATCCACCCCATTGCAAAGCACCCTAGCTTACCTAATAGCTTTGGCAAAGCCCTCTGCATAGTCCTCTAAAGCTTCACCTTTTATTGATTGCACCTTTTAGGCCAACGCTCCTTTTGCCAAGTCCACTGCAGCTAAGTCTGCCTTTAATTTGTCTACTTTAGCTTTCAAGTTAGATGCCTCCTTCTTGACATTATCAGTTTTTTCCTGCCAGGCCTTTTTCGCCTCCTCGGAAGTCTTCAATTGGCCCTTGAACTTAGCCACATTTAACCTACACTTGGCAATTTTCAGTAGCGTGTTGTGGCTAAGTTCTATGTTAGTCCAGGCAACCCCTGCAAAGACAGCAATGGATTGGGTGAAATTTTGTCTTGTGCGGGCCCGCTCAATCTCTAACTTCTTAGCTTTTGTCATGGCCCTCTCATTCCTTTCATCGCTCTTAATGAATTTATGTGATCAATATCGACTAGTCCTACAGAACAAAGCAACTTCACTTCAAGAGATTCCATGCTTGCCGCAACACTAGCTGTCTCCATCATTTCCTTATAGGCTCTTGTGAGGTGCTCGATAGTAAAGATCTCTTTCGATTTGAAGTTAGCACTCTAGAGGGAAGCAATGCCCTTAGAGACTAAGATGTAGTCAAGACGGCATAAGGGTTTTGGTCGAATCTCTACATAACCATTTTCTTAGCAGGCACATGGGCAGGATAGAAGTGAGATAAACTCAGCCTGCTGGGAGGAGGACGAACACTTGTAGCAATGTTGCTTGTAGGTTAAGGAGGGGGGAGGAACTTGTTGGGGCGAAGGTGGTGGTAAGGGTGAAGGTGGTACTTCTGTTATAGGTTGAATGATCTCGATCTCGGCTGCATTAGAGCTCGAAGTTGTAGCCTTCTTACTCTTTGACAATTGGATGTTGGCAACATTGTCTAGGTCAGCGGTCGTAGTCGCTTGAGCATCTGAATTTGTTGTCTTCTTCCTTTTCTTTTTTGGGCGCTCAACAACAACGACCATTTTAGCAGCAATGTCTGCCGCAACATCCTTCTTATGAGTCCTCCAATTTCTTTTACCCATGATACCTGCAAAGCAAGGAAAGATAAAGAAAGCGTAAGATATTAGACAAGAGCGATTGACCAACATGTGATTGCCTCAACAAGGGCAAAACTCATTGTTAAAGTCCTGGTTGGGATTTTTGTTACTTGGGAGGCTAATCAGAGCTCGACAATCTAGGGGCCAAGGTAAACTTTGAAAAATAGTATATCAACCTTCTCCTCGGGAGTGATGGTCTCCTCGAGAATAGACTTGAACTTGGCGGGCTTAGGCTACCAATACAATGGAAATTTAGGCTTGCCATCCCGATCTACGAACACTTCTTCGGGATCTTTACCCACCTCGGAAGGTTGTACTCAGAAGAACTCACCTTTAAAACTCTTGTAAGAAGAGTTAAACAAAGTGAAAAGGCCTTTCATGTGAGCCCAGTTTAGGGAAATCCACCCTATTAGCTTGCTGGACTTCATCTAGTAAAAGTACATGAACTTGCGGGCAGTAGGCTCAACCTCGATGTAAGTGTAGAGTATTTGGAAAGCCCTTAAAAAAGCCTAATTGTTTGGGTGAAATTGGGAGGTTGCCACATTAAACCTCCTTAGAATGTCACACTCAAAAGTAGAAAACGGTAACATAACCCCTAAATCCTCAAACAGTGCTTTGTACATGTAGATGAAAGAAGCTCAGTTCCGAGGTGCCTCAAGAAATCCATTCTCGTCCGCCGAGCATGCCTTGGTGACAACGAGGTTTTCTCGGACCGAATAGGTGAGCATGATGGATTGCATCAGCCCAATGACAGAGTTTCCAGTCTAGAACTTGGAGGGGAAAATGCTTACATCTCCCCACACCCACGAATACATAGGAATGGCGATAGGAGGATAGGTTTTTCTCTGGCCCGTTCCCCTTTTCCTCTTTCGCGAATCCTCCTCTTCCTTTTCTGCCTCCAACTCTTCATCAGCATCAACTGCGTTGATATCGACAACATCAAGTTCGTTTTTAGTTTCTTCATCCACGAGAACCATAAGGGCTGGGGCACTTACAAAGTCTTCCAAGGCCATTCCTTTGCCCTTTGGGTCGATGGGGAATTTTGAAGTGCCTTCATCCCCTCTTGGGTGAGACATCATTTTATCAAAGGAAGAAAGTTCAAAAGACAGAAAAGAATCAATAGAAGTAGTAAGGGTGTGTGAAGAAGATGACCCCTTACCTATGGGGATCACTTCGCGAGAAAGCAAGTTTTTGACGTTTAGAATCATACGAATAATTAAGGGAAGCCATAACTAGTAAAGGAAAAGGTTAAGGTATGGGGGCATACGTGAGATGCTAATGGAAAAGGAAGAATAACAACAGAGGAAAGCAAAAACCATAAAGGTGAACGGAAGAAGAAGCAAGATACCAGCACTGTGACAATGAAAAAAAGAAAGGAAAAAAATGGCAGTCCTATTTATAGGTACTCAATCGACGCGACCTGCATTTAGGAATGTATTGACAAGACACAACTACACATTAATGACATATGAAAATGAAGAGGCGTTCAGATCCATTGGTTAAGGGGCTAGTAGAGCCCTCGATTAATGGCCACAATCCTTTGTGTGGAACGACGTGCCCAATGATGATGCCTGTGTGGCACTCGAGAAGCACAAGCCTAAAAGGCCTTAATTATCTATTTAAATAGGGAAAATCGTCGCTTATTTGGTGGCGCTTGACAAAAAGCGAAATGTTTCATTTGGCCTACCAAATAAATAATATATTATTTGACTTCTAAATTTGAAATTCAAACTTTTGGGGCAATCCTTGTAATCTCGGTCAGGCCTAGTAGAACAAACCTCTTCATTCAGATGAACTTGAGGCTTGGGGGGCTTGTGTACTACCCGAGTTGTAAGCTTGGGTATGTTGAGCTACGAGTTTCACCCTAGTTGGGAGCTCGGCTTTGTCGAGCTATGAGCTCCTCACATTGAGTTCCCAAGTGTTACATCCCTACTTAGATTAGGTAATCTAACCATCCAAGAAGGAGGGGTTGGCCACGACATATTAGTTCCGGAGAATGCCCTTACTAGGGCGCCAATTGCAGTGGTTATTGATAATAACTATCCTATCCTCTCATGGTATATAAGGAACGAGATCCAATTAAGTAGGATTCATTCATTATTATTCACTGGGCACACTGACTGACTTGAGCGTTGGAGTGCTATTGTAGGTACCCCTACCACCTCATGGTGAGGAGACGATGTAGGAGAGTGAGAAGCTTCCAAGGGAAAGAGATTGCTTTGGGATAAAGGAGCTTGGTAAGAGAGGTTCTCGAAGGAGCACATCGAGCTTGTGGGAATTTGGCAGTTTCATTACCGATACATCAAAATATTTTAAGCTAGCCTACGCCAAGTGTATAATATATCGAGACTATTAAGTTGAAATAATCTCGAATCAATTAATCCTCACGCTTGGTAATAGCTAAGGTGTAAGTTAGCTTGAAGTAGTTTATTTTAAATATAGGTGTGTATAGGAGAAAATTACAACGACATTCTTGTTATGACTAAAATTATGAGACTATAAATATATTTTCAGGTCTTATGGTTTTTTTTTTTTTTTTTTCCAATTTTGCTTTTGGTCTCTATTTTTTAAAAAACTGATTCAGTCTCTATTTTTAAAATACTAGAAATTGATTTCTGCCGTCATGCTTATATTTTGGTTTTGATCCCTAAATTCCTAGCGATTTTGAAATTATATATAAGGACTTAAAACGAAACATTTAAAATATAGGATTCAAAACCAAAACTGAGAAAATATAAGGATTAAAATTATATTTAAACCTATCACGAAAATGAGTTTAAATGTAATTATCACATTAAAGTTGTAGATTATGACAATAAATTGTTACATCCTTATATGATGACTATGATATATTTATCTTGCTAAGTTGATTGTGGATGAATGATATAGGTGGGCTCGAGCCCTGTTGTTGTCGTAGCTGATTTTGTGATGAGCTAAATTTCATATAATTATACTGATCTAATTAAAAACTACTTTATATGTGACTTTTAAAGTAATTATTACAAAAAATTAATAATCTTACTATATGTCAATTGGAACTTTTACTGTTAATGCATACTAATTAAATTCTTTCATGTTCTACATTTTTTCAAACATAAAGTTAGAATATTAAAAAGGATTCATTTTCAAAACGTAATAAAATTTTAAAGGAAACTCAATCAAATGTAACTCATGAGAATCGAGAAAATGTTACAATATTTTCAAGCTTTATTCATTGAACATTTTAATTATAAATGTTACAATATTCATCGAACCCTATGTGGTGATTCATTAATGCAGTTTAAAGCTTATCCCCAAAACCTTATAAAAGAAATGTGATTGGAATTGGTATGTAAGGCACATTCTATTGAGGACCATCATATGGGGTCCAAGCAAGTCACATCCACGTTGTAAACATTAATGGATTTAATTTCCATTCATAGCTTCAAGAGGGTATACTTTACACTAAATTTTTCTTCCTCTGCAGTACTTTTTAAATAATTAACAGCTAACGTAACTAGTTTATATCATAGCCTTGGCCTTGAAGTCCTACTTTTACAAAGAAAGGAAATAAACCTTGAAGAGCCACTTAGATTCCCTAAATCTAAAGAACATTTTATGTAACATATTTCTTATTTCAGTAGCATTACGAATTCAAGGTTTTTACAAAAACGGTCTATAATTGCGATTTTAGCCGTAACGTTAAGATTTTTTTTACTCACCTGGACCACATTGAATTTTCCACAATATCAAAAATTGTGACAAAACTGCAACCGCGTTGCAATTTAAAACGTTGGCTTCGCGTACGTAATTCGCCTCATATGAATGCCCTTAATTCGCAAGTTTATGAATGTTACACCTTCTTCCCTGCAGTCGATTTTGAAAGATCTTACACGAGTTAGTAATTGATTGTGGACGAATGAACGTTCAAGGAAAATATTTAGCAGTTATCAATTGCGCTTAAGTACTTAGAAGACCACCTAACCTAGAAAGTTTAAAAGATCCTCCGGAAAATAAATGAAAGAAAAAAGAAAAAGAAAAAAAGTTCCCCTTCGTCAAAGGAAAGCGAAGACAAAGTAAACCAGTAATCTCTTTTCCTTTCCCAAATTTCAATGTCCCCATTATAAAAAAAACAAGACACGGCACTTGTTGATTGACGTAATCTCATCCTTCTACATTGCAAGTCGTTTAATAATTAATCATCAGTCTCCTCAACGTACGGTTTAAGATGTGCAAGAAAGTCTTCAAGCTTTTTTTTGGTGAATAGAAAGTCTTCAAGCTAGGTTCTTGCATGTGGAAAGAAAAACTATAATTAAAAACACAAAATTGCAAGATTAATTTCCAATTTCTAATTAAGATAAAACACCAACAACAACTGCATTCACGAAAAGTGATTACATATTTACATCTTAACAGTTAGTCAACCTTTGAACCCAAAGAGAAAATAAATTAATTTTGTTTTCAATTACCCCTTACTTATTTTTCTTTTTTCTCCTTCCTTAACACCAACACGTACGTACCCTAAAAGAAAATGTAAAAAAGAGAAAGGTTACACCAATCAAATTAACCCCATGATGGCATGATCTAGGCGACCTTGATACCAAGGAAATCAGCGGCAGATTTGGCCATGAGGGTGGCAAACTCGTTGAAGCTAATAACGCCATCGCCATTGCTATCGGCCTCGGCCATCATGGAAGCGAGCTCGCGGTAGGTGAGTGGGTGACCCATCTTCGCCATCGATCCCGCGAGCTCGGACGCCGTGATGTAGCCGTTGCCGTCTCGGTCGAAGGACCGGAACACTTCCAACAGCTGCTCCTGGTTGATGAGCACGTTCTCGTTGATGTCAGGCATGATCGCATGCACAAGCTCGTCGAATTCGATGTATCCGTTGCCATTTTCGTCCATGTTGGAAAGTAGGGCGTAGATTTCGTCCCCAGTGGGTTTGATGCCGAGGGACCGGAGGAGCGCCGCGAGCTCCAGGTGGGTCAGGCTGCCGTCCGAGTCCATGTCGAAGCGCTTGAATATGTCGTTGAGTTGCTTGATTTGGTCGCTTTCGAGCAATGACATCGTTGGTTGGTGCTTCTAATTTGTTGGTGAAAGAAAAGGAGACGATGATAAATTAAGGTCTAGCTAGCTAAAGGGTGTTTTGGCTTTGTTTTGTTTCTTTAATTTGTTCGGTGGTGATGGAGAGAATGCTAGGTTTGGTTTGGTGCACGTACGTCTTGTGATGTGTATGACAATGATGGATCACTCTTCGCAATTTAGAATGGTTCAAAGGGGTAGATGGAAAATATATCAAAAAAAATAAAAATGGGGTTAGATGGAAAGCGCGTCGATGGTTAAAAGTGTAAAATGCAGTAACCGTTTTAGGAAATAAATAAAGGTTTGATAACATCAAGGATGGAGGGGTAACTCTGCCGAAACATCTTGTCTAGGATAAGTTACTATATTTAATGCACGTCTGGTTGGAATATTAATATCTACAAAGTAATTAATTTTATAAAAAAAAAGTAATTAATTTCTAATTTTTAAATTATAAAAATCATTTTTTTTTCAAAATGTTAGAATTTTGGATACGGTCAAATCGATCATCTTGCGGTCAAATTTAACTAATATCTATATGAGAAATGTTATTTGAATAACTTGTTAAGATAATTTTACTACAAAAAAAGACAAAAAGGAAAAAGAAAAAAGAGAAATATGAAATATAATTAATAACATAATGAAGAGAAATAAATAAAAAGTAATATTATATTAATTATTATATAAGTTATTATATAAATAACACAACTGTATATATACTATGTAGGAAAACTATAGGTTTTGAATATGATAAGATCATCCAGATTTGGCCTAAATTTAGGAAAAGTTGTAGGGATGAGGCTGCCACAAAAAGTGGGGCCTAGCTGGCTTATTATCCGATAGCAATGAATGGACCCAGCATATCTGTGAGTATTCGGTGCTGGTCAAATTTTTTTCTAGATATAAATGTCTAAGCAAAAACTGAATAACTGAGGATTCGGATTCCTGCATTATTATTTCGAATAAATGGTTAGTTTAGTCTTTAAAATTCACATTCACTGTTTTTAGTCTTTGGATTTAATAAAATTAAAAAAAGAAAATCTGAAGCTGTAATTTGTTATTCATTTTAATTCTTTCGTTAAGTGAAGTTCATTTTTTTAAATACAAGTGTTACATGACACACACATGGATGACACATGACACACATATGGATTCATGATCCGTTTCGTCCCACTAACCTGGCCCGGCCCAAAGAAATTTTTGATGGGTTTGGGTTTAAGAAATTAGATCCAGTGTATTTTTGGGACGGGTTCGAGTTACACTTTGGGTTGTCCCAACCCAGCTCAATGTATATATTCTTTTCAAAAGTCGAAGTTTTTAAACAATTATGTATTAATAATACAATTTCTTTACTTAATAAATAATGTTTTGTCTAACATGATATTATATTTATATTGATATTATTTATCTTAAAATATATATCGTAAAATATACTTTAATTGTAGTTGAATAATATTTTAATTTTACGATTTGACTATATATAATGTTAAGATTAATATATTATGACAACAAGCCGAGTTGACTCAGTCTTATCCCATGACTTGTCGGGCCTTAATCAGGTCGGGTTCAGGTTTGAAAAATTGACTCTATCAAAATTTCAGGCCAGATAGGGACACAGGTCAACCCTGTCCTAACCCGTCCCACAAACACCCTTACCTGGCACACATGTGGGTGACATGTGTCATATAGGTATAACTCGATGTCACTTTAGTCTCTAAAATTGTTACACGATGTCAATTTAGTCTCTAAATTGTAATTCTCAATGTCACTTTAGTCCCTGAAATTGTAACTCGATGTCACTTTAACCCCTGAAATTGTAACTCAATGTCACTTTAGTCCCTAAACGTTATTATAATTTTGTTTTAATTAAGTAATTGTGATTCGAATATTTGCATAATAAACTAGATAATTAAGTTAATATAATAAATACTAAATAGGAGGACAAATATATTAAAACCATGTATTATCTTTCCACTTTAATTACTACCATATATTATATTTTGTTGTAGTGATTCTCTTCTCTTCAAAGTAAAAAAATGGAAGTCTCTTCTCTTCTCAATTTTCACAATTTTATCTAATCTTTTCCTTTTAGATAAATCAAATATGTGCCCATAATCTTTCTAGTTAGTTGACTAAATTTTTTTACATATTTAGTGTTCCTTTAATATTAAATATATTTGTCCTCCAACAAACAATATTAATATATTTGTGTATTTTTTTTTTCAATTATTCAATTAAAAATAGAACATCGAAGACATAAATGGGGAAATTTTTGGGAAATGAAAGTAATAAATATTTTTTAGATAAGAGAAAAATAAAAAATAATTGATAAGTGAAATAATTATTAAAATAAAATTGTAATGTAGAGAAATTAAAAACTTTGTTTTTATTTATATATTATAAAAAATATAAAATATATAAATAGTCAATTAATGGAGAAAAACTCAAAATGAGAAGGAATATTAATTATCACTTTCATAGTATATTGTTAAATATATTAGTTTTTCTATAAAAAATATTAATTTAATTATTTATTTTATTCTGCAATTATTCAAATCAAAACTAGATCACCGTTAACACTACAATTTTTAAGAAATAAAAGTAATAATATTTTTTAGAATAGAGAAAAATAATAAATAATTGACAAGTGAATTAATTATGAAAATAAAATAAAAATATAGAGAAACTATAAATTTTTATTTATTTATGTATTTTACAAATAAAATAAATAAAAGAGGATAAAAAATTAATATTAGAAGAGGAGGTATAACATTCTGAAAATAAAAATACAATATTAAATACCAATTTTATAATATGATTTGAATATATTTGTCCTCTTATTTACAATATTAACTTAATTATTTATTTTATCATGTAAATATTCAAGTCACAGTTACTTAATTAAAACAAAATTATAATAACATTTAGAAGCTAAAGTGACATCAAGTTACAATTTCAAGAACTAAAGTGACATCAAGTTATAATTTTAGGAACTAAATTGACATTGTGTTACAATTTCAGGGACTAAAGTGACATCGAGTTATACTCATATGACACGTGTCACACATGTGTGCCACATGTCTTCTAGATATGCCACGTGACACTTCTGTTAAAGAAAACAGACTTCACGTAACAGAAAGACTAAAATAAGTGACAAATTATAGTTTTGGGAACTTTTTTTGAATTTCATTAAATTTATGAACTAAAATAACATTGAGAGACAATTTCAGAGACTAAATTAGTCATTTACTTTATTTTTTCACACTTTCAAGTATTTAGTAATTTACATTATTTAGATAGAGATTAAGTGATTCATATTTTATTTCAGTGAATTGAATGTAAAACCCGAATTTAAAATTGAAGTTATTAGATCATCATCAACAGTAACAAATATACTTACTAATTGAATGCGTGAAATATCGAATGCATTGAATTTGATTTCATAACCGAACCCATGATAATAATAATAAATTGAGGGAATGTATATTCATTTTAAACAAATTATTTAAAATATCTTTATTTTTTTAATTTAATTAATAATAAGAATATTTTAAATACAAACTATTAACTAAATTAAGTTTTTGGTTTTTTTTATCAAAAATTATTTTCATTTAGTCCTTTATTTTATTTTTCAAAATAATTCTCCACAAAACATTTTTTGTGACAAAAAAATCCTTTTAATTTATTTTTCATTTTTTCCGTTCCGTTTGATGCCATAAATATTATGAGTTTTTCATTTAGTAATGGAAAATACCTAATATTTATGTACCGGAACTAAATGTGAAACTCGTAATATTTATAGGAATCAAAAGAACAACTTATGATAGAATTTTTTATTTTATAAAAGCAGACATGTTTTCATACACTATAATTTTTAGTGGGAAAGGGTGTCTTTGTTGCTCCTATACTTTCTACTAACGTCTGTTTCTTTAAATTCTAATCATGAATCCTAGAATATTGAAGATATTGAGAGTAACTACTAGCAGCAACTTCAACATCCTTATTCTAATGTACACACTCTATACACATTAGTGAGAGGTAATCTAGCAGTCTTGAATTTTTCATTAAGGAAGAAAGAAGCTTGCCTTTTAAATTCATGGAGTAAAGGCATGCCCATTTTGCTGATGTTTTTGTTCAACACGAGTGACATATCTATGGGTCACAAAATGGGTTTGGCGGATAAACCTATTTAGCCCACCATTTTTGATGGACCAGGACCGCATTATGAACCCGCTAGTGTAAAACACAAAGATAACACAAGAAGTGGGGTTGAATTGTGTTATAGCAAATTTTCGCAAAACTTTTGTTAAAAACGTATCGTCTGAAAGATGAGATCAAAGAGTTTTTCAAAAAACGTTTTATAAGACAGACAAAAGCTGAACGACAAACTGGAATGCACACAAGATTTATACTGGTTCGTCTCACCCCAGAGACTACGTCTAGTTCTTCTAGAATCAGTAACAGCCTTTTAGCATACCCAATGCGCACTAGAAGTGGCCATTCTTCATTGACAATCTTCACCCACATTTGCCAGTTATTAACTTTGCCCAGTACATAGTTGAGGATAGCTTTGAGTGTTTCTAGGTCGAAGGGGGTTTGAAGTCTGGTATTCCTTTATTTTTCCTATAGGGTGAGACTTAGGCTGCTCAAAGTATATAAGTCTTCGTCTATTGAGTCGTTCAAACGGAGGTGTTTCTTGAAATAGAAAAAGCGCACCAGAAGGGGGGGTTGAATTGTGCGTTTAAAACTTTTTCGAAACAAGTAAGTATGAAAAACGTTTTCAAGCTTAGGGATAGAGAGAAGGATAACACATAAAGTTTTTATACTGGTTCACTCAACCTAAGCTACGTCCAGTCCCTTCACCCAAAAGGTGTTACTAACCACCTTAGTTACAGTATTGGTCGTGGCCTTTTCAGGCTTTACACAGCAATCACCCTAGATTGCTCAACCCAAGTATTCTTTTTCATTAAGCCTTTCTAGGCTTTCACAACACAGACAAGTATTTTTACAAGGATATCAACTCACGTAGTGAGGATTTGAAAGATAAAGCTCAACACACTCTGAAAATCTTTACAAGATTTTTGCTATCGTCTAGTGGACACTTCTATCAAATGTTCAGAAGTTTTTTTTTGTTCACTAAGAATTGTTACACCGGGCATTTATGTATATATTTCATTCTTCCTTGGTGCATATATATATTCTTTAGGGAAAAGATTCGTTGTAGAAGACTTTGACTTCATTATGCAATGAAAGACGTGTAAACTGTGCTTTCAGAAAGATCAAGGTGGCAGCTTTTAGACTTGCACTAAAGAGGAAAGCACAAGACTGTGCTGGCGATCTATTTTCTGAACATTCTTCATTCGGCATGGCAGCTTGATAAGTTGACTTGCTTTATCTGTTTTGCTGCGCCTTTGCACTAAAAAGAATCTGATTACAATTAGTGCTTTAAACAATTTGAACGTTAGATCACAAGAGTGGTAATGTGTTAATTTCGAGGAAAACTATCATAAGTAAATTGGACGTTCCAATAAAACTTAGCCTTTTGAATATTGTCGTTGGAAGCTTGCATCAAATTTTTGAATATGTTCTTCAGATGATTATTTTAAGTAGTTCACTAGACGGTCCTTTTATAGCAAGTCTTCTGGACGATCTTCTTTAATACGTCTACAGGACGGTCTATAAAGAGAAGCTTGCTTGCTGTGACAAGGTTAGTCCTTTGGTAGAAACTTGAACATTTATAAGTTTGTTATCCTCAAAACTTTGAGGGTATAGACGCTTCTACGTCTTTGGTTCCAACAATCTCTCCCTTTTTGATGATGACAAACCTTATTAATTTTTAAGTTTTTGCTAGAATATAAAACGACACATAAAGGAGTTTTCGAAAGACCTACTATGCTCCACCTGAGTCTGATATTCCAAGTTTTGTATTCTTTGAGACGGAAGATATATTAGTTTAAATCCATATTGAATAACATTCAAAGTATCAAACATATTATATCTAACAGTTATAGGATTTAATATAGGTAGAGTAACACTTGAAGTATATCATATCAACTATGTATTTTATGAAGCTATACAGAGCATAAACGAGAAATAACAAAAGCAGAAAAAGAGAAAAGAAAAAAAAATGACTAAGGTAAAAACAAAAAATAGAATGCTCTCTCCCCCTTTTGTCATAAGCAAAAAGCAAACAAAAAGAAAAGGGAGGCGTCATCACTGTCACTGTGGCAGTGACGGAGGAGGAGTTGGGGAAGGTTGAGAATGTAGAAGGACTTGTTGGTTTTGAAGAATTTGGTGAAGAAGGGTGAAGATGGGTTGAAGTTGGGTGGCAATGTATTGTTGAACAGCGGGGTCAATAGGGGGAATGGGGAAAGGGGCAGAGGAAGAGATAGGAAGGCTTGCGGAGGCTTGGGAGCCAGGAGTAGGTGGTGGTGGAGGTGTAGGTGATAGTGGTTGGGAAGGAGTGGGTGGAAGAGCTTTAGAGGAGGGAAGAGGTGCTTCCAGAAATTTTAAGTTTTGTACTGCGAGTTGGTAAGGACGAGGAGTAGACCAAGGGTACAACGGTTCAAAGTTGTTGGGGTGAGTGAGAGCAACAATCATGGTGTACAGAATAGAAGTTTTTATACCAAGGAGTGGATGTGTGTCTGATGGACGGACAAAGGCAGTTGAAGTGTCCGAAAAGTGAAAGACATGAGCTGGACACTGTGTGAATTCACAGTGCGGTGCAGATGGGATATTGGCCTTGTCGTCTGCTGAAACACCACTACTGGACGCTTCTTGTTCGCATATGGACATATGTTGGTGCTAGAAACATTCAGCATCGGCCTCGTCCAAGTCTGTATGAAGACGCTAAGCTAGGAACCATTCATGGGAATGGGTTGGATATTGTTGAAATTCAGCTTGGGACGGTAAAGGCAAGTATGGTGCCTTGGTCATAATTTTCTTCTTTTTGCAGTTGTCATCGATGATTGGCAGTCTTAGGCAGATGTGATCTGGTTGGATGCGGATGGATGTGGAAGGTCGGATGTGTTGGGATAAGGGAATGAAGAGTTGATACTTTAAAGTTACGGAATCTTTGAGAGTGTTGCAGAACATATGCTCAAAGGCAGATGGAAAGAATTCATCTTCTTCGGATCTATAGACCTAAACTTCAAATTAGCAGGCCTTAGATGGATAGTCCGCTCGTCCCCTGGTCGTCTTGTTTGTAGAGCTTGCTCAGTGTCATCCACTGGAGGTACTCTATGTTGAAGTACTCCAAGAGGATAAGTATTGAGGCGCCAAGCTCGTACCATTCTAGGATACCTCTGTCTGATAAATCGCTTGAGCGGCAAGAGTTCGATAGCTTTAGGAAGCAGTGCTAGATAATCTTCCGACGTTGATGAACATAGTCATCCATGTATTTGTCCACATCAATCGAAGAGTAATTAAAACTGAATTTAGGTTTGAGGAGCTTTGGACGCAAAATGATAGCATTGTTGTCCAGGAGGTTTTGAGTGTTGCCTTCAACAAAAAGTAGAGGCCATTTCTGTTTGGTTCTAGCCAAGGTTTCTGAGGGAGTGGAAGATGTAGGTATAGATATAATGGTTGAGGAGGAACGTGATTTAGTAGGCTTGATGGAGAGATGTGTCTTAGATATGCCAAGGGTGGGGATGGTGCAGATATAACCTTCGTCACCAGGCAGCAGCATGTTTGGTTCAGGTGTGGCTTGTGTGTCAGCTTGTGTATGGGTAAGAGGTTTAGAAGGTTCAATAATGATTAATTCAACAAAGTTACTGACAGGTTCATCAGCAGCAGAAGAGGAAAGCTTACTTCTCTTAGACTGTGCTTCCCCTAGTGGTGTTTTTGCTGGTCGTTTGGATGGGACGAAGTGGTTCATTGTTGGATAGGTGGAGGTTGTGGTTCAACAGGAACGACAACCATAGCAGCTTTCTGCTTCTTGATAAGCTCACCAATGGGCTCATCATCTTCGTCATTAGAAGCGACAATCAAGCGTCTTTTAGCAGGGACTATTGTTGGAGCAAGAGAAGGAGCAGAGGCAGCTGATAGGAGCAGATGTAAGAGGAGCAGACGGAGCTGAAGGTTGTTGGGTCTTAGACCTTGTAACTCTGGTTGCTTGCGTCTTGGATGACCTCTTCCTGGTGGACGTTCTGGTGGTAGTAGGATTCACAAATAGTGCCTCGTCGTTCATCAGTTTAGCATGCTGGACGCTTGGCTCTATTGTCTACAGAGGTGCCATCTCAACAACTTTTTCTTTAACATCCACTAATTTGGATGTAGTCTCCAACGGCTTCAACATGAACCCAGTCTTCATCTATGCAACATTATTGTGTCTAAACGGTAATTGAGTGAATCTATGGCGACCACCCAAAATCTGAATCTGGTTTTGCTCTCCAAGAGATAGAGCAAAGAAAGCATGAATTACTTGTTGTTGCTAGAAGATTCTAGTTAAGGAGAGCGGCGTAGGTGATCTGGTCGCGCTCTCCGCGTCCTCTCATGGTCTTGAAGATGTTGCTCAGGATAAGGTGCGGTAGGTTGCATTGTTGGCCTGTGATCATGTGGAACAGTGCGAACCTATGCAGAAAGGTAACTGTTGTCCTTTGATCCAGCCTTGTGAAGAATTCCCTTGTTCAAAAACTACTGGAATATCTTCCCTTTTTTGTCAACTTGTTGTATTCTACTGGCCTTTCACCTTCTGGATCCATCAGAGCAAGCCTCTACCATGTTATCTCCTCCAAAATCGCTTTTCCAGCCATTCTTGATGCAGGACCTAGCCCGCTCGCAGCCAATGGCTTGGGCATCAGAGCCGAGGTCTAGTGTGACCTTAACTCCCAGGGCAGTTCCAGTGATGTCCTGTATTTGAGAAAACAACAGAGTTCCAGAACTGTCAGATGAGTTCTGGGTATATGAACTCATTCAAGTGGAAGTAGTTGAGAATTCCACATCTGAGCAAGTTATCCTTTACATTCACACCCATGTCTTCTAGAGCTTGGATATCGAAACGGCTTTCGATAAGAACAACAGCCTTGTCTAGGCTCTCCACATGAGCCACGACCTTTGTAGCAGGACCAGCCTTTTCAGTTGTTATATCTGAGGGCTTGAAAGATTGTTAGGGTTTGAGAGGTTTCGAGAGATTGAGAGAGTTTAGGTGGATTTGAGAAGAGGTGAGTGTTTGGTTTGGGTTTGAGTGTATATGAAGAAACCGAAGAGTTTTGCTTTTGGCGGTTCTTTCAATTTGAAGAGAGACGTCATGTGTAATAAATGCTGGGTCAGGCCCTTACATTTCTCGAGGTTGGTTATACAGCGCATGAGTGACTCAGACCGGAATAAGGCATTTATTTCAAATCATTTTTAGAGAAATCATAATTAAGTATGGATAAGGATTTTTATGCACACATAAATGTAAGTTGTTATGGAATGTGAAAAGCTATGCAAGTGGACGATGAATATTGGACACTACAACACATTGGATGCTTACATCTTTGGACAGTCAAGGCATGTTTAATAGACTATTCATTTATAAATTTCATACCAAGAAGATCTCAAATATGGATGAGTTTATCTTCAGGAAGGAGTTTTGTAAATATGTTTGCCAATTGATTTTCAATGTTAATAAACTGAATATCGACAACTCCCTTCTGAACATAATCTCTTATAAAATGATGTTTTATTTCAATGTGCTTTGCCCAAGAATGCAAAATAGGATTTTTAGTCAGATTTATGGCCGTAGTATTATCACAAGGGATGTTACTCTCGTAGATACTGTAGTCTTCTAATTGATGCTTGATCCATAAAATTTGTGAGCAACAAGACGCGGTTGAGATATATTCTGCTTCCGCTGTGGATAGGGCAATCGTCCCTTGTCTTTTGTTCGTCCAAGAGACTAAATTCCCACCATTGAGGTGACATCTTCCACTGGTGCTTTTGCGTTCTATTCTGTCTCAAGCATAGTCAGCATCATAGAATCCAACTAACCTGTAATCTTTGTTTAGCTTAAAAAATAAAGCAAGATTAGTGGTTCTTTTTAAGTATCTAAAGATTCTTTTTACTGCTGTTAGATGAGTTTCTCTAGGGTCAGACTGAACACGGGCACATAAGCATACACTAACATAATGTCAGGTCTGGACGCTATGAGATATAAAAGAGACTCAATCATACCTCGGTATGTAGTTTGGTCTACCTTTTTAGACGCGTTGTCTAGGTTGAGTACTGATGATGGATGCATAGGTGTACTCATTTCCTTGGCATCGTCCATCTTGTACTTCTTGACAAGTTCGTTAACATATTTTGTTTGATGTATGAATATGCCATTTGTAGTCTGCTTTACTTGCAATCCTAGGAAGAATTTTAGTTCTCCCATCATACTCATCTCAAATTCTACTGTCATAATCTTAGAAATTTTTTTGCATAAAGCGTCATTAGTAGCACCAAATATAATATCATCTATGTATATTTGTACAATAATAAAGTGTGATTTAACATCTTTGCAAAAGAGAGTGGTGTCTACTTAGTAAAACCATTTTCTAAAAGAAAAGAACTTAGCTTTTCATACCAAGCTCTTGGAGTTTGTTTAGGTCCATACAAAACCTGTTTGAGTTTGAAAACATGTTTTGGAAAAGTATCACACTCAAAGCTAGGATTGTTTCACATAGACTTCTTCGTTTATTATGTCATTTAAGAATGCACTTTTTACGTCCATTTGATAGAGCTTCATATTACTATGAGCAGCAAATGAAAGTAATATGCAAATGGCTTCTAATCTAGCTACTGGTGCAAAGGTTTCGGTAAAGTCTATACCTTCTTGTTGAGAGTAGCCTTGAGCTACAAGTCTTGCTTTATTTTTACCACTTTGCCAGCTTCATCTAGCTTGTTGCGGAACACCCATTTTGTTCCAATGATAGACTTGTTCTTAGGTACAGGAACCAGCATCTAGACATCATTCTGTTTGAATTGACTAAGTTCGTCCTTCATGGCGCTAATCTAGCCATCGTCCAAGAGAGCTTCGTCCACTGTTTTTGGTTCCAGTTGAGAAATCAAAGCAGCTTGAGCTTGCTCCTTGAAGGTTGATCTCGTCCTGACATGATCTTGAATGTTTCCAAGAATTTGATTGTCTGGATGATATGTCCTCATATTCGAAGAATGTCCAGTTAGTTCCTTTTCTTCTATTTTTGGATCATCCATCTGATCTCTGAACGCTAAAGGTTTGGCATCTTCTAGCTTCATATCTGCAAATGAATCGTCTAGCTCTGATATTTCTTTATCAGGATTATTGTCATTGAAATTAACATGGATGGCTTCTTCAACTGTTAAGGTTTTAGAGTTGTAAACTCTATAGGCCTTGGATGTTTCGGAATAGCCTAACAGTATTCCATTATCACACTTAGAATCAAACTTTCCAAGATTGTCCTTAGTGTTTGAGATGAAACATTGACATCCAAAGGGATGAAGATATGATATGTTGGGCATTCGACCTTTTCACAATTCATAAGGAGTCTTTTCAAAATAGGTCTTATATAAATTCTATTTTGTAAATAATATGTAGTGTTTACTACTTCAGCCCAGAAGTGCTTAGGAGTGGAATTATCATTTAGCATGGTTCTAGCCATTTCTTGCAATGACATGTTCTTTCTCTCTACCGCACCATTTTTTTGTGGTGTTCGTGGTATAGAGAAGTTGTGGAGAATTCCATTTTCCTCACAGAACCCTTGAAAACTTTCGTTTTCGAGCTCCCCTCCGTGATCACTTTTGATTGAAGCTATGCAAACACCTTTTTCCTTTTGAATTCTTTTGCAAAAGATTGAAAAGATCTTATAAGACTCATCCTTGTGTTTTAAGAACATAACCCATGTCCATCTAGAGTAGTCGTCCACTATGACTAGTCCATATCGTTTTCCGCTAAGGGAGGCTGTTCTAGTTGGACCAAACAAGTCAATATGTAGTAGCTCAAGAGGTCTAGTTGTGGAAACAATATTTTTTGATTCAAAAGAGCTTTTTACTTGTTTCTCTTTTTAACATGCATCACGGAGAACATTAGACTTGTAAGCAAGATTTGAAAGTCCTCTTACGAGGTTATGCTTACTTAGCTTTGAGATTAGTCTCAAGCTTGCATGTCCAAGCTTCTTGTACCAAGTCCATTGATTCTCTTTGATGGATACTAGACACGTTACATTTTGATTTGTGAGGTCATTAAGATCAATCTTATAAAGATTGCTTTGCCTCTTGGCAGAGAATAATATGGATCCATCTAGATTCCTGACAATACATTTTTCTTTGTCAAAGGAGACATGGTGTCCACTGTCACATAATTGACTTATGCTTAGTAGATTGTGTCTAAGTCCTTCAACATATAAAACATTTTCAATGGAGGGGAAAGAGTGCTTACCAATTGTTCTTATTCCTGTGATCTTTCCCTTCTGGTTTCCTCCAAAGGTGACCCATCCACCATTCTTGGGTTGTAGGCTTTGGAACATACATCTTTCTCCCATCATGTGTCGTGAGCAACCATTGTTCAGGTACCATGACTGGGGTTTTCTTTCGGTTGTCAAGCAAATTTGCAACAGAGATGATCATAGACTTAGGTACCCAAATGGACATAGCTCTTTTTCTGTTAGTTTTGAAGGCATTGGACGTTTTCTTAGTTGGACGATATCTATATTTTGTTGATTCATGTCCATTCTTTCCACATATTTTACAGAAGGTTATGTTTTTACTAGGTTTGTAATTTTCTTTAACAAAACCAAGTCTAAATTTGTCATGAGGACTTCTTCTATAAGATAGAATCTTATTTAGGTTCTCTGTTCCGTTGACAAATTTGGACAAACTTTCTTTCAGATGAATAACTTCTTTTTGAAGTTCTAAGACTTCCTGAGAAGGTGTCTCTTCTGAAATGTTCTTTGTTTTTAACAACTCATTTTCTTTTAAAACTTCTTTGTGCTCTTCTTTGAGCAAATTGAATTCCTTTGTTATTTTAGAAAATTTTCTTTTTAGTTCTTTATACCCCATTGAGAGAGTTGAGGAATTAGCAAGCAAATCATTATAGGCTTCTTGTAAAAGGATTAAGTCATTGAAGTTTACCACTTCGTCTTGCTCATTGTTTGAGCTATTAGAGCTGGTCTCCGCCATGAGACATAGATTGGCTTCTTCTTCTTTGTCTTCTGATGAAGATAGGTCCATATCTTCCAGGTAGCCATGAGACCCTTTTTCTTGAAGAACGTCTTCTTTTTGTCCTTCTATAGACTGGGACATTCAGCCTTGAAATGTCCAGGCTTCTTACATTCATAACATACTGAAGGACTCTTTTATTTTGGTTCCTTGTTAAACTTCTTTGTGAAGTTTGTGGCTCTAGATCCTCCTTTCTTTCTCCACATAGCCTGTATTTTTCTGGAGATGAAGGATATCTCATCTTTATCAGAGTCGTCCTTTTCGGACTCTTCCTTAGAGGATTCTTCCACGTTTAGATCTTTGGACAATGATCCTTTGGATGGACGTTGGACGCTTAAAGCAATGGACTTTTTCTTTTGTCCTTCGTCTTGCTTCAGCTCCATTTCATGACTTTAAGAGTTCTAAGTAACTCTTCCATTGAGAGTGCTGTTAGATCCTTGGAAGCTCTTAAAGTTGTAACCTGCAATCTCCATTGCCTAGGCAAACTTCTCAAGATTTTGTCAATGTGATCATAATTGTCATAGGTTTTGCTTAAGGATCTCAAGTTATTTATTATGGTCTGAAATCTACCAAACATGAGTTCGATAGTTTCATTTTCTTCCATAGTAAAGAGTTCATATTGTCTTACTAGTAAGCTCAACTTGGACCTCTTTACTTGTGAAGTTCCCTCGTAGGCAAGAGCGAGGGTGTCCCATATTTTCTTAGCACTTTTTAAACTGTGCACCTTTTCATATTCAAATTTAGATAAGGTGCACATCATAGCATTTCTAGCTTTTGGGTTTAGAAGATACCTCTGCTTGTGAGTTTCTATCCATTGACTTCTTGGCAGCTCCATTCCATCTTGGTCAAGGGGCAGATAATCGCCAGTTTCTACTACGTCCCACATGTCTATGTGACATGCATCAAAGAATGCTATTATTCTTTACTTCCAATAATTGTAGTTTTGACCTTTAAAGAGAGGTGGTTTGTTAACGGCTTGTCCCTCATTTTTCGTGAGTGATCAGGATCGTTTTACCCCTGTAGTGTTAGATGCTCAACCCCAAGAGGCCAAGCTCTGATACCAATTGAAATAGAAAAAGCGCACAAGAAATGGGGGTTGAATTGTGCATTTAAAACTTTTTTGAAACAAGTAAGTAAGTATGAAAAACGTTTTCAATCTTAGGAATAGAGAGAAGGATAACACAGAAAGTTTTTATATTGGTTCACTCAACCTGAGCTACGTCCAGTTCCTTCACCCAGAAGGTGTTTACTAACCAACCTTAGGTTACAAGTATTGTTCGCGACCTCTTCAGGCTTTACACAACAATCACCCTAGATTGCTTAACCCAAGTATTCTTTTTCACTAAGCATCTACAGGCTTTCACAACACAGACAAGTATTTTTACAAGGATATCAACTCACGTAGTGAAGATTTGAAAAATAAAGCTTAAAACACTCTAAAAATCTTTACAAGATTTTTGCTATCGTCCAGTGGACGCTTCTATCAAATGTTCAGAAGTTTTTTTTTGTTCACTAAGAATTGTTACACTAGGCACTTATGTATATATTCCGTTGTTCCTTGGTGCATATATATATTCTTTAGGGAAAAGATCCGTTGTAGAAGACTTTGACTTCATTATGCAATGAGAGACATGTAAACTATGCTTTCAGAAAGATCAAGGTGGCAGCTTTTAGACTTGCACTAAAGAGGAAAGCACAAGACTTGTGCTGGCGATCTGCTTTTCTGAACATTCTTCATTCGGCATGGCAGCTTGATAAGTTGATTTGCTTTATCTATTTTACTGCACCTTTGCACTAGAAAGAATCTGATTACAATTAATGCTTCAAACAATTTGAACGTTAGATCACAAGAGTGGTAATGTGTTAGTTTTGAGGAAAACTATCATAAGTAAATTGGACGTTCCAATAAAACTTTTTAAATATTGTCGTTGGAAGCATACATCAAATTTTTGAATATGTTCTTCAAACGGTTATTTAAAGTAGTTCACTAGACGGTCCTTTTATAGCAAGTCTTCTGGACGATCTTCTTTAACACGTCTATGGACGGTCTTCTTGGACACGTCTACTGGACGGTCTATAAAGAGAAGCTTGTTTGTTGTGACAAGGTTAGTCCTTTGGTAGAAACTTGAACATTTATAAGTTTGTTATCCTCAAAACTTTAAGGGTATAGACGCTTCTACGTCTTTGGTTCCAACATTTTTGAGTGATAAGCGTCTAGTGATGTTTCGTCTATCATTGGTGCAGCTCCTCCAGACGAAGTTCCTTTTGCTTCTGGTCTAGAGAATGAAACAGCCCTTGCAGGCTAATCAATGCTGGGTGCGGCTGTTAAGTCTACAGAAAGACAGTTGAAGACTTGAGACAAAGAAACAAATTGTGGAACTTCCCAGAAAAGAGATCTAGGTAATCTACCTCTTGAGGTAGCAGCGATGTCCTCTTGAGTCAACAACTCTTACGCTTCAGACTCTGCAGGGCTGTTTGTAGCGAGTGCTCAATCACAGATTAAAGCACTGCTTCCTCAATCTGTTCTTGCTCTGCCTCTGCCAGTTTCTCTTCTTCTTCTCAACCCGTTTTGATTCAGCTCTTGCTCTCCTGAATTGCTTTTCTTCTTAAGCTCTAGTCTTCAAGTACTAAAATCTCTTTGGATTTTGAGGGCTTTTTAGAAGGTTGGGTAGATGGAGTGGGTTCAGTAGAAGTAGGTGGTGGAGGTGGTTGTTCTGATGGAGGTTTAGGAATGGTTGTGCTTAGAGTAGGAAGAAAGGTGTTAATGGGAAGGTCATCGTTTGTGTTAAACAAAAGGGCTGGATCCAAGAGGGGGGGGGGGGGTTAATTGGATCTTTAAAAAATTTGAAGAATCCCTAATTTCTTTCCAATAATGAATAACTAGATTTTTAAAAACTTTGAATCTTATTAATTTGGTTATATGAGTGAAATAGGATTGGATCAATTTATCTTGAACTTTTCTATGCAAAGAGCCTTATGATTTTAAATGCAAGTGATCATGATTGAATATGCTAGCAAGAGGATAGAGGAAAGACAAGTGCAAACAAGATTTATACTGGTTCAATCACCACCGCTGTGATCTACATCCAATTTCCAATCAAACCGATAGGTGTTATCACTAAGTAATTCAAATGTTTACAAACACTATGCACAAACACAAGAATTACAATCAAACAAACCACACAATCAAGTTTCTTGAACCCTATCAAGAAAAACTTGAAACCTTTCTTATGGAACCCTACCACAAGGAACATATGAGAGACACCCTCTCAAGAACGAAAATCAAATTAAAAGAAGGTTAGATATCACCTTGGTTTGTGATAGATGGAAAACAATGCAAAACCAATCAAACTTTACCCATGAAGAGACTTTTCTTTGTCCTCAAGATTGATCCATGATGAGCTCTTTGACTTTGATTCAAAACTTGTAGTGGAGTAGAAGAATAATATCAATTCTCTCTAGAAAAGCTCTCTCTCAATTTTAGAAAAGTGAATTTGTAAAAGTGTTATAAAGTGATATTGAAAGACTCACTAAGGTTCCCTTTATATAGAGAGTTCACTAGAATAACTAGTTATTTAAAGTTGTAATCAGTTATTTTGTTATTTGAAATCTGGAAAATGAACTTTGAATGGGTTTAACTAGTTATTTCCATTTATAACTAGTTAAAATAGAGGCCATTCGAATTTGCCTTTACTGGAATAACTAGTTACATAACTTTGTAACTAGTTATTTTCATATAGGACAGAACAGTTTTATATTATGTAACTGGTTACAGAATTATGTAATTAGTTACAACAAAAACAACTGATTATATAATGTTGTAACTAGTTAAAACAGAAAACATGTAACTGATTACATATCAATTTAACTAGTTAAAACAGTGTAGATATTACTGTTTATGCGAATTTAAACAAATTTAATTGATTACAAAGCTAACTTAACCAATTAAATGGTTCTTAAACATAAGATTGAATTGTTCTAAAGCCTTAATATGTAGCTTTCACTTCCTATCAATTAAAACTAAGTTTTATCTAATTATTCCTCTTTAAACTCAATTTTAGACTTATAGAAAACATATTTCCACTTTGTTAAACCTTTAAGTCTTAAACTTTGAGCTTATTACGATCAAACCATCAAGGATAAAGATAAATCATGCAAGACTCACAACCACACACACACATGCATAACCACACATTACAATTTTGCACTCATCAAGAGGCTAAATCATCAAAACTATAGTAAAACTTCTTAGGGGCAAGAGTAATTCTCTTCTTGCTTCTTCAGTTTGAGTCAGGTTGGGGAGTTGGTTTGGATCTCAGACGAATGGTTAAGGGTTTTTATTTTTTGTGAGGGGAAGATGATGGTGTTTAAGGTTTGCTCTATTGTAGTTGAGGGTCTAGTTGTGAAGGTTTTTTGATGGTAACTTAGGTTTCTGTGGTTTAGTTTGTTTGGGTTGTGTTTGGGATGGTTGGGTTTTGCCTGTGGTGGAGGTTAAATAGACGCAGTACCAACAGAGGGGTTAGCAGACGATCCCACTCTGAACGCAGTTTTAGCAACTTCTTCTGGTGGTTCTTCCTTGATCAATGCCAACTCTAACTGTTTGGCTACGTATCAAAGAAGAGATGTGCAATCCTTATCTTCCTGATGATGGATACATCAATCTCAGAACCTTGCTTTAGCTTCTCCAGCTTAGCCTCTTTTATTCCCGCTAGATGAATGATTTCGGTGAAGAGCATGGCGTAGGGAATAGGATGCTTCTGTTTTCTTTAGGCACTTTCCTTTGACTTGGAGAGAGAGGATCTCCAGTTATCTACAATAAGCACAAGCAAGTTCACCTTCTGACTAGTCAGCATCTTGTATATGCAGAATCTGTCCTTGGAGGTTACATTATCCTTTGAGCCTTTCCTTGGCAGGATAATGTGCAGCAAGACATTATGAATTAGTTTACAGTCAAGCTTCATGTTTGAAGAGTACAGAAACCTCTTCAGAACACCCTTGTTCTCAGTCTGAGGCTTAGGCTTTCCATATAGCGCCTTGTTGACAATTTCTGTGGTGATAACCTTTTCCCAGTTTTCAGAAAAGAGGTCACCCTCCTCTTTGTAGCCAAACGCTATTACAATGGTGTTGGTAGAGATGATGATGACCTGATTGTTGACAAGTTCCAGTGATGGTTCTGTTTACTTCAGACGCAGAAGCCTAAAAGTACACATATGGTGTGTGGTACCATGTAGTTCATTTCTGTATGAATGCTTCCCATTCGACATTCTGGATGTAGGTATAGAAATCCTTCGTTTTCTAGCTTCTATAGGTCGACCCACTTTCTAGCAACGAAGTCACCTTCGGGGAATCTCTCCATGGGTATAAGTTGTTTCTGGGTGGTCATGAGTGCAGGTTTGAGAGTAAGAACGAGGGAGAGAAATTTTTCAGAAGGTTCGAACAATTTTTTAGAGAGTGTGTAAGTGAAAGAAAGAGCGACTATTTTGAATAAAAGAGAAGGATGAAAGTACTGAAGAGACGCGCATTTATGACAACTTGATATGGAAGGGAGACAGCACACGCATTTCTTGGGTGGTTATCGAGAGTAATCATTAGGAAAAATATCAGACTAATAGATTTAAAAACTTTTCATACTCAAAGATGATTGTGTCAGTAAGACGAACTAGAATTAAATGTAAGATGGTAAAGAGTAAGACAAAACTTAAGTCATTGTTCAAGATGATGCATGCAAGACGTTTTATTCTTGCAAAACTTTCATGTGCAAATTTTCTAGAATGAAGTTAAAACATTCTTCTGGTAAAGCTTTTGTAAAGATATCAGCCCATTAATGGTTTATATCAATGAACTTAATATAACAAACACCTTTTTGAACATAATCACGAATAAAATGATTTCTTATTTCTATATGCTTAGCTTAGAATGCTGAATGGGGTTTTTAGATAGATTGATTGCACTAGTGTTGTCACATAACACAGGAATGTTATGTTCAAAGCTAGAGTAACCTTCAAGTTGATACTTTACCCATAGGAGTTGTGAGCATAGCTAGCAGCAAATACATACTCTGCTTCAGTAGTTGATAATGCAATTGAATTTTGCTTCTTACTGGTCCAAGATATGAGACATGGTTCGATGAAGTGACATCCACCACTTGTGCTTTTTCTTTCAAGTCTATCACCAGCATAGTCTGCATCACAATATCCTACAAACCTAAAATCTTTGTTTTCTCATAGAATAAACTTAAGTTAGGTGTACCAACAAGATATCTAAAAATCCTTTTAATAGCTTTTAAATGAGACTCTCTAGAGTCAGATTGAAATTTGGCGCATAAGTAGACGTTATGTATGATGTCTGGTCTACTAGTAGTTAAATAAAGAAGTGAGCCAATCATACCTCTATAGATAGTTTAGTCTACTAGTTTACCTAGTTCATCCTTTGTCATGACGATAAACGGATGCATTGGTGTGCTTATAGGTTTTGACTCATTCATCTTATACTTTTTAAGCAATTCTTTTGTGTATTTTTGCTGATGAATGTATATACCCTTCTCTTCTTGTTTAACTTGTAGACCAAGGAAGAATTTTAATTCTCCTATCATGGTCATCTCAAATTCACTCTGCATCAAATCTGAGAAATCCTTATATAGAGTTTCATTAGTAGCTTCAAAAATTATATCGTCTACATAAATTTGAACTATAATGAAATCTTTGTTGGATTCCTTTCTAAAGAGAGTTGTGTCTACTTTTCCTCTTATAAACCCATTTTCAATAAGAAAACTACTCAGTCTGTCATATCAAGCACGAGGTGCTTGTTTAAGACCATATAGAGCCTTTTTAAGTTTAAAAACATGGTCTGTGAGGTTTGGATCCCCAAAACCAGGAGGTTGTCTAACGTAGACTTCTTCCTCAATAAAACCATTTAAAAAGGCACTTTTCACATCCATTTGAAAAAGCTTAATGTTTTTATGAGCAGCAAAGGCAAGCATAATTCTAATGACTTCTAATCTAGTGACAGGTGCAAAAGTTTCAGTGAAGTCAATATCTTATTGTTGATTGTAGCCTTGAGCCACTAACCTTGCTTTATTGCTGATTACCTTTCCATTTTCATCGAGCTTGTTGCAAAATACCCATCTTGTTCCAATTATGCTTTTGTGCTCTAGTTTAGGGACAAGAATCCAAACATCATTTCTTGTGAATTAATGTAATTCTTCTTGCATTGCTATCACCCAGTCATCGTCTGTTAGTGCTTCTTCTATCGTCTTAGGTTCAATTTCTGAGACTAGGGCACAAGACGCTTGATTCTTTAGTGATGACCTTGTCTTAACTCCTTCAATTCGTTCGCCAATAATCTGATCTTAAGGATGATAGGTAACGAACTTCCAGTCCTTGTGAGATCCCTTCGTCTGATTATCGATCTGTTGTTGAGAAGTATCTTCTGATTCTTTTACTTCGTCTGTTCTTATTTGATTAGACGATCCTATTTGTAAATCTACAAAATCTTCTTCCAAGTCTGATAATCTCTTATCAGGGGTTAGTGTATCATTAAATTTAACATGAATGAATTCTTTTACAACAAAAGTTCTAAACTTGAATACTCTAAATGCTTTTGATGTGTCGGAATATCTAAGAAAAACACCTTTATCAACCTTAGAGTCAAATTTTCCTAGTTGATCTCTAGTGTTGAAAATATAACATTCACATCCAAAAGGATGAAAGTATGAAATGTTAGGTCTTCTACCTCTCCACAGTTCATAAGGAGTCTTTTTAATTATTGGTCTGATCAAAATTCTATTTTGAACATAACACGCTGTATTTACAGCTTCTACCCAAAAGTACTTAGGGACTGAATTTTCACAGAGCATGGTTCTTGCCATCTCTTGTAGAGTTCTATTTTTCCTTTCAACTACTCCGTTTTGTTGAGGTGTTCTTAGTGAGGAGAAGTTGTGGAAAATTCCATTCTTTTCACAGAAGGATTTGAACTCGGTATTTTCAAATTTAGTTCCATGGTCACTTCTAATTGCAGTAATACAAAAACCTTTTTCATTTTGAACTCTCTTACAGAATATTTCAAACACATTAAAAGACTCGTGTTTGTGAGTTAGGAAATAAACCTATCTATATCTAGAATAGTCATCAATAATGACAAAGTCATACTTTTTTCCACCAAGACTAAGAGTTTTGTAGGTCCAAACAAATCCATATGCAGTAATTCTAATGGTTTGGAAGTGGAAACAACATCTTTTGATTTAAAAGAGGTTTTGATTTGTTTCCCTTTTTGACATGTTTCACAAAGAAGATGAGTTTTCCAAGAAATCTCAAGCAATCCTTTTACTAAGCTCTTTTTATATAGTTTTGAAATATGTTACAGATTGATATGCTTGAGCTTTTTATGCCAAATCCATTTTTCATCTTCTTTCGTTATTAAGCAAGTAACATTTTGTTTGTGCAGATCTTCAAACTCAATCTTATACAGATTATTATGTCTTTTGGCAGTGAAAAGAATAGATTCATCATTTTTTTGACTATGCAAGATTCCTTGTTGAAGGATATAATAAACCCACTCTCACAAAATTGACTTATGCTAAGTAGATTGTATTTTAATCCTTCAACACATAAGACATTATTTGTAGATGGAAGAGGAGGCTTACCAACTTTACTGATACCAATGATTTTTCCTTTTCCATTTCCACGAAAATAGACCATTCCTTCATGTGGTTGGAGGTCTAAGAACATAGACCTTTCTCCGTCATGTGACGTGAGCATCCACTATCCAGGTACCAGAATGAATCCCTCCTTTTTCCTATTAAGGATATCTGCAACAAGAATTATTTGAGATTTTGGTACCCAAATACTCTTGGGTCCTTTTGTGTTAGTCCCAATGATCTTATTTGACCTTTGTTTCGTTTTATGTTAACATCTTTGGAATGAATGTCCAAATTTGCCACAAAAGTTACAGAAGGTTGAATAAGATTTAGAAGATGATGGTTTAGCATTTTTGTCTTCTACAAATCTAATCCTAGATCTGTCAGATAGAGATCTTCTATGTTTTAAAATCATTTGAAGTTTTGAAGATCCTTCTACAAATTTGGTCAGATCATGTTTCAGACTAATGACCTCTTTCTTTAGTCTGTCAACTTTAGAAAGAAGCATTGCCTTCTCAAGATTTGAGGCTAGGCTCTTATGCATTCTCGTCAGATCTTTCTTGAGTATTTCGTTTTCTGAAATAGCTTTTTGATATTTTTCTTTATATTTTTTATACTCAAGAGCAATCATATGAGAATTAGCAAGAAGAGTGTCATATGCCATATCTTCATCATCAGACTCAGATTTAGAACTATTAGACGATTGTAAAGAGTTTTTGGGAATAAAGTATACCTCAGATGTTACTTCCTCAGTGTCTACCATGAGACAAATATTAGCCTTTTCATCGTTTGAACTGCTAGTGCTGCTGTCCAGATCTTCCTAGGTGGCTAGGAGGTTTTTCTTCTTCTATCTTTTCTTTGAACTCCATCCTTTCTTTAGTTTGGGGCATTCAACCTTAATATGTCTAGGCATTTTGCACTCAAAGAATATGATTTCATTGTTCTCTTCATGAGGAGGCTTTATGTATCTAGTGTTATTCTTTCTAGAGGATTGCTTAAATCTTCCTTTCTTCTTGAGCATCTTTTTGAATTTCTGGTGATGAGGGAGATCTCATCATCTGTTAAGCAATTAGAGTTTTCGTTTGAGCTTTCGGATTCTTTAGACTGAACCTTCAGTGCTTTGTTTCTGACTTTCGTCTCAGTCTTTTCGTCTGTTCTTCGACTTGATTCTCCAATCTTTAGAGCAACTGAGTTATTATTCCTGACTTTGTCTCTTCTTAAGAGATGAACTTCATGGACTCTTAAAGCTCCCACTAACTCATCCAAAGTTAAAGTCTTCGTGTCCCTTGCTTCAGCTATGGCTGTAGCCTTGGGCTCCCATACTTTTGGAAGACTATCCAGGATCTTGAGATTGTTCTGAGCCTTAGAGAACTCAACACCAAGACTTTGAAGTCCATTTAGAATTGTTTGAAATCTTCCAAACATTTCATCAATGGTCTCTGTCTCTTTCATGGTAAACATCTCATAATGTCTTTGAAGAGTTGTTGCTCTTCTGAGATGAACATCTTCTGTGTCTTCATTGTTATGTGTATAGCATCCCACATTTCCTTAGCAGTTCTGCGGCTGCAAAATTTATTATATTCAATTTTTGATAAGGCACAAGTTATAATATACTTAGCTTTTGCGTTTTGTTGTAACATGTTGTAGTCATCTAGATTGTATTCGTTTTCTGGCTTGGTTACAACATGATATCCATGTGTTATGATTCTCTAGATGCTATAGTAAGTAAACTTGATGTACATTTCCATTCTGTCCTTCCAGTATGCATAATCCTCTCCATTGAAGGTTGGAGGCCTTGACAGTGAAGCTCCTTCAAGAATGAATTGTCCTTTAAGGTTTGCCATGCAGATTTTTTCCTCTAATACTTGCTAAGGTGCTCAACCCTTAAAGGTTGAGCTCTGATATCGAATTGTAAAACACAAAGATAACATAAGAAAGGGGGTTGAATTGTGTTATAACAAATTTTCGCAAAACCTTTGTTAAAGACGTATTGTCTGAAAGATATGATCAAAGAGTTTTTCAAAAAGACGTTTGATAAGACAGACGAAAGCTGAATGACAAACTGGAATGCACACAAGATTTATACTGGTTCGCCTCACTGCAGAGACTACATCTAGTTCTTGGCAACAACCAAGTTCCATTAACTTTTCAAGTTACAAGTATTCTTTTCACAAGCCTCTTCAGGCTCAACCCAAGTAGTCTTTTACTTGCCTCTCCAAGCAATAACCCAAGTATTCTTTGAATCAAAGCCTCTTCAGGCTTCCACTAATTTCTTTGGAAAAAGGTTTACTCGTGAGTTACCTCACTGGGTTTAACGTCTTATCAAACGAATATACAAGTAAGTACACAAAGATTTTTACAATCAAAGTATACAAGAGAAGAGCTTTTTCGTTTCTAAAAGATGTTATGATTTTTTAGCAACAACAACAACACGAAAAAGGTCTCTTCTTCTATTTATACGCTTCTCCAAAAGTATCCGTTGAGTGCTTTGCAGGAGACGACATTCGTCTGATGAAGAGAGTTGTTGGGGCATTAAATGCAACATTTAATGCCTTTCACCAACTTCTCATATGATAAGATAAAGCAGTCTGCTTATCTTTTCTATTCTTGTACTCAATTTTGTAGTAGTTGTCATGTTCGCTTTCTCGTTCTAACATCCACACACACATTCCTTCTTTTTCGCTTAAAAGAGTTGACTTTCTTCAAGAGTAGGTATGTAGGCTTTATACGTTTCGAGGTAGCTTATGTAACACCCTAAGGGGCATTACCATAACTAGGTCTATATTTCTAAGAATGAAAAGAAAAACAAACTTGAAAGGTAGACACAACATACAAATACTACTCATAAATGTAATTAGATATTATATACGAATCATACAGTAATTAAAATACATGCCTAATACAACTCATATATCACCCAAAGGTGTCATATAAAATATAAAGAATACAAAAATTAAATAACGTAAACTAGGCTACGACTTCATGCCCGTGAGTCCAAGCTTCATCTGCACATGTCTTCACCTGTATCTGAAAAAGGGAAAACTTAAAAGGGTGAGACATAATGTCTTAATGAGTGCTCTAAAGGTTCTACGGCTAGGTCAAACTCTTCTACTCGGACAACCTTCATTACTTATCTCTCATGGCTTTAGCCTCATTGGGTCTCTCATAATTATTCATACCTATGGTCGAGTCTACACCTTTCAACAGTCAATACTCCCTGTTAATTGCTTTCTCATTCTCATAACTATTATATTGGTTTACTATCTCATTCTTAACCTAAGAACTCATCCTCATTATTTATACTTTCTTACCCAAAACCTTCTTAGAATTTACTCTTCTTCCTTTTAATATTCAAAATTGTCCCCTAGGGTCAAGTCTAAGGTTACAGACATCCACAAATACTCTTATTTCATTCTCTCTTACTTGTCTTATACCTTTCTATTACACTATGAGGGAATTCACCCTTTCTCTATCTTATTCACAACTATTATTATCCAACTAGAACCCTCATAACACTATCCTAAGGTCTAGCCTCTCACTTATCCTTAAGGTAGCAAACACAATTCCAATTACAAGCATATAATTGTTTCACATTCTTTGTCTAGTAACTAGACATATACCTCGTTTCGTTTTATCGAATAGGAACGACACTCGTGCAAGATATGATCACATGTCCACAACTTTAACATTTCATCACAAGGCACAATTACATTCTTACATAGAATTCACATAAATAGGGTCACATAGAATTCACATAATTACAATATAGCACACTCTAACATATCACACTATAACAAGATACATATACGTGCTATGTTCTAAACCACTACTTATGCACATGTGGTACCAACCTAAACTTTTCGAAAAGTAGACTAGGAGTAAATGCAGGCCATAAGAAGCGTCATCGGTACCGATGTCTTTGGCTTTCACACCTTCAACTAGCATGATATCTCCCGGTGACTAGTCAAGGTTACCTAGTTTTGCCAGTACACCCCGACTCCATGGGATTAGCATGGACCATTGGAGTTTTCCCAACTAGATAACCCCTAAGGCTAAGGTTAGACAACCCATCACAGCCTCCACCAGCCAGATTCCTACATACTTTCCTCATCACATAACTCAAATGTTATGATGCATGGTCACAAGTAATGCTTACAACGTTTTATAGACTTTTATCATGAAACATTGACACAATTTCATATCACACTCAATTTCTTTCAAGGTAAATAATAATCATACAATATAAAACTCAACAAGGCATAAGAAAACAAACAACAATGAGTTAAAAACTGCAAAAAGGAGTTCAAAAACACAAAAACGGAATAGTAAAAGTCGTATCTGCCCAGCAGGACGGAAGTCTCGCCCGGCGGTCCAGCCAACCTGCCTAGCGGGTCTGTGTCGAAACCCAACCTGCCCAGCGGGTCTGCGTGCTTAGCGTAAACGCGGAATCCAGTTTTTGAAGAAAAGTCGCCCAACGGCTATCTAATCCCGCCGGCAGATCCGAGGTACTAATTTGAATTTATTTTTCCTATTGTCTTTGGGTTCTAAATGCTTTAAGATAAATAATTAGATTCTTAATCACTCTTCTACATTGATAATTGGTCAATCTAATCTATAATTTCCTTACTCCCTCACAATCCCCTCAAAACCCATCAAATCCCTAAATTTAGGTATAAGGAGGGAAAAGATAAATAGATGAACAAGAACAAGGAAGGACATGGGGGAGAGCACTCACCTTTATGGACATACAAAGCTGAGTTCTAGGGCTTGAATTCTCTGGTTCTATTCCTCCTCTTTCTTTTCCTCTTCTTCTTCTTTCTTTTCTCTTCATTCTCTCTACCTTCTTTCTTCTTTTATTTGTGATGGCTAAACCTAATTTTCCTTCTCTATTCCCTTCTTATAACATGTGGGTGGGTATGTGGCTTAGTGGGCTTTAATCCTCTATTGGGCCCTAGATACTCTTTTGGGTTGTATGATAATATTTCTACTAATTTATAATACTAAGGTATTAATAAGAATAATAAGAATAAGAATAATAATAACAACAACAATAATAATAATAACAACAACAATAATAATAACAATAAATATAATAACAACAACACAACACAATAATAATAATAATAATAATAATAATAGGAAATATAATAACAATAATTCTTAAGACATCTTTTGTCTAATAACATATGAGAAGGGTTCTACTAAGAACTACCTCGTGGTTTATTTCTAGTACTTGAAATTTGGGGTGTTACAGCTTACGCTCTGATTGATGTGCAGATCATTTTAGAACGTTGTCATCGTCTGAAAGATATGTTAGTTACGAAATTTATCTAATCAAAAGATAAAGACGATATTCATTTAAAAATATCAGACGATTGCTTGCGAACGAATGATCAGACGATTACGTAAAACATATATATTTTAATTGTTTGTTATTATCAATATTTGAGGGTTATAAATTCGTCCTTTGTCTTAACAGCTAGCCCATTTTGGCCTGCCAAAAAGCAAGCCTATGGCAGCAGGGGAGGTGCGGGCCGGCCCGTCAGGCCAATGTTTTTTTAATTAGATAAAAATAATAACCTACATTTGGCATGTAATAATACATTTAGGAGTTCTTTTAGGAAACAAGAATTAAGCGAGCAATTGAACAAAACCAACACACAATAGGATACATATACAGGGTTTAGAGCTAATGATTTATGAGAAAATCTTAAAATAAGAAAAAAAAGTAGTAACATAGATATATTTAGTAAACTTATCTAATTAAAATTAAAATTTAATAAGCGTGATTCATAATAAAAATTAACGTAAATTATTGAAATGAGAGTATTGTAATTAAAAACGTATTTATCTATTTGATGCTTGTAGGAATTTCATTAAAATATTCTAATTTTTTAATTTTTAATTACTTTTTAATTTTTTAAATTTTAGCGGGCCAGCTCGCCGATCTGTCAGCCTACTCTTAAATGGGACGAGCTACATTATTCGACCCATTTTTTGAAAGCAGGCTAGCCTGCCCCAGCTTGTTTTAGGCGGGCTAAAGGCAGGGTGGGCTAAAACGGGCCGAGCTAGCCCGTTTTGCCATCCCTAGACAAGTCTAAACTAAATCAATTTCTTGGATTTGGCTTGTGTTGGAAGAAATAAGCTAAGGTTGATACTCTATGTGAGGAGAAGAATACAATCTATACAGTAAATTATGAATTAGTTGCATTTGAGTTTGTTGTAGAGAATTGATATTTGATGTATATAAAAAAGAAGGAATTGAAATTTGCAAAGGACGTTTTAGAGGCTATCCATTCTATTGCCATTTCTAGGTGTTTATTCTTATTTTTATTTAAAATACCTTTATATTAATTTGAACAACAAGGATGAAAAAAATGTTTGAATGTGAGAGTGACAATATATATACTAAAGTGAGAACACGTACACTCTGTTGGCACAAAAGGATTTGAAAATCAGAAACGCAAAATGCTTTCATACATTCTACAAACTTTTGTTTCTAATACATATCTTTACTTGCAAAATAGAACAAGTTTGTACTACCTAATAGGTATAGGCCACCTACCCAACTTGATTACAAAGACTTAGACACTAAAAAAAAAATATAGGCCATCATACTTTAGTCTGAAAGTACACAAACTACTACATAAAAAATATAAAATAAATCACACATTACAAAATACTAGTGTACATTAGAAATTTTAGCAACATTAACACTCCTCGAAATTTTTGATGGACACTCCAAGCCGTTCTCCAAGTCTTTCAAATCTTGCTCTTGGAAGAGCTTTAGTCAGTATATCAGCAACTTAAAGATCAGAACAATAATGAATTAGCTTGATCTCACTATTCTTAACAACCTTACAAACAACATGAAATTTCACTTCAATGTGTTTGGTCTTCCCATGTTGAATTGGATTTTCTACAATGGCAATTGTTGATTTGCTATCACAAAAAATGTCTGTGGCTTCCAGCTACTCTACTCCCAAATCAAATAGAATTTATTCAACCAATTGGCTTGGTTTGCTGCTGTAGTTGCTGCTACATATATTGCCTCAGCAGTCGATTGAGCTACAATTCCTTGCTTCCTTGAGTTCCAAAAGAACATGCCAGAACCTAAGAAAAAAGCATAACCAATAGTGCTCTTCATGTCATCAAGGTTTCAAGCCCAATCATTGTCAACATAGCATATCAAACTTCCATTTTCACTTGGCTTGTACCATATTTCAAATTGAGTAGTGCCTTTCAAGTACCTAAGCACCCTTTTTGCTATTGCAAGATGTGTCTTACTTGGACTTTGCATAAATCTTGAGAGTAAACTAGCTGCATACATAAGATTCGATTTGGATGAAGTGAGATAAAGTAGACTTCCAATAAAAATTCTATAAAAAAAAGCATCAATCTTTTTAGCTCCATCTTCCTTGGAGAGTTTCAAATTCTACACCAAAGGAGTAGGGACAGATTTGTAGCTTTCCATTTTGAATTTCTTCAAAACTTCATGAGCATACTTTTCTTGATTCAGAAAAATTCCATCTACAGATTAATGCAGTTCCAAGCCTAGAAAGTAATTTATTTCTCCTAAGCTTGACATTTGAAATTGATTTTGCATCTCCTCCATAAGCTGCTACACTTCTTATTGATTATTGCTTGTCACTAGCAAATCATCAACATATAAAGAAAAAATTAAAGAGCTACCATCCAACAACATTTTCACATAAAGAGTTACATCATTTTCACTCCTCCTGAAGCCTTGACTGCAAAAGTAGCTATCATTTATGCTATACCAAGCTCTAGGAGCCTGTTTTAGCCTATACAAAGCTTTATAAAGCTTATACACCTTGTCTTCACTCCCCTTCACAACAAAAACTTCAGGTTGAGCTACATAAATTTCTTCAGCAGGTTGCCATTTAAGAATGTAGATTTGACATCTAAATGCTAGAGTTTCCCTTTCATTTAAGCTGCCAAAGCTACGAGAATGTGAATAGTGTCCATTCTTGCTACAGGAGCAAAAGTTTTTGGGTAGTCAATCCTAAGTTGTTGAATATAACCATTAACAACAAGTCGAGCCTTGTATTTGTTGATGGATCCATTGGGATTCAATTTTACCTTATAGACCCATTTAACTCCAATAACATTTTTGTCTTTTGGTTTGTCTACTAGCTGCCATATCTTGTTATCTTCAATGGTGGTCTTCTCTTCTTTCATAGCTTGGTTCCATTCTTCAACCTTACTAGCTTCTTCAAAGTTGGTAGGTTCAAGTACAGCACCATTACATCTATGATAGATTTTAAAAGAGGTCTGGTACTTCTTACAGCAAAATCATCATCTACCTCTTCTTCTTGGTCTTCATTTGTGTTTTCTAAAAAAGGAAAAATTGAATGCCTTTCCATTTGAGAAGCCTCCCAATTCCAATAAGCATCTTCATCCACCTTAACATCTCCACTAACAAAAACTTTACCTGAATCAATTCCATAGACTTTATAGCCCTCAGATTTTGAGCTATAGCCTATTAAAATTTCTTTTTCATTCTTTTCATCCAATTTGCTTCTTTTCACATCTGGAAAATGAGTGTAGCAAGGTGAACCAAACACCTTTAGATGTTTAATAGATGGTTTGATGCCTCCCTAAGCCTTAACAGGTATCATTCCTTTTACTGCCCTTGTAGGAAGTCTATTTTGGAGGTACACAGTAGTGTTTACAGCCTCTACCCAAAAAGACTTTAGCAATTTCTTCTCAAAAATCATGTATCTAGCCATCTCAAGGACTGATCTATTTTTTCTCTCTACAGCTTTATTTTATTGGGGTGAATAACTCACTGTAAGTTGGTGCTTAACTCCCAAATCATCACAAAACACATTAAATTTTGTAGAAGTATACTCTTTCCCATTATCGGTTCTAAGTTTCTTCAAAAAACAACCAATTTGAGCTTCAATAAGGTCTTTAAACTTCTTAAAAACAAAAAAAACTTCAAATTTCTGCTTAAGAAAGTAAACCCAAGTCATTCTTGTAAAATCATATATAAATAGAATAAAATACTTGTTGCCATTTAGTGATGTAGTTTTCATAGGTCCAGAAACATCAGAGTGAACTAGCTCAAGCTTTTCACTTACTCTCCATGTGGCTAAATTTGGAAAAGGCAATCTATGTTGCTTACCAAGTTGACGGCTTTCACATACTTCTGAACATACTTGAATGTTAGGCAAATCTTTGACCAACTCTTGTTTTTGAGCAAATTGAATGAATTTCAAATTATAGTGGCCAAACCTTTTGTGTCATAGCTTAGAATCAACTTCAGTCTTGCTAATTTTGCATTCATGTTCAAAAATCAAATTCTAGTTAACAGGAAAACTTCTTTTTCTCATCTCTATTTCAAATTATTCTTGACCATCAACATCAATGATTATACAACTTCCTTCTTTAACAAGCAAGCAATAACCATTTTGCATCATTTGACCCACACTCAATAGGTTTTGATCAAGTTTAGGCACTAAAAAAACATCAAAAATATGTTTAATACCTGTTGCAGTATGAATTCCCACAGTTCCTTTACCAATGATGAGAAGTTTGTCTCCATTTCCAATCTTTACTAATCCTCTAGTAGGTTTCAGCTCTGAAAAAAATTATGGTTTGCTTGTCATGTGTTGAGTGCAGCCATTATCAATAAACCAAGTGTTTTCATCCTCCAAACTCCTTGTAGTCTTGGCCATGAACAATAACTTTTCATCATCTTCAGTTTTAGTGACATTTTCCTTTTGAGGGGTTTGATTTTGTTGATTTTATTGCTACTGTTTCAGCCTGCAAAACCTCTCTATGTGACCAATTTGATTGCAATATCTGCATTTGATTAGTGGTGGTGTCTTCCCTTCGTACTAGCAATCATTTTCCTTATGACTTATTCTTTTACAGATTCCACACTTTAGAAATTGTTTCCTCTTCTTTGAATCTTTTCCAGAATGCTCTCCAACAAACTTCTTTTCACCTTTCACTATTGGACCCTTTCCTTTATGCTTCACTTGTAGGGCTGATTTTGTTGCTTCCTCTTGTCTAAGAAGTCTTCTTTGTTATTAAGCTTGAAGAGCATTTATAAGCTCTATCAAGCTTATCGTAGAGAGATCCTTACACTCTTCAAGTGAAGAAATCTTAGATTCAAACCTTTCAGGTAGAACCACCAAGATCTTTTCAACAATTCTGCTATCTGGAAGTTTTCCCCCCATCAATCTGATCTGATTTACAATTTTCATCAACCTGGTAATGAAGTCCTTTATATTTTTAGCCTCAGTCATCTTCAAGGCTTCAAACTCTCTTTTGAGGTTAAGAATCTATATTTTCTTGGCCTCTCATTTTCAAAGAACTCCTCCTCAAGCTTCTCCCAAACTTCCTTTGTTGTATCTAAATTTGAGATTTTCATAAAAATATCATCGTCCACAGCTGAATGCAAGATGGTAAGAGCCTTGGCTCTTTTGGTAACTTACTTACTATGAAATTTCATCTAAGCAACAGTGGGATTTTCTTGCAAGGGAGGTGGTTCAACACCACTTTCCACCACTTTCCAGAGATCATAAGTCTCAACTGAGTCCTCATCTTCACAACCTAGATTTCGTACTTCTTTCTTGTAAATACAGGAGGTGCTAGTAGTGAAATATTGTTGGAAGCCATTAAAAAGGTTAGGTATTAAGAAAATAGGTTGGGTTTTCTTGGTTTTCTTTTACTCTATTTCTAATTTTCTCTCTTTTCTTAGGTTCTCTCACACGTCCCTCAAGATTAGAAAAGCTCTTGATACCAATTATTGGCACAAAAGGATTTGAAAATCAGAAGCGTGAAATGCTTTCATTCATTTTACAAACTTTTGTTTCTGATACATATCTTTACTTGTAAAATAGAACAACAAGTTTGTACTATCTAATAGGCATGGGCCACCTACCCAACATGATTACAAAGACTTAGACACTTCAAAAAAAATATGGATCATTGTACTTTAATCTGAAAGTACACCAACTACTACATAAAAACCATAAAATAAATCACACATCACAAAATACTAATGTACATCAGAAATTTCAATAGCATTAACACACTCCATGTTATTAAGATCAAAGTACATAATCTCCTAACAATGTACAATTCCAATAGGTCCTCCAAAGCACGACCATTTTTCGTTACTTTTGTTCATGTTCCATACCACTCTATGCAACGATGCCATTTTGGGAGGGAAGACTTCAAGTATATTCCCAAAACAATGGATTGCTTCCTTCTTCCTACTTTCTTGTAAAGGTATGTAGCAATACACCTCATTTCAAGAAGTTCATGTTTCTCAATCTGCTTATGTGTATTGTTGAAGCAAAACATTTTTTGCTAATTGTTAGAATAATACAAAAGATAAGTGGGACTCACCTTCTGTGAAAGATCTATCTAATCAAAGTTGTCATGCACATCTATTGATTCTTGAAGTTTGTCATAATCCTCTTCCTTAACGTAAATATCATTCAAAGTTTCATTGATAACAGACACATTGTTACTTTGAACTGCAACCATGTAAGACTTACCTAATCTAAGGTGGCCAGCCTAAAAATAAAAGATCCGAAAAACAAAAATTTTATTAGACTCGTATATGATAGATGTTACTTTAACAAACATGGTATAGACTTAAGAAATAGGACAACCAAGGAAAGAAATATAACTATTTTTCTCAAATAACTTAGAGGCATTTTATGAAGGACACAACAATTAATTTATCATACACTAAACACATCCAACTTTTATATATCATTAACATTTTGCAACATGCAAGCTATTATTGGATAGTAACATTGTAGCAAACATCCAAGCAGCTTCTAGTCATATTAAAATTCACTTAGAATAAGACAAAATATGTAGAACCTATTTATACTTTGAATGAGTTAAAATTCAATCTTTGTACCTGTTGCCACTCACATCAAGAGTCGTGACAAGATCAATTGGCCCAAACCAGGGTTCCCACTCAAAATAAACTCAATAAGGCGCTAACAGTGTTAGGCTTTGACAACCATGAACCAATGGTTGGACAAAAGACATAGTGTCGATCGACCTAGAAATAACAACAACTTTTGAATTGCGAAAAAGGTAGTATGTTCAAATGTTGGCTAAGGTCAAACACAATAGGGAAGGGGTGAATGAACCATGGGCATGAAGGTTATAAAGGCACATTAGCATGACAATACGATGCTAAATCTGGTAGTCAAAAAGGACAGGAGGTTCAAATGCTCACTTTAATCAAAAACAATAAAAGGAAGGAGGCAAATGAAATAGGGACAAGGGTTTCCAAATAGCACAATTTGGATGTTAGTTCAATGGGAAGGTGGGAAAGGTCAATCCACGTATACCCCCCCTAAAGTAATTTTGGTATTGATGTGGATTTTTTTAAAAAAAATAAAAAATACTTTACCAACCAATTTATTACCCATAATCTCATGTGTTAATTTTTAAATTATTTTATCTGATGGACGTAGTTTGTTTCCTACCGTGGGAGACTTTACCAACTTATCCACCCTAGCCTGCATCATATTTCTATATTCTCATGTTCACTGAACCTATTGAGCAAATTGAGAAAAGTTTTAAAAATATTCATCTTTTATGTAATTTAAGAATGTATGTAAAAAGGTGAAAAGAAAGTGTCACAAATTTTTTATGACTATTGTTAATTGTTATCTGATAAACATAAAAGGAAAAAAATGATGTGAATTGTATTATATATTATAAAAGTGACGAAATGTTTAGATGAAATAAAAATAAGTTATATGTTTTTTTTAAATGATTCTACATTTTTATTATTATCCTTATTTTTAATTTTCTTTTGCTCACAAAGATATAGTGACTTTTACTATAAGTAAAATGTTAACTACTTTAGGTTAAAGTGAGGAGAAATGGAGGTTAAAGTGGTGCTTTGATGCTCCTTTGATGGAGGTTAATGGTGGAACTTGGTGATGAAGTTTTGGGTGGTGGAGAAAAATTTGTAAATGGTGAGGAAAGGGAGATGGAGATTTTTGGCAGCAGCTTCCAGTAGAAAAAATGGGTGAGAAGGTTTCACAAATTGATGAATATATATAGGAAAAAAATGAGGTGGTAAGTGATGATATAGAGTGATATCATTCTAAAATGACATGTGTTTAAAATGTTATTTTAATTCAATCCCTGGTCTTGAGTGTCTCTACTCTTGCCTTGCAGAGGTTTCTCAGGTCTTTGTATTCAATTTTCTCAACAATCGAATCGATCGATACCAATAAAAATCGTTTAAACATTACTTATTTACTTTTTATGTCAAGTTAATGAATTTTTACTTGAAACTTGGTAAACACATTATTTTAAGGTTAAAAATAATTTCCAAGACTAAAACTAAACGTTTTATAATTTTTTTGAATTTTTAAATATTTATTTTGTATTTTTAGGTTAAAAATTCATAATAAATTCATTTTAATTCAATAAATTCAAATTTTTTATAAAAATTATAAAATTAAGTTTCCCACCTAAAAATAAGCTAATAATGAGGTTTTCGCTATTTTTAGATGTCAAACCAATACTGATTTAGCTCAATAGTCTATTAGGGGCATTTTGGTCATTTTCACAAGAATTTTAGAAAATTTTCAAAAAATTTCAAAATTATATTTTATTTTATATAACATGTTTCCAGTCTCAAAATGACATTTTACTATGATTTGAACCCTTTTCACATGCCAGCTCTTTTTATTGAGAAATCGGGAGTATGCTTTATTTGGTTGAGTGGAGAGGAGAGGAGAAGAGAAGAAAATTTTTGAATTTTAAAAAATTTAGGTAGTTTGGTTTAGTAGAAATAAGTGAGAAATTTTTAAATTCTTTGGTGGGTCCCCCTGCTTATTTCCATTCTATTACTCACCTACTTTCATTCATCTCTCTATCTCTCTCCTATTTCTCATCTATTTCTCTCTTACCAAACAACCTAAAATTTCAAATTATTTCTTATCGATTTCCCACCTCTTAATTTGTTTCTTACCTATTTCTTTTCTATCTATTTCTCTGCTCTCTACCAAACAAAGACATAATGTCATTTTTTCATTTCTCCGGACTTCAACTCGGAAAAATTATTAAAAATCACAATTTACTAGTTCTTGAAATTCTAATTACAACCACGAAAATCACAATTTTGGGATTTCTTCTCGATTTCTTAGAAATAAAATCACAAGTAATTAGAAAAATAATTATAGATGAAGGTAGGGGTGTCACACTAACTCTTCCTGTCTTGTGAAAGTGAATGCTAGCTTGAATGAGTCAGAGATTGAAAATCTACTTTGTGAGCTCTGTAAATACAGAAAGGTGATAGGGTACTGTTGAGGTTCCAAATGCAATATGTATATATTTATCAATTTCAATTTCAAAACCTTTTTTTACAAGAAGTGCACTATTCAAACAAGTAGTGAAAACCCTTGTGAGTAGGGTATCATGCTTCTTAGCGATTGGAGTAAAATGTTTCAATTCAACTATTCAACTATCAATGAGGCAGGCAATATTTGCATTGTTACACCATAAATTGCCAACAAAATAAAATGCGAAAATTAAATCTACTTCTATGGTTTTAGGTTCCAATTTGATTTTATATTGGCGAAAAGTATAATTAGCAATTTAACTCCTCTTATGGGCATCCTATGTATTTTTCCCTAGCTCAACACAAAACATGGTTTTGTAGTTCAGATCTCCTGAAAATAGATCTACCCAATTCCTTCGTGATGATTTCTATGAATCAAGCTCAATACCCTACTTCAACATGATCTATTGAAACTTGAATCAAGCATTAAGACCAAAATCCTCAAAAACATATGTCTTACGAAGGGCTATTCCTAGACTCAACTTAAGACACATAATTAAGCATTAATTCAAACCACTCGCATGTGATTCCTCATCATGTACGCATTTGCATTGATTTCTTCAGTGAGTTACCATGAAATAGCATTAAGAATAAGTTGATTACTAGCAAACACAAAGAATTTCATTAAATCAAAAGATCTATACAAAGGAATCCCACAAAATTCATCAAACACTAATTAAACCAAAATAGAGAAAAACGACAAAGATAAAAGAGATACAAGATAGAAATAATACTAGGAGATGGTGAATACACTAGATCTTCACACTCCTCTTCCAAAGGATGAAGCTCTAATGGTAAAATGACAGAAAAACCTAAAGATTAGGGTGAATGATGGTGAAGAGCGTTTTCCAACATCCTCTAACTTATAAATGAGCCTTGCATTAGCTTTTATATGAAGTTGAATGGGCCCAAACATGTCAGCAAAACGGTTTTGTGTTGTTATTAAAATATTGTTAGCGTCAGATGTTGGTCAGGCATTTAGGACATTAAGTTGTGATTTGAAATGGATAGGCTTCAATCTGTTACACGCCAAAAGGCATTGTGGATGCTACTCTTCTAGCATGAAAATGATGTTAGGGTGTCTCCAATGAAAAAGAAAAAGCGCACAAGAAAAGGGGGGTTGAATTGTGCGTTTAAAACTTTTTTGAAACAAGTAAATAAGTATGAAAAATCTTTTCAAGCTTAAGGATAGAGAGAAGGATAACACAGAAAGTTTTTATACTGGTTCATTCAACCTGAGCTATGTCCAGTCCCTTCACCCAGAAGGTGTTTACTAACCAACCTTAGGTTGCAAGTATTGTTCACAGCCTCTTCAGGCTTTACACAGCAATCACCCTAGATTGCTCAACTCAAGTATTCTTTTTCACTAAGCCTCTCCAGGCTTTCACAACACAGACAAGTATTTTTACATGGATATCAACTCACGTAGTGAGGATTTGAAAGATAAAGCTCAAAACACTTTGAAAAATCTTTACAAGATTTTTGCTATCATCCACTGGACGCTTCTATCAAATGTATAGAAATTTTTATGTTCGCTAAGATTTTTTACACAAGACACGTATTCTCTCTTCTTCATTCTTCCTTGGTGCATATATATAGTCTTCAAGGAAAAGATCCGTTGTAGAAGACTTTGACTTCATTATGCAAGGAAAGGCGTGCAGATTATCTTTTCAGAAGAATCAAGCATTGTAACTTTTTGACTTGCACTCAAACGAAAGGTGCAGGACTATGCTGACAGTTTGCTTTTCTGAACATTCTTCATTCGACATGGCAGCTTGATAAGTTGACTTGCTTTATCTGTTTTGCTATGCTCTTGCACTAGAATGATTCTGATAATATTTAATGCTTCAAAAAATTTGAACATTAGATCATAAGAGTGGTAATATGTTAGTTTCGAGGAAAACTAGCATAAATAAGTTGGACGTCCAAAATAAAACTTAGCCATTTGAATATTTGTCATTGGAAGCTTACATCAGATATTTGAATTTGTTCTTCGAACGGTCATCTTGAGTAGTTTACTAGACGGTCCTTTTATAGCGAGTCTTCTAGACGATCTTCTTTAACACATCAACTGGACTGTCTTCTTTGACATGTCTACTAGACGGTCCACAAAGAGAAGCTTGTTTGCTGTGACAAGGTTAGTCCTTTGGCAAAAACTTGAACATTAATAAGTTTGTTATCTTCAAAACTTTGAGGGATTAGACGCTTCTATGTCTTTGGTTCCAACATCCAAGCATCACAGCGTCTCGAACGTGGATCTACCCAAAGAATTTGGTGCTTTTGACTTTTGACACAACGTTTCTAGCATATTTTCAATGTCCAACGTTGAGCTTCTTATGGAGAGCCTTTGTTGAGCTTCACTTGACGTGGGATGTCATCCAGCGTCACGTACGTTGCAATACCAAATGCAAGAACTTTGCTTTATTTTACCTACAAAAGTGTGGAAAGATTCCTTCTAAGCTAATTTATTTACAAATAAAAAAAGTATACCATTTTTATCTTTTTCTCAACATTTTCTTTTTATAAAGCTTTTCCCCAAGTTTTTACACGTGAACCATGCACTAAAACATCATAAGATGAGGATTCATCACAACCCTAAACTTAGAACTTTACTTATCCTCAAGTAAACAATCAATCACATAAAGATTGCAAGACAATATGTACAAGTGCATGATTCAATTGATTCATTTGTTTTCTCAAAATTTTCTTTTTCTTTTGATTTTCCAAGAATCTATCACAAAATGAGATAAGGATTTTCTAATTGCACAGGACCACTAAGAACGAACAACATCAATCATCAAGCAAGAATCATCAAGATTTCTCTTTCAAATAATGTATATCTCTCAAGTGTATGAGCTTGTGTTTGACTCCAATCTCAAGAAAATCATTTCCTACCATATATTTGCTAGAGTTCTGAGGACTCTCAATATCAAATCAATCTTCTTCAAGAGGTCATTTCTTGGTTGTAAGGGGCTTCGATAAAGGTGGATGAGAAAGTCATTTAGGCTATATGATTGACAATTGGAACCTTAAACTTAGCCTAACCTCATTTCCATCAAAGATTTGTCTTAATCCCCAAATACAATCCTTTTTTCCTTTCTTTGTCATGGCAAGATCTTTTATTTCTATTTTTTTCAACAACATAAATTGCTTAATTCTTGTATTTTCAACAATTTCTCTTTTTCAAAATTTTTCTTTTTATTGTCATTTTTATTTCCATACCTTTGTACCCCTACCCCAAACTTAAAACTTTTGCTTGTCCCCAAGCAAACCCAATGAACAACCCCAAACTTAAGCTTTTGGCATAAGGTTCCACTTAACAATCAAGGTATTCATGGTTTTTCAAGTAAGGAGGGTGAAATGAATGTGTTTAACCAAAGAAAAAAAAAAGGTCATCACAGGCTCAAAATGGTTAGCAAAGGATAATTAGGCAAAGATAGGCTTTTTTGGCTTTAGCTAAAATAAAAGAAAATCTCTTTCATTAAAAAACTTCTTTGAATGAAAATCAAAAGTGAAGAAGCAAGAAGAAGACTACTCTTGCCTCTAAGGAAATTTAATATAGTTTTGATGATTTAGCCTCTTGATGAGTGCAAAGTTGTAATGTGTGTTTATGTATATGTATGTGGTTATATGTCTTGCATGATTTATCTTTATCCTTGATGATTTGATGGTGATGACCTCAAAATTTAAGACTTAAAGGATTGACAAAGTGATAACATGTTTTTATAAGTCTAAAATTGAGTTTAAGAAGAAATAATTAGATAAAACATGGTTTTAAATTGATAAGAAGTGATAGCTACATATTAAAGCTCTAGAACAATTCAATGTTACGTTTAAGAACCATTTAATCGGATAAATTAGCTTTGTAATCGGTTAAATTTGTTAGAAAACACACAAAATATACAAATATATACTGTTTTAACTAGTTATAGCGATATGTAACTAGTTACATAGTTTCTATTTTAACTAGTTACAATATTATGTAATTAGTTATTTTTGCTATAACTAGTTACATTTTTATGAACCTATTTTGGCCTATGTGAAAACAATTAGTTATTCCAGCAAAGGGGTAATAGAATACATGCGCAAATAACTAGTTACAAACCAAAATAACTAGTTATTTCCATTCTAACTTCATTTTCCAGATTTCTAAAAACAAAATAACTGATTATAAGTCCAAATAACTAGTTATTCTAGTGAACTCTCTATATAATGTGAACCTTAGTGGATCTTAACACATAACTTCAATTCTCTAAATTTGAGAGAGAGCTTTTCTAGAGAGAAAACAAATTGTTCTTCTTCATTACTACAAGTTTTATATCAAAATCAAGAGCTCATCATGGATTAACATTGGAGATAAAGAAAAATCTCTTTTGGGTAGAATGTGGTTTGTGCTTCATTGTTTTTCATCTATCACATATTAAGGTGATATCTAACCTTTTCTTTTTGTTCTTGAGAAGGTGTTTTCTCAAGTCTCTCTTGTGATAGTGTTCCACAAGAAGAGGTTCAAGTTTTCTTGATAAGCTTTTCAAGAAAGTTGATCTTGTGGTTGTGTTTGTTTGTAATTCTCTTGTTTGTGCATAGTGTTTGTAAACAATTGAATTGCAAAGTGATAATCTCAATCGGGTTGATTTGAAACTGGATGTAGATCACAGTGGTAGTGATCAAACTAGTATAAATCTTGTGTGTTCTTTTCTTTCCTCCACCTTCTCTCAAATATATTGTTTCTTGATCTCTTGCATATAAATTCATGAGGCTCTTTGCATAGTAAAATCAAGAAAATTTGTTCGAATTCTACACCATTCATATAACCAACTCAAATTGATTCAAAGTTTTTGAAAATCTAGTTCTTCGTTGTTGAAAAGAAATTGGAGATTCTTGAAAATTTTTAAAGATCCAATTCACCCCCCTCCCCTCTTGGATCTAGCCTTTTATTCAACAAAATGAACTAAAGCAAATTTTGAAGCGAAATGAAAATCTTGAGACTATACACTCAATTGAAGAAAATTTTACTGTTTAGACTCAAAAACTCCCAAGGTAGGAAAAATTCATTGCTTGACAAAATCAAAACATTTATGAAACATTTTAATGTAAAGCTATACAATCCTCTATATTCCTATTTATTCACAATATTTTATGGAAGAAAACTAATTTATTTACAAATGAATCAATTAAGTTATTCACAAATATATTTTTTAATTTTTCAAAACTTTTGCACCAATTGGATCAATCAAAATTCAAGGACGCACTAGGCACTCAATTCCATTCATATTCAAGCTCATTCATCAATTTAAATGGGCTTGGGTTTCTTGAGATTAGGATAAGAAAATGTCCCTGTCAATTGTGGCTTATGTCCAAGTCTTCCATGAGAGGCTAGCCATGATTTAGTGCTTGTCATGTTGCCACTACATCAACTAAGGTTAATAATGCAATATTTATTCACAACTACCTAAGAGCGGGTTAATTGAAATCTAATTACAGGTTATTTAAGACTAATCCTAAAAACAAAAACTACGCTATCTAAAACTAAAATGAAATTAATCCTATACCAAAAAATGAAACATTCACCAAATTAAGAGAAATCACACACATGAAATAAAAAACAAAAACTAAGAATAGAAAATAAAAATTGTGCTAGTGGCATGAGTGCCACTGGAATTAAACCATAACAAAACCAACAAAATAAAAGAAAATTGTTCATAATATTGGAAAGAAGGTCATCAGATAATTGCCCTTTCAATTCTTTGATCAGCATTAAAGTGGTTTCTTTCATTCTCTTCTCTCAGGCTTGCTGCCACTCCTTGAATTCTCTCATAATTGCCCTGATGAATGTTAATCAATTCTGTAACAGCCTCCCTCAGAGTTTGCAATGCTCTCCTTTCTTGTATCCCATGTTGGCTTTGAGTAACAAGCTCCTTTTGAAGGATGGCGTTTTCTCCTTCCAATGCAGTTACTTGATCATTAAATCCCTGCAAAACTTGTAAAAGGTTAGCAGATGAACCTTCATTCTCACTGGGCTCTATTATAGTTAGGGTTCTTGACCTCTTCAATGGTGGATGAGATTGCACCGAAAGTGACCAATTCACAAATGGAACAATGTGTGATAATGGTGCTGCTTGAGGCAGAATGGGCTCCTCAAGTGGTATAAGAAGGGAAAATGGGGAAGAAACTGGTGATGGAATGGAATACCCACGAAATTCACACCACATTTGAAGAATTCCCCCTGTTGCCACTTGGGTCTCCGATTTCTTTTCCTCTATTTCCATTTCTTCTTCTTCTTTACCTTTCTTACTCATTCCTTACTTCCTTCTATTTTTTTCTTCTTTTTCTCCTTCCTTCATCTCTACATCACTTTCCTTTTCTTCCCCTTGGTCTTTTTTCTTCTTCTTCTTCATCCTCTTTTTGTTCTATACTTGTTTCTTGGTTCTCTTCTTCTTCAGGGTCTTCTTTTGATCAATATTCTTCTTTATCAAACAAATCAATTCTTTTTGCTTCTTGACCTCTTCGACCAATTGCAACTCTTGGCCTCCTATAAGATCTCAAAATAGGTGTCCTCCTTATTTTACTATCAATCTAGGCGTTTATGATATCATTCATTGGTTTGGTTACTGGATGATCTGGTCCAATAGGCAGGTACACACCCTCTATCAAACACAAACTATAAATGACTAAAGGGATGGCTAGAGTACCCTTACTGGTATGGATATACTTGATTTGATCAACAATAATGCTAGCAATACCCATAGGGTGACTTCATTAACCCAACAACCTTGGCCCTTCTTTTGCTTATATCCCACATAGATGTAGTGGGAAGTATGTATTGGCTAATGAAACTAGCTTCTGCTTAAGCAACTTGTGTCAATTGTGTCATGACTACCTTATCATTCCTTTGAGCTGTCGAAGATAGGTCGATTCATATATGATCGAGAGAGCCTCTTGAAAAAGAAAGTCCCTTTCATTGGCAAACTAGCAATGGAGTACATTTCTCAGCCTTATAACTACAACTACCCTTTCAGCATCAAATCTTACTTCTCGACCCCACACCCAACTTATGTATGAGAATGAAAACTCTGTTCATGGGCCTCCAATATTCCCATAAAATTCAAAGAGAAGTTTCTTCTCAACTTCATCTACCTTGTCAGCCAAACAATTCCACCCTTTCCATGCAACCTCAACTTGAATATCTTGATATTCTCCTACATTAAGGGCGAATTTTCTATCCTTTCTGATGGCTTTATGAACCTTTATCTCCTCATATCTTTTCTGAGCATACTAACTGTAACACCCTAGAGGGTATTACCGTAACTAGGTCTAGATTTCTAAGAACAAAAAGGAAAGACTTAAAAACATAGAAACATGTTAAAGTGACTCATAAATATAATTAAATATTATATACGAACAATACAATGAGAAAAATACACGCCTAATACAATTCATCTATCACCCGAAGTGTCGAATAAAACATAAAGAGGAATACAAGAAAACAATATAATCTAGACTACATCTTTTTGCACGTGACTCCAACCTCCACCTGTATATGTCTTCACTTGTATCCTGAAAAAAAAAGAAAACTTAAAGGAGTGAGACATAATGTCTCAGTAAGTGCTCTAAGGGTTCTACGGCTAGGTCAAACTCTTCTACTCGGACAACATTCATTACTTATCATGGCTTTAGCCTCACTAGACCTCTCATAATTCTCCATACCTATGGTCGAGTCTACACCTTTCAACAGTCAATACTCCCTGTTAATTGCTCTCTCATTCTCACAACTATTATATTGGTTTACTATCTCATTCTTAACCTAAGAACTCATCCTCATTATTTATACTTTCTTACTCAAAACCCTTTTTAGAATTTACTCTTCTTCCTTTTAATATTCAAAGTTATCCTCTAGGGTCAAGTCTAGGGTTACAAACATCCTAAAATACTCTTATTTTATTCCTCTTTACTTGTCTTATACCTTTCTATTACGCCATGAGGAATTCACCCTTTCTCTATCTTATTCACAACTATTATTATCCAACTAGAACCCTCATAACACTATCTTAAGGTCTAGCCTTTCACCTATCCTTAAGGTAGCAAACACAATTCCAATTACAAGCATATAATTATTTCACATTCTTTATCTACTAACTAGACATATACCTCGTTTTGTTTTATCAAACAGGAACGACACACGTGCAGGATATGATCACATGTCCACAACTTTAACATTTCATCACAAGGCACAATTACATTCTTACATAGAATTCACATAAATAGGGTCACATAGAATTCACATAATTACAACATAGCACACTCTAACATATCACACTATAACAAGATACATATGCGTGCTATGTTCCTAAACCACTACTCATGCACATGTGGTACCAACCTAAACTTTTCAGAAAGTAGACTAAGAGTAAATGCAGGCCATAAGAAGCGTCATCGGTACCAATGCCTTTGGCTTTCGCACCCTCAACTAGCATGATATCTCCTAGTGACTAGTCAGGGTTACCCTAGTTTTGTCCAGTATGCCCCTAGCTTTATGGGATCAGCATGGACTATTGGAGTTTTCCTAACCGGATAACCCCCAAGGCTAAGGTTAGACAACCCATCACAGCCTCCACCAGCCAGATTCCTACATACTTTCCTCATCACATGACTCAAATGTTATGATACATGGTCACAAATAATACTTACAACTTTTTATAAACTTTTATCATGAAACATTGACACAATTTCATACCACACTCAGTTTCTTTCTAGGTAAATAATAATTATACAATATAAACTCAACAAGGCATAAGAAAACAAACAACAATGAGTTAAAAACTGCAAAAAGGAGTTCAAAAACACAAAAAACGGAATAGTAAAAGTCATATCCGCCCAACAGGACGGAAGTCCTGCCACGGCAGTCCAGCAAACCTGCCCAGCGGGTCCACGTCGGAACCCAACCCACCAAGCAGGTCCGCGCACCTAGCGTCAACGCGAAATCCAATTTTTAAAGAGAAGTCGCCCAGCGGCTATCTAATACTGCCGAGCGAATCCAAGGTACTAATTTTAATTTATCTTTCCTATTATCTTTGGGTTCTAAATGCTTCAAGATAAAGAATTAGATTCTTAATCACTCTCTACATTGATAATTGGTCAATCTAATCTATAATTTCCTTACTCCCTCACAATCCTCTCAAAACCCATCAAATCCCTAAATTTAGGTATAAGGAGGGAAAAGATAAATAGATGAATAAGAACAAGGAAGGACACGGGGGAGAGTACTCACCTTTATGGACATGCAAAGTTAAGTCCTAGGATTTGGATCCTCCAGTTTCTATTCCTCCTCTTTCTCTTTCTCTTCTTCTTCCTTTTCTCCTTATACCCTTCTACCTTCTTTCTTCTTCTATTTTATGACAGCTAAACCTAACCCTCATTCTCTATTCCATTCTTATAACATATGGGTAAGTATGTAGCTTAGTAGGCTTTAGTCCCTATTGGGCCCTAGATGCTCTTTTGAGTTCTATGATAATATGCTCACTAATTTCTAATGCTAAGGTGCTAATAACAATAACACTAATAATAACAATAATAATAATATAATAACAACACCATAACAAAGAATTAATAATAATAATAACAACAACAACAACAACAATAATATAATAACAACACAATACAATAATAATAATAATAATAGCAATAACAACAACAATAAATATAATAATGATAGGAACAATAATAAGAACAATAAGTAATCTAATAACAATAACTCTTAAAACGTCTTTGTCTAATAACACATGGGAAGGGTCTTAGTAAGAGCTACCTCAGGTTTATTTCTAGTACTTGAAATTTGGGGTGTTACACTAACTCTTGAACTGAGTTTTATCGAAAGGATGGCTCATTTAGATTACCCTAATAATTGGGTTCACTAATCCCTTGCGAGGCATTCTTGAATACAAAGTGTTAGGTGTAGTAAGTCATTATGCATAAATGCATGGGTGTATTGAAAAAATTTAATGACTAGTGAGCAGAATTGTTATTCCATTCTTAACATCATTTAAGTTTATGCTTTTCAAACATAAAAATTGTTGAAAATGAAATGATAACCTACTACTTTGCACACAAACAGAGCGATGTTGGCTTCATAGTGAAGAGAACTTGAGATTAGAACAATGTAAGGTTTAATTATTACAAAAGCAATATGCATTACAAAAAGCGTTCCACCATGTCAAAAATACAAACTTTACACACATAATGACAAAAGCTTCCATCTTTACAATACTCTCAATAGTAATATGCATTATGAGCAAGAATAAAGTAAACGAGACTTGCCTCGTGCTTTGGAATGGTAAAAAGAGGTGACTTGTGTGATGTTGGCACTGTGATAAAGACAACTTTTAGAGAATGGGGAAGGAATAACTTTAGAGGATGTAAGAAATAAGGATGAAAGGTCGTAACTTGCCTTATGTACCTTTTTATTACCCAACAAAGTGGAGCGAAATGCTTGTGTTTTAAAAAAATTTATAATGGCATCTTATGCCGTGCAGCATTGTGGACGCCAACTTATGAGAAAACAAATTGAAAAGTTTCAGGAAGGTGGGCGTAGTATACACCATCAGCATATAACACATGAGCAAAGCCCTTAAGAACTAAAATGTTTTAGTAGTTGCATGTCCCAGACGCCTTAGTACATCTAGATGCTAACTTCTAGGAATTATCCCAAAATTTAAATATGAGTGACACCTATCACTCACTTTCAATGCAACAGTCAGTTGAACAACATTTGGAATAGCTGAATTCATACTGTCCCAGCCGCTTTAAGTATGTCTAGACACTTGACCCATCACATCTTTTTTTAGATAGAGATATGTGTACAGTGTTTCACACTCACCATAGCATTTCAAATGCAGGGTCTCTGGGAAGCAACCCTGGAAGTTCAACAACCAGCTTATGGGATGCCAGTTAGTGTGTGAAACACCTCATCGCAGAAAAACATTTGAACTTCCATTTGATATAGGACATTTAGGTGTCCCACGATGTTTACAACGCTATATCACTAGAAAATTTTCAAACTTTTAAAGACCAAGATGTCTAAGACACCTATTAGCGTATAGACACTAACTAACCAAAAAATTTGAGGGACTTTTGAGTCCAAAATATCCAAGACGTTATCAAGCGTGCAAACCCTAACCCATATGAATTTTATAAGGAAATTTTCCTATTCACTAGCGTGCAATGTTGGGCAATGTTTGGATGCTAGGCTCAAAACTTACTTTTTACCTTTTTAGCATATGTTGCTTCCTTCTTCTCTTTGGGTTGACCACAAACTTAATTTCTTGATTTATTCCCTTGCTTACCTACATCAAAGAATTACTTCCTGCAAAACAGTTATTAATTAACTGAATTATATATATATATATGTGTGTGTGTGTGTGTGTGTGTGTGTGTGTGTGTGTGTGTGTGTGGAAACCTAAACCTAACTACAAATGATTTCTAAAATGAAAATTCATGGGTTGCCTCCCATACAACATTTCTTTAACGACATTAGCTTGAGGCCTATGTTGCTTCATAGATCGCACAAGTTCAAGGATTCAGTGCCTTTTTACTTCTCTGATATGTCTCTCTCTTGACTATCATCTTTTTGGTGAACTGCTGTAACACTCCTCTAATTTTAAATATAATTCATATTAATTTAATTATTACTTTAAGTTGATAAAATGTGAGTAAATTTTTTTTTTTCGATACTAGCAAAACAGAATTTAGAAATAGAAGTGAAATGATAAAAACTGCTTATGTATATATATATATATATCCAACTGTACATCATGGTTTGAGTAGTACATAATAGTCGAAGAGAAAACAAAAATAAATCAAAAGACTTATACTACCTAACCCAATATATACATAAAAAAAAGATCCTATACAGAGCAGTATTTATCTACTCTATCCCTTAAGAAAATATTATAAACTAGGTCTTCAAATCTGGAGAAATATCCTTTGGCTCTTCCTCAGCATCATCAGGCATTGTTATCATCTTCAATAATCACGATTCAACATGCATAACAAAAATAATGGAGTGAGGTGATTTGTTCTAAATCACTTTCACATGTATGGTAGGAATTTAAATACAATTAATGAAGGGAACCTAGGATTTATTCTAAGTTATACTACACTACCCTTGACTTGGTATGGATCCATACTTCCCATCAGTGAGTAATAGTTCTTAACAGAACCTGGGAAGTGACTGGGAGTACATATACTTCATCAACATCATCACATGGTACAGTCCTCATCATCAATAAGGAACAAATATCAGTCAGGACGTCCATTTATAGAGGTATACTCTCAAACCAATCCTGGAATGCTGAGCAGTTGACAGGGTTATCGAGCTTAGTCAGGTGAATATCCCAGCTCACGGGCGCTATCCTGGCTATTAGGACTTTCACCACTCGATGCCTACCCCCGAGACCTCCCAAATGGGTCCCTGCCTTTCATTCCTCATCGTACCAAACTATAGCTTCCCTAACAGGGTGTCATGCCACTGCATGTTCCTTGCTTTACATTACTCACTAATATATTAATTTCTAAAGGTTCATTCTGGTCTCAAGTATTTGAGCACCAGTATAATTTCTACTAATATCTTTGCCTTATATTACAGAGATTTGATCCATACATATCATTCACATAAGTCATAATTCAAATTAAAGCACATAAGCAATAATTCAATAAAATAAAGATATACAAATTAAAATAAAGACTGATAATTAAGAAATAAATCATAGAATGGTCAAAAAATTCCATAAAAATAATTTTTAAACTTAGAAAAATAATTAGAATTTATCATGAATTTTTAGAATTTTTTCGAAAATTTTTGAAATTCAGTAATTCTAAGAAAAATGTGTCCACAGGCACTTATAGAGCACAATTAGAAGTACTAAATAAGCTTTAAAATTTATGAAATTTTTACAGATGGTCTATTAGTGTGTCTAGACCTTACCTGAACGATAAGAACTTAAACTGAAATTTCTATAGTAGTTTTCTAAAAATAAATTCATAAATAGCTCATAAAATAATTTCTATCTTTAGTTTCATATTATGAGATTTATGGTTTATTTCTTCTACTATTTTTGCTAAACTAATTGAGTATTACTAAAATTTGATAATTTAATAATTTAATTATTTATCATAATAGCTAAAAATATTTTTTCTAAATTTGGACAGTATAACAGCTTAGTAATTCTACTGTAATTGTTTAAATTCGAGCAGTATAACAACTTAATAATTATACTATGGTTGTCTAAATTTGAGCAACATAACTACTTAATAAGAGTATTTTAATTATCTAAATTTGAGCAGAGTAACATCTTAGTAAATGCATTGTAATTTTCTAAAAATGAGTAGAGTAACAGCTTAGCAAGTGCATTTTAATTTTCTAAAATTGAGCAGAGTAACAGCTTGGTATAATTTAATAATTTAAATTTGAGCAAAATAATAACTTAGCAAAATTTAAAGTTTAACATCAAATAATATAACAATAATATTAATAGTAAAACTAAAGTCTAACGGGTTTAGGGGAAAACCCTTCCCACCAACATGCAAAGTAATTGAAAATTAGAACCAACCCCACTCCCCCCATTACCTCAAAGAGTTGGTGAAGTTGTTGGTGCAGAGCTCATAGGAAGAGGATTTTTACTAGTTATTGGAAAACTAGTAGAATTTTAGCATAAAAACAAAGTAAAGAAAATTTTCTAAAAAGAGAGAGATTTTCTATGGTGTCTTACGGAAGAGAAAAGGAGTGAAGTGCTTGGTTCAAGTTTCATGGCTATTTATAGGAAAAAAATGGCCTTAGGTGTCCATGGAGTTATGTCATCCATGATGTCAAAAATGCAATTTTATTTTTTTTATTAGGGACACATATTCATATAGGGGATGAATCACCCCTTGCTAGAGCTGGTACGTGGGATAGCAGCTGTCCCAAATATTTGCAGTATAAATTTTGACTGTTAATTAATTAGCCGGTACCGATAAAATCGCCTAAACTTGAAAAAATAACTTTTAATACCAAAATAATTAATTTAGATATAAATCTGAACAAATGTAATATTTTTCATCAAAAATAATTTCTAAAAATAAATTTTAATTTTTTTCGAATTATAAATATATATATTATATATTTTAAGCTTAGAAAATTCATATTAAATTCATTTAATTCAATAAATGCTCAAATTTTATGAAAATTCTAAAATTACATATTTTTCCTAGAAATGTATTAAAAATATCATTTTCATCATTTTTGGATGTCAAACCAATACTGAGTTGGTTATTTAACAACTAGGGGTATTTGGTCATGTTGTACAGGAATTTCAGAAAAATCCCAAAAAATTTCCAAAATTATATTTTAATACATATGACATGATTTTAAATTCAATTTGACATTTTAATATCAATTGAATCTTTTTTCTCATGTCAGCCTTTAATATTGACAAATAAGGACAAAATCGTCATTTTCAAATTTCTCCGGGCTTCAACTTGGAAAAATTATTGAAAATCACGATTAGATAGTTTTCAATATTCTGAGTTTAACTGTGGGGATCAGAATTTTTAGATTCCTTCCCGATTTTTCAGAATTAAGTATAGAATAAATAAATAAATAAAACAATTAATTAAATAAAGTGAGGGTGTTACAACTGCCACATCCTGCTCAAGTATGCTTTCTTTCTACCTTTAGTAGATTTCTTTATCATTGTTTCTTTCTTTTTAATCATTTTTCTCTAGTTCAAGTATTCTAGCTTTTCTAGACACTCTCCCAGCTCACCCTTGATAGTTCTTCAGCACACAAAATAGCAATAGCAATTACTTGCACAAGAGGAGTGAAAGAAGTGCTCAATACTACATTCTACTTCACACTTGGTCAACCATATCGGCCTTAAGACAATACTTAGGATGGAGAGGATTTTTCATTGCATCATTGATGTTGAAATTAACTTCTTCATCATTTACCCTAATTGTGATTTAGCCTTTTGCAACATCTATGAGCATATGACCTTGCCAAGAATGGTGTCCATAGAATGAGAGGACATTCAGTATCCTCTTCTATGTTTAGAACTACAAAATCTACTAGAAATACATATTTATCCACTTTCACAACAAGATCTTTAATAACTTTCTTGGGATATTTTACTGATCTATTTGCCATTTGCAATGTCATCTTAGTGGGTTTTAATTCTCTTTCATTCAACTTCTCAAATACAGAATAGGACATCAAATTTTTACTGGCTCCTAAGTCACATTAAGCTTTGCATACCAGGAAATTCCTTAAAGCACAAGGAATGGTGAAACTTCCTGGATCAGATAGCTTTTTATACAAACCCCTATGAGATTTCACATCATTGCAACTTTCTTTGAACTGGATCGTTTCTCCATCATCTCTTATGTGTTAAGAGTTCCTTCATAAATTAGGCATGCATAGGCATCTACTCTAAAGCTTCAAAAAATAGGATATGAATATAGAGCTTTTTCAAAATCTCTAGGAACTTCACGAATTGAACATCTTTATCATTGCTCTTCTTAAGGTGTGGATAAGAAAGTTTGATACATCTTAGCGCATCATTATTCAGTCCTCTTTGAATGAAAGGATCCTTCCTTAATCCAATTGATGGAGATTCTTTTTCTCTTCTTTCTCTTTTTTGTCTCACTCTCTTTTTCATTTCTCTTTTTTTTTTCTAAGATTTCATGACTCTTATTTTCACTACCTTCTCCCTCCTCAACATTGATCAACTCGACTTTCTTTTTTTCTTTTCTCTTACAACTTTCTCTCTCTTGTTTAGTCATCACCTGCTTACCACTTCTGATTGAGATTGCATTACATTGTTCCTTAGGATCCACTGCATTGGCAAGAAATCCACCTTGAAGCTGTTCACTTTGGCTTTTAAAGAACTAACCCATTTGATGCTCAAAACTCTTCAAAGTAGCTTCTGTGTTCTTCATGAATAATTGTGTGGTCATCATAAATTGCTCCAAAGTTTCCTTCACAACAAAATCATCTTTAGTAACTTGTGCTGGCTCTTCTCTTGAATATTGCCTTCTCTATTGACCTTGAGGTTGCTAGTATAAGCTTTACTGTTGGGATATACGTTGTTGATATGGAGGCCTTTGCTGAAAATTTGGTCTTTGGCCAAAATTATCATGTTGCTTCCAAGCAAAATTTGGGGAAGATTTCCAACCAGACTAGAAGTTATTATATGGGGGAGGATTTGGCTTTGAAAAGTTCCCCATATAATTAGCTTCTTATATAGTGGATTGTCCTTCATAGCTTCTCAACTCATGCAATCCTCCACATGCTTCACATTGAATTCCTTAAGCTGCATTGACCAGTTGAATGTGTTCTTGAGCGTGAGCAATTTGCAAAGATTGCAATTACTTTGTCATGATCTCCAATTACTTGGTAATGAGCTTGTTATGTTCTACCAAGGCATCATTTGACTCAAGCTCAAACTTACCCTTTCTTGAAGTGCTTCTATCAAATTGCATAAGCTTATCATTCTCGACCATAGACTTTATCAAGAATTGAGCTTTAGTTGGACTTTTTGTGTACATAATGCCTCCAGCTGATACATCCAAAAGCATTTTGTTATGTGGTTGTAAACCTTGATAAAAATAAGAGACTTTGTTCAGCTTCATTGAAGTCATGATTTTGGCATCTCCTCAATAGCTCAATGTACTTATCTCATGCTTCATGTAATCTCTTTCCTTCTCTCTGGTAGAAGTTTTTAACATCCATCTTTTCCTTGAAGAACCTACTCTATGGAAAGTATTGGGCTAAGAATTGCTGCTCCATGGCATCCTAAGTAGTAATGGTTTTACTTGGTGAAGTTTGTAGCCAATTCTTTACCTTTTGAAAGAAAATGAGAATAACCTCAATTGAATGACTTCAATAAGCACACCATTGGTCCTCATAGTGTCACAAATTTCCAAAAAATTTTCTAAATGCAAATGTGGGTCTTTAGACTCCATCCCAAAAGATGCATTATTCTTAGTAAAAGTTAGGAGTGCAAGATGCAATTCTAGGTTTCCTTCTGTGATTGGTGGTAAGATAATACATAGTGGTCCACAGCTTGTGGGAATCAGTATGTCACCAAGCATAATGTCCCTTTCAGGTCCAGTCATCTCGTCAAAATGTTTAGGGAAAGTTGGGTAATTGTCCAAATTACTCTGCTTAGATTTCACCACCTTACTTCTTCTCTTCATGAGCTTTCTTCCTAAGTGCACGAGCTATTCACTCAATTTTAGGATCAAAGATAAGTTTAGTGGTTTTTCCTTGCATACACAACTGGACAAAAGAATTAGTAATAACTAAATCCTATTCTATTAATAATTATACAATTACAAAAATAGAATAGATGTGCAAGAGTCAAAAATACAAATACATATAGGACATATATTTACAACATAAACATATTCACAAAAAGCCTCATAATAGTTGCCTAATTGGTGCCATAAAACTTGTTGAGGTTCTAGATGCAGTATGTGTAAAGTATATATTTATTAATTTCAATTTCAAAATCTCTTTTATAGCAAGTGCACTAGTCAAACAAGTAGTAAAGACCTTGGTCAGTAAGATATCGCTCTTCTCAAGGATTGGAGTAAAATGTTCCAATTCAACTTTTAATGAGGCAAGAAGTATTTATATTGTTACTATTGAAACAAAAAACGTATGAAGCATCTAGTCTCCCAACTTTTGAAGATAACAAAATGTATTAAATTTTAGAGTTTTTATGTTTTGCTATACAGTAGGAAGCTTTCAAGCATCTAACACGTTATTAAAATTTTGCGTCCCACTCGCCACTTGAAAACAAGTGTCCAAAGCACCTCGTGCCTAACTCGTCCACTTAATATATCTGAAATTTGACTAAGTTTTAAAATGCTTTATCTGCTTATCCACGTATGCTTTGTAACAAATGCTTTATTTCCTTATGATGTGATCTAACGTTCAAATATCCTAGCATTTATGAAAAATAAGACATTCTCGTATATAAGTGAAGCCTTGCAGAAAAGTAAGTTAACTCATCAAGCTATCAAAACCAAAACAAGGAATGATTAGAACCGGCAACTCTGAAATGCAGAACTGCATCTTTCTTTTTAAGTGCAAAACAAAAGTAGTCTTTCTCTCTCTGCTACAAACTTGATATACGCGCCAATATGTATGACAAACGTTGGAACTTCTTCTTGCAGACTGAAGCCCCAGACTTCAACGGTCATCATCTCAAGGCTATATATATATATATATATATATATATATATATATATATATATATATATATATATATATATATATATCAAGTTCATAGAAGAGATGTCACAACGAACTTCTTCTAAAAAGACAAACTGCTCTATGTTGCATGGACGATCTTGAGAAATTATTTCTTTCATACTTTTTACTTAGAAAAGATTTTTGTAACTGCTCTTAAACTTTCATACCTTGATGTGGAATTTTGCCAAGGAAGCAATGGAAAATGCAAATTAAATGATGATTCAAAACTCCCTCCTAGACATAGATTCCACAAACAAGTTATGGTGATTGCCATAATTATGGGGAAAGTTGCAAGGAATGAAGTTTTTTAGATAACAAGGTCCATGCATTGCTTGTGGTAAGAGCCACTGCTTGTGGAACAGCCCAAGGGTGTGTAGCACATCAAGGCAACAAGGTTCACAAATGAGTCGTGACCTAGAGCACAACCATGGCAGCACGCTTTGTGCATGCTTGTTGCATGCAAAGAGGATTAGCAGCATCCACACCTTGCTTGTGGCACACAACATGCTTATAGCGAGTAGACTAAGGATGCACGCACATATCCAATAATGTCCACGACTAGGTCGTGGTCTAGTCCACACCTGTGGCGTAATTAAGGACCTGCAAATAAAAACAAAGTGAGAAAAAGGGCTTTTCAAAACACTAGAACCCCCTCACTGCAAACATTCTCAACACACATCTACCCAACCCTTCCAACTTTTTCTTCTTTTTCTCCAACCCCCAACCTATATGGCCACCCCCAATCTCAATCACCCACACCATTAATCCCTCACCCTTCCTCCAATTTTCACCATCATCATCTCTGTTCCTCCATCCATACATCACCTCACAAATTCTTTCCTCTCCTTCAACATTCCACCATACCCACTCCATGAAAGCACCACCCAAGGTTCCATTGCTACTCCACCTCCTTCTTTTTCCCCTTTTTTACCTATTTTCATTCTTATCTTCCAATTTTTATCATATCTGTCACATCCCTATATACCCAAACCCTCACAAATCCCACTTCTCCATAAAACCCTCATAACCTTTTGCACTATTCATCCTCCTCCTTCCCATACCATATTGATGGCCCCCAAAAGACAAAAGGTTAACCAAAGACCCTCCTTTGTGAAAAAGGATACCTAAATACCTTCTTTATAAAGGATTGCCCAAAGGCTTTCTTCTTCCCACAAGGGTGCTCACAGGTTATCCTTTTCCCAATGGCGAGGCACTATAGCCAAAGGTAAAGCCCAAGTCTTTAACCCTTTGGAAATTAAATTTAGAGATGATATTCAAGAGAAAATGTACTGGGCTTTAGCTTCTAGAACCATAGTTTCTACCAAATATTTGGAAGCATGTACTTTGGAAAGGTTGGGACTTAAAACTGATGTTGAACACATGTTCAGAAATGTTGGTTAGAATAACTTTGTACACATGCAACCACCCACTTTTGAAAGAGTCACCTTAGAGTTCTTGAGTTCACACTACACTAAGATTTTACATGGAAGGGACTCTACTCCTGGATTGATTAAATTTTGTTTATTTAATCAAGAAGAAAAGATGACTTTAACAAAGTTTAATGATATCTTTGGCTTTCCTAATGATGGGCTAAAGGCCTACTCCCTAAGGCATTTAGTGATGGATATAATTGGTTTACTTTGACTCATTCTCACACTTCCTTTGTGGCGGGTAGTTCCAAAGCCTCCTTGTTTGGTCACCCTCTTGTCAAGATTCTTCACAAGTTCATGGCAGGCACTATATTCGGGTGCAAAAAAGCAATGGTCATTTTCGTCAAAGCAAACTTCTTATCTTTTGGGCTATATTGACACCTGATACCTACATTGATATTGGGGCCCATTTTGTCAACCACCTGTAAAAATTTGCCACTAATTCTTTTGATGATGTTATTTTTAGGGGGGCTCATCACTCCTATATCTCTCCACTTTAGGCATGCTGACAAGCTTCAACAGTTAACTCCCATACCATCTCTAGCATGATTGATTTGGCCTTTTGTAATGGATTACGTATAATCAATAGCAATGGTCTGTAATATTTCTTCCTTGACTCTAGGATGGGTGCCTAGTATCCATTGCCTGATTCCCCTAAGTCCATCTAGAATCCCAACCATTAGACATACCCTTCCATCGATGAGAAAGACCTACGAGCACTAGAAAAACCAATGTCCTTGCTTAAGCTATCACCCCTGCCAACTTCCACATCTACTGCCATCCTTGTCACACTACCAAGGATGCAAGAACAACAATAACAACACTACTCTTATGTTCAAAAGATGCATGAGCAGTAGCAACATTATAACTTCCTCGTCCAACAAATGTATGATTGGCATCTCCCATTTCCTCCTCCCCTTTCCTAATGAGATCTTTCCATTTTTCCCTCTTACTTTTAGCTTTAGTGTAAGTTTTTAAGTTTGGGGTTGTTAGCTTCATGCATTGTATTTCATATTTCTTAATTGCGTTTCTAGGACTAATCTTTAGGATGTATATATTTGTGCATATTATGTTTCATTTCATTATTCAAGTCATCCTTAGGATTTCATCTGCTACAACATTTACATTTTTGCATTGAATGGCCCTTGTAACTCTACATCTTTGTGTGCTTGATATTTTACATCTTTGAATTCATTAAATAAGATTCTCACTATGTTAAGTCCTACAATAGAATCTATATGTACGTTATGTAACGACCCTCTGCCGCTATAGTACTCCATACTACCCTATACATTACATCGATATTCAAAAATAAATAATCAACATGCTAATATAACATCATACATAATGTAATATGTATATATAAAAAAGATATGAAATAATATAATATATAAGTCAAGTTATATAAAACCAAGGGAGAGATACAAAAACTAAAACTCCTTATAGCTGGTCAACTATACAACAACCCCAAAAAGAAAAGAGCTTCCATAAGAGCTCCACCTATAAAGAGTCTTCTACCATCTCCACTGAGGTCTTCATGCATCAACTGTGGGAAGTCAAATTTGTTGAAGCTTCACCCTCTACTCCCACGCCAAATGACGTGATCATCACAGTCACAGCAATACCTACAACCATAACCAACAACAACAACAAGCATAACAAAACAAAACAAGACAACAAGGCAAGCATACAATATGCAATCCATATCATCAAATCATCAACATACTAATTTGGAATCCAATTCATCAAAGAATGAGTTTACGTACATTACAGCACAACACATCATACTTTCAACCCCAAAATGTCAATGCATGAATGACACGACCCTCGAGAGATTTACTACATTCCGGGTGATCAGCTAGGTCTAATCCCCTACCATGGCCTTCTAAGCACCATTTAGGGATTACCAAAACTCTGATCTATGCATAAGCTTTATGGTATGTCAGGATAAGCGAATGTAGAGGGTGGTATACCGCGACACAAGGCTTGCACTGCCATGGCCCCATACAGGATTACCCATCCACCCATCCCCTAGCCCAGCTTTCAGACCCCACGTCTTATCCAGGCACTAGGCTGGAGGCCCGTCTAAGTCGCACCTCTGTTCACCCCCAACTTCCATGCCTACCCGCATACGGCATAAGGCCCATACAACCTCAGCCAACAACATATGTATGTATACATGAGCCATAACAACAACAATTCAACCACAATCAGTCATCAATATCCATATATATATATATATATATATATATATATATATATATCACATCATCACACCACGTGACCTACTCAGCACCACTTGTGGTCCAATAGTCACTATCAACCCCATGCAGGCCCAATCCAGCCTCTTGTATGGTCAACAGATAAGGCACTATCCAAGCAACACATACCTTGTGAAAATTCTCACATAGCACTAGGACCTACATCCCTTGTGAGAAGTCTCACCACAACAACACAACATAACCAATGGAAGTTCTATCTAAGCAATTTTCCACCTAACTACCACTTTTCAACAATTTATCAAATAAATCCACAATAATAATAAAGAAAAACCAAAAGCTAGTTTAGAAAACCATTTGAACATCCAATTATCTTAAAATATACATTTAACATCTATAGGAGTCAATAAAGTCATTAACAAACAACAACAATAATAATAAAGCAAAGAAAATTCTATTTTTCTCTTGCTGAGCACAAATTCCGTTGCGAAGTGAGAGATCCGTCACTAAGTGAATGACTTATAGAGAGTCATCAGGATCCGTCACTAAGCGAGTGACAGACTTTCTAGCGACTAGCAAGATTCTTCGTTAAGGGAGCATTTCCATTGCTAAGCGAGTCACAAACTTCTAGTGACTTTCAAGATCCGTCACTAAGTGAGATTTCCGTCGCTAAGTAAGAACTTCCGTCGCTAATCGACAAAATCCATCACTAGGTGCGAGTACGATCGTTTTGTTCGCAAATCAATCACCAACAACCATTTTTGACAAAACCAATCAACACCAAGCATCACAAAACAATCTTAATTATTTCTAATACTTTTCTAACCGATTACATAACAATTTTATCCACAAATCATCAATAAATTTCAAAACCCATTTTTGTCAAAAACCACATACACACAAATATTCATAAAAATCAATCAATTCCAAAGCATTTAATTGACATATCAGCATCCATAAACACAAAATCAACCAATAGTAAGCTTCCCCTACCTCTAAAAGCTTCCTAATCTGGATTTAGGTTCGTTGAGAATTTGGTGTCTTGAGTCAAATCTTCCACAGATTGATCCTCCTCTCACCCAAACACTAAACTAAGCTTGGAATCCCTTGACTACACTTAATAACTTAAGAAATCTAGAGAGAGATAAAGAGAAGAGAGAGAATGAGAGAAACCCCCCTTCCCCTCCTTTTATACCTCTACTTCCTGAAGCTCTCACACAAACTTTGGGATATCTAAGGATCATGACTCATCAAACCACTCCCATATCTCATAATTGGTCTAACTTAACAATTTTTCCTCAAAAGCCCAAAATCAAACTCATAACACAACCAAATTGGCTCAAGCACATATCTCAAACTTCCTAAATTCAATCCAGAATTTCAAACAAACAACATACAACCATTATCACATACAACAAACCATACATAACAACAATTTCTTTCTTTCTTTCAATTACCTATATTACATATCTAATTTCCACTTTTAATTATCAAAACCTTAAATCATACATTAGGAAAAACAGGGTGTTATAGGTTGATCTCTATGCAAGTTGAAAAATTAGCATAATATCTTCAATGTTGATGCTTGCACTGATTTGAGCCACATATATGAGGATTAAACCTATACTATGGGGCAAAATTTTTACTTTGAATATCTTAGCCCTATTTTCTTTGCTTGAGTGTACATTCCTCATAACTGCGCCCTTTAAAACTTGTTATGGAACCTTTTTTAGGCTATAAGTTCTATCTACATGGATGAATATGCTTAAGGCAATTAGGAATTTTGTAGAACATAAAGATAACACAAGAAGGGGAGTTGAATTGTGTTATGGAAAATTCTTGCAAAACTTTTCTCAAAGATGTATCGTCTGAAGGATATAATAAAAGAATTTTCAAAAATGTTTTGTAACGCAGACAAATGCAAAAGAAAAACTATAAAGCGCACAAGAGTTATGTTGGTTCGTCTCACCCTAGAGACTACATCCAATTCTTGGCAACAACCAAGTTCCATTAACTTTTCCAAGTTACAAGTATTCTTTCCACAAGCCTCTTCAGGCTCCAAGTAGTCTTTTACTTGCCTCTCCAAGCAATAACCCAAGTATTCTTTAAATCAAAGCCTCTTCAGGCTTCCACCAATTTCTTTTGAAAAAGGTTTACTCGTGAGTTACCTCACTGGGCTTAACGTCTTATCGAATGAATATACAAGTAAGTGCACAAAAGGATTTTTACAATCAAAGTATACAAGAGAAGAGCTTTTTCATTTCTAAAAGATGTTATGATTTTTCAGCAACAAGCACACAAAAGAGGTCTATTCTTCTATTTATAGGCTTCTCCAAAAGTATTTGTTGAGTGCTTTGCAGGAGATAGGCCTTCGTCTGATGAAGAGAGTCGTTGGAGCATTAAATGTAGCATTTAATGCCTTTCACCAACTTATCATATGATAAGATAAAGCAGTCTGCTTATCTTTTCTATTCTTGTACTCAATCTTGTAGCAGTTGTCACGTCCGCTTTCCATTTTAACATCTGCACACACATGCCTTCTTTTTCACTTAAAAGAGATGACTTTCCTCGAGAGTAGGTATGTAGGTTTTATACGTTTCGAGGTAGCTTACGCTCTGATTAATGTGCAGATCATTTTAGAACGCTGTCATCGTCTGAAAGATTTGTTAGTTATGAAATTTATCTAATCAAAAGATAAAGACGATATTCATTTAAAAACATTAGATGATTGCTTGCTAACGAATGATCAGATGATTTCATAAAAACATATATATTTTAACTATTTTTTATTATCAAAATATTTAAGGATTATAAATTCGTCCTTTGTCTTAACAATCTCTCCCTTTTTGATGATGACAAACAACTATAGTTTTTGTAAAACGTTCTCATATAAAAACGCTTTTTGGCAAGTTAATTTTAATTTCAAAAGCATTTTTCATATAGGTATAATTCAATTAAGCAAATGCAATATCATAAGAAAATATGCCTAGACAATGTAACTGAATGAAACTAGACGATATTCATTTGCAAACACAACTAATAAAGACTTATATTCACACATAAATGCAACTAATAAAGACTTATATTCATACTCGAACGCATCTAATAAAGACTTATATTCATACTCCCCCTAAAATGATATTCCAGCAATTATTTATATATATATATATATATATATATATATATATATATATATATACATACTACCTCTTGTCTTTCTCCTTTTTGTCTTATCTCCCCTTTTTGGCATCATCAATCAAAAGATTCAAAATTTGTAGGAGTGAATGATGAGTCAAGTTCATCTTTGAACCGTTTAGCTAGTTGGAAGAGCAGAGCTTCTGCCCGTTTACGCTTGTGATGCTCCTTCATCTGATCAACTTCAAGACGCTGTACAGTCTGTTTTAACTCAGTGAAAGCTTGTGGCAGTTCTGAAGGGTCTGGAGCAAGGACAAAGCTTGTTGCTTCTTTGGCTAGTTCTTCTACAAAACATAAATTAAATACATAGGGTACAAGGGGACCACAAAACCAAAAATGGCCACAGCGTAGAGAGATTTTAAAGGTTTCGGATGAGAAAAATATGTAGGTTTTGGGTCGGTTTATGGATAATTGGTTTTAAGGGGTGGATGTACAAGTGGAGGGAGACGGAGAGATCTGCATCCAATGACCAATCAAATGAAGTGCAGCTTCATGGCTTAAAAGATTCTTCTCTTTTGCAGTCAGACTCAAAAAATGTTTTAGTGCTTCAACATGGTCTTGCAACCTTTTTCGGTCTGTGCTTCTGAGAGTTTCTTTGCCTTTAAGTTAAGCCAACTGTGCAGACGAAAGAGCTCTCTATCTGATCATCAAGTGCCTTCGGGGGTCATGTCTGAACTTTGCTTCTTTTCCTTTCCCCATAGATAGATTCTGGCATGAATAATTCTTCTAACAACAAATACGAAAGGTGGTCCATGGCTTGATGAGAAGCGACATTCGAGTAGCCACGAGTCTAGGCGAGCCTAACTTAAGGTCTGGACACCTTCATTCACAGATTGCATGCTATAGAGATATCTACATCTTCTCCCGCAAAAAGTTGTTCATCACTCTCCCCAACTCCCAGTCATCATCACCGATCCGTCATTCTTCAAAGTCCGAGCTATCTTCTAGTCGAATGGTGAGGGGTAAGTTTTGATCCTTCCATGGCAGAATGGATAAATGATCTTGGGCTTGTAGTGGTATGTTCTGCACATGATCAGATATTCTGAATAGTTACAGTTTAGCAGAAATGGGGAGGTGTGGCAAAGAAGCCCACGTTATCTCCAAACTTCATATCCAGCTAGAAATCTTATTCTAGTGGATGGTGGATAGAGGAAGATTGGAGCGTCTGATAGGGTACTTTACCCTTCCTCCCAGACGTATGGAGTGATGTTAGGCTCATATGAGGGAGCTTAGGTTGCTACGTCTTCAACATCAAGGAACTTCACAACATACCCATGGCACACTGAGAGTGGCCATTCTTTAGTGATGAGAGTCGTCCACATCCTCAGATTCTTAACTTCGCCCAGTTCATAATTGGTGACAGCTTGAAGAACTTCTGGGTCGAAGGGCTCTAGTAATTGATATTCTTTTGTTTTTCCAGTTTGACGCGACTCAGGCTGCTCAAAGTAGATCATTTGGCACCTTTGGAGATGTTCAAATGGAGGTGTTTCAAAGTGATAAGTGACTAGGTGATGTTTCGTTTATCATTGGTGTAGCTCCTCCAGACAAAGTTCCTTCTGCTTCTAGTACAGAGAAAGAAACAGCCTTTGCAGGCTGATCAATGCTGGATGCAACTATTAAGTCTACAAAAAACGGTTGAAGACATAAAACAAAGAAACAGATTATGGAACTTCCCAAAAAAGAGATCTAGGTAATCTACCTTTGCTTGAGGTAGTAGCGATGTCCTCTTGAGTCAACAGCTCTTGCGCTTCAAGCTCTGCAAGGACTGTTTACAGCGAGTGCTCAATCACAGATTGAAGCACTACTTCCTCAATCTGTTCTTGCTCTACCTCTACTAGTTTCTCTTCTTCTTCTTTCTTCTTCTCCTCAGCCTGTTTTGATTCAACTCTGGCTCTCTTGAGCTGCTTTTCCTCTTGAGCTCTAGTATTTGATACTAGAATCTTTTTGGATTTGGAAGGCTTTTTGAAAGGTTGTGCAGATGGAGTGGGTTCAGTAAAGGTAGGTGGTGGAGGTGGTTGTTTTGATGGAGGTTCAGGAATGGTTGTGCTTGGAGTAGGAAAAAAGGTGTTAATGAGAAGGTCATCGTTTGAGTCAGGTTGGGGAGTTGGTTTGGATCTCAGACGAATGGTTAAAGGTTTTTATTTTTTGTAAGGGGAAGACAATGGTGTTTGGGATTTGGTCTGTTGTGATTAAGGGCCTGGTTGTGAAGGTCTTTTGATGGGTAACTTAGATTTTTGTGGTTTAGTTTGTTTGGGTTGTGTTTAGGATGGTTGGTGTTTTGTCTGTGGTGGAGGTTAAGTAGATGCAGTACTAACAGAGGGGTCAGCAGACAATCCCACTCTGAAGGCAGTTCCAGCAACTTCTTCTAATGGTTCTTCCTTGATCAATGCCAACTCTAGATGTCTGGCTATGTATCCAAAGAAGAGATGTGCAATCCTCATCTTCCTGATGATGGGAAAATCGATCTCAAAACCTTGCTTTAGCTTCTCCAGCCTAGATTCTTTAATTCCCGCCAGACGAATGATTTCGGTGAAGAGCATGGTGTAGGGAATAGAATGCTTCTGCTTGCTTTGGGCACTTTCCTTCAACTTGGAGAGACAGGATCTCTAGTTATCTAGGATTAATGCAAGGCAAATATACCTTCTGACCAGTCAGCATCTTGTATATGCAGAATCTATCCTTGAGGTTACATTATCCTTTGAGCCTCTCCTAGGCAGGATAATGTGTAGCAAGACATTGTGAATAAGTTTGCATTTAGGCTTCATGTTTGAAGAGTGTAAAAACCTCTTTAGTACATCCTTGTTCTCGGTCTGAGGCTTGGGCTTTCCATACAACGCCTTGTCGGCAATTTCTAGGTGATAACCTTTTCCCAGTCTTTAGAAAAGATGTCACCCTCCTCTTTGCAGCCAAACGCAGATGCAATGGTGTCAGTAGAGATGATGATGACTGCCTGATAGGTCAAGAGGTGGAAAGTGGATCAAGTTGGGTCAGTCCAAATTTCTTATGGGCTGCACTTTTGCTGGCCTGACTTGGCCCATTGGAACGGGCTAAAATTAGCCCATTTTATCTTTTTTTGTCTAACTTTATTTAAATTTTACAAAGAAAAAAATAATATCAAGCCAAATTGGCTCGATACTTTTTGGGCCTAGCATTTTATGGGCCCGGCCTTGGGCCAAATTGGCCTGGTTCTATTTGGGCCTTAAATTTGAGAGCCCATCCTGACCTAACCCACCGAACCATCAGGCTGGCTCATCGGACTGGGTTAATTTTGATAATTCTAGATGAGACATAGTGAATAATAGTTTTTCCGTATTTTAGTTTTACACATTAGTAACTAATAATTTTAGATATTATTCACGTTAATAATTAACGTTCCAAATGACGTAACTTCCAAATAATATATTTTGATTGGAATATATAAAATGAAATCAAAATGAGTAGAAAATAATTTGAAATACTATTTGGTTAAGGGAAAAAATTACTTTGCCTCCAAACAGTGAGATAATCAACAGTCAAAATTAGAAGAAAAAAAATTCTAGAGAAAGCTTTTAGGGAAAAAAAAACTATATTCTTTAAAGAGAAGCTTTTGTCAAGCTTTTTTTGGACTTTTCTTCTCCCTTTAACAAAAAGTTAGGCCAAATACTTTTTCATAAAAGCTCTTGAAAAAAAGAGCTTATTTTTAACAAAGAAAAGATCAAAAAAAGAACTTAAAAAAAATTCTTTTACTAGCCTTTATATTACTTTTCACTGACTTATTTTGGAGCTACTGTAACACCTTCACTTTTATTTATTAATCTATTTTTCTAATTATTCTATGTTTATTTTTGGAGAATCAGATGAAAATCTCTGGAATCTAATCTGCATGATTACATTCGTATTAGTGAGTACTAGTTAGTTTAGATTTTTAATAAATATCTAAATTGGAGCACAAAAAGGTAAAATGACATGGATAGATCTCTTTCTCTTTCGAGGTTAGTAGTGTCGATAGCTTCGACAGCCTTAGGCAGCTGCCCAATGGTCATGTCTCTTTTGATGACAAGGAAGAAGACATGGTGGACTCAAAGGACACCGAGGCAATGGACTCCGAGAAATGGTAGTGATGGTGACTTTGCTTGTGACCTTTTGTAGATCTTTTAGGATGGGTAGTCTAGTATAGACTTGGACTACTCTGATGTAGGTCTTTTTGTTGTACAATTAGGAGCGGGTATCTAGGACGACTTTTGACGTACTTTGATGTATTTCCTAATGTATTTATTATGTATGTACTTTGACATCTGATTTTGTACGTAAGACTTATCACATATGTATGACATAGTGATGTATATTTCATGATTATGATTCTTTATATAAAGTTTTCTGATTTGTTAAAAGTTTGTAAAAAAAAAATGTGGAAAAGTCTTAAATCAAGCCGATATTTTCTAACAATCATATTAAGAAGTAATCAACTTAAATAAACACTTGTCTTATTATAGTAGGTGTTACAACCACCATCTTTGATTTCTTCATAGGTATACCTAGGACTGAAAATGAGTCGAGTTGAGTTGAGTCGAACTCAGTTCAACTTGACTCGACTCAATAAGAATTGGTTCAACTTGAAGTTCAACCCAAGTTTGATATGAACCTTTTTTTCAATTTGAACTTGACTCGGTTCAAACTCGCAAACGACTCAATTCAGCTTGTTAACTCGAATCACATGAACTAAAAGTCAAAATAATTTGAACCCTAGACATTTAAAATTTGCAATTTACTAATAATATTTAGAAAAAAAATGATTATCTATTTGAAATATATAAATGTAATTACAGTCTACACAAAAAAAAAATTAAATATTCATATATATTTGAATTACTATTATCAATTAGTCAAGTAATATTACTACCATATATATATATACAATTTTAGTTACACATGAGACAAAAGCTAAATGTGTTGAAATATATGCATTTAAATATTTTAGCAGTATTATAAATAATTGGAAAAAACGAAAAATAGTACATGTTACTTTTGTTTTGTATTATATATTCCATTCTTTATGTATCTTATTATTTTACAAGAATGTGAGTTTAACAGTATAAATATATTATTTAATATATGTAGATAAATATATACATATCTATAATATATATTATAAAAAAAGGTTATAATATATATATATATATATATATATATATATAATTTGTAAATTATCATTAAAATTAGATTTTTTTAATCAAAATAATTTTTGATATTTTTAAAAATTATTGTTTTAAATGTTTATATTTTAATATTTTTATTTATTTTTATTGGCATTAAAATAATTTTATGTAAATTAAATTAATTTAACACAATATTTTTTATTTTACAAATATACTTTTTATTGGTCAAGATAACTAATTTTAAATAAAACTAAAGCTTTTATTTTTTTTATCAAATAAATTTTAATTGAAAAGGAGCTTTTAAGTTAAAAAATAAAAATAAAAACTGACAAACAACTTCTACTTATTTTTTTCAAGTTCTTATTTTTAGCTTTAATTTAAAATTAGTTTTTAAGTGGAAAAAAAGTTGAGCCAAACATACCATAAATCATCAACAACCATCAAGCGCGTAGATTAATTGGCGCGGGTTCTAACTTAACCAAAGGTCTCAAGTTCGAGTTTTAAGTATGTAGTTGTGTTAAATATTCAAAGTAAAAGTTTTGTCTCTCATAGAGGTCCTATCTGACTTGAGCAAAATTGTCTCCAGTAGAGGATACATGCGATTTATATAAAAAATATATACCATAAATTATCAACAAATTTTTAAATTACATACCTAAACGTGTTAATATTTTGAGGAAAAGGAGAGCTTAATTTGAAATAAAAAAAATAGTATTATTTTAAAATTTTATCTTAAAAAAATATCTATTAATTTATCGTTATGAGTTTGTGTTTTATTAGACAGATATTAAATTCAAAAATAAAAAATTAAATAATTTGGTAAAAAACATGTCATTTGTGTTATAAATTTTTGAATTATATTATTTATATAAGAGTAAAAATAGTCTATGCACTGACAATATGAATACTTTTTATACTGCCATTTAATTAGAAATTAACATGTATGATAAGTTTGTCGATTTTTACAATAACCATTTTAAAAGTCTTACCTATCATATTTTTTGATTGGTTGATAGTGTAACTTTTAAGTTAACAATACATAAAAATTAAACTCTTTATATAATATCTTTTTATAATTTTTTTTCTTTTTATCCTTCTCTATCATGTTAATTATCTTATCCTACACTTTTTATTTTCTTTTTATCTCTCTTTTTGTTGTAAGAAAATATTAAAAAAACACAAATATAATTTCTCTAAAATTTTTGTCCAATTGCATTTATACTGATGATCATATCTTATGTATTATATATACAAGCCACCGTACTCACGTCTAATTTTCTATTTGGTACGAACATTTTTTTTTCCTTTTTAGTCTAGAGGTACAAACAGATACATCTAGTCATTATTGTATAAGAGCTTATTAGAGAAGTTACGAAAATGAAAAGATAGTTTTAACAAAAAGAAATTTATTTTGTAAATTAACCTAATCTAAGACATGGACATTAATTTGGTAAAAGACGTGATATTCTTTGCAACGAATCTTTCAGAGCAGCATATCAGAACCATATATGTAGCAAGTTTATGCATAGCTTAAGGAACCAACCAAATCAATTATTTGATATCCTTCAAAATTAATATCATTATGATCATTGACTATTGTAGGAACACCCCATGGCCGCCCCTTCCTCCCCCAAAAGCTCCCAAATGCAAACTCTCCCTTTTGATAAAATTCCTCCATTACCTTTTCAACTTCATCCATACAACCACCACACTTGTGTCCTTCATCATCTGTTAGTTGCATCTCTGCTTGAATTCTAATAGATTGTTCATGAATTCTCACAAGAACATCTTTATAAGAACACATTTCTCTATCCATCTCCCTATCATTTCCCTTCCTTTGACGAAGCTTTTTCTTAGCATATTCTCTTGTTTTCTTGACAAACTTCCACGGAAGCTTCAGCAACACAAATATAAGAATTTGCAGCATCAAGCACTGGCAGCAGCATGATATGACCACACAATCAGCACCAAGCATGTTCCAATCTTCCATGGTTGTGAAAGAGAAGAAGGAGGAGGAGGCGGTGATAGTAGTGTAGAAGGAGAAGATTAAAAGAAGGCATGCCTAGCCTGTTTAAAGAATAGGTTCCTTCTCCCCTAGTGAGGATGAAGCAAGAACATAATTTGATGAGGAAAAGCTAAGATATATTGGTGAATAGTGATGGATACTCATGCCTTCCAATTATTTGGTTGAAGCCTAAACGCAAACTATAGCTTCTAAATAAGGGTTAACATGTAGGATATAATATTAAAATTCAAGATTACAATAACATCAAGCTATGACGTGCCAATTAATGATTGAGTGTGAGATACTCGACATTGCCAAGATTTATTCGCAAGGTGTTGACGTACGTGCGGCTTCACTTTCCATAAAAGATTGCTTTCTCTCTCTTTCTACACTACAATATATATGTTTTGATGTAGCTTAATTAGGAGTTAAGACTTTACCTTCTGTAACGCAGAACACCAAACATCATTTTTAGAAGACAAGTGGAAGATATTCTTCCTGTGCTCACGAGTTACCATACTTCTCCTTTTTGTCTTGTTCTTATTATATTAGTATAAACTATCGAACAGAGGGAAAATGACATAAACATCCTCGAATTATTCGTAACCACTTTTACTGTGTTATAAGTATGTAACATTTGTGTGGAAAGAATTAAACTTGAATGGTCAAAAAAAATTATTTAAATATGATCTTAATCATTTATTTGAATTGTATGCTTGAATATTTATATTTCTTATGACATAAATATCCTTAATATGTTTCACATATATATATATATAGGAGACGTTTCAAATGAGAAATTTCTTAACATGAGAAATAAGAACAACTAATAGTAGCCATTAAATTACAATTAAAAGCAACTAACGGCTAAGATTAAAATTCAATTAAACATCTATTATAAAACTACCATTATAGTTGCCTCCACTACCACCACTACCACTACCACCATCATTGCTGCCACCCTATCGCCGCTGTCACCACTACCACCGTCGCCGCCGTTAGAGGCAGCGATGGCAGTGGTGGTAACAATAGTGGAGGTGATGGCAATAGTAATCTTATAAGAGATAATTAATTGGGTTTTAATTTTAGTGGAGGTTATTGTTGAAAGTTCTCATTTTTTCATTATAAGAATTTCTCATTTGAAACATTATATATATATATATATATATATATATATATATATATATATATATATATATATATATATATATATATATATATATATATATATATATATAATTTGTTTATTTTTTTTATCTGAGACCGTAGAGTTTTGATTCAAGGACTTGATGGTTATGGGCGGACCAATTTCGTTTTATCACTTCAATTATAAATATTGATGTCTTTGAATTAAATATTTCCTTTTTTTATACTTTTGATATCTCTTCTAATATCTTCAACCTTTTAAATATATATCCATGTGTGGGGATCTGCTGGTAAAATGCTTTCCTGACTTTTTTCATCATATTACTTAAATTTATCTAATTTATTAGGGATCTGCTGGTAAAATGAAATAACAAAGATGACCCGAAAAAAAAAAAAAAGGAAACAACAAAGACAGCTTTTTATCACCTTCGTAAGCGTTTGTGTTCTGATTAAATAAAATCTAGATTTGGGGCTGCTATTCCCACCCTAGATTTTGCTATTTTCACCCCATGTCTTGTTTGTGTTTTTTTTATTCGAAAATACCCTCTAACAGAATCACATTTTCGTTGTGATTTTGTACAACGGAAACGTGTTTCCGTTATGATAGGGGGGATGCGACCATTTATACATAACGGAAACGCGTTTCATTATGTATTTAGGACTGATCCATAATGGAAATGCATTTCCATTATGCATGAATTCAAAATACATAGTTCATATACATAACGGAAACACATTTTCATTATGCATATGGGACTGATACATAACGAAAACATATTACCGTTATGTATTTTGAAATCAATTCTTTATATTTATTAAATTTATTTATATTTTTTTAGTACAGGTTTTAATGGTTAACTGATGCGTGAGGAGGGCACACGTTTAAATCAGTGTGATCTGAACCCTTAATTTATTGTGTGCAATATCGACCGTTTATTTTTCTGACGCACATGACATTACTTTTAATGACTTGGATAATATTGTTTACGTTTTGTTTGTTTGTTTTATTTGCATCTCATGCTATAATTGTAACAACATATTAATGATACCAACAATGCAATAAGTGTAACATATATAAAATCCAAAGCATCTATAAAATTCAAAAATATATACAATAACGTCTATACATAATGTATAAAATACTAAAAAATGATCTAACAAACAAAAAAAAAAAAGGTCAAGCATCAAAGGTGGTCGTCTTCCTCCGCCTCCTCTTGTAATAGATGCACCTAGAGGCCATACTTGACTGAGCGATAGTCAATGCCTCCCAAATCATTCCATCACCATCCATGCCCTCAGGCACGACCCCCAAATGTAGCGTGCACTTTAGAAGGCCAGCAACTCTCTCCCACTGTACCTACAAAAAAAGAAATGGAAGCTTTATTAAAAAATGTGTCATTGGCATCGTACAAAGCATATTGTAAAGATATGGATACTTACCTCGCATGAATGGGAGTTGCTAGACGAAGAATCTGTCACAGGATGCTGCTATAAGACAGGAACTCGTGGAGGGCCTCACGGAGGATCTCCCTCTACTAAAGGAATCAAAAAGGGTGAGAACGTGGTGGAACCACTCCAAGTAGCCATCGCCACATGTCCACAGAGCCTTGTACGACACAGCAACTCCTCTACTTATTGCATGCTCCTACCAGCCTCCCAATCATCAAACTAGCTGGTGAACGATGGGAACTAAACAGCGGGGGGCGAGGGATATCCTGGTGTTATGATTACCAGTCGTACAAGTAATAAAGGGAAAAGTAAGAGTTGTCGTCTCCACAGGAATTGTGGTTTAATAACAATGCAACCAAATAATTACTTGTGAATTTAAGAATTAAAGAAAGAATTAGAGATTTTTGGATTTTATTTGGATTAATAAAAATAAATAACAAAGAATGCAATTTAGAGATGTTTAGAAAATTAATAAATAAAACTGGTTAGGTTTCAGAATCCCCGGTGATATTCCTCCAATGGAATTTCTTTCCCTTCTAAACTCATTCCTATTAGGCAATTTACATTCAATTTCTCTAAATTAATTCAACCCTAATTCCTTAGGCGATAAACCCTTTGTTCCTAATTTCACACCCCTAATCCCTTAGGTGAGCAAACTTAGTGACAAACATTAACAGCAAGAAATTAACGCAAAGGCATACAACCTCTCTTCCTATCCTATGTTCAAGAATTATATGATTTCTAAAATGGAACGATTCAAACTCCAATTTCCCAATTGCAAGGTTTGAATTACAAATCAATTTCTAATGGGTGTCACGTATAGAAAAAGCATTAAGCATAAAATTAAATAATCAAAAAGTTTAGAAGGAAAAACAAATTACAAATTATTCCTATCACAATTCATCCTAACCTAATCCCAAAGGGGTTTAGAAACTCATAGAGAAACTAAATACAAGAAAATAAAAAGAAGATAGAAAGGAAGCCATGATCTTAAGAATCAAACCACAATTCTTCAAGATTCAAAGCTAGAGATGAATCTTCAAGCTCTTCTTTGCTTCCGGTCCTTAGATAAGTCAAAGAATGCCCCCAAATATATATTTTCTCCTTTTTATAGTGCGTTTGGGCTAAATGGACTATAAAATAAACTAGGCTCACAAAATAGAAAGCCTCGGACCCGCCTGGTGGGGTTCAAAACCCGCTGGCCGGCTTTTTTGAAAATCGAACCCTGTGCTGGCGTCGGCGGCTTCATTGCCTGCCGGACGTGCTGACCGCCGGGCGGGATACATCACTCGCTGGGCGATGTGCCACTAAAGCAAGGCACGCCAGGCGACTCACTAAGCCTCCAGGCAGGTATGACTTTGTGTACTTCGTTTTGTGTTTCTAATCTCCTTTTTGGCCTATACTTGTGTTTGTGGGTCTCTTTTGTGATCTTCATTTTGGTTCTTGTTTCTTTTAAGTCCTCTTTGACTAGCACAATACTCCTTTATGCCTATGAACTGTATTTTCTTTCTCTGCACATCTAACTTCCTTTCACAAAATTCAACAAAATTAAGGCAATTCATGCAATTTTAAATAGAAAGCTTAAAAATGTACATCACATGAAATCCTTCATGAATGGTCTATTTTCTCACGAATTTCCCATGAGCTAATGCAAAAACCATGTATAAATCTACCTAAAATGTAGATTTATCACTGGATGTACCCAAAATGCCTGAACACCCTCTTCAGTAGATGGGCAAGCATATGGGTAACACACTTGATGAAGCCGAAGTAGAATGAAATCGCCTCCAATAGGTGAACGACCATGTGCGTCATACAGCACCCATATGACATTGTCCAATTGCAACTGGTCCAACATTTGCCTGTTCCCCAACGCAAAGCTCATGCCTCTCGTCGGCCTCCACCGACAAAGACAGGGATACTGCTCTGAATAACCCCTAATGGGCTCCCGCTCCAAAGTGGGGAAGTGCTTATATATCCACGCTTGTAATCGTCAATTAATATATTAAATTACATAAACAAAATAATCATTGAACACATATCTACAAAAAGTAAAAAAATGTACCATGATTAGGCTCATGTATTCTCCAAACTACGCCGTACACTAAAGGCTAGCAACGCTAAGCTGATTGTACAGGAATGCTAACGCAACGGAACCCTAAGAGTATCTGCTGCAGGCCTGGAAATCATGGAAGAGGTCTAGGTAGCAAACCTACACATGCGCCGAGCTCTTGTCGGCGAATATCGTGCAGTCAATAAGATGTAATAAATACGCTCGCACAGCAAATGTGGTTTGGCCAGCTACCTATCATGCGACATTGATCTCCCTCAGCCATGATAAGGTGATGCAAGCTCCTTTTGTGGTTGCAGCATGGACCTCAACAAAGGTCACACCTAGCTTGCTCATCAGCTTGCTCACAGCATCATCACGCGTATAATAAATGTGCTCACAGACCTTGCCTATAATAGGCAAGTGCAGGAGAGATGACACATCATCTAGAATGATGGTCATCTCCCCTACTGGCAAGTGAAAGGAGCTAGTGTTCTTATGTCACCACTCAACAAAGGCACATATAAGGCCCTTGTTGGCCGAAGTATACCATGCCTCTATAAGAGAGGCAAGCCCTGAACCCCGCACAATTTCTACGACTGTGGGTGTGAAGGCATTGACAAGATCTTGCTCCCATGGTTGATCAACCTAGCTCATCACAAGGCTGACCTAGCCATTTATGTCTTGCAACATGGTCCTTATAAGACTTGAGCAAGGACAAGTCTATAAGATCTCTAGAAATGGAGGTCCAATAATAAGCTTCGCTAGCTGAGCTGAAGGCACCTCTATCTCTGTCTTCGATACCTCGATCTTTACCTACTCCTACTATTGCTACTACTACCTAGATGCTTTAGCCTGTCTAACCAAACATGCCGATGCAGTCGACCGTGGGCACTTAGAAGTGCTTGCCTCATCATCTGGCAGACGGCTTCGTCTAAGGCGATGGGCACCAAATCTCATGCGTGTCATAATGATTCCAAAACAATAATGATACATTAACAATTAAGAAATAATTAATATCAAATATAATCAACATTATTATAGAATTATTCTAAAAAACTATTACATAAAATTAATTATTTATTAAAACACAAAAAAAAATACATGTTACATAAATACTTTAATAGATAAAAAAATAATTAAAAACAAATAATTTAAATCAAATAAATAATTGAATGATAAAAAAATTATAAGTAAAGGATACTGAAAAACAAATAATTTAAATTATTTAATTCATACAAATAATTAATATAAAAAATATTTAAAAAACAAATTATTTAAATTATTTTATTCATATAAATAATTAAAATAAAAAAATAATTTAAAAATTACATAATACATAATGGAATCCATTATATATTATGTAATGATGTAACGGAATTGCAATCATGTTGTGTATCCTTACCAGATACACAACGGAATTGCAATTCCCCTGTGTAATTGTAATTCCCTTCAATTTAAAAGTCAAAAAAAATAAACGAAACTCACATTCGACGATGGCATAGCGAGAATGTCGACAACTATGGAGGCGTATGCCAAGGTCACTACAGTAAGGCGAGGTGAATGAGGCAGAGTCACGTCCTTCCGGTGACTCGGGACAGCGATGCGGGGGGCCTGCACGGGGTGAGAAGAGAACAGAATGGGAGAGGAGGGAGGGAACTCGGGAGTCTAAGAAGGGAAGAGGGAAGGGTGAAATTTAAAATTTTGAGGGAAAAGATGAAATTTTATATATTTTTGGAAAAGGAAGGGGGTGAAAAAAGTAAAAAAAGTTAGGTGGGAATAGTAGGCCCCTCTAGATTTTTGCCGTTAAAGAAAAGGTTGTGTTCTGGATCAGCTTCCCAAATCCAAACCCAAACCCTTCATAATCTAACAAGGTGATTGCATTTTGCGCAAATTTGGTTATTCATACCACCTTCATATTTTAATTATTATTTTTTTTACTAATAGGTTAAATTACTCATATGATCCCTATAGTTGTATAAACTTTATTTGTTAGTCTTTTCATTTAAAAACCATGCATTTTAGTCCCTATGCACGCACTTTCAGTTTTGTTTTGGTTTTTACTGTTAAAAAAAATTAATGTCGTTAACGGTGGATGATGTAACACCGACTTTTGTCTCACAACTATTTTTCTATTATTTGTGAATTTATTTCTAAAAAATCGAAAAGAATCTCAAATTTCTGGTTTCAACCTTGCATTTAGAATTTCGAGAACTAGTTAGTCATGATTTTTAATAATTTTTTTAGGTTGGGGCCCATAAAAAAAATGACAATTACGTCTCGATTTCTCCACAGAAAGTACTAACACCATTCTTAGTTCATTTTTACGTGAGGAATTTAATTTTAAAATTTTCATAAAAATTTTGAAATTTGTTGAATTAAAATGAATTTAACCTAAAAATACAAATTTAATATTTAAAATTTTCAAAAAAATATAAAAATTAATTTTAAACTCTAAAAATTATTTTAAATCATTAAATAATGTGTCTAACAAGTTTCAATTGAAAACTCATCAATTTGATATAAAAAGTGAATAATTCAAGTTTAAGTGATTTTTATCGATATCGATTGATTTGACTATAGAGAAAATAGAACGCAGAGATCGAGGGAGCAAAGATAGCTCACGCACATACCTCTACAAGGGCCAACTCACCATCAAATTTCAAAACATGCTTGAATAAAATCAAAAAGAAAATTTACTTGGATTTATGACATCATCCATGTGACATCACCTATGCCTAGTCACCAACTAAGCTTGTCTATAAATACCTAACCCCAAATCAGATTTTTCCCCACCTTTTCCTTGCCAGCTATTGCGAAACTCCCCCTCCCCATCACCTTGTCCATTTTTCATTTTTCTTATGACCCAAAACTTCCATTTTCAAACCTCCATCCACCACCTCCAAGTATCATCTTCAACCTCCATCAAAAGGAAATTGAAGCCACCATTGCTACTCCATTTCTTCATCAAGCTTGAGAAGTATAATGAGAGAAGTGGGGTGGGTTCTTCTTATGTTGTTTTCAAATAGATTCTAGGAAGGGTTTTTCCCCTAAACCTATTTTGTTCTTGAATATTGTAGTATTGTCACTTTGATTCCTTATATTGCAATTTTTTTTCTTCTTGATTTGTTGCTAGTTTGAACTGCTAGTTTGGTTTGTTCATGGCAAAATGTTGGTGATTTATGGTTAATATTGAAGTGGGAGTGTTGGATTTGTGATGGATATGTTGGATAAAATTTTGTGAAACTTGGTTTTGCTCCTAAAAAGCTTATGGCCTTGATCTTTTAAGGGAGCTTAACAATTTTTTTTTAATTTAATAATGATTAGCTTAACTATGTTGGTAAAAATTTTGTGAAGGTTTCCTTTTTAGAAGCTCATAGCCTCATTGTTTTCAAGGGAAAGGACTTGGTAAATAAAATTTTCTTGATCTTGGATCTAGAATGAATATTAAACTTAGATTGGTTTAGGCTAGCTTAAGAGTAAAAATTTTGAGAATCATATGGCTTAATAACAAAGGGGCTCACATATTTTGTAAAGAAAACACACGCACCAAAATCATTTTCTTTAGTTGTCATCTTGATTTCCAAAGGATCAAGACTAGGTCTAATGAGATAAGTTGAAAAACCTTGATGGTTTTGGGGAAAGGGCTCTCGACCCTTAAGGGAGAAAAGGCAAAAAAATTATCAAATAAATTTTTAAGCTTAGTAAATGACTTAATTTGGCTAAAGCAAGGTTTTGTAATCTTAAGATGGTTAAGAAGAATTTTTAGAACTTGTTTTTTTTTTTTTAACAAGGGCCATTCAGCCATCTTAAATTAAAAGTAGATCAACATCAAAAAAAGATTTAAGTTTTAACATTAGCAAAAGTAAAAATTTTAATAACCACTAGTTTGGTCCTCAACCTTGTAATTAGAAATTAAAAAGTTTGTAAATACTTAAATTAAAACTCATTCTAGCACTTGAGATTTTAGCTTAAGCCAAACTTCGTTTTTAATTAAATTTTGGTAAAGTAGTAGTTAAGATAATCATAGCCACTAAAATGAATTCCTAGAATTTTTTGTCAACCTATATATATTTCAATTTTTATAAGATAAAAAGCAATTAAATTTTATAGTTTCAAATTTTATTTAATTATTTTAATCCTTTATCAAGTACCTAAGATTCATAATTAGATTAAAATTGAATTTTTGTTGATTAATCACTCATGCAATTTCGGTTTTTCTAACTAGTTAAGTATCTAACCTTAAAATTTTATTAAGGAAGCTTAATCTTTAAATTAGGTACTTAAAATAACTAAAATTGTGATTATGTTTAATTTCTAAAATTTCATTTGTCATTAAATATATGTCTCTAAATTCTCATGTTAGATATTTTATGAATGGATGAGCCTTATATTATTATTATATATGGATAAAGATGAAGTCTTTGCATGATAGAGTAGAGACATGGAGAAGTAAGGATACTAGTGCTCAAAGTTGCTGAGACCAGTAAAATCTCTGCTAGAGATAAGTTTATTAGTAATGAGTTGTTAATTAGATAAGTAATGAGATGCGAGGGACGTGTAGTTAGCATGAAATCCTACATAGGAGTCATGGTTTGGTACACTGAGGAATGAAAAGCAGGACTCACTTGCAAAAGTCTCAAGGGTATACTATCAAGAAGTGAAGGCCTCAATGGCCAAGGTAGCACTCTTAAGCCAGGATATTTGCCTGACTAAGCTTGATAACCTTGATAACTACTCAGCATTCTAGGATTGGTGTGAAAGTATACCTCTACGTGGACGATGACTGTCCTGAGTAGAGAGATAGCTCTGTTCCTCGATGATAATGAGGATTATACCATGTTGATGATGTTGGAAGAGGTATATGTACTCCTAATCACTTTTTGGTTCTGATGTGAATGGTTACTCATTTATGGGAAGTATGGATCCATACAGAGTCAAAGGTAGTTTACTATAACTTAGATAAAACCCTAGGCTCCCTTTTCTTTATAATTGTCACATATGTTTTATCTTTGTTTGATGGTAGGAGTCCCTACCATCTATGTGGAAGTGATTTTAAGAACAAATCACCCCACTTCTCTATCTTTTCTTTTTATGTATGTTGTTCATGGTTGGATACATGAAGATAGCAATGCATGTCCTCTTCAACCTTCACATTAACTACCACGAGGCAAGGACTTGGCATTATCACGAGGATATGAACTACTTGATTGCATTAGCCTTGTGACAATTACCTTCCTCTCTTAGATACCTAGGGTGCTCATGCCTCTATCTCTTTTATTATTCCTATTTCGGTGGCATCTACACTGCCACCAAATTGTTTCTATGCCCCTCCTCCACCTCCCTTGCCACCTATAGATCCTAGAGTTCTTTTTATGTCACTGTTTGTGAACATCTTCCTCCTCATCCTAAGCTGCCACCAGTTGATAGCTATATAGGAGTTGAGCAGCCACCAACTAACAACCTAATGGGTTCACCTATGGAGGTTGTGTTGGTTGAGTCCCTCGTTGACCCCCCAATGATCGAGAATTAGGTGGGGCTTGGCCAATGGCAAACCTTTTTGCCTTTTTCCACCTCCGGGCTTGGGTCACCTCACGAGGTGCCTAATGGACATGCTCATCATCCAGCTACCAAGGATTCAGAGGAGACTCAAACTGACAAGGACTTATATCTTCTGACTAGTGGCCTCTTTTCTTTTGTATATGGGATAGTGTAGATGATAGGCATTGCTCTGACTAGGATCTTTTGATATACACAGTGGGATAAGTAGTGTCTCTTTTGATGTATATTTTGACTTTTCCTATATCCTTTTGACTTTCGATGTATTGTAGTTATGTATCCCTGTTGACGATATATATCTAGTTTATGATGATGTACTAGTCATAGTGATGTATATTATTGATGTATATACTTTAGACTTTGATTCCTTTATCTTGTACTACCATTTCCAAATTTTGTTTTACTTTCTTTTTTTATTTTAAAGGTATCAAAAGACAATCAAGCGTTAAATAAAATGAAGAACTTTTACTTGCAATCAAGCGTTAAATAAAATGAAGAACCTTTACTCGCATTTTCACTAACTCATAAATAATAACTAACTAAGTAATTAAATAAATATGGGTTGTGTACAATGTGAATGGATGCAACAAATGACGTGACACTAATGTGTGTTGCACTTTACATTTTAGTCCCTATACTTGCATTATTTTTGCATGCACAACCTTTATGTTTTAGTCCCTACACCTAGAAACTACTCATTTTTGTCCTTATGCAAGCAAATTTTTATGTTTTAGTCCCTATCAACATCTCTTCCCTCTCTTCTTCCTTCTCCTTTTTCTCCTTTCCCCTCTTTATTTCCTTTTCTTCTTTCCCCATCAACACTTCCCCCTTCCTTTTATTTTGCGGGTTCTGTTTTTTTAAACCCTCTTACATCAACTAATTTCTATTGACCCTAAATAGAAGAGTCTCGAGGTTGCAAAGTTCAGACATCTACTCTAGTAAGCTAGCCAACCAACTTATGAGTTTGCCCGCACCACAACATGAAGTCCATCATCAACTACCTCAATCGCCAACATATACATGCAATGCACGTGCTGTAACACCCCCATTTTATTACTATTTTTAAATTCTTAATATCTATGACATTCTCTCTAATAAACCGGGAAATTAAGAAACTAGCAATTATTCCCAATTCCTCTACACTAAGGGATGACATAAGGAAAATGTTTAAATGACTATGAATTGTCATATTGAGCTTAGAAACATGTCATATATATTAAAATATAATTTTGAAAATTTTTGGAAATTTTCTGAGATTCCTGTAGAAAATGACCAAACAGCCCTCCATTATCGGCTAAAAGTATAACCAATATAGCTTTAACATATAGGAAAGACAAAAATGAACATTCTCAGTTCATTTTTTGGGTTAGATATTTAATTTTATAATTTTCATAAAATTTTTGGAATTTTCTAAGTTAAAATGAAAATTCATTCATTTACTATAAAAATCAAAATATCAAAGTTTAAGACTTTTTATCGAAACTGGTCAATTCGTCTGCAAAGAAAACGAAACGCAGAGACCTAAGAAACAGAGATATGGCACATTTAAGCTCTCCCTCTGCAGACCTACTCTATTGAATTTATCACATTTTATAAAAGAAATACAAAAAGAAAAAGAAAAATTTTAAACACCCAAGTCCTACATTTCCTCCTCCTCAACCTCCTCCAAGACCACCACCACACATCACCTTGTTAGAAGCATCAAGAGTTCATCTTCTCCTCTTCTCCTTAGCAAGCACCTGAGGTATAGGGGGGAGTGAGGTGTTCTTAATATATTTACCTTCATGTAGATGAATTTTGGTGGGTTTGGCTCCCCAAAACCCTTAGCTTTTCTTGCTTTCCTACTACTTTTACTTCTAGTTTTCCTTGTTGTTGTTACTGTCACTTGTTTATGTTGTTCTTTTAAATCTATTGCCTCTTTCATTGTATGGCTTTAAATACTTATTTAATGTTTGTATTATCACTAAAATGTTAGTTATGTTGGTAACTCACCAATATTAAAGGTTTGATCTCAAACCCTAAAAGTCACTGGTAAAGATTTAAAACTTGAGACTTTTCATAATCATTAAGAAGATGAAAAAGGAAGACTTTTTTTTAATCTTGGACCCTCCTTGAACCCATGGCCAGGTGCTTCCAAAGAGGACTAAAAGATAGCCCCTTTCTTAAGATAAGCTTAAAGCTTTACCCATCAACAAAGGACCCAAGAACAACAAGAACTTGAAAGGACTCTTAAAAGGAGGAAGGAGGTATTGATGAGGAAAAGAAAAGAAGAAAACAAAGAAGGGAAAAGAGAAGAAGAAGGAGGAAGACGAAAGGTAAGAGGTGTTAATAGGGACTAAAACATTAAAAAAATTACTCATATAGGAACTAAAACGTAAAGGTTGTGCAAGTATAGTGACTAAAACATAAAGCGCAATACATGTCAGTGCCAAGTCATCCACCATTAATGGCGTTAACTGAAAGTAAAAGGAACAAAGTGGAACTGAAACTACTTGTATAGGGACTAAAACGGATGGTTTTTAATTATAACGACCCAACTGTCGCTACTAAACATACACTACATACTCTTATCAGGTGAATAAAATCAATCATAGCATATCTGTATATATATATATATATATATATATATCGTACATATCAACTGAGAGATCCATCTATCTCTCCTAGTACCATACATGCACATCGGCATATCTATCATCCTCATATCATATCAATAATGGGATAACACCAGCCCATATCAAAGATATCAAAATATACAAGTGTCGGGGAAACGAGATACAAAATGCACTCCCTATAGCTGGTTAATCTATACAATCCCATTAAAAAGACTATACAAAACAACATTTCCAAAACAAAAAGGGTTGCCTCGCAAGCAACTCCACCATCATCTCTGAGCAGCCGGGTTCACTAAAGCCTCGCCGTCTGCTCCCACACCATAGGACGTGATCATCACAGGCATATCAGCACAAGCAACAACAGCAGGACAACCAACAACAACAAAACACGGCAAGGGTAAACTTACTACGACAATGGCATAACATATAATCATAGAGATCATCAATAATTTAAAACATTCAATCACGACTAATCACCAACAATTCACAACATTCAATTATGAGTATATAGCACCTCATCATATCTCTAGAGTCCTCAACGTCTACACACAAAAATATTCATACAAAAGGGTTCTCAACTCAGGACTCCACATTTCATCACAATCACCTCAACTATGTCAATGCATGATGACATGACTCTCGAGAGATTTACAACATATCGAGCGATCAACCAGGTCTCACCCCTTACTGTGGCCTATCTAAGTACCATTCAGGGATTGCCAAACTCTGATCTACAGATAAGCTTAGTGGTTTGTCAAGATGAGTATATGTGGGTGGTGGCTTATCGTGACACAAGGCCTGCATCACCTTGGCCTCTTGCGGAGTTGCCCATCCACTCATCCTCAAAGGCCCATCGTCAGCTACCTCACATCTTATCCAGCACTAGGTTGGAGGCCTATCTGAGTACCAACTCTAGTCACCATCCAACTTACGTGCCTACTCGCACCATGGCATGAGGTCCATCGTCAGCTGCCTCAGCCGCCAACTATGCATGGATGCATGTACTACACACCATTAACTACTCAACCACAACCAATAAACATACTACATATATATATGTATATCAATATAACTAGTGGCAAAGAGGTCCATCGTCAGCTACCTCACATTACCACTCAACATCATCAACACCATATTGGCCCCAAACCGGCCTCAATCATAATCAACAGGTAAGGTCCTATCTAAGCAACCTTCCACTCAACTACCGCTTTCCAACAATTTATCACACAACTCCACAATAATAATAAAGAAAACCAAGAATCCAGTTTAGAATTATAACAACATGTGGAGGTCCTATCTAAGCAACCTTCCACTTCAACAACATATCCAACAATCTAAAAGTGGTTGAAACAATCAACCTCACAAACCATCAACGACCTCACTCATGGCCATTCATTATATAATGACACAAACATCCCCAACAATCAAGTACACAATATGAATTGGCCTTTCTTGTGGAGTTTAAACATTTTTCCAAAGTTCCCAATTATCATACCAAACATTAAATCAATAGCATTCAACCCCATCTTTATGTTTCTTAAAATTTCAACTTTAATGGTTCATGCATGACACCACAAAATTGACACCAAGCATCTCAAAAATAGGGAAGAATCAAGGATTTTGTCGCCCAGTGCCATTGGACTATCGCCCGGCATCAACATCACAGAGCGCATCAGCAAAAATCGAAGAAAATGTCGCCCAGCGCCGCACTCTTGTCGCCTAGCATCAACATCACAAAAGCATCAGCAAAAATCGGAAAAAATGTCGCCCGACGACAAAATCCGTCGCTATAGGCAAAATTTTCGTCATTAAACTAAAATTTCTTCGCTAATTGACAGCATTTCCTACAGCATTCTGTCAGCTGTCGCCCGGTGACATAAACTGACGCTTGGCGCCGAATTGCAATTTTTTGCAATTGTAGGGAAGACAACCCACTGTTGTTCTTGACAAAACCAATCCATCCCAAGCACCATAAAACAATTCTAGACACTTTAAATACATTCTTAACTAATTACATTTTGATTTCTCCCACCAATCATCCACAAATTTTGAAAACCCCTTTTCAAAATCCATTTTATCAAAATCATACCATAACTCATACACAATCAGATTTGGAACGAACCCAAGGTTAGATTCACACAAAATCATGCTCATACATCACAAATCTAACAAGTGTAAGCTTCCCTTACCTCTTGGAGCTTCCGAATCCGAGCTTGGGGAAGAGAAAACGTGATATATGCAGAACCCTTGAGCCAAACTCTGTGAAAGCAAAGCTATAACAGCCCTTCCACGCTTAGAAATGTGATTCCTCACTGGATTTAGGTCTCACACTTCAAGAATCTCGGTAAGGATTAGAGAAAATTTGAGAGAATGAGAGAAAGAGGGGGATGGGAAAAGTGAGAGAAATGAGAAGGGGAGGGGTTTTATATTTTGAAACCCTCCCTGGGCCTCACAAGGCTTCAAGCCCACTAAAGCTCAGGGTCTGTCTATTCACTCTCCAAAACTCATAACAGTTCTCACTTAACTGTTTTTCTCTCAACAACCCAAACCAATATCAACAACACTCTCAATTTAGGTTAAGCACATTTGTCTCAATTCCCTAAACTCAAATAGGAATTCCAAGTTTACGACATACAACTAACACCACCCAACAACAATTAATAACAATCCACTCATTTATTTGTTTTAAACACCATAGTCACATATTAATTTTCACTTTTAGTTATTAAACCACTAAATCATGCATTAAGAAGAACACGGCGTTACAGTTTTTAAGTGTAGGGACTAAAATGTAAAGTTTGTGCAACTATAGGGACTAAATGTCTAATTAAACCTTTTTAATAATATCCTTATCAATGAGTAAGTTTTTTATTGTTTCGAAATTTAAATTTTGAAACTATGACACAAAAAATAGATTTCTAAATCTAAAGGTCAATTGTTAATGACATTATTATTGTTGTGTTTGTTGTTACTATTGGATTAATGTGTCCTTGCATAAATAAAATACAAGAGTCAAATATTGGATAAATAAAATACAATAGTTAAATACTACATAAACAAAATACAAATTACCACAAATACATAATAAATAAAATATAAGAGTCAAATAGTGTATAAATAAAATACAAGTCAGCTACTAAGTCAGGGCTTTTGTGTTATATTCAGTGTCTCTCGCATGATTCCTAAGTCTTGATGCCTTCTATCACCATCCTCCTATAAAACTTGAACTAAAGTAACTCACTAATCCTTTCTAACCTTGCCTATAAATAAAAATAAATCATACTAAGGGGACTTGAGGAGAAGAGTTAGAAGTTAGTTGAATCAATTGGATTAGTTAATCAATTGTATTGGTTGAAAAATAAATTAATGGTTAGCTATTAATTTCGATTGTAATTGTTAAGTTTATGTTTGGCATGTCATTTCGGCTAGCTTTTAGCTTTTTTTATTAGCTAAAAAGCTTGTTTAATCTTATTAGTAATGTTTGGTAAACAAGTTTTTTTAAGTAGCTTATTACATTTTTTTAAGACATTACTTCAAGTAGTCTTTTTTAAACCATAGCTTCTAGCTTCTTATATTTTGTTACCCTTTTGTCCTTAAAATATTTATTAAATTTTCTCTTTACCCTTTTCTACATAAGGTAGAATTTTATGTTTTTTTGTTGTTTCTCTTCTTTCACTCATAAGGTATGGTTTTATTATTTTTATTCCTTTTTTTTTACATAAGGTAGGACATTATTATATTTACCCTCTTATTACGTAAGATATTGATAATGATATCTAATAGGTTTATTTTATTTTACTTTATTTTTGTTATTGTTTTTAAGATATTTTTTATATTACATTGTTTATTTTAACCATTAGATTATTTACAATATTTTATTTTATTATTTTAGCATTATACTTCAAGATATTGATAATGGTAGATGATAGGTTTATTTTATTTTTTCTATTATTTGTTAACTATTTTTATATTGCATTATTCATTTTTTTGGTAGAGACCACATGTATCCTCCATTAGAGGCAATCTTACCCGAGCTGGGTAGGACCACTATAGGGGGCAAAACTCTCCCTTTGAGTATTTAATGAGTTATATACCTAGTGCTCGAACTCAAAACCACTAGTTAAACTAGAATAACCTCGTGCCAATTGATCTACATGCTCAATGATATATTACACTATTTATTTTAATCATTACATTATTTATTTTAACCATTACATTATTTATACTATTATTTTTAATTATACTTCAAGATATTTTAATCATTACACTAATTAACATAATGAAAATATGACGTCTACTTAAGTGTATGTTATTTTTTCTTTATTTTAAACTTGATTGAAAATATTTCAAAATATAATATAAGATTAATAATATAATACAGGCTTAAATATGTTTTTACTCCCTTAAATTTGGAGTAAGTTTGTTTTTAGTCCTCCAAATTTAAAACTAATCATTTTAGTCCTTGTAATTTGAAAAAAAAACCTATTTTAGTCCTTCTATCCAAATGTCATCACAATGAATACTTTGAAAGGAAAACACACGTGTTAGGGTGTTTGATAATAAGAATGCAAAATCAAAGTGAGTTGCCATGTAAGCAACTTATAATTCGTTAGCCATGTAAGTGAAGTTTCTAACAACGTTTGGGCAGAGGGACTAAAATAGGTTTTTTCAAATTACAAGGACTAAAAAGATTAATTTTAAATTTGGAGGACCCAAAACAAATTTACCTCAAATTTAAAGGACTAAAAACATATTTAAGCCTAGAATACACAATAAAAATATAATAATTGAAACTAAAAAATGCAATTAAAATAATTGATCTATAAATAAAAAATTACAAGAATTTAAAATTAATTAACAAACAAAAATGATAAATATTTGACAATATATTTTTATCAATAAAATAAATTAATATTTATATAAAAATATCTTATAAGCATATCCATTTCTGTCATTTTATATTTATTAGCTACTTCAACAAATAATTTTATCAAACATTTATAGTTTAGTAAACTAGCTTTATAACTTTCAGCTACTAGCTATAGCTAGATTTTAGTTTTTAGCTAGCTTTTCAGCTTTTAGCTAACTTTTTAACTACTTTTGTCAAACATAGCCTAAGTTAGTTGGTTACCAGTTGCCCTAGTATAAATAGGTGGACCAACTCAATGTGGGACCAATTTTCATTAACTTCAGTATTAGAAACATTTTGTTCTTATCTGATTTCTCATATATTCAAGAGTAGTGATTAAAATTCCACTAGAAATGTCCACCCAAAGTCCACTCAGATATGTGGTCAACTTCATGAGTAAATATGGTTAATTTTATTTCACAAGTGATTAAGAGAAATGAATGTGGTTAATATTAACCACTTTTGAGACACAATTAACCACTATTAAATATTTCAATAACCCCATACACTATTAATCACTTATGAGGCAAAGTTAACCACCATTAGACAATTCAATAACCTCATGACACTATCTATCCCATATCAATAATGGCATACAATCACATTCATTTACTATTGACCCCTTGTGAGCCAAAGTTAACCATATTTATAGGTGAAGTTAACATGTGTGACAGTCAGAAAGCTCATGACATTATTAGCCACTTGTGAGGTAAAGTTAACTAGTTAACCATCATTAGATATTTCAATAAGAGATATTTCAATAAGAGATGATACACATACAATAATTTGTACATCATTTTTTGTGCCTATCTCTCTTCAACACATCATTTATTGCATTTCAAACTTCTCTCTCTTCTGTCTTTCTCTCTCTTAGTTGTAAAATTTATTGTACAATTTATTATACAAATATCATTTCTCTTTCAATAACTTTATGACATTATTAGCCACATATCAATAATTGTATATACAATCAGATTCTTTTACTCTTAACCACTTATGAGTCACAATTAACTATTTATACACATAATTAATCATATGTGCTGGGTGGACAACGTGTAGAATTTCCCGGTGTACATTACTCTTTTTCCTATATTCATCACTCCGCAACAAGAAGAGGGCTAGGTGTTCTAGCGCGTCACGGTGGTGGAGGAGCAGGAAGATTTAAAAACATAATTCAGCTCTGTATATAATTTTGCGTTTTCAATACTTGTCCATAACTATTTTGTTATACATGTATATCTCAAGTCCAAGTAGTCCCATGACCATGAGTACTTTGCTTAACAGGTCAATGGCCATGTGATCATATATTTTTACCTTCAACGTAATTAATTCTTAATTCTAATCGGCTACCAGTGCAAAGATGTGATGCCGATGGAACAAGGTTTTTCTCCCTTCATCCGAAAACAATTTGGTTCTTGCTTTTCTTGAAAATTCAAGAGAATACATTACGATAGGGCATCCCAAGAACTACACATCTATGTTATGAAACAAATGAATTAATTACCTTCAGCAACATGAGTATGAAATGGTAACTTGTGGCTTAATGCATCAACCATATCTTAGCGCCAACTTTTACCTTATTTTCATATAAAAATTCTAATTAGAAAGAATAAAAATTGCATCATAAGAACAGAAAAAAAAAAGTGAAAAGAATATAGAGTTTGTTACAAGAATCAAGGGAACATGATACAATCAATTTCAGGGGTATATGTGCCTCAAAAGAGTCATATCTGAAACCAACTTAATTTCACAAGGGCCTCCCCTTGCTTGGCTTTGATTGACAAGATGTTTAGACTCTCCCAACATATAAGATAGCCTCTTACGTATTCAAACTAATCTGTGTGGCTTAAAAAGTCTACGTTATAATCTTGACTACCAAATCCAAATGCCATCCTACGAAATAATCTTATTTCTGCTGATTGCTGCGCAGAGTCCCCAACTCTCATTCCATTTGAAATATCACAAGTAGCTAAACTATCAAAAGCTCTAACGACCTGACATACGTGATAATTCAAGAAGAAAAAAATATTCAGTAATTGGTATGTTACGCAATCAATAACATATCATTGAAACTTTCTGCTGCCCTTTCATTACCTGTCCCATGCGAGGTCTTTTGGCAGATGAATATCGCACGCAAGCAGCAGCAACTTCAATCATGCAAAACATTTCACTTTCAACATAGTTCTTTCCTAGCTTTGGATCTATCAAACTCTCAAATTCCTCACTATCAAGCGCATCATTTAGCAAAGGTCGAGCCTGAAAAATAAGGTAGCATCTTTAGTCAGAAAGGCTTGCCTGAATGAAATTCTGAGAATACTCAGGATTGGTTTGAGGGAAAATGCTGACTTTTCCAAGCTTATATACTACAATCTTGTATCTCGCTTTTCAACCTTTCAGCCTTTCTGTATGCATGCATATTTTATTAATTCAAGCACACTAGATGATGATCAACTGTTAACCAAACTTTCTTTTCCAGAAGTAAAATTTAAATAGAAAAGTTAAATTCAGTTACCTCCTTCCTCTTCTTTTTTTTTGGTGTAGTAGAAAATAGAGATGACACGATTGTTATATTGTAAAATTGTACCCGAAAAGGTTAGGTTAGGATGCAAAGACTAAAAGCTCTTGATACAATACTAACTATTCTCTCTAAAATAATTTCAATATTTTGTCGAAAGTTGCAATTAGAACACAGAGGCACAGCGTGGCAAGGGCATAAGTTGCACATGCTGCCCCTTTATTGGGAAACTCAAGAAACTAGCATTTTATTTTCAGTGATCCTTTCCTCACCTTCCAAGACCAGTGATTCAGTTCTCAAAATGGTGTTGCAATATTGTTAGGATCTAATAGTCACACATTGAACATATGGGATTCTAGTGTGGAATTTATAATTGGATCCTAACAAATACTAATTAGAAAGACTCAAGTTCACTACAAAGGAAAACGAAATTTTAACTCAAAATTATGTGATTAAGAACAGGCCATACAGGTACTGAATTCAACAGATATACCAAACGTTGATGCACTTTGCTAGCTGGGATGTAACTATGAGTGCAGTAGAACTGGAAGATTCACTAATGCTTTATGTCCACAAGAGACTACAAGAAGAAATTTCTAAAAAGAGAAACAGCACAAATATAATGTAAATTTTGGTCCCAATCAATAGTTTAACACATCAACACCTTTCTAAGTACCAGATTAGTAAAGAGAGATCGCAACAAGTTGGCATCTACGCTTACCCATTCAACTAGACTCTCTTCTCCAACTGGTTGAGATACATCTACTGGCTTCCTTCCAGTAATGAGCTCCAAAAGCATGACTCCAAAAGAGTATACATCTGACTTCTCAGTCAATTTACCACTTGATACATATTCAGGCGCAACACATCTTGAAGAGGGGAAAAGGCAAACAATGTTAGTATCTTTTCATGTTAAGAAATGAGCAATGAATCCGTAATCTGTACCCAAAGGGAATGAAGGGAAAAGAGAAAATGCAAGACATATTACGCACCCAAAAGTTCCCATGACACGTGTGGTTACATGCGTATTTGCATCAACAGCTAATTTGGCCAGCCCAAAATCTGAGACCTATAAGACGAAAAATATTAATACCTAGCTTAGAATATCAATGAAACAGATAATACCCAACTTAGAATGACAAGTGGAATAGCACATACTCGAGCTTCAAAGTTGTAGTCTAAAAGAATGTTTGCTGACTTGATATCCCTGTGAATAATCCGAGGATTGCCTATGCAAAAACATAACATTCAACAGCAGAAACAACAACACTTGATGATATAGTAAGTCACCCGGTTATCTATTCATGTTCTCTACACTAGGATAAAAATCAAAATTTCCATTTTTTAAAGTCCCTAACTTCAGTAATTGTTTCCAATCAAATTATTAAAAAGAAAGAAGAACAATGTTTCTCTAGCACACATACCCACATGTATGAAAATTCACAATCATATTTCTCAGCCAACTTCATAAATTCAAGTTTCCTAAAGGAAACTGGACTGCTAGACCCAAGACACTAATTATGCAAACTTCAAGACCTTACAACAACAGCACAAGAACAAAGATATTAAGGATTGATAATTACAGTCTTCATGGAGATAAGCTATTCCTCTAGCTGCTCCAGCCGCAATTTTAACACGGTTTGCCCAGTCCAGCAGTGGCCTACCTTCCCCTTCAATTTCACTTTCAGTTAGCACAGATTAAATTTAATCAAAATGTCATGAAACAGTCTTTCAGCACTCTGAACTAGCTTTACCATGAAGATGAAAATACAGGGTATTGTTGGGGACATAGTCATAGACAAGCAGTCTTCTGTTATCTGAAATGCAGTATCCCACTAAGGAAACCAAATGACGGTGATGTATACGGCTAATAATTTCCACTTCAGCTTTGAATTCTCTCTCACCCTGACCTCCTTCAATTTTCAGTTGCTTAACTGCTACCTCTCTCCCATCTGGAAGTGATCCTTTATACACACAACCAAATCCACCCTCTCCCAAAAGATTTTGAGTTGAAAAATTGTTTGTGGCCTTGATTAGCTCCTCATATGCAAACAATGACCTTGAGTTGCCTAGTCCTGATGGTGTATTACCACCGGAAGCTCTTTGTGTAAGAGGAGCCGAAGAACGAATCTTAATAAAGGACAAATCTGGACAAAGTTACAAAATTGAATTATTTTGAGTGGCTTCAAATTGGCAATAGGTTTAATTTTATATAGTCTGAAGGCACACAGGGCATGACAAATTGAGTGTCATATAAATTGGTTCAACAATATTCGTGCGTGGAAAGTTGTAAAATAGGGTCGGTCGTGAGATTTTCGGTATCCTGGAAGAACTAAAAAAATAATGCCCTCGTAATTATTTAAATATTGTTCTTCTTGCATTTTTTTTATTATAAAATCATTATTAATCCATTCATAATCAAGAATTTTTAAAAAATTATTTTTGTTAGAAATCCAAGCAAGACTATTTAATATCCTTATGACATTGTAGATTGCAAATAGGATTTTAACAATTTCAATTTAAAAAAAAAAAATTCAACAGATGTAACAGTAACAAGAATAATTAAATATTATTCTATAAGTAAAAACAATTCAATGTCTTCAAAGAGCTAAATATCATAAAACTTGATTTTGATTCAATTGTTAAAACTTCTCTAACGACTTTTAATTCTTCAAATAAAATTTCACCATCAAGATTATAAGAATTATCATGTTTTAGATAAGTTTCAAGATATTTGCAACATAATTTCAAGTCATAATCAAGGAATGGTCTTAAGTTTTTCAATACTAAACAAAAATCTAAAAATCTCCCCATATGTGTTGTACTACTTAAATCTTCTATTACATGAGCTAATTGCTTGATCTATTGATGATTGTTTTATATTTTATAATAATTTTTTTATATAACTTTAATTATATAAAATTTTTATTTTAATGTTTATATCGACTAAATTAAAAAAAAAAAAAAATTGGTGTCCTTCTACAAATGGGACCCTGGGCGGTCTCCCATCTCAACCGTGTTCAAGGCTACTACTACTGTAAAAGATGAATCCTACTAAATTTCAAAAGCAACAAACTAGCAAATAATAAAACAAGGACAAATGTATTAAAGAAACAAGAGTTGTCACACCCCAATTGGTCCTTTTATGGGCGAGACACATTAGTCACGATAATACACAAATCTCAGATTGATCTCTAAGAACTACAAATGTGGGTCATATTAACCCTTAAACGCTAGATACATTAATATTAGAGAAATTCTATTGTATCTGATAAATTTAAGGGTTTTTAATACTGTTATTATTTTATTTTATTTTACCAATAGTTGAATGAGTTTCCATTTAATGAAGTTTTCTCTCTCGTTTGATATACCTAAACTCATTCAACTATTGATCCAAAAAACAATTATACCAAAACTCTTAAATTATTCTGAGTACCATAGCAGCTATCCTAATATTATTGCTGCTTGACATTTGTGGCTCTTAGGAACAGAGGTAGAATTTTCACATTGTTAACTACAGATGGGTCCCCTGTGAAACTCCTAATGGACAAATTTGGCGAATTCCGAAGAAACAATAATGCCAGTATTTACAGGTTTACCTGATTCAGGGGACGAGCCAAGAGCGGATGGCAAGTCATAACCACCACTCTTAGAAACCCTTTCCTTTTGCCTCGTCAGGCACCAGATAGCAATGCCAATGAAGCCAAGCAGTAGAATTCCCGTCACTACACCAACTGCCACTGCACCAGTGCCACTACTGTTTCCAGGGCCAGAATTTTGTGCTGATGCAGGTGGTGGAGTCAATCCAAAAGTTTGTGATGGAGGAGAATGAGAATCAAAAGGACTTATCCTAGTAGGAGGAGGAGGTGCACTAGTACTTGTAGGTGTAGTAGATGCTGGAGAAGGAGAAGAACTCTGAGGAGGTGGCAGGGCTGCTGGAGGAGAAATTGATGCCGGCGTTTGCAGTGGCAGTGGTGGTGGTGGTGAAGGTGATGCCAGAGGCAGTGGTGCCAGCGAAGGAGTAGCCGGAGATAGAGACTGGGATGGTGAAGTTGAACTGTCAGGTGCAGGGGAAGAGACTTGTGGTGGTGGCATGGTGGCAAATGACGCCGGTGATGGTGATGGTGACGGTGATGGTGCTGACATGGCAGCAATTAAATATATCCACGGTGTTGTGTGCTGTTTGAAGGTCTCGTGTGTCAAGTCATATTTGCACCATCAAAAACCAAGGTTGGAAATATTAGGCACCATGTCGTGGTGTATAACATGTTGGGGTCACATGCTCAAGTTTAGACCTTAAGCGATGCCAAGGGGGGAAACTTAAGATGAAGAAAATCGCTACTGTCAGTGTCACCAACCGAAACCAATGTCCCAAGACACCGAACACAGAATAACCCGCCTCACTGATCTTGTTTACAGACAAACAAAATTTACAGAATGCACTTTTGTGCATAACCCAAATTACAACAAAATGCACCACTAGCTTCACGGCCAAAATCGCAAACAAACAAGCCTCTCAGAACCAAAATATGCGTCATTAGGAGCTCCCAAGGAAAACCCAGATATCAAAACCTCAAATTTGGATTTGTCAAGGTTAGATTCTAGTAATGTTCATAGAGAGTTCTAAAATCCTCGTGAAAGTATGTGACACTGTGACAGAACCTAAAATCATCACCAAAACTCAGTTGAGACGAGAACCGAAAGGGCTCAACGTCAAACACCTGTCATTCTTTCTTTGAGTAATTGTCCTGCTGTTCTTCAACGATATTCCTTGAAATTTCCGTGAAACTATGGCATTAGTAAATCACATTGATGAAGTTTCCTCCTTTGTCATTGTTTGAGGAATTCTTTCTGTACAATATCTTCTCACATAATTCACGTATGAATCATTTACAACTTTCCATCTTTTTTTAATCTTTTTTTATCTTTTTATTTCTTGAAATTCGTCACCATCAATTATGATCTATCCGGTGTTATGTAACTCTCACATGAAATAAGTTTCCTTGTACATGCCATTGAGGTGAATAATACTCCTCACAAGTGAGCTTGTAGCAAGTAATACTATATTCACGATCTAATTTAAATTGTATAATAATTTTAATTTTAACTCCCTAAAATTTAAGCATAGATAACCTTCACTTATTTTAGATAAAATCAATTTTAAAAAAATTAATTTGAAACACTTTGATAAATATATAAATTCCAAATGCTTTATTCGATAAATTTGGCTATAAATATATTAGTTTTTGAAAATATAAAATAATTATCTTATGTATAATAAAATATAAATATTAATTTATACTAGTGTTTTTCCCAAATTCATGAATTAAATTTACTTTTCTACAACCACTAAGCACGTGACTCAAGATTGTTCCAGCTTAACCAGTGGTCTCGAATTTGAGTCCTAGGTATGCAGCTGCGTTAAATACTCAGAGGGAGACCCCATTATGATCCTACTTGGCTCGAACAGGATTGTCTCTTGTGAAAGATAACTGTGATCTTTACCAAAAAATTTACTTTTCTACAATGTGAAGGAGAAAATTAATCAATAATATTAATTTTATAGATTTCATTAAGGTTTTACTCGTAATTGTTTGTAATGAGGTAACTCAGAACTCTAAATGCACTGTTCTCTAAAAAGTAGACATTCATAGAATTTAAACACAAAAGACAATCGGTGTGTTTGATAGAAAGAAAGAAATAGAGAAAAGAGAAGAGAAGAGAAAAGAAATAGGTAAGAAATGGAGGGAAATTAAAGTTGTTTGATTGAAAAGAAATAGATAAAAAATAAAGTGGAAGTTAAGATTATTTTTATTATTATTATTTATTTTTATTATTAATATTATTTTTATTTTTTATTATTATATTAATAATAATAATTATTATTATTATTATTACTACATACACAACAGCAAAGCAAATAGTAATGTCATCAAAAAAAAAAAAAAAGCAAAGCAAACCGATTTACAACAAGTAAATCGATTTACAAAACTTCTAAATCGATTTAATTGCAGCGAAGGCTGAAGAGTAACCGGTGCACGTATTGCACAGTAATTTCACTCTTTTCTTCTCATATTTGGACGGAAATTACTGTGCATGGATCCCACAAATTTTTTTAAAAATTTCTTCACACTTCTACTCTACCAAACAACTCACTTCTTCTTACTTACACTTTCTTCCTTCCTCTCCCCCTCTATTTTCACTCTACCAGCCGAACCCTTAACGTTATGTGAATGTAATTGGACACCATATTAATAACAAAAGACGAAAAACAGAAAGTACAACATAAGGTGGAACCATCTTTGATTCATGGACAGTTTATTTCGGGTATATTTAGCATATCACAGGAACACAATCATTTCTAAGTGGATTTAACAGTGAATAAGCAGCAATCTTTGATTCATCCACCACGAGGCAGTTTATTTTGGGTATTATTATATATTTATAGCATAATAAAGGAACATAATCATTTGTTAGTGGTAAAGCGAACAAGCATACGACTTGATACCCGAAGAAGCAACTTAATTATGATTTATAAGAGCATAGTTGAATTATCAAGCTAGTGAGGTAAAGGATATAGCTGAATTGTGAGAATGATGGGTTTACTTGTCCCATCAACCATGTTTGGCAGGCTGTGAAACTCAACAAGTAGTTGCAACATATTTTTGGTGAGAATTCAAATCACAAGTTTATTAAAAAACCAAGTAAATGTTCAGTTATTAGAAACCTTCGAAACCGTCTCGCTTTTGCTTTTTCTACTTTCTCTTTAAGCTTCCTTCCTTTAATTAATTTTGCTTTCTTGTTTACCTTTTTTATTTCAATCTCTATTCGTACAATTACTAAAATAAAGGAAGCCAAAATTGTTAAAGTGTGATCTTAAATCCTGTTATAATATATTTTTTATGTAAATCTATAATAAAAAAAATTAATGTATTTTTTTAACTTAATAATAACCTAACAATGGAAATAACTCAATTACTTTTGTAGATTATAACAATACTGCTTGACTAATTCCCTTCGCATTGCTTTTTTAATTAATACAATACAATTTTTTATTTCTGTTTTGTTATGTATTTTTTTTATTTACTTTTTCTTTTTCTATTTTCGAAATTTATACATATCTCCTTTAAACAGGATATAAGTTTGACTAAAAATTTCGAAAAAAGTCACACTTCAAAAAGTGGAAAAAATAAAAAGGAAAAAGGATTAAAACAATGAAGCAGGGTGGAGATGAGATAAAGAATGGGTGAGGCTTTGAAAGCATTTCCAGCTTTTACCTTATAAGCAATGTCGGTGGATATGGAAAAAGAAAAGGTGATGAACACAGCTTGAAACACACTACAAACACAAAAAGATGTGCAAAAAATAGGTAGTTGGTTGCAAACAGGTTGCAGCATTATAGGTACAGCCCCGACCATGAGAATTTCGAACCATCCGGGCCTCCTACCACTGCCATCCTGCATTATTCCTCTCAATCGTAGAAATCATATTTGTTGTGGATCGGATAATAAGGATCTAGTTCACTATGCACTAAGCATCATTAGGGCTCAAAAAGACCAAGGGCCTGTTATTCCCACCCAATTCTCTGTTTTTTTTTTTCACCTTATATATTGTTTGTTATTTTTTTTATCAAAAATATCCCTAACAGAAATGCATTTCTATTGTACAAAATACACAATAGAAATACATTTTCATTGTGTTAAGAGGGTGCGCCCTCCATACACAATAAAAACTCGTTTTTTTGTGTATTTTTTACAACGGAAATATATTTCTGTTGTGTATGAAGGGCACATCTCTTAACACAATGGAAACGCGTTTTCGTTGTGTATTTTGTACAATGAATTTTCGTTGTGTATCAACAACGGAATTGTTAATTTTTTTGAAAAAATTAATTGAAATATTAATTATGATATAATTTATCCTTTTTAATACTAATCGTATTAATTATGATATAGATTATCATTTTTAATTGAAAACAAATTAATTACAATAGAATTTACCCTTTTAAAAAATATATGATACAAGTTATTATGTTTAATAATAATTGAATTAATTATAATGCAAATTTTTCTTTTTCATAGTAATTAAATCAATTATAATATAATTTTAAAAAATATATGATACAAGTTGCCATTTTAAATAATAATCGAATTTATTAAAAATGGTAACTTGTATTGTATATTTTTTAAAATTATATCATAATTAATTTGATTACAAATATATTTTTAAAATTGTATCATAATTAATTTGATTACAATTAAAAAGGAAAATTTACATCATAATTAATTTAATTATTACTAAAAATGGTAACTTGTATAGTATATTTTTTAAAATTATATCATAATTAATTTGATTACTATTAAAAAGAATAAATTGTATCGTAATTAATTTGATTTAATTAAAAATGATAATTGTAAGACATGTCTTTCCACTAATTTGTGATTAAGTGATTGAAATAACTTAAAAGAAAATTTTTAATTTAATTTCCACATTAATAAATAATTGAAAATATGTGCTTGTTTTTGTGTGAATTTTTGTAGAGAAAATTTATAGAAATGCAGTCTGTAAGTGATCTGGTAGTGTAGAAATACACTTAGTTAGCTGACAGATAGTGAGCTAATTTGAGAATTTAATTATAATTAATTAAATTTAATTATAATTAGGTTCAAAAGATGTTATGTGAATTTTGTATGTTTTGTGGTTGTTGGTGAAATTTTATTGAGATTTCATTTACGATTGAGGCACGAAGTACAAGGCACAAAGCTGAGAAGCTTAATCTTTTAACCAAAGTCACTAGAGATATTTAAAAATATGCAAATATTCATTTTATGACTCTCTGTAGAAATTTAGAATTCTATTGAATTGCTATTTCGTGAAATTTGAGAATTTTGCTAAATTCAAACAAAAATTTATATACAATGTTTGTGTACTATCTGCCTATGCACCAATCATAACTTTATCAATATGGAGGCCAAAATATATATGTCGTATTTATTTTCAAACCTTCAAAGCTTATTTTCTGTCAATGACTCATTTCGGATCCAATTTGAAAAATTATTGAAACCGATTATACTAATAAGTTGACCGCTGGTGAACTTAAGTACACATGTTTATATAAATCAATCAAAACAATTTTTTTTCTCTCTCTCTCTCTCTTGGCCGTGGGGATTCTAGCTTCTAGGAGAAGCTTCATAATTTTTTTATCCTAAAATACTCATCATTTTATCTTTTACCATTTTACCCTTAACCCCATTATTACTCACTTTTTTTTTAATCTCTCTCTCCCCCACTAGCCCATATATGGACGTGCACTCTCTCCCCACACACACTCATTCACTTTCATTTTATTTCTTAAGACCAAGAGTGGTAGTGTGGTGGTTTCTCCTTCTTTGGTAAGTTTCCATAACTTTCTTCTTCTCTCTTCATCCATTTCTTTCATTTCCTCCCTTTCTTCTTCTATTTCCTTCTCTTTAAACACTCTATACATTCATTCTTCTACTGATCTAGCATGGTTTTCATGAAACAAAACTCATCTATGGTGATTGATGGTCCAAAAGATCCAAGCTTGGGGAGGAAGCTCATCATAGACTTAAGATCTCAGCTTGTTTGTGACTTTGGCTATTTTAGTAGTAAGGAAACTAACTCATTCGTGATGTTCTTTGCTGTTTTAGGCCTATTGGAGTTTTATCTTAATCATATATTTTTGGTTTAGCATAAAAATGTATATATCTTGATGTATTGTGATAAAAACATGAACTTGCATGTTGGTTGTGGTTGCTATTTGGACGTTTTCATGTGAACATGACTCACTGTTTTGTGGATATTTTGAGTTGTGGTTATCTTTTAGATATGAGACCGATTGTAAATGAAACTAGACAAAACATTCTATGGAATGGACTCAAGAATCACATAAGAAATTTAAGAAATGACTAAGTTATGGACCAAACAAGTTAGACCATTTTTCTTGAAAACGTGAATGGGCAGACTTGATTCGTGTTCGTTTTTGGAAAAATCTATTTGTGTTTTCTTCAACATGTTTGAATGACCAAAATATATACATTTCAAGCTTTAAAATGGTATATTATATGTGATTTTTAGACAATGTTTACTATTTTTAAAATTTTCCAAAATATGGAGTTACTACACTATTTGACACTGGCGACTATGTGTGGAACTGGCTTCAAAGAAAAATTGTCAAAATTTGTATACCTTGATTTGAGAGGTGTACTGTACTATTCTTGAAACTTTAGTCAAAGTACTATAGTTAGGAAGAAGTTCCATTTTGTTTCAATCTCATTTAATAAACTTTTTATGCAAAAACGAAAAGTACATTCTGACAACAGAGTTTCTGATCTTTCTATCTTGTTATTTTTGTCACTTTTTTGTAGATTGTTAAATGAAAAACTAAAACATGTTTTGGAAAATAGACATCCTAAGCTTTCTGTTCTGGAGGTTACTCGAACATACAGCTCTAAGTCGGCTTGCACCTTACCTACTTGACTGGCACCTCACCTACTCGGCTGGCACGGCCGCGGTTACTCCAGCTAGTAAATCCTGGCTATCTTGAACCGACTCCACTTCTGTCCCAGCACAACATGGGAAGCGCCTAACGGCAAGGAAAACATGTAATAAGGCACCCAAACACACACTGTCACGTGGCACCTACCTCTAATAGAATTTCCCTCCAAAATACACTATATAAAGGACTCTATACTCATTAGGTACACACACTCTCTCTCATTCTCACTCACACTCGAATCCTCACTAACTTAGGCATCGGAGTCCTTGCAGGTGCCACCACTAGAAACGCCAACAACCACCGTGGGAGCTCACTAGGGACGTTTTCTTATGTTCACCACACAACATTGGTGTCGTCTATGGGAATCGCTTTCTGATTCTCTTCATCCTCTCCATTGCTTGGAGATCTGATCGTGATGGTTAGCACAAAAAACCGCAAGTCTGTTGTGGCACCTTCGCCACCAAAGCTTCTACCACCATCACCTAAGGATGGCGAAGCTGCTTCCGCCACTCCTGAGGTGGCTCCTAGCCTAAACGATGTTCCGACACCGTCAGTTAACATGGCAGACCTCGCTGCGCTACTACAACAACAGAGAAAGGCGTTGAAGGAGCAGGAGAAGATCATTGCGGAGCTCCAGGTGAAAAGAGATAGTAAGAAAGTTATGAAGAATACTTATGATCACACTGAGAGATCTGCTGCATCCGCTCTAAAACCTACACCGGAGCTGCATGATGTGCACATGGCAACGAAGTTGAATGAGGAAGACGAGATGATTCTGTTCAACCTTCCCTTTTCCATGAGGATTCTGAATTTGCAGGTCCCAAAGCAGCTACAACAGCTACCTTCGCTGGAGTTATATGACGGATCAACCAATCTGAATGATTAGCTATTAGTGTTTGATTCTGCAATGTCCTACAAGGTAGCTTCAGTTTCATTAACATGCAGAGCGTTTCCACTCTCGCTGAAGGGACTGGCGTTGAAGTGGTTCCAATCTTTGGAACCGAGGTCCATTAACTCATGGACGATGTTGAGAGAAAAATTCAAGACCGCCTTCGCGACTAGCAAAGCCAAGCCAAAAACTAAGGCCGATCTGAGGAGGATACGCTAGGGCACGAATGAGTAGTTGAGAGATTACATTGACAAATTTAACTAGGAGGCAAGGGTGGCCAAAAATCTGCAACCTAGAGTAGTTTTAATGTTGGCTAAGGACGGGCTGAGACCAGGCTCGCCTTTCTTCATGTTGATTGCTAAAACACCTCCGACTTCAATGGAGGAGTTTTTGAAAAAGGCAGAGAAATACATCAACTAAGAAAACGTGTTGGAGGTTGGGAAAGTGAAGATGACCGAGATTGAAACACAAAAGAAGAATCCGCAAGCAAAGGCTGACAAACTGCCGCGTCATAAGGACAAACCGCCGCGTCATGAGGACCAGGGTTTGTACAAAAGAGGACCGAGGTTCGAAGATTATACACTGTTAAACACCTCCAGAGCAAGAATATTAAACAAGATATATAACGTGGAATTTGTCGAAGAAGGAATAAAACCCCCGAGGCCAATAAAAAACATAGAAGAGGGAGATCAATCCAAATACTATCGATATCACAGGGTGCCGAGACATGATACTGATGAATGTTATCAGCTGAAAGATGCAATTGAATTGTTGATTAGGCGAGGAAAACTTAACCTCTTTGTCAAGCAGAATGGGGGTCGTGGTGACAGAAGACGCCGTCCCTCACCGCAAGGAGAGAGAGAACAAGGAGCCCAGGAGGGGGCGCTCCCCACTCTGGAGAGACAGATCACCATGACGACACAACCTCGTGAGAAGCCACTCCCCACCCTGGCCATCGCGAGATGATGTCGAGGTACACACCATCTACCGAAGTCTCCCCAACGATCGTCATCCCGACAACCCACACAATCTCCAGCTCATTCTCCCGCGCGGAGCCACGAGATCATATACGTCATTGCAGGCGAATTTTCAGGAGGAGGTCCGTCGAACAACGCAAGAAAGAGGCATGCCAAAGAGGTATTGGCAACTTCTTCCAGTGTTCGGGCTAGTGATGGCCCTGCGAAGAAGACGACGCCGCCTTTAATCTTCAATGACTCGGACTACACCAACGTTATGCCAAACCATGATGATCCTCTAATGGTGAATGCTTTGGTGGCAAACAAGGAGTTCACAAGCTGTTAGTAGACATCGGTAGTTCCACCGATGTTATGTTCTATGAACTTTTTAAAAAGCTGAGAATCCTAAAATCCGAGTTGATGCCTTACAACGAAGATTTAATAAGCTTTTCCAGACACTACATCATGTTGGTGGGTTACATAAAGTTACATGTCACATTTGGAAAGTCGCCTTGCATGAATACCATAACCACACGATTCATAGTTACAGACGCTAAATCCTCGTATAATATGATTTTGGGTAGACTGATGTTGAATGCTTTAAGGGCCATTATCTCGGTCTCACATCTAGCTATGAAATTTGTCGACAAAAACATGGAGGTAGTCACCCTTCGAGGAGACCAGAGGAAAGTAAGGGAATGTTACAAAGAGTCCCTAAAAGTTGGTCGCAACCCCGACATGGATTACAATCGCAATTCCGAATAAGGTGAAGTACTAATGACAGAATTAGATTGCCGGATGAGATAAAGTGAGATACCTAGATACCCATTCCCGAGCCTGAAGATGAGTGCACCCTAGTTCAGATTGGGAAGGACAAAGATCAGGTTGTGAGAATTAGTGTCAGCCTAGTTGAAAGAATGAAGGATCATCTATCGACGCTTATGAAGAACAATACTAGCCTATATGCGTGGAAATCGACAGATATGCCCGGAATAGACCCCAATCACTTTTGGCACTGATTGGAAGTCAATCCCTCCGTGAAACCGGTGTGTCAAAGGAGGAGAAAGATGGCCCCTAAACGGCTACAAGAGATTGATAGGCAGGTGGAGGAGTTGCTGAAAGTCGAATTCATTTGAGAGGTAAAGTATACCACTTGGCTAGCTAATGTAGTGCTTGTGAAGAAGAAAAATGGCAAGTGGAGAATGTGTGTTGATTACACCGACCTAAATAAGCACTACCCGAAAGACTCATACCCTCTCCCCGACGTTGACAAGCTAGTGGATGGTTCATTCGGATTTCGTTATCTGTCTTTCATGGACACTTATTCTGAATACAACCAGATTCCCCTATATTCGGGTGATCAGGAGAAAACGACTTTCATGACTGAGAAGGCCAACTATTGTTATAAGGAGATGTCCTTCGAATTAAAGAACATTGGGACCACATATCAGAGGATGATGAACAAGGTGTTTAAGGCACAAATAGGGCAGAATCTGAAAGTTTTTGTTGATGATATGATTGTGAAAAGTACCACCCCTTCGGCACATCTTCAGGACTTAGAAGAAACCTTTGCCCAATTGGAAAAATATAACATGAGGCTAAACCCCAACAAATGCATATTTGGTGTCTCAGCGGGAAAATTTTTAGGGTATATGCTATCTGAAAAGGGGATTGAATTAAACTCGGAGAAGTGTCGGGCTATACTAAAGATGAAGAGCCGTCAGAACATAAAGGAGGTTTAGAAATTAATAGGGCATCTAGCTGCATTGACGAGATTTATAGCCAGTTCAACACAAAATGCTCTCCCTTTTTTCTAGCTTTTAAGGAAAGATAAACCTTTTGAATGGACAGGTGATTGTGAGGCTGCATTTGTAAGGTTGAAAGAGACTTTATCCTCTCCCTCCTTACTCACTAAACTCGAGATAGGTGAAGTGTTTGTAAAATACAAAGACAACGCAAGAAAAGGAGTTGAATTGTGTTATAGCAAATTTTAGCAAAACCTTTGTTGAATATGTATTGTTTGAAAGATATGATCAAAGAGTTTTAAAAAAAAAAAACGTTTTATAAGACAGACGAAAGCTGAACGACAAACTGGAGTGCACACAAGATTTATACTGGTTCGTCTCACCCTAGAGACTATGTCTAGTTCTTGGCAACAACCAAGTTCCACTGATTTTTTCAAGTTATAAGTATTCTTTCCACAAGCGTTTTCAGGCTCAACCCAAGTAGTCTTTTACTTGCCTCTCCAAGCAATTACCCAAGTATTCTTTGAATCAAAGCTTCTTCAAGCTTCCACCAATTTCTTTGGAAAAAAGTTTACTCGTGAGTTACCTCACTAGATTTAACGTCTTATCAGACAAATATACAAGTAAGTACAAAAAGATTTCTACAATCAAAGTATACAAAAGAAGAGTTTTTTGTTTCCAAAAATGTTATGATTTTTCAGCAACAACAACAACATGAAAGAGGTCTCTTCTTCTATTTATAGGCTTCTCCAAAAGTATCTGTTGAGTGCTTTGCAAGAGACGACCTTCATCTGATGAAGAGAGTCGTTGGAGCATTAAATGCAGTATTTAATGCCTTTCACCAACTTGTCATATGATAAGATAAAGCAGTATGCTTATCTTTTCTATTCTTGTACTCAATCTGTAGCAGTTGTCACGTCCGCTTTCCCGTTCTGACATCCGTACACACATTCCTTCTTTTTTTCTTAAAAAGAGTTGTCTCTCCTCGACAGCAGGTATGTAGGCTTTATATGTTTCGAGGTAGCTTACGCTCTAATTAGTGTGCAGATCATTTTAGAATTTTGTCATCATCTGAAAGATTTGTTAGTTACGAAATTTATCTAATCAAAAGATAAAGACGATATTCATTTAAAAACATCAGACGATTGCTTGCGAACGAATGATCAGACGATTACCCAAAAACATACATATTTTAACTGTTTGTTATTATCAAAATATTTGAGGGTTATAAATTCATCATTTGTCTTAACAGTGTTGTACCTATACTTAGCCGTGGCCGATGAAGCCGTGAGTGCCGCGCTAGTACGAGAGACACTGGAAGGGAAAAAGTCGATTTACTTTGTAAGCAAAGCTTTCCAAGGAGCTGAACCGAGATATCCCAAGATGGAGAAGGTTATGTTTACTCTGGTAATGGAGGCTAGAAGGTTAAGACTATACTTCCAGTCGCATCAGATTATAGTAAGAACGGATCAACTAATCCGGCACATTTTACACAGGCCCGAGTTAGTAGGGAGAATGACGACCTAGGCCATAGAATTAACAAAATATGGGATTCAGTATGAATCGAGGCAGGCATTGAAAGCCCAAGCGCTAGCTGACTTTATAGCAGAGTTGACTTCGGCAAAATCCTTATCCTGGAAATTTGACTTGGACTCTTTTTATAGATGGGTCATCCAATGAAAAAGGAAGTGGAGCCAGCATAATGTTGGAATCTGTGGACAGCATTATGTTGGAACAGTCGTTGACTTACACATTTCCCACCTCCAACAATCAAGCAGAATACGAGGCATGCATAGCCAGACTCATTACGGCGACTGACGTTAGCATCATGTCGTTGCGCGTATGTAGCGATTCCCAATTGATGATCTCACAGATTAATGGGTTCTATCAAGCCAAATAGCCGATATTGCAGAAGTATCTAGCAAAAGTCAAAACTCTCATTGCAAAGTTTAATAATTTGTCTACATTCTCTGAGAAAAGAATGTTAGGGCGGACATTTTATCAAAGTTAGCTAGCACGAAGTCTTCCGGTAATAATAGGAGGGTCATTCAATAGACAATTCACGAGCCAAATCTCGTAATGGCAATTGAGTCGAAGCAAGTTGGATGTCCCCTATTATTAGTTATCTGAATGAAGGTGTCATTCCAGAAGACAGAAAAGAAGCAAGGAAGCTAGAGAGCGGCCTACAGCTCATTTTTGCATTGTGAATGATAAACTATACCGGCGTGGCTTCTCGCAACCGTTGCTTAGATGTTTGAGAAAGCCAGAATCTGAATACGTGATGGCTAAGATACACAAGGGATGCTGCAGCCATCACTTGGGAGGCAGAGTATTAGCTAAGAAGATACTCAAAGCGGGCTATTATTGGCCGACGCTAGAAAATGACGCTATGGAATTCACTAAAAAGTGTGACAGATGCCAAAAATGCTTCGACATTCATCTGGGCCCCCCGGAAGATTTAAGTACGATCATTTCGCCATGGCCCTTCATATGGTGGGCCATTGACTATTTCACCAAGTGGATCAAAGCAGAAGCATTAGCCACCATCACGGCGAGGAATGTCAAGAACTTCGTATTCTGGCATATTATTTGCAAGTTCGGGATACTAGATGTTCTAGTGTCAGATAACGACAATCAGTTTACAGAAAAAAGCTTCCAGGAGTTCTTGGCCGGGTTAAAGATTAAGCAGCACTTTACATAGGTGGAACATCCCCAAACGAACGGGCAAGCAGAGGCAGCAAACCGAGTTATCCTCAGAGGGCTCAGACAGTGTTTAGATTGAGCAAAGGGTGTTGGGTTGAGCAACTACCACATGTCCTATGGGCATACCACACAACCCCTCACTCTTCCACTGGAGAGTCTCCTTTCTGCCTTACTTACGGTGTGGAGGCAATGATCTCGACAGAAATTGGAGAGCCAACATGGAGAGTGGCCAACCTAAGGCTCAAGGACAACGATGGACTGCTACATTCAAAGTTAGAGATAGCGAAGAAAGGAGAGAAGTTGCAACCATAAGAGAGGCTACTTTGAAAAGACAAGTTGCGGCAAGATATAACAAGAAAGTCGTGCATCGCGCTTTCGAACCTAGAGATCTGGTCCTAAGGTGTGCCAACATAGAGGGAGAAACGCCAGACAGGGAAAGCTCACCGAGAAATGGGAAGGCTCATACCGAGTTACCTCAAAGACCGACACAGGTGCATACGCGCTAGAAACGCTACCCAAGATGGCCATCCCGCTAACATGGAATGTAGGCAACCTTAGACGATATTATAGTTGACACGTAATTGGTAACGCTAACTTTGATTTCATAGTTTGAGCTTGTAGTATAGCTGGGTGAGTTGCATACTATAACTTGTGGCTCTTGTAACATTTTTTGCCTTGTGTGATTAATAAAATGAGGAGTTTCCCTAGCTTAGAAAGCTAAAGACAAGGCTAAACGAATACACGGGAGAAAAAGGCTAAAGACGAAGAAAATTAAGTGTGAACTACCCCGTGTACATGGATTCGCTCTAGCCGAGATAGGAAGATTGCTAAAGTTGAAGATAAAGAATACGAACTACCCTATGTACGTGGATTCACTCCAACTGGGGTAAGAAGATTACTAAAGTTGAAGATAAAGAATGCGAACTACCCCGTGTACGTGAATTCGCTCTAGCTAGGGTAGGAAGGTCGCTAAAGTTGAAGATAAAGAATGCAAACTACCCCATGTACGTGGATTCACTCCAGCTAGGGTAGAAAGATTGCTAAACAAGAAGATAAAGATGAAGACAGAAATTGAGAAGCACGTAAAGATAAAGTCGAGCAAGCATGAAAGCGTTTAACAAAAGCGCAAGGAATAATCTATACACAAAGCGCACACACTCAATAATACCCAATGCACAAGACATTAAGAGAAAACATTGAAATTTATAATTTATATTCAAAATATTCAAATATATACAAAGTCTTGCAGAAAAATAAGCAAAAAATTACAAGTAAAATCGGCATCCCAACCCTTCATTCCCCAGTGTTGGCAACGTTTTGAGACACACCGGCATCTCCAGGTGCAAGATCATCACCTAATATCACAACCTCGATGGAAGGAGGGATGGTCAGCATCACCTATGGGGTCGATATAAAGCTATCTGCAAGTTGCCCTTCGACATCTTGCTTATCACCTAGAGTCCTAGAATCGACCCCGGTTCCCTGATGCCCTAGACCTGCTTCATCTTCCTCGGCATCATCATTAGTGTCGAAATTAGCGACGGGAACAGTAGGATTTGCCAGCATCATTTCACCATTTATGTTCGCATGCCAAACGCCGTCGATGACTTCACAATTCGGTCGGGCGCACACGATGTCCATATTCTGCTGGAGGAGGAAACACACTTGTTCTATTGTGTTTTCAAAGGAGAGCAACGGACTCGATCCAGTGGTGGCGCATTAACTAGATTCTTCCTAAGAAGCTGCCATGCCGGCCTTTAACTCTCGCACCGTAGTTTCCCAATTTTTGACCTTGTTCTCCGAAGCTTGGAGTTGAGAGGATAGATTCAAATCTAGCTCAACATATTTAGCGTTTGTGGCAGACAGCTTCACCTAGAGATCAACTTCAACCTTGGCGAACTGCAATTTCTTAGCCTTCTCTTCTGCCAGCTGCTCCTTCAAGGTTTGCACTTCCCCCTCCAGCTCTGCAATCTGGCGGCCAGACTCTTCTTTGGCCATCTGCGTCCCTTCTTCATCTTGCTTCAACCGGGTGATGACCGCTTCTTTCTCAACCAAGATGTCCTAGAGGGTTCCGGTCACCGTAAGCCTCCCTCATCAGCACATACTAAGTATAGCCATGAAACATATGGCTGAAAAGAGAGGCTAAACCCTCAAGTCTGTTTTGCATAGGCGCCTAGCTTGTCCTGGGCCAAAATGTATTAGTCAGCCAATTCCGTCGTCGAGGGAGAAGGCTGGTCTTCTCGACGCCTCTTCAAAGGCAGTTCCTTCTCTCATCCCTCGCCGGTCAAAGCCCTTTTCTCGGCAGCACGCGAATCACAGTGCTCACCGCTGGGTATGGCCCTAACAACAAGCCCGGTAGAAGCCACCTCAAGGTGATCTACGTCGGCAGGAGCCGGTTCATCAGACGCATCCCGAGCTCTAGCTTCCCGGATAACTATTCCTCTGGCCGCTGTAGGGGCCAGGGGAAGTGGTGCCATTGTTTTTTCAACAGCCTTCAACTTCCCCTTGGCCCTTCTAGATTCTTTTGGCTTCACCGCTTTCTCTTGTTGAAGAGCCAAGGCGAAGTTGGCCATCTTGGATTTCACCATTTTGTCTGCAAGAAAACAGACGAATTCCCAGTCAAGCTAGGCACATATATTAAGACAATCAAAAAATAAGCATACGAAGCTTTCACACAAACACACCAAAATTTTGGTGATACTCAAATGCAGTGGTGCCGATCAACCACTAGCAAGGAACGCGATCCTGCAAATTCTTGATCATAGCGAAAAAATGATCCCAGACTCGAGTCTCTTCCAAGGTCAGGTCGTTATCCTTGACCAAAAATCTGCTCGAGTCTAGACAGCAATGGTCATACGACCAATACAGCAAAAACCGAGGCTCGATTACATTTTTCCCCGCATCATGAACCATAAAGAGAGCCTACTAGCTTTTCGCACGAGGCCGGAGAAAGAAAAACTTATATTTATAGTCCTCATAGGACTCTTGAAATGACCTCAATAGAGCCCGACCCTGGACACTGTGTAGTGACACAGATGAGAATTTATTATCGTGTGACTGCCAGATTGGAGAAAAATAATACAAGAATAATCTTCGAGTGTAGACCACTCCCTCTCGGCTGCATAGGTTCTCAAACACCACAATGAACGCCCAAGAGTTAGGGTGAAGTTGTGAGGGAGCAACGTTGAGAATAGACACCTGGAACTTCGTGAATGGCAGCCTAACCTCAAGGTGCTCGAAAAAGGTTAAGTACACAGGCAGAAAATCAGGGTACAAGTACCTTGCCGTAGCAGCCTCGGCCTCATCCAATGGGGTCCCCATATTGTCCTTCCAACCTTGAGAGCAAATCCGACCATCATCTCCAAGAGCCACCACGTCGAAAGAGGTATCGACTGCACCTCGACTTAGTTCAAGGCGGCCCGTTAGATAGTTTAACGCTGCCTAATTGAAGCATGATCAAGTCCCAGCCACCTCCTTATCCACCCAATCAAAGTTTAGATTCGCCGCATCGTGGTAGGCCTCTGGTGTGGTTTCCACATTCCTAACGGTTTTACCTATCTCCCTGTCAAAAACACCGGAAGAATGGTCAAAATGGGCCGGTTGGGGCTTTAACTGCAACCCAACCTTGGCACTAGTTTTCGCCAACTTACAAACCCCGAAAATGTTCCCTGGTCCAGAAGGAATCCTCATTAAGTCTAAATATTGCACCCAAGCTTTGGCATACTCCAAATCTCTGTCCGAGTCGTATGGCATCCCTGTGGCTTTTAAGTGACTCTGACATTTTCCTAGAACTTCAAGGCAGATAACAATTTCAGGTGACAAAGGTTGCTTTAGGTTGGCTATTAAGGGACGCTCATCAGTCCTCCTCATGAACCTTTACCTACCCTCCCTACCCCGAATCGCTACCCCCCCATGATTAGCTACGGGATCACCTGAAAAGTCAACGCAGCCATCGACACCCTCGCAACCACGACGACCAGCGTGGTGAAAAGGAGGCACCACCGAAGACTAAAACAACCAATTAGCGGCAAAATCCCCCGTGCGACTGCCACGACCGTCGTGAGCAGAAAACGAAGCATTACGTCTACGCGGGTCCATCTTTAACAAAACAAGACACAATACAGTACAGGAAAAACAACAATACAAGGGAACTACTTAAAGCTAAGACGAGAACGAGAACATTACCTTAGTGTATGAAATGACCGATGATGGAGAGTAAACAAGGTGAACAGGAAGCATTATACTTATCACCAAAAGAGGAAAACGCAGAAGCCAGATAGAATTCTCACGAAGAACAAAGAAAGTCTTAGCAAGAAAATAGAGGTAAGCACACTGAAACAGTCAGAGCCAAAGCTTATATCGTATAGGCCTGTAACAAGGTTAGGCCCAATTCCATCAATTTGAAGTATAATAATCCAAGTAACAGCCAAAATCTCTTGGAACTTGAAGCGCTGCAGACTTTAAGATAGCGATCATTATGCATTTAATACGCCTTGATTACTCTAAAGATACGACGCAGCTGTCTGAAAAATGAAAAAACACTCGAATGTTTCGGCTCCAAAGTCGGCAACCCTTTCCCAACGAAAGTCTTACCGCCTTAGGGGCAACATCATCCTAGACCCTCTTTTTAGGCTCTTAAGCTGATGATGCCTATTGCAAGCATCACCGGCTTGGGGGCAACTGTTATGGGGCTGACTTAGGCTCTTAAGCCGACAATGCTTCTCTAAGCATCACCGGCTTGAGGGCAACTGTTTTAGAGGTTACTTGGACATACAACTCTAAGTCGACTTGCACCTCACCTACCCCGGCTGGCACAGCCGCAGTTACCCCGACTAGTAAATCCTCGCTATCTCGAACTGACTCCACTTCTATCCTGACACAACATGGGAAGCGCCTAACAGTAAGAAAAGCGTGTAATAAGGCACCCAAACGCACACTGCCACGTGGCACCTAGCTCTAACATAATTTCCCTCCAAAACACACTATATAAAGGACTTTATACTTATCAGGTACACACGCTCTCTCTCATTCTCACTCATACTCGAATCCTCACTGACTTAGGCATCGAAGTCCTTGCAGGTGCCACCACCGGAGACACCAACAACCACCATGGGAACTCACCGGGGACGCTTTCTTGTATTCACCACACAACACTTTCCATGTACTATCACTTGTAATTTTTAAAAACCATTCACTATTTTTAAACCGTTTTCACTTTCTATCCTAAAAAATAGATATGATTTTAACAAGGTTTAGAAGAAATTTTTCAAAGTTTTATACTTCACCTTTTTATCACTAATGAAATGCCTTTCAAATTTATTAATAAAATTTATAATAATATTCCAAAACTATATTTTAATTAAATTAAGATATTTTAATGATTTATTTTATAAAATTCCTATTTTAGAATAAATCCTTACTCATAAACCATAATTAGGAGAGTTAAGCATTTTATAATCTGTTGTAAGGATAATGTACAACCTAAATCTTTTTAAGACTAAATTGCAATAAATATATAATTAAGAATAATATACTGGAAACAAGTGGTAAGAGAACTTAAAGAATAAAGAGACACGTGATGGTTTCAATGATACTTCTTGAGAAGGGCATTAGCTTATTCCTCAAAAGGATTTTCAGTGGCAATGATATTATAATTCAAATTTAGTGAATGGCACGTGATGATATGTGCAACAGAGAACAAGCAAGATGATGTCCATATTGTTGTTGTGTAAAAATGATGCTACTAACTGAATACATAATTGATAAATCATATAATAAAAGTGTCATTGGCATGCATTCATGCATAAGACTGTCGATGCGACAGTGTGGTTGATTGAAAGAGAACACATGTAAGTATGTTAGCTGGTCCAGTTGGGGGCTTATACCTAGTGTGGGAAGGATTAGTGAGAAGGTGCTTTCCCTCGGGATAGATAGACGAGCAAATCCCGCATTGTAGACCAAGATTTATGCAGATCTTGTGCCGCAGTAAGCCAACACACATGTAGATCTATCTTGACATAACTGCCATATCATTCCATAAACCAGTGTTGTATATCCCCTAAATGGTTCAGTTCAGGCATGTCGCTATTGGTTTTGATTGTTGATATTTACCATGATTAAGGGACTCGCCCTAAAAGTCTCCATGGAGTAGTGTCTCATTTCATCAATGGTTGCATTATAACATAACATTCATCATCCTTATGTTTATTGATGTGGATTGGTGTGAATGCTATAAACTCTGAATTGTGGAATTGTGATATAAAATGTTAAATTTATTAAAGTATGTATTTTTTATAACATGTCTGTAAATTATGCCTTTTCTTATTTCTTTAATATAATTATGTATGTCGTAAATCATAGTAATATATGATTTACTTTTATTCTAGTTAGCTTATCCTTGCTTATTTGTCATTGTGTGTGTGTGACTGTGATGATCGCAGGTATTTGTTATCATAGGAATAGATGGCAGAGTCTGGAGCCTGTGACCTTTTTCAGCATTGAGTTACGTTCGACCATTCCCAGACCAGAGTAAGGATGGACTATAGTTCTATTTTAGGTTGTGTTTCGTTATGATAGCCTTTTGATCATATGTTATGTTCCTGATGGTTTTATCGTTGTGACACACCTGATTGATATTCATGTACGCTTCCCAGAGGTACACAAGACTGGAGGACATACTTCTTCTTATATTCTGCACAGAGTGGGGAACGCTCGTGATTATCGCCATCTGTTCGAAGGAGCTGTACGTGGTAGGGGTCGTGGTGGTAGAAATATAGCTTGTGAGGATGATGGACCTTTGACTTCATGATGAGTGTTTATGTCTTTTGTTAGATAGGCCAGCCTTAAGGAGTGAGTGATTGTATTCCCCTTTTGATGTATTATATTTGGTGAAGGATACACTACTATTAGATTCACACACTCCACTTTACCTTTTGAGATATATTTTTATATTCTAGCCTGTATCTTTATTTAAAGGGGCATGAGGTAAATGCCTTCTCACCTAGTATCATTTCTTATTTGGTGTATGATGTACCATTTCCTAATTGTGTATGATGAATTATTATTAGTTTTGCATTAATGTATGTCTTCTGGTGTATAATACATTATATTAAATTGCGAAAAATCAACTCATATTTTCAATAAATAAATTAATTAAGATTCTTTAATTGAACTAAAATAAGTAGTAAACCTTAGGGCATGTTTGGATTGATGGTAGAGAATGGAAGAGAATAGATCGGAATATAATAGAATTGGATGGATTGGAATGGAATGGAATGGAATAAAATGTCATTCCATTGTTTGAATATTTTATAATGGAATGAACAAAAATTTCATTCCATTGTTTGGAAAAAGGACAGAATAGAATGAATTATAATTTTTAATTCCCCTATTATCCTTATTTTAAATATATTATCATTAAGAGGTTGATGATTAGGATAAAATTTGCAAAGATAAAATAGTCATTTTACAATTTTAAAGCTTTATTCCATCATGTACACCTCAAATTTGGGGAGAGGAAAATTGGGGTTAAGTAATGGAATGGAATGAATCATGATCCATTTTCTTCCATTATGTTCCATTCTTATTTTTGCAAACCAAACAATGGAACAACTTTCACTTTCACTCCATCCCTCTCCATTCCACCCTCTACCACCAATCAAAACATAGCCTTAGTAGCACAAGAAAAGGGGTGTTACAGTAATCTATATCATAATTAACACTATTAATATTAAAAGGGTAAATTACATCATAATTAATTCGATTATTATTAAAAATGATAACTTGTATCATATATTTTTTAAAATTGTATCATAATTAATTTGATTACAATTAAAAAGGAAAATTTACATCATAATTATTTGGATTACTATTAAAAATGGTAACTTATCGTAATTAATTCAATTTCAATTAAAAAAATGTGTCATAATTAATTTGATTACTATTAAAAATGATAAATTGTATCATAATTAATTTGATTTTAATTAAAAATGACAATCTATATCATAATTAATACGATTAATATTAAAAAGGATAAATTATATCGTAATTAATATTTCAGAACTATACACAACGAAAACACTTTTTTTGTTGTATACAATACCTTACGGGAATATTGTGTATTGTACACAACGGAAATGTGTTTCTATTACATTGATAAATTGAGAGTAGAAAAAAGAGAGAGAGAGAGAGAGTAAAAAAAAGTGAGAATAAAATAATAATTAGCTAGGTTTTTGTAAAAATAAGGAGTTAAAAGAGCAACAAAAAAAAATGGTGGAAATAGCAGCCCTCAAAGACCAATGCTAATGGTTGGCCCAGGGTCATCCGAGGCCCAACCCATCAATGATTTACCTTACTCAGCATTGCCTATGCCAAATTAGAGGATTCTTCGTGGTAGTTCAAATAGCACATGTCTGAGGTTGTAGAATATTCAATCATTAGAAGCACTCTCGTTGTGTAAGATTACTTTATGGTAATGCAAGCTGAGCTCTGTATAAGGACTATTGGAGAAGATATTGCGTACACACATTATTTCATGTATTATTCAATAGTTAGAAGCACTCACGTTCTATGAGATTATTTTATAGTAATGATAGCTGAGTGCTGTATCAGGAGTACTAGAGGAAATATTAGGTTTAGATACACACATTATTTCATATAGAGAAATATTAGTAACACACTCTCTTACAAACTATTTTGAATATGTTTTTTATTGAGTTTCACTTTTTATTTAATGAGTCTCTCTCTTAATTTTATAATTTTCAATAAATTTTAATTAATAATAAAGTATGTGTTAGAAGGAGTATTAGATAATGTGTTGTTAGCACTCATCTTTCATAGATTGACCAATTTTCATGTAGATTGAGTATGCTTCAGCCATCCTTAAAGACCCAACTTAATCAATATTCACATGCTATTAATAAACCATATCAATTGTTTTTTAAACTTTTATTTTATTTTTCTAAATTTTTCCTTGTGTCAAGAGGAAAATCTCGATTAGACATAGTCTATCAAGTTAAAAAAGAAGAAGATGTTTTTAAGTGTGTGTCTTAAGACACGTGCTAGAGAACTAAAAAAATAAATTAATAAATCAGAATGCAGGAATTTAATATGTAATTTTCTTTTTGTAAAAATTACATATATCCTCTACAAAAGACAATCTTGATCAAACTGGATTGGATCACCATTATATTAATCTATTTTTTATTTTTTCAGAATTTTTATCTTTATTATATTTTAATGAAAATTTTTAATATTATATACAAAATTTTGAATAATATTAACAAAATCAAATCAAAAAAATTACAGGAAAATTTCTTTATATATTTTTTATAATTTTATAATTTCTAAACAAATTTAAAATGTGAATTAAAAGAAAAGAAAAGGAGAGAAGAGAAAAAATACAACTTGCTAAAAAAAGTAAGTGGTGTACATGCACAACAGCTCTATGAAAGAAAGTAGAACTTCCTATTTATAGTGTTTATAGACGTGTACAAGGTATTATTGATGAAAATAATTCCTTAAACTTCATTTCAAGTGTGTTTGAAGGACTTATGAAATATACTTGACTGACGGCTATTTATTAAGACAGGCACTTCTAAAATATGTATTTTGACAAGATATGGAGAGCATAATAATTTGCCTTATAAAATGGAATTTAATCAACTACTATTAATATGCTTTCTTTTAAATCTTATTCATGATCTCTGAAAGATAGTTAAGGATATGAGGGAGGGGGCAATAATGGGTTAATAATTCTTAATGTATGCAATGCAGGGCAGGGCAACAATCTAGTGTGGAATGAGCTAGAAATTTGTGTTTGGGGTGGAATATCCTACACCAAGTAACCAATTCAAGATCATCCTCAAAATCATGTACAAGGACATCATCATATCTGCAGATGATTTCGTTGGCCAAGCCACGTAAGACTTCAATAGCTTCATTATAGTAAATATACATGAAACCCTGAGATTGGATATAGATTCATAAATAACAATTATTTTTTAATTAATAAAGCAAAATTCACCTTTTGTTTTTAAATCTTGTTCAGGATTTAAGTAAGTTTTTTTTTTCCCTCTGTATATATGTAGGGTCTATGTCGAAGATTTATTGGCCATAAGTAGAGGATGGTGCAATTGAGCTAAAATCTCTCAAATATAGAGTGATTCGTTCAGATCAGTCTTTTTACACAATCAACCACTTAAATTTTATTTTATTTTTGTATGACTTTTAAGGTGATAAGTATAAAAGTTAACAAACATAATATATGATGATTTATTGGATGATTGTGTACAATATGGTAGTTTGTAATTGAATGACTATAAAATTTTTTTAAAGTAAATTATACTGAAACTTCCTATATATTTTTTTTTTTTTGTATTTCGCACGATACCCTTTCGATTTTTGTCACTATTTTAACCCTCCTCAATGAAACACCATTAGGTGAGAGTAAAAATTTAATGTTGAAGGACCAAAATATCCTTACCTTTATACCCTTACCCTTTACCCTTACCCTTGACCCCCACTCACCACCGCCCCCCTTCCATTTCTCCGACTTCAACTCATCTTCTTCTCCAACACCATCCCCTCACTCCTCCTACGCTGCCGCTGCAAGACCCCGTCAACGCCCTCTCCGATAAATCAATATTCGTACAGTTAGAAATATGCAAAGTCTCAAGTTTGTTGAGATGTTTCCAACCTTTGATTGATTTCAAAGCTTTCCAGTCCCTAATGTCAAGTGTCCAAAGAGAAGTGAAGTTTTTCAACCACTTTTGGATATTGTTTCTCATCCACATTTACAATTGACAATTGCAACAATCGTCATCGTGATTCGATCTCAAGGTGAAGCCTTCAAGATGTTGTTTCTCTTTCAAATAGCCATGGGCACATTTTTATTGGTTTCAAGACTTGGTTGACACAATTGATCGATCAATGACAAGAATTTGTAATTTCAATAGCTATTTAGTAATAAATTTGAAAGCCTCGGCTTAGAAGTTTATTTCAGTTTATTCTAGTTGGTGAATCTATTTGCTTCTTTCAAATTTATTTCAAGATGTTGTTTCTCTTTCAGAGTCAACACACGTAGCCTATTGAATGCTAAGAAAATTGCATCACATGCTAACCAGTTTAACAACACCTAGTTTGGAGATCGTGATTCCTTTTCCAGAAGAAAGGTGCACACATTTTTATTGGTTTCAAAGAGGGATCTGGGGATGCCTTCTGAAAAATCCAACTCTGACCACAGCGACAATCGACGAACATCGTGGTCTATATGCCATGGATGATCCATCATGTTATGCTAGCCTCTTCAATTCATCTTTGCTTCGTGAAGATATGCAGATTTGATATGTGAATTGGCCCTGTAGAAATTGAGGCTTTTGGGAGAATTGCCGCTTATAGATGAAGATGACAATATTTTGGGAACAATTTTTTCATTAAAAGTCATGTGCAAATCATATGGATGGGCTCTGTTAATTAAGTTGATGCTGTTTTAGTCACAGGGATACACGGTACAACATGTCTTAAATAATTAAGGGAATTATTATAGGGGCAAAAAACGAAAAGAAATCGGGTGCAATATAAAAAAAACACAATAGGTCCTACTATAATTTACTCAATTTTTTGTAATGTGAGTGCATGTATTATTAATCCTATTTTAATATACACTAAGATAACTAATTTTTAAGGCAAATTAATTCCTTAATTTTTCTGTTTTGAATGGTACGTAAGGGAAGTTTTGTGTCGTAGCTTACACTACAGTATATGGTAACGGAATTCCTATGTTACCTGTTTGAATGATATGTTGTTCATTTCTTTGTGGGAATTAATGCACAGGTGGAAGAAGAATTCGTTGGAAAACCTAAACGAGGATGGAAGACACTAACTAGTATTTACAATAACAGTTGGCAGACATAAATACCAATTGGGAATCAGACGTAGGGTTTGGAATCGTCATTTTATACGTAGCGAAGTTTCAACAAGTTGTCTTTAATTAGTTTGGAAAATAGGATAAGAATATATATATATATATATACACTAGATTTTTGACCCATGCGATGCATAGAGTAAACAAATTGTGTTAGTTTTTTTATTTGGGATTTCTTTATGTGTAATCTCCGCAAATGTGTTAGAGTTGCTTTTTCTAAACATTCCTTATTCCGCTTGACAGCTTGATAAATTGACTTTCTTTTCTGCAAAGCTGTACTTATACAAAAATATATAGCTGCTTTTCATTTTATGTGAGATATATATATGAACGTTAGATCTCATAAAAAGAATAAAACATTCGTTTTCAAGGCAAACAAAAATAAGTGTTTTGTACTTTTAACACTTAGTTGAATTTTAAAAATGTCCCAGATAAGATATAGATGGTTTTCAAAAGAGTGCATATGCTTGAATAAAGCAATTGGACGTTTGGTTTAAAATGGTGCTTTGGACGCCAGATTTTCTTGAAACATATTCGACGCTTTCAAAAACTTTTTACTAAAAAGTGATATCTGGACGCTGATTTAAAAACAATTATATACAAACTTTAAAATTTAATAACTTTTGTTATCTTCAAAATTTGAAGGGTTAGAGATTTCATACGTCTTTGGTTCCAATACTAATGATAAATTATACAATATTAACTTGGAAACTATTGACTCCATAATATAAATATGAATATAAAACTTTTATCCCATACCAAACACACATTCTAACAAGTGTGAACATGACTTTAATCTTTGTTTTCTCAAACAAGCGTGAACATGATGATGTACGGATTTTGATGTACGAATTTCTATTGTTTTAACAATATTATTATCCATACATACCACATACGAAGGTTGTCTAATAAAATTGATTGAAATAAAAAAAACTGATTGTTAAATTTTTATTGATTTCTTTTTAGTGTAAAAATTTAAAATAATTTATTACTTTAAATATATATGTGTGTGAATACGTTCGTACGTGTACCATTATTGAATGAAAAATATTAATATTATAGTTTATTTAAAAATTGAATATGTTTTTAGCTCAAATAATATAACACTTTTAAAAAATTAGTCTACTTTTGTTTTTTTTTTCATAATCCTTATATTTAATAATAAAAAATATACTTTTCGACCTTTAAGATGCTTTTAAGGACTAAAAATATATATTTTATAATTTTCAAAGACTATAAGCAAAATAAATAAATAAATTCATAATTTGAGAGACAAAATATTTTTTAAACTAATTTTTAATATAATAAATTTAAATAATGATAGAAAATCAAATTAAAAAACATTTTGTATATTTTCATATTTATTCTATAATCAACTAATCTAAAGAAAATAATTTTTTTTTATTTCTAAATGCAAAATATTAATATTGTAATTTTCTAATATGAAAATTGTTAAATAATTTAATTAAATTGAGGAAAGTTTTCTTTACATAATTTTATAATTTCATTATTTTTGAACAAAAAAGATAAAACTCAAATTAATAAAGAATACAAAATTCATAATTTGGAGAAAAAATTTATTTAAACTAAGTTTTAATAAAAAATTAAATAATAGTAAAAAATCAAATTTAAGAAAACTTTTTCCATATTTTTATCACCTATAAATTATTTGATTTCAAATTTAATATTAATCTATTTTTTATTCTTCAGAATTTTTATCTTTATATTATATTGTAATGCAAAAATTTTAATATTATATTTTTAATATACAAAATTTTGAATAATATTGACAAAATCAAATTGAAGGAAATTGTAGAAAGTTTTCTTTATATATTTTTATAAATTTATAATTTCAAAACAATTTTTAAAAGTGAAAAGAAAAAAAAGAAAAAAAAATACGACTTGCTAAAAAAAAGTAAGTGGTGAAACAATAAATGCACAATAACTCTAAGGAAAGTAGATTTTCATATTTATAGTATATGTACAACTACAAGGTATTAGTGATGAAAATGATTCCTTAAACTTCATTTCATGTGTGTTTGAAAAACTTACGAAATAGACTTGATTGACAACTATTGATTAAGATAGTGACTTCCAAAATATGTATTTTGAATTTTTGACAAGATACGGAGAGCATATTAATTTTGCCTTGTAAATGGAATCAATCAACTATCATTATGTTTTCTTTTAAATCATATTCATGATATCTGAAAGATACTTAAGGATAGGGGAATAATGGTTTAATGGCATAGTGCAATGCAGGGCAAGGCATTAATCCAGTATGGAATGAGAACTTTATGTTTAGGGTGGAATATCCTACAGCAATACACAAGATCATCCCCAAAATCATGGACAAGGACTTCATATCTGTAGATGATTTCGTTAGCCAAGTCATGTAAAATTTCAATAGCTTCATTATATATAACATTAAGAGATTGGAGATAAATTCATAAATAGCAATTATCATTTATTTAATCAAGCAAAACCCACCTTTTCAAATCTTGTTTATTATTTAAGGAAGTTCTTTTTCTTTGTATATATGTACTAGTACGCGGACCCGTGCACAGGAAATTAGCACTTGATTATTTTTTGATTAATATGTAATATTAAAAATTTGTAAGGTAAATATATGTTTTATTAATGTATAAATTTTTAAACATATTTATTTTAATACTTATTATAAAAAAGGACTATAAGTTTTAATATTATTGTGATAATTTTATTTTTAATATATTGTATATATAAATAGATAGTTCGGATGATAATTATTAAATGAAAATATATTGTATAAAATATTAATGATTTTTATAAATATGATTTGATATTATGTGGATTAAATTGCTATTAAGAATGACAAAGTGGCGAGGTGAGCCTGGTAGTAGCCTTTCGTCACTACCTCGTTGGATGAAAATATACCTCGTGCTAGCCCTGTACTTGCACAAATATCTATTAAGCAAGTAACGATGAATTTTATAAATATTCACAAGTATCCCTGGATATTTGTTAAATATAAAATTCAAAACAAAAACAAAAACAAAAATAAAATAAAATGAAAAACAAATTATTTTGAAAAATATTATTATACTAAAAACAAATAATTTTGAAACATATGTTTATATTAAAAATAAATTAAAGTAACTTAATTTATATATAATTAAAGTTATTTAAGTAATTCCAACTTACATGTATTCATAGGTTCAAGTACCTTACTACCTACGCATCCCCTATTAACAAGCAAGTAGAGAAAAATATATTTATTTTACCTACTATCCATTTTCAATTTGTAGCAAATTTTACTTGTATGTACGAATTTTTTTGTCATCCCTAATCACTATACTTACGACCCAAACTAAAAGATCAATCAAGCAAAATAAAAGTTGAGGGTTCACAAAGGGCTTCACAATTTTATTGTATTCTTGTTTGAAAATAAGAGAGGGCTCAACCGTTTTCATTGAGAAAGAAAAAAAAAAATTGTTTTAGTATGAAAGATTTGACAACTGAATGAAATATATTGACTATAATTGTGGTATTGAGTTTTTGTATGAAAGATAAGTGACAAGTGTAAAAACAGATGAAAAAAATACAAGATGTTAGAAAATAAACACAATACTCCACTTGAAAAATAAGGTAAATTGCAATAAAACTCGTGTTGATACTTTTGATCATCTTAAACATTATCATCAACTATTTGTCGATACACAATGTTTTTGTTGATGTACATACTCTATGTTCGTCAAATATTGAAATTTTGATACTCTTTCTGGATTTAACTCTAATAATGCAACCCATAATAGATCATGGGTGAAAACAGGCTTTGAAAGATAAAGTCGAGCCCCACATGAAAAGTGATTGTCATTAGTTTTATTAGTTGTCATTTCAAAAAATAGAGTCGATAGAAATTATCTACTAAATTTAAACAATAGCCCTGGACCACCCTATGGTAATTACTTTAATTAATATAATAATGCAATCTAAATATATATAGCAATTACAGATAATTGTCTTAATTGTATATAATTAATAATGATAATTTCATTAATTACCTTAATTAATTTAAATTATAATATAGATTGATCATAATTACTTTAATATAATTATGGATTTTTATGAATTAAAAGGATGAAAAAAAATCAGCTATATTTTAGCCGGAAAAAAATGGATGATGTTGTGACGTAATAAAAAAATATATCAAATGTAATGTTGTTGACTTGAGCTTTATATTTCTCATTGACAGTTTGAAAGATAAAATCTTATACATACAATATGTATGATACATTTGTTGCTACCAAATTAAATTATACATAATAATTACAATATATATATATACACACACACATACACACCCTAATTTAGAATAATCTTTAATATCTTAATAAAATATATTTTCCATAATTATCTTAATTAATTTAATTTAGAATATATATTGGTTGTAATTACCTTAATTAATATATTATGTAATTTAAATATGTATAATAATTACAGGTGATTGCTTTAATCATATATAGATGATAATTATATTAATTACCTATATTAATTCAAATTAAAACATATATAGGTTGTAATTATCTTAGCTAAAATAATTATGAATTCAAAAAAGCAACAACATTTTATTGGAAAAAATGAATGAATGTGGTGTTGTGACTTGAGAAAAAAATGAATATGATGTTGTAAACTTAAGTTTTATATTTTTCATTGACATATTTAAATATATAACATTTGACACATGCAATATGTATGATATATCATTTTAATTACCATTATCAAAGAAATAGTTGCAACAAATTATATATATATATATATATATATATATATATATATATATATATGGAAGGGATCAAATGACATTAGTGTAACTCTAAAATAATTAATACCGAATGATCCTACAATTTGTAATATCTTAATATATATAATAACTTAAACAATATTTGTGATAATCAATTAGCTAAATTTAATCAATCAACTAAATCACTTGATTTGATTTAATTAATTGCTTGATTGATTAAATTTAACTAATTGATTGTCACATATTGTTTAAGTTATTATATATATTAAGATATTACAAACTGTAGGATCATTCTGTATTAATTATTTTAGAGTTACACTAATGTCATTTGATCCCTTCCATATATATGTCAATTAAATTAATTGTTTGATAAATTTTGTGTTTATCACACAATTAGATTTTAGATATTTGTTAATTTTAAAACTCATTTTTGTTTAAAAACTTCTCATTTTAAAACTACCAATTTCTTTCTAATATTTTAAAACTCATTTTAATTTTAAAACTATCCATTTTAAAACTACCCATTTCTTTAACAAATCTTAAAACTCATCTTGATTTTAAAATTGCTCATACTTAAATTTTAAAACTGTGCTCACAAACAATAGTTTTGATTTTTATTGATTTTAAAAAATAGGCAGTTACCATTTTTATTGTATATAATATTTATTATTCCTTAAAATATTGCTATATATTAATGTTGATTTATATAATATTTATATAATGGGCAACACGCCCTCAAGATTTATGTAATATTTATTACTATAATGTCGATTTATATTGATTTTAAAAAATAGACAGTTATGATTTATATTAATTTTCATCTTGATTTTATAATGTTTCCTTAAAAAAATTGATTTATATTTATAGCAATGTTGTGTAGTTACCATTTTTATCATATATAATATTTATTTTGATTCTCTAATATTTCTGTCTAAATTGTTTATAAATTGCGTCATAATTATCCGTAAATTAATTTGTATTCAAATAAACATGAGGTTGACACGTAAGCAAACAAAATGAAAAAAACGCTCTAGTGTTGCCAAATGGGATGAGATTTTGTGTAAAATTACTCCATAGGTTAACACATGGATGTTTCCTTTTTAAGATTATTTTCAATTGTATATATAATAGATTAGTAATTATATTAATTACTTTAATTATACAATTTTAAAACAATATAATTACTTTTATTTAAAAGAAACTTTGTTACCTTTATTCAAATAGATATTGTTCAAAATAGGTATGACAAAAAAACTTGTACTCGGTGATAAAACTCGCTATGGATATTAAATAGATAGTTAAATAGATACTTGTTTATCAATGAGGTGAGGGCGAGTAGTAAGGTACCCATATTCGTGGGTACTTGCACTTTGGAATTATTGAAATACTCTTAATTATATGTAAAGTAAATTGCTCTAATTTATTTTTAATATAGATATATATATCAAATTTATTTATTTTTAAGTATAAATATATGTTATAAAATTATTTTTTAGTATAAATATATATTTCAAAAATATTTATTTTTATTTTTATTTAATTTTTAATTTTTGTTTTAAATTTTATATTTTACCAAATATCCATGGATACCTGTGGACACCAACAGACATATAAAATTTGTGGATACTTGCTTAATGAGTACTCATTTAAATACGCGTGGGTAAAAGAGGACTGCCCCGTCCCACTCTGTTGACATCTTTATTCATAATTATCTTAATTAATTTAAATCACAATATATATTAGTTGTAATTACCATAATTGATATCATTATCTATTTGTATCAATAAAAATAGAAAATTTTAGCAACATTAATAATTACATTAAATAAAAAAATTATATATGATAATTACATGTTATTACCTTAGTCTTTTATTTTTAAGTTGTTTTAACTAATACTCAAATATTTTAATTTAAATATATAATAATTATAGATAATTATCTTAATTGTATATAATTGATAATTATATTGATTACTTTAATTATAAAATTTTAAAAAAATCTAATTTCCTTTGTTTAAAATAAGTTTTATTATCTTAATTAAAATATATATTGGTCATAATTATCTTAATTAATTCAAATCAAATTTTATATCAATTGTAATTACCATAATTAATATAATTATTTATTTTATCAATAAAAATATAAATTCTTAACAACATTAATAATTCATTAATAACAAATAAATTATATATAATAATTACATGTAATTAATACTAAATGTGCTTATTTTTCCAATGGAGCTATAAAGTTCAATTTTCCAATGTTTGCATTCTTGAAGTTAAGAAGTTTTCATAGACAAATTAAAGTATATAACAAAAATAAGAACTAATTTTAACTAAATGAACTCACATATTATTTGATTAAAATCATTTTTATGGAATTCATTACTTTATTCGATTAAACATAATATATTAATCTTTAATAGATAATTCATATTTCATTCTATTAATTCTTCAAGATATCTTACATTAATTTAATAATATGTAATATTATCTCTTATATATTTATTATCAGTTATCTTTAATTGACTTTTATTTTTTCAAGTACTATACGGATAAAACTATCTATTTTAAAAAAATTACAATACAACAAGTAATATCTAAATCAAATTATTAATAGATTTAAATTGAAAATGTAAATATAAAATTTATATTTAATAATTATAACAATGAATTAAAAAACTATTAAAAACATTAAAACAATTTGGAGCCCAAATTTAATTTACACAGAAAAGATAGAAACAAACACATGAATTAATTTTAACATATTAAGATATAACGAATCTAAATTAATTAGGTAAAAAAATTAAATTTGCTTAGATAAAAAAATATATTCAATGAATTTTGGCGAGAAGACATTATACAGGGAAAATATATTTATATTGAAATTAATACAATAATAAATTAGAGAAAGGTATAAAAATTATAATTTTTATAATAAATCTTTTTTATATGCTATATCCCTATGTATTAGATATTGAAGAGGAATTTATAGAAAACATATATCCCCTATTTTTTCATCACATTTGCCTCCATATCATGAAGATCTTGGTTAAGACTCTAACTTCATCTTGTAGCTTTGTGATATTTTGAGTTATAACTTCCTCAATAATGATTGCTTTGTTCATATAGGATTCATAGGTAATGTCCATTCAACAGGTGACTTACCTGAAATTTGTAATAATAGGTGATAAAAAACAATTTCATCAGCTTCAATACAATAACATATGATATATGTACATAATGAAAAGTAAATTAGTAGAAAATTAGAAGAGTAGACCCATGTCTCATCATGAAATTGTTGTTCTCTAATAATCAAATACCAACCTTCCTTAATTTATTATTATCAGAAATAATGTCTACAAAATTGGAGAAAATTAAAAATTAAGAATCATATAAATATAGAATATAAATATCAATAAAATGTAGAACAAATGTTGACCTTCCATCTCAAACAACATGCTCTTGATACTCAAATCATGACTGCCAAAAAAAAAAGACAATCAGTAAATTTGTACCAATTTTTAGTCAAAGAAAGAAAAACAAAGTAGTGTAAAGAAAGAAGTTGTTTTTCAATGGAAAAAAGATAGAAAAAAGAAATAAAAAAATGTATCGACTTTAAGGGGGAAAATGACAAAAAATGGTTAATAAATAATGTTTATTAAATAGTACCTTTGCTTACCTATAGGAGAGTGATTCTCAAACACGCTCTACCTTTTGGTTTTTCACAAAGTTTCTCCTTGTGTGTAGAATGAAGGTTAGAAAAAGAAAAAGCCATAGTGTTGCATATGATAATGAGAGTGTAGGTCATGAAAAAAAAGTGTGTTGAGTGGCTGTGAAATGGTGCATTAAGTAGTTAACTTATTGGAATTGACAATTTACACTAATTGACACTTTGGAAACGTATTTATTTGGTACTTTTATTTTCTTATTCAAAATTTCCTTTATAATAATATAATTATTATTATTATGATTTGAAATTAAATTTCATAAAAAGAGAAATGAAGGCAAAAACTACTATTTTAAAATTATCTTTATAATAATAATTATTATGTTTTAAAATTGAAATTTCATAAAAAAAGGAAATTGTGCATATTACGTAACTTGTGAGAGACAATTATGATATAATAGTTTTAATTATATACTCTATAAAATCACATTTATATATCATGCGAATTTCATTTTATTGATTGATGATCAAGTGAATTCATTTTGTTAATTATAAGAATAATGATTAAATTATTTTTTCTAATATTTACATACGATCTTGGAATTTATTTATTTGATTGTAAACTTCTGTCTATTTTCCATTTTATAAATTAGCTTGTTAGTTCTTACTCCCTTTTTGTCTATATTAAATAATTATTACACAATGTTGTGCAGTTACCATTTATATCATATATAATATTTATTCTGATTCTCTAATATTTCATGTCTTAATTGTTTATAAATTATGTCATAATTATCCATAAATTAATTTGTATGCAAATAAATATGAGGTTGATATGTAAGCGAAAAAAGTAGAGAAATGCTCTAGTGATGCCAAATGGGATAAGATTCCGTGTAGAATTGCTCTAGAAGTTGACACGTGGAGCTTTCCTTTTTTAGATTATTTTCAAATGTATATATAATAGATAATAGATATGTAGAATCTATGTTGAAGATTTATTGGCCATAGGAGTAGAGGATGGTGCGACTGAGCTAAAACTTCTCAAATATAGAGTGATTTGTGTATATTAGTCTTATTGCGGGAGAAATTAATGTTGGTATGACATTCAAGGTAGCTTTCTCATTCAAATTCAATGGCTTGCAAGTTCAAATATATGTATGCTCCCAATGCTACCCTTACGCTTGGAAGTAAAAAGTGTTGTTACATTAGTCTTTGAAACTAAAAAAATTTCAAATAAATCCTTGAAATTTTTAGTTGTTTTATCTGAATCTCTAAACTTAACCACTTATTGTCATTTTGATCTTTAAACATATGCTAATATTATCACTTTAGTCACACTTTTTTTTTTAATTTTGAACTAATTTGATTGACGAATTGCACTTTTAGAAACTTTTTTTTTCTAAATTTCTTAGTTTTAAGGACTTATATGATAGCATTTTATACTTTCAAGAATCAAAATGACTGTTTACCCTAAAATTTACAAGCAAACTTTTGTAAAAATATACCTAATCTTAAGTACATAGACAAATGGCATGTTAGTTAGTTATTTTAATGAATTTAATAGGTATGCAATCTTAAAATAAAAGCTTTTATGCTATAATTTAATCAAAAATCATTTTGATATGACTATTAAAATAATAATTATAAAAGTCAACAAACTTACTATATATAATAGTTTGTAATTGAATGACTTCTAAGAGGTTTTTATAGCGTGAGTGTATATATTATTAATCCTATTTTAATACTCTACGATAACTAACTTTTAAGGCAAATTAATGCCTTAATTTTTCTAATTTGAATGGTAATGAAAGTTTTGTGTCGTATCTTACGCTACATATGGTAATGGAATTCATATGTTACCTGTTTGAATGATATGTTGTTCACTTCTTTAGGCGAATTAATACACAGTTGGAAGAAGAGTTCGTTGAATAAACAAAACGAGGATGGAAGGACAGTAACTAGTGTTGCAATAGCATTGGATATACACAAAATTATTGTACCACCAAATTAGTATGTATTATTAATCTTCTAATTTATCCTCATGACGATTAATGTCATTCACGATTTTATTTTTTTTTGATATAAATGTCATTCACGATTCAACCTTGGACTTCCTTAACATTTTAATAAACTCAAACTGCTGTTATTTGCTAAAATAATATGTAGCACATAATTCTTTATTGATAATAAACGCAGAAAAAAAAAGGTGACAGGAGATATGCCGCTTATTCACTCTTTGTTTGGTGAAGGAGAAATAAGGTGAAGAAAAAAGAAATAGGTGGAAAATAAAAAATTGAATATGTTTGATGGAGGAGAAATGAGAGGAGAAAAAAAAATATATGGAGTCTACTAATTATTTTTACTTTATTTCTGACCTAGTTATCTCTTTTTTATTTTTTCTCTATTTAACTTTGGTTCACTTACTATTAGTAAAGTCTACAAGAGTTTTCACCGAACAATAAGAGTAATTACAAGAGTGTAATATTAAAACTATCACAAGAATGAAATATTAACATTTCTCTTATAAATATAAGATTTGGACGCTGGCTAGCGTGCGTAAGTGGGACAAATCACGCACTGTGCACAAGTAATTTTCTACCGTCAGATATATGCTCTTAATATTGTTCGGCTAGGATTGATTTGGGTCTAGCCGGTTAGTGGGTGAGTTTTAAGTTAGTTATAATAAAATAAAAAAGTCAGCGTGGATTTAAGGTATCAGATATCCCTTCATGTGGTACACCCCATGTGACTAACCCCTTACCTATGTCAACCTTTACTCTTTTTGAAAAATTCCACCGAACTTAGGGTTCTTGCACCCAGAGACATGAGAATGTTCCACACACTAACCAGCATCGAACGTTGCCTGTAACGGCTGCGTTTGTTGTTGGTCTTCACATTGGGCAGTGAAATACCTGAATGCATTGCTCCACTTCCAATGGTTGATGGTTGTAATGTATGTTGTTGGTGTTCATTTTGGCAAGCAAAATTCCCGACTGCATTGATGAAAGTGGAGGAAAATTACGACTGTCAACCAACGTCACACCATTGGGCATCAAGTGTACTGTGTAGTGTTGGTTGCAGTTATTTACACATTTTAGTTCGCAGCCATTGATTAAGGTAGTGGTAGGTCCATGTTCAACTGACCATTACATGCTCGAAGCCATTGTTGTTTTTGAGTGTATACGGAGTAGTTTTGGGGAGTAAGGTATAATAGATTCAAGTTCAGCTATTTTGGGGGCAACTTGCCGGCTTCGAAGGTGCACCCAGCGAGCCGATTCATGGCGGAGGGTTTGCAACGCGCTGCGATTCGTCCAGTTTGGGACTCAGGCTTTGTTCGCACGCAGGGTGTGGGAGGCTAGAGACAAGGAAGCATGAGTTTCGACAGCATTCGATGTGTGGGGCGGTGAATTACTGCTCACGCACATGCCAAGCACTTGATTGGAAGTTTTGGCACAAGAAGGAGTGCGCCCTGTGGAGTAGTGGCTCAACAAGAAGGGCGAGGATGTCAGTGATGACGACGGTGACGATGAGGTGGAGGTTATGATGGATAGTTAGACAATTTTTCCCAAAGTAACGGTTACAATAACGGAAGTTGCCTTGGACGATAAAATATGACTTTATTTTTGGTGGAGAGAAAGAAAAATTACATATGATTTATTCGACTATCTCAAAAAGGTAGAGAGTATAATATGGCTTCCTTTTTTTCTTGCATATTGCGAAAATTCTCCCAAAAAAACAAGAGGAGATTAATTTTCTTTTTCTTTTTCTTTTTTTGTAATTATCAGATTTAATGTTAATTAGAAACTACTATTTTAACTTATGTATTGCATAAAATAAATATTTATTTTATATAACTTAAATTTATAATAAATAAATACTTTTGAATATATAAATTAGATTATAATTAAAATTTGAAATAAATAAATATTTTTAACATATGGATTATATTTTAAATTTATAATAAATAATTTATTGTAATACAAAGTTAATTTTTAATTATTGATAATTTTTTTAAAAAATATTAAAATTCAATTTAGAACTAAATATATTAAAAATGATAGATTGAAAGAAATATAAAATTAAAAATTTCTAAAAATGCTATTGAAGAATAATGGCTAAACACGCTCTCATTGAAGAATAACAACTAAAAACGTTTTTATTCCTAATAAATGTTCTCATCTGTTATCTATTATCTATTATTTATTATCTCTTATCTATTATCTATACAATTGAAAATAATCTCAAAAAGGAAACTAACCACATGTCAATCTCTAGAGTAATTCTACATAGAATTTCATCCATTTGGCAACACTAGAGTGTTTCTCTCATTATTTTGCTTACGTGTCAACCTCATGTGTATTTGCATACAAAATAATTTATAGATAATTATGACACAAATTATAAATCAATTTTTTTAAGGAAACATTATAAAATCAAGATGAAAATTAATATAAATCGTAACTACCTATTTTTTAAAATCAATATAAATCGACATTATAACAATAAATATTACATAAATCTTGAGGACATATTGACCCTTATATAAATATTATATAAATCAACATTAATATATAGGAATATTTTTAGGAATAATAAATAAATATTATATATAAGATAAGATTTCGTTGCGTTTTTTAGACTTTTATTGTAAAGATAATTGAAATGGTAGTTTTTGCCCTAATTTCTCTTTTTATGAAATTTTAATTTCAAATAATAATTATATAATTATAAGGGAAAATTTGAATGAGAAAATAAAAGCACCAAACATGTATATTTCCAAAGTGCCAATCACTACAAATTGACAATTCCAATAGGTTAACTATTCAATGCACCATTTCATATCCCACTCAACATATTTTTTTTCATGACCTACACTCTCATTAACATATGTAGCACTGTGGAGGTTTTTTTTTCCCCCTCCAACCTTCATTCTACAATCTCTTTTTCAAAGAAGGAGAAACATTGTGAAAAATCAAAAGATATAGCATATGGCTTGAGAATCCCTTTCCTATAGGTAAGTAAAGGTACTACTTAATAAACATTGTTTATTAACAATTTTTAGTCATTTTTTCCTCGAAAGTTGGTACATTTTATTTTTTATTTTTTCGTTCTACCTTTCTTCCATTAAAACCAACTTATTTCTTTATACTACTTTGTTTTTCTTTCTTCCACTAAAAATTGGTACAAATTTACTAATTGTTTTTTTTTTTTTTTGCAGTCATGATTTGAGTATCAAGAGCATGCTCTTTGAGAAGGAAGGTCAACATTTGTTCTACATTTTATTCATATTTATATTCTATATTTATATGATTCTTAATTTCTAATTTTCTCCAATTTTGCAGACACTATTTCTCCTAATAATAAATTAAGGAAGGATAGTATTTGATTATTAGAGAACAATGACTTTATGATGAGCGAAACGATGAGTCTACCCTTCTAATTTTCTACTAATTTATTTTCCTTTATGTACATATATCATACATTATTGTATTATAGCTGATGAAATTATTTTTTATCACCTATTATTGCAAATTTCAAGTAAGTCGTCGTTGAATGGACATTGCTTATAAATCCTATTTGAACAAAAAAATCATTATTTAGGAAGTTATAACTCAAAATATCATAAAGCTATGAGATAGAGTTAGAGTCTCAACCAAGAGTTTCATGAAATGGAAGCAAATAGATAAATTTTATGGATGCATCTATAATGAAAAAAGTTTTCAATAAATTCCTCTTCAATATGTATTACATAAGGATATAGTACATAAAAAAGATCTATTATAAAAATTATAACTTTTGTACCTTTCTCTAATTTATTATTGTATTAGTTTCAATATGAATATATTTTTCCTACATCATGTCTTCTCACCAAAATTCATTGAAGGTTTTTTAATCTAAGAAAATTTGATTTTTTTAACCTAATTAATTTAGATTCATTACATGATAACATATTAAAATTATTCATGTGTTTGTTTCTACCTTTTCTATATAAATTAAATTTAGGCTCCAGATTATTTTAATGTTTTTAATAGTTTTTTTATTTCATTGTTACAATTATTAAATATAAATTTTTATATTTATTTTTTGAATTTAAATCTATTAATAATTTGACTTAGATATTAGTTGTATTGTAATTATTTTTTTAAAATTAAATAGGTAGTTTTATCCATGTAGTACTTGAAAAAAATAAAAGCCACTTAAAGATAAATGATAATAAACATACAAGAGATAATATTACATATTATTAAAATAATGGAAAATATCTTACAAAATTAATAGAATGAAATATAAATTATCTATTTAAGATTAATATATTATATTTAATAATTTTAACATCTAATAGTTGTTGGAACCAAAGATGTTGAAGCGTTTAATCCCTCAAGTTTTGAAGATAACAAACTTATTAAAGCTTAAGTTTCTGTTTGAAATTAATGAGCTTACAACATCAAACTCATGGTGTCCAACGCGCCAATCTTGATGAGCATCCAATTTACTTGCATATGGAGACCGTCCAAGAGTAAGTCCTTTTTATGGACTAAGTGTCTTAAAGCATTAGACACTTATACTAAATGTGTCCAGACCATTAAATGGTAGATAAAGACATTCTAATGCAAAAGCGCAGCTACACAGAAAAAGGAAGTCAACTTATCAAGCTGTCAAGCCAAATGAAGAATGTTCAGAAAAGTAGATCGCGCAATGTAGTTATGCACTTTTCGTTTTAGTGCAAGCTCAAAAGTTACTTTTTTTGACCTGTTTGAAAGCTCGATACCTGCGCCTCTTTCGTGAAGATTGAAGCTAAGTCATCTTCAATGACTCTTTCTCGTTGAAGACTAAATATAGCAAGGAAGAAGAAGAAAAACAAAAAAGTGACAAATCAAGCAAAAAGCTTACAAATGCTGATTGTGAGATTGTTTTAAGAAGAATACATTTCTTTTATGTGTCTACTGGACGATAGTTGAAAACTCTTTGAAACAATATTGTATTGTGCTTGATCTTCTATATTCTCACTTTGTGAGTTGATTTTCATTGTTAACAACTGTATTTGTTGTGAAAGCCTAGAGAGGCTTAGTGAGAAAAAAATACTTAAGTTGTGTAAGCAATCTGAGGTGATTACGTTGTAAAGCCTAAAGAGGCCGTGAAAATACTTGTGTAACCTTAGGTTGGTTAGTGAACACTTTCTGGGTGAAGAATTGGATGTAGCTCAAGGTTGTTCCTTTCTCTTCCCTACCCTTTGCTCAAATCGTTTTTGAACTTGTCTTTTATTTTGAAAAGTTTTTGAGACGCACAATTCAACCCCCCTTCTTGTACGTCACTTGCTCTTTCAATAGTTATAATTATTCATTTATTCATATTAGACAAGTTATAAATCATATCTGAATGGTTAATATTAAGAAGTTAATTTTATATAGGGATACTTTTTTGTTCAAGTTGACATTTAATGGTTAAAGTTTGCACATATAATTCGCATATAAAAAGGCTTACTCATTTGATACATAATTCTTAATTTTTAAATAAATTTTTTTGGAAGTATGAATTTGAATTTTAAATTGTCAAGTGTTAATTCTATCGTTAAACATTTCCATCAACAACAAGCAATTACATGCTAATCAATGACATTTATTTTTTTGAAATTTAATATCTAATTGATCCACCATATTTTCTTTAGTAAATAAGCTAAATTAAAAATTAAAATAGAATTTGGCATTAAGGATGAGGGTAATTCTTTGTAGGCCTACTAATTGTGTTTCCATGCTAATTTAATATTTAAAAACTTGATAATTTTTAAATAAATCATTACTTATTATTTTATTTATTATTTTCTCATCTAACTAATTTATTAAAGACTTTTTTATTACGGTGATAAAATTCCTGTGCATTGCGTGGTGATATCATTACTATTGATATTTTTATTATTATTATTATTATGAATAAAAAATAAAACAGATGACTAATTTATGGGGTTGATGAGAATTTGTCGTAATTGATGGACATGATTGTTAATTTTTTTTTTTTTATGTACATGTATCTTATAAAAATAAAGTAGGTAATTATTTGATGATTTATTTATATTCCTTAATATATGAAAAGAAGTTAGTTGTCAAATAAATTTTAATTTAATTATAATGAAAATTATTAATTTGTTAATTTTTTTTTATTTTACATACAAATTGTCTTTCAAAATAATAGAAAATATTTCTCACACATATAATTTATTCATGCATTACAACATATCAAATTTAACACCAATGAATATGATATATGATATAAATTGTACTAACATCTAATCATGTAAATGTGTATTCTTAAATTTATATTGTTTCATTCATTCATTCATTTTGATTTCAATATTTTTAAATTTATAAAAAATTAGTTTTGTTATAATAAGTTTTAAAATAAATATATTTAAAAATTTATAAACTAATAAAAGATATATCTACCCTGCAAAATTTTAATATTAAATATTAATTAAAAAATAACCAAATACTATGTTTCCGTGCATTGCACGAGTTTGCATACTAATATATTATAAAAGAATATTTTGTCATGCAGACAAATGCCACGTAGTATCATTATATTCATTCTTTCCTTGCCTAATTTTTTTTGACATTTTATTAATTCATGAAAACATATTATTATATTAAATTATAATAATTATAGTAATTAAGATAATTATAATGAGTATATATTTTGATTAAATCTATCAATTAAATCATTAAAAGTTATACATATTTTGATTTTATATAATAATGTAATCAATTTATTATACTTTCCTTTTTCAATAACTATAATTACTATAATTACTATACAATATATATATATATATATATATATATATATATATATATATATATTGATTCAAATTTATTATACAAATCATATTATTATAAAATAAGATTTTGTCACGCACATAGGCAATTTCGATCAATATATATTCTGATTTAGATTAATTAAATTAATTATGAGTAACATATATTAATTAAGATAATTTATATTATTTTACATTAAAATAATTAGATTATTTTATATTTATTAGAATAATTGTGACTAATATATATTCTTCTTCTTTTCCTTTGACCAACCCTTGTATTTTACAAAAAGTTATTAAGGTATAATTTGACATTTTTTACTTTTTATTTATCTTTGGTTGATTTATTATATATTTGATTTTTTATTTAATATGTGTTAACATATCTAGACTTTTTGATTATTTTGATTTACTTTATATTTTTTTATTCGATTTTTTGAATATGAGTTTAGTTATGTAGTGACAAATAAGAATTTGAAATATAAAATGTAATCTAACACATATGATTTCTTTATCAATAGAATTTTTTTGGGTACATTATCAATAGTAATTATTTAAAATTTTTTGAACATCAAGATAATTTTATCATTATTGAAACATAGAAAACATAATTAGAAATATTAATTAAAATATATAAATATGTGAAATATAATTCTACCTGAAATAAACTTATTTATTAGAAAATAATTAAGAATTTCACATAAATAAATAAAGATTCTTTATAAATAAGGATATGCATATTATTTTATTTTAATTGTGCAGTAAATATTAGGGTTAAACATTGTTTTGGTCCTTATAAATATGTAAATGTTCGCTTTTAGTTTTTCTTTTCAAAATTGTCAACTTTTGGTCCTTTATTTTAATAAAAGTGTCACGTTAATCCCAATCATTAACTGTGTCAATATAACTAATGGTGATGCCATGTCAGCATTGGTTTTAGTCCTTATAAACTTTAAAGTTTGATTTAATCCTACAAAATTTAAAGTTTTGTTTTGGTTCTCATAAAATTTGTAACTTTGATTTTAGGCTCTGTAAAATTTAAAGTTTGATTTTAATCCTCATAAAATTTAGAGTTTGACTTTAGTCCTTAATTTGTTATTTTATAACTCAAGATGCAAAACTTCTTCAAAAAAATGAAAAAATTGAATCGCATGTATAAATAGGAATTAGTATTTTTTTTAAAATCAAATTTTAAAAAATTTGCTTTCTTGGAATGTAATTAAGATCAAAAGTAATATAAATAGCACTTTGTAGTTAATATTATAAATGCTTAATTGCACTTTTTGTCTCCCAGAGTTTCACAATCTTGTGAATTTTGCCCCCGAATAGAAAAATTGTCATAAAATTATCTTAATTGTGACAATTTAAAGGAAAATCCACCACAAAATGTCTTAATTGTGGCAATTTTTTTATGTTGGGAGAAAATTTGTGATATTTTGTAAACTGGAAGCCAAATTTGTGAAAAAAAAAATTGGGGGGGGGGGGGGGGTGTGGTGGGGGATTGGCGAGATTGTAAAACTTTGGAAGTAAAAATTTCAATTAAGCCTGTTATAAAACAATACCTGAATGTTTGCTTTAATATATCACAAAAATCATGGTCAAGACTATTGTCTATTATATATTTACTCAGAATTAAGTATTAGCAGCATTTAATTAAATGAAAAGGTTTGATATAGGACCAAAAATCAGAAAACAAATGTCAAAGGTCATAGTAAAATGTTTTACTACATATATATTTATAAATTAAAATGATATAAGATATGTGTGAATATACAATTACTTGAATATATATCAATATTTATTATCATTTATATATATAAAAATATTTATACACATATACTAATATATATTTTTGTAAAATCAAAAAATAATTTAGAAATATATTTAAAAATATAATAATATATAAAATTTATAAATTATAAACTTGATACCTATACAAGATACAAGTTATTAAACTAGTTTAATGTAGAGGGTGAATTCAATCCTGAGAGGTTATAATATTTGTTAGAATAAATTACACTGACACCTTTTGAGGTTTTATCAAATTTCACCCAATACCCTTTCTTGTTTTGCTCTTACACTAACCTCTCTTAATTGTTTGAAAAACATTACACTAACACTTCTTATACATTACATTGATTTTCTTGATAGTTTGAAAAATATGTATCTCTATAAAGGTCATTGTTGTAAACATTAAAAAAACAGAAAAGATTTATACAATCTCAAAAAATATCATGATATGTCAATGTAATTTACACTTTTTGTTATTATATAATCGATCTGATAGTAATTATTAGCAGTTACGTTCTAATGCTATATAAAACCTTGAGATTCTCACAAATTTACCTTTTTTATTTAAATGTAGCATTAATGCAGTGTATACGCAACCGTTACAGGCAACATCCGATGCTGGTTAGTGTGTGATATATTCTCACGTCTCTGGGTGCAAGAACCCTGAGTTCAGTGGAATTTTTCAAAAAGAGTGAAGGTTGACATAGGTAAAGAGGTAGTCACGTGGGGTGTACCACATAAAGGGATATCTGATATCTTAAATCCACGCTGGCATTTTTATTTTATTATAACTAATTTAAAACTCATCTACTAACCGGCTAGACCCAAATCAATCCCAGCCGAACAATATTAAGAGCATATATTTGACGGTAGAAAAATTACTTGTGCACGGTGCATGATTTGTCCCACTTACGCACGCTAGCCAGCGTCTTTGAGCAAAGTTATGTCAAAACTATAGGCTTCTCTGGTTCTCGTCTCGCGCTCGGGAAACGGCAATGAATGCATTTTGTGCACACTGTTTCCCTTCCACCTTTCACCTTCCACGTACTCGCATCTGGGGCCACGCGTTCCACGCTCCAATGACAAAGCTCCATGTCACCTGGTACACCACATGTTCCACACACGATCGGTGCGCGTGGCGAAATGGAAACCTGAAGAGGCAATGAGCAGCACGAAGCCCTAGTCAGTAGTGAGTAGTACGTAGTACCTTTTTCTTGGGGGTCAATACAATACAAAACCCCAAAATCACGATACCGTCATCGTCTTCTTACGATTTGAAGGAGCTTCCGATTTTTCCCAGGTCATTTTCTCTCTGCATTTTTATCCGATAATTTCCTCCATACTTGGATTCCTCTCATGCATGTGCTGCTCTTCATCGTATCTTGTATCAACTTGCATGCATGGCTAAGGAATTGGGACTGTCTGTAATATATGCTTCAATGTTTCAATGCTGCTGAATATGGATATTGTATGCCCCTTTTTGAGTGTCGGACAGTTATTGCATCTTGTTAATCCGAATGTTTGTTTTTTTAGGAATCCGAATGGTTTTGTTTGTTATATTTTTTGCGTTTTTTTTTTTTTTTTTGGTTTTATTACCTGTGTTTATATATATTTTTATTTATTTCCGATGGTTCCAGGCTGTGTGTGTGTTCATGCTTGATCTCTTATACAGTGCTCAGTTTCAGTTTCACATTTCGAGGAACCTTCTAATTTCTTATTTTTCAAGTAATGGAGGATTTGATTGGATGAAGTGATCGTAATAAAATTTCTGTATGAGTTTAGTGCTTTTCCCAGGCTCAGGATGTGATATATAATGGAATTTGTCTGCGGAGCAATGGAACAACAGTCAGTTCTAACACTAAATTTGTCTTTCAGGTGGTGTACTGTAATGGCTCACAGTAGCTTTGATGAGGATATTGATATTAGTGAATCTGAAATTAGTGAGTATGAAGATAAATCTTATGGAAAACTGAAAAATGGAAGTCAGAATGTGAAAAACTCGGATGAGACTTTCACTTGTCCATACTGCCCTAAAAAGAGAAAACGGGATTATTTGTACAAGGAGCTTCTTCAACATGCTTCTGGGGTGGGTCAGAGTAGTTCACAAAAGAGAAAAGTAAGAGACAGGGCTAATCATTTGGCTTTAGTGAAGTATTTGGAGAAAGATCTTGTGACTGTAGATGTTCCATCAAAAGATTCAAAACCGGCAGATGAAACTAGTCCTTCTGTTAATTCTGATGAACAGTTTGTGTGGCCTTGGATTGGAATTGTAGTTAATATTCCAACGAGATGGGCAGAAGATGGACGATGTGTTGGCGAGAGTGGTACCAGGCTGAGGGATGAGTACAGAAGCAGGGGTTTCAATCCAGTTCGAGTCAATCCTCTGTGGAATTTCCGGGGTCATTCTGGAATTGCTCTTGTGGAATTCAATAAAGATTGGCCAGGCTTAGATAATGCCTTGGCATTTGAAAGAGCATATGAATTAGATCATCATGGGAAAAAGGATTGGTTTGCTAATTCTGAGCAGAAGTCTGGTCTTTATGCATGGGTTGCCCGAGCAGATGACTATAAAATGGACAATATCTATGGAGAACATCTGCAAAAGATGGGCGATGTCAAAACCATATCTGAGCTTATGGAAGAAGAAACTCGAAAGCAGGATAAACTTGTCTCTAGTTTGACTAACATTATTCAGGTCAAGAACCAACACTTAAAAGAGATCGAAGTGAGATGCGATGAGACTACGCACAAAATGAACCTTGCTATGATGGATAAAGATAAACTCATTCAAACTTATAATGAAGGTATATATTTTTATTGAGCCTTAGGACCAAATAGCCATATACTGCTTGAATCATTGTAGTGGTTGGCACCATAGGATTTGCCATTGCTAAATTAATTTCTTAAGAATATTGTGCTGGAATTCAATTTTATATTTTAACAATTGATTATTATTTTAAAATGCTGCGGATCTGTTGTAGCAACATTGTTTTATGCTATGATTCCTTGTCTTCAGAGATAAAGAAAATACAGTCAAGTGCCAGGGATCACCTCAAAAGGATTTTTACTGATCATGAAAAACTTAAATTGCAACTGGAATCTCAGAAAAACGAGCTTGAGTTGCGGAAAATTGAATTGGAAAAGCGTGAGGCACATAATGAAAGTGAAAGAAAAAAGTTGATAGAAGAAATCAAGGAGGTATAGTTTTTTTTCTTATTTTTGCTGCATCTCCTGTATTATACTATGATTGAAATTCCTGTGAAATTAAGATTGAAGAAATAATATTATTGTTTTAGGTTGATTGATTGTTATGGTTGATGTTTAGATGTTTCAGTGCTTTCAAGGAACGAGTTAGTTACCAAGATCAGTCATTTTCCCATTTTCACTTATTGGGTTTGATGATCGAGAAATGATTGGTTGGAAAATTATTTTCAATTGAATTTGAGGATATAAATTCTGATAATACTGGGAATATATTGAAACTGGTTTCTATTTGAGGTGTGTCAAAGGCCATGAATCCAAAACATGTTAATGTCTGGATTGCTGGTGCATTTACGTTTAAAGTAAACTATTTAATGATTCAATCCTTGTGGCAGTTCGTAATTTGTGTGTTTGTCTGTCTGTGATTTTGATCTAGGAAGTGATCGTGTCCCTTGTTATGTCACAGACTCACATGAGACAGGGTAAATTGGATAGCACTGATATCTAACAGTAATTGTTGAGTAATAATTAAAATTATGAGCTCTATTGAATGATCATATGCTAAAGGCCATGCATTTAATTAGATGAAATCTGGGGAAGTGAGAGGGGATAGGAGTTATCAATCTAGACTTGTATTTCAAAGAATTTCATGCCATGGATTTTCTGTTTTTCTATTATTCTGTTTACTCCCATTAAGAATTTGCTTAAGGACTATGTAAATCAAAATTTTTATGTAATCTGTCTTTGCTGTGCCTTTGAAATCAGTTAAAATAATAATGTGCTTAAGAAGCTTGTGGAAGGCTTTGTTTAACACGGCCAGCATTTATTGGATTTGCAGAATTCAACGAAAAATAGCTCTCTTCAGATGGCTGCTCTGGAGCAAAAGAAATCTGGTGAAAATGTTATGAAACTGGCTGAAGATCAAAAGGTGTGTGCTACCTATCTTTTAGCTTTATTAATAACCAAAAGTGTTCTTGTCAGTACCAGAATGGCATAGTATTAAGGCTATTTGAATATGTATTTATACAGAGGCAACAAGAACAACTCCATGCTAAAATCATTCAGCTTGAAAAACAACTTGATATGAAACAAGAGCTGGAGTTGGAGATTCAGCAATTAAAGGGATTTTTAAATGTGTTGAAGCACATGGAAGATGATGAAGATGTAGAAGTTTTGAAGAAGGTAGATACTTTACAAAAGGATTTAAGAGACAAGGAACAGTCACTTCAAGACTTAGATGCATTGAACCAAGCACTAATCATTAAAGAGCGTGAGAGCAATGATGAGCTGCAGGAAGCTCGACAAGCATTGGTTGATGTAAGTGTGTTTTTTTCGAATATATCTTCCTACTGATTCTTCAAATTAATTTGCTAGAGCATCTCAATGAGGTCCATTCCAGTGTCACTATTTTTTCACTTGTCTCGTGGGCTGGTAGTGTTTTTATTGGTGATTTTTCTTGCTCATGTAAAGTGTTGTATGAATTGAAGTGCATATGGTCTAATAAGTTATAAATTTACATGTCTATAGAGCATTTCACTTTTTTTCTGTTTGGTTAACTTTTTTGTTAACTTCTATGATTCATAGCAAGGTAGCAAAGTGACTTGAGTAAAATTAAAATCTCATCAGTTCTATTTCATCTAACAGATTCATAATACTCAAAATGTTTTTAATGGTTCATTGGATTATGCAGACGAGACCTAACTATGATTGTGTGGATATTCTCTGCTTTATATGTTTCATTACTTATAAAATGTGGGTGTAATTTTCTGAAAATATTTGCAATTCTTAAAGCTTTCTTGGACATTTTGCTGTCCAAAATTGCTTTCAAGATTTAATAGTAATATTTTCTCACTTGCAGGGCATTAAAGAGTTACCTTCTCATGGCAATATTCGTTTGAAGAGAATGGGGGAACTTGACACTAGACCATTCCTTGAAGCAATGAAGAAAAGATATAATGAGGAGGAAGCTGACGAGAGAGCTTCAGAACTGTGCTCCTTGTGGGAAGAGTATCTAAAGAACCCAGATTGGCATCCCTTCAAAGTTATCATGGTTGAAGGGAAAGAAAAGGTGTATATAGATCTCCTGAAATTATCTTGTTGTCTACGTGCTTCGTTGCATTTGGTTCACTCTGTTATTCATCTTTATTCTCTCTTAATGAGACAATATATGTTTTGATGTCCATACTCTAGATGAGAACTATTTGTCTTTCTGAAGCTGTAATTCTTACACCTAGTGTTATCTAGAGGTATTCTTTATATTGATCCTTTCACTTTAGGGTGTGTTTGGAAGTTGGGTTTTGGAGGGGAGGGGAGGGTAAATTTTTATTTTTAATAAATATTCTCTGATTTCATAATTTTTTAAAATGAAAAAAATAAATTAATAGATTGGCATAAACTTAATGTCCTAATCTTGTATCTATTTTTGTAAACATTACATAAGTCTTAATTTAAAAATAAAAAACTTGCTCTCCCTTCCCTTCCCCACTGAAACCCAACTCCCAAATACACCCTTAGAGTCTTATGTTTAATGGAGTAGAGGAAGGTTTGTGCTGATTAGAAGAGTCATAGGTGATTATTGATTAATAGGAGAAAGCGTGACCTGACTACCTACCAAGAATAGCCAGCCAATTTGTTAATGTTTTAAACTTTTAAATAACCTTTTAAGCCAGGCCAGACTGTTAAAAGGGCCTCGGGCCTTTATAAAAGAACTCAAGTCAGGTAAATGGGCCAAGCCTGTTTAAGGTAAAGCCAAGCTTAGCCCGACTCTTTTCCACCCACCAATTACATCTTCTCCTTGTAAATTTGTAAGCCTGGAAGGCTTGAACAGCATAAAATAATACTTTGCAAAAAATTGTGTTATGTTCAAATATGAAAATGACGGTGCCAGTAACATATGGGAGGTGAGTATTTTACTAGTATCCTCTTGATAGATCCTTATTGCTACAGTGTATTGTACAAGAAGGGGATGGGTGATAAAGGAGCATACAATGTGAAATAACGGGAATATGATAATGATGGTCTATAACATAAGTGTATTCCGAGGTGACAAGGATTAGTGGGAGGAGGGCATTCATTTGTCAGAAATAGTAGAAAAGGGAAGTAGAGGAAGTGTGGGATAAGGTAGAACTGAGTGTGGATATTAAGTTGGGTGGGAGGATACAGGTCCTTGAAGAACCTGTTGCATTTTCCTTTACCTTGTATTTTTTTTTTCCTGTTTTCCAGCATCAGAGAATGAGAGATGCACTCTGTAATCCCTCCTTTGATATTGATATCAGATTAATATCAATTAAGAAAAGGGAATAATCATACCAGATTCTAGTTTTAACACATCCTGGGATACTTGAAAAATCAGGATGCCACCTTGATTAAAGGGACTTTAATCAACTATTTTGGAACCTTCCATGACTAATGGTTCCTATATTTAGGAAAGCTAATTTGGATATAGGCCCATAACTAAGGTGTATAAGAAAAGAAGGCCTCATAGGCCCAATGATAATGATAAAGGCCTCAAAATGTTTGAGAGAAAGAAGGGAGCGCTCCAGCTAGAGGGGGACAATTCGGTTGTGGAAGGAGAGAGAAATAATAGAAGAAGGACAGGTGTCACTGAGGGGTTGGGGGAGAGTGATGCAGGTAAACATCTGGAGAATGATGGAGTTGGTTATGAATAGGGTCTAGGAGAGAACGTGGGGGAGGGAGGAAATATTGGGAGAAGGTTGGACAAGCCTGCTAGCTTGAGGGAGGAGTTGTTCCTACCATTTCTTTTTCTGCATTTTCTTTGTGATTGTTCTGTTTTCTTATTGCAAGTCAGTAATCAGTCTCTGATTGTATGGACTGATTTGTTTGAGGTTTTCCATAGTTCAATACGTATATTTCTTTCCTATCAATTTTCTGGTTCCTATTAATATCTGTTATGATGTGCTTGGATTTGACTGCCTTAGTTCCTTTATAACACAATTTTTCTAACGTACTCTTAACTATTGGGTGAAAACTCATGAGTCCCGCTAAATAATAAATGGAAGTCATTCAATAGGGGATAGGACTTGCATCATTTAGTGGTCCTCACATAAATTTTACCAAATTATGGAGTGTGTTAGAAACAGTGTATTAGAGTGTATTGCTAGCATTTCTCTTATTATTTTAACCATGATCAGCTATACAGCTTTTAACTTTAATTCTTCTTCTACTGCTTTAGGACAAATATCATTCTAATTTAGCAATTTGATGGATACAAGGGTTTTTAATTCATTTTAAATTTTAATCTACAAATATATTTAAGTTTTCTCTAATTTATTCTGTGAACCTTGTAATCTGGCTTCATGCATTTTTCATTTCAGGAAATTATTAGAGATGACGATGAAAAGCTGAATGCTTTGAAAAATGACTTGGGTGAAGGGGCACATAAAGCAGTGGTACAAGCGTTATCAGAGATAAATGAACATAATCCTAGTGGGCGATACTTAACCTCAGTATTATGGAACTATAAAGAGGGTAGGAGAGCAACTCTGAAAGAAGGAGTACAATTTCTGTTGAATCAATGGAAAGTTCTTAAACGCAAGAGGGGAATGATGTGAAGGTTTGTATATAACAATTAGTGTGGTTGGTTCGATGGTTGTGACGTGATTTTTCACGTCAAGTTGGAAGAAATAGTTTAAGCTTCCACGTTTTTGAAGACAATTGACATGATTTCTTTGGTTGAAACATGTATCCAAGCACGTATTATTTTAGGTTACTGCATTTGTCTTTTGATCTGTATAGCTATAACTAGATCGTAGAAAGAAAAAGATTTTAAAAGCTATTGGTATGTGGCTTAGTTACTTATAAGTAACAACCAAGGTTACTTCTTTTCTCTAGAAATTAGGAGTCGAATTACATTATTCACAACCTCCACCCTCTTTTTATGTGATTACTGTTGTCTCGACCGGGATTGCAATGGATCGGCAAAAAATAATTGAAAGTATTTTGAAAATGGAATCGCTATCAATGTTTATTTAATTTGAGAAAACATTAGAAAAACCTTTTACCAAAAAGATTTTGTTTATGAAATCAGGATATGCTCGGGAGTCTGTTTACGTAAAGAGAAGGGGGGAAACTAAATTTCACAACACTCCTAGTACGTCCACTCTAATGCAGCTTCTACACGTTGCAGGTTGAATGACCCTTTCTTTTTTGCTTTATATTATTAAACACGATTGTTTTAAGGCTTGTTTTAATGCACTTAAATAGTTTAAATGAAGCTATTGCCTTGTAAGATTTTCATTTTTGTAAGTTAAAAGAAAGGAATTTACATGCAACATATCTCACACCAATTCACATGCACAAGATTTTTGATAATAAAGTGAACAAATAGCTGGAAACGTTGCAACACATCACACACCAATTCACATGCACCGGTTTCGAGAGGGGCATATACATGTACCAACAAAAAAAAAAAAGAAAAAATAAATAAATAAAAGAAAGTTTCACTGACCAAGTTTCCTGGGGTACCACGAACAGCACGTCATGTAGCCAAAGAAAACCAACTTTCACTGACCAATTTTTTTTTTTTTTTTTATTGTTTTTTGATAAGCCAAATGTAAATATATTATATTGGGGTACAAGGGTACCCTAACCCTTGAACAAAAATTACATAACCTGCTAACACGTCTTGTAATCATATCAACCAGACCCGTCACCTATTATTCCAACAATAATGTACCATATTATAATGCCTACATTTTATAAACTCACATACTACCTACAATCCCTTCAAACAATCCACGGGATTCATTGACCACTCATAAAACAAAAATGAGAAGCTGTTCATACAGACAAGCATACCTAAGATCTGAATTTGATCAAATCAAATGCATATTCCATGTTTGGCTCTTCACTTTTATAGATATTGTTATTTATATGTAACCATAAGGACCAAATAGATGCAAACCACACAACCACCATGCTATATTAAGTTTCGTACCATAGAACCCACAAGTGTGTTGTAGGAAGTGACCTTTAGACTCCACGGGCAGCACCACCTGGACCCCAAACCACTTATAGCAGAGTTTCCAAATGGTTGACGAGAACCTACAAGAGAACATGATATGGGCTGTTATTTCCTCCTCCATGTGGCAGAAAGGGCAAGCAAAGTCCATATTCTGTATGATGATGTTCTCTTCCTCAAGTTAGCCTTCGTTTGGATCCTATCAAGCACCATTTTTCACCCAAAAGCAGAAACATTTGATGGTACCTGTATACTCCAAAAACAGCAAAAAAAGAAGAAGCGTCAATTTGTTCATGCTGTTGTTGCAGTACAACCATGGTTCTAAATTGCGGTTGCGGTCGCTGTTGCGTTTTCATTGAAATCCCTAATATGCGAAAAATTGCGGAAAAATACGGTTGATGCGGCCGCAATTGCGGTCGCGATGCGGTTGCGGTGAGTCCAAAAACCTTTATGTTGCGGCTGCAATTGCGGTTGCGGACCGCAATTTAGAACCATGAGTACAACATATGCTGATTTCACTGAATATGTTCTTGGGCTTTCCTGTTTCCATATCCAAGTATCCTCAGACCCTTGGTTAGGCTGGACAGAGTTAATAAGTTGCATAAAACTTTCTACCAATGGTTTTTCCCACTCAAACCATTCTCTCCACCATCTAAATTCCATATCAAGAGACGAAGTTTATTTTATACATACCAGCATAAACATCGACAATTCCTTTATTATTTTTCTTTATTTTTTATTGAATTGAAAGCACCAAGAAGCTTCAAAGTGAGACTGAGAATTCTCAAATCAAAATTAACTTTTGTTTCTTGCGTCATAAAGAAAAAGCCAAAGACGATGTTCCCACGTGCCAGTACAAGGTAACCTCCACTTATCAACCCAACAAATCATTTTAGTTTATGTTAATTCATTTTAAAACAAACTGATGCAATAAATTACTTCCATGCTAATGTCAATCAAATATTGTCGCTGATGTCAATCAAAACAAACTAGAACTAAACACCGTATTTATTCACACAACAAACAATAAGCAAACAATTTAGCATCTTAAGCACCAAGGCAGAAATCTTGTACAAACGTGATGTCCCAAGCCATTGTAACCGAGTAGGCAGTATATCAATAACATTCAAGGAACATAAAACAAATATCCCAAGCGAGCATGATACATTGATTCTTTAAGTATTCTTTAAGTATTCAAGCTCTTCAATACAATGGTTACAGAAAGTTATAGAAGAGAGGATAGAAACTGTTACCAAATTTGACAGCTAAACTTCCAACAGCTTGCTAACTTTCCAATCGTTCAAGATACAACTCTTTCCTCTCAAAATAAAAACACAAAGAAAACATTAATTCTCCAGGAAACACCTTTCTCAACTCTCCCCTCTATATTCTTCTGAAGTAATTGCTTGCGTGTTGCAGAGCCCCCTAACAGACCCTGAGCCCTTTTTTTGTTTATTTATTTTCTTTTAGCCCTGTTTTGCTTCATCTGTCATTAAAAAATAAAAAATAAAAAGGATGGGGAAATCCATTTTCTACTTGAAGGGAATCACGGGTTAATAGATCATTAAGTCATGATTTAATCAATATTGTTTAATGTTTAACTAACCATAATGTTAAATTAATTAAATAAAGGCAACAAAGTGATTAAATACAAATATGAAACAACAGAAAAAGTGGATAAAAGATTCAGAAAAGGAAATAAGAAAATTTAAAACCAACTAATAAAAATTAAAATAATATATAATTAATCAAGAATAGTTCAATGCTTAAATAAATAAATAAAAAAAAACAAGCACTACAAATTTGTCATAATGAAAAATTAAGAAACAAAGGTATGACATGTTTGGACCAAAAATATATGAGAAAAAAAAATAGATTAAAAATCGAGTTTAAAATAAATAAATAAATAAGTAAAATATATAACTAATTAAGGAAAATAAAGTGTTGTGATAATATAATTATCATAGTCAACAACCAAAAAAAAAGTGTCGTGTTTGTGTGAAAATTAAATCAGGATGAACTAAAAATATCTTTATTTAACATGTTAGTGTTTTTGAATCAATGCCATATATTTTATATTTTAATTATATAGGTCTCCGTGAACTAATTGCATTGCTTTATTTATAATGTATAAATTACCACTCTGTTCCGTGAAACATCACGTCAATTATAATATCTTCAAATTTATAGTTGACACATCTACTTTTGACTATTCATGAGACCTTTTATTCTAATCCCGTTCAATATCCACTTGTCTTGGCTTTTATTACCAACTTTTTAGAATAAAATTTCTCATCCTTGTTATTTATCTTTTCATCTTTATCCAACCATGCACCTTATTTTTTCTTCCCTATTACATTATTGAATTAGCTGAATGCACAACCTTGGCTTGCTATTCAATTCAATTTTCGGCCATTAATTTTCATAAATAACAATTCAATTCTTTTATAACTTACCTCCCTTTCAACCTTTGAGATCAGAATAGGGTCACGCTTTCATCAACTTTGTGTTTGAACTATGAATTAAAATGGTAACTATTTTCTTACTACCTATCTGTTATGGGGTTTACCTGGACGCTAAGCCCTAAGTTGGCTTCACTACCTATCTCGCTCAATATAGCCACATGAATCCCGGATGATATTGCCTTGCTTATTCTGGTCAGGGCTTTATGCCTACCTCGGCATGGCATGGAAAGTGTCTAACGGCAAGGAAAACGTGTAATGAGACACCCAAACGCAAGTTGCCACGTGGCACCCACCCTTAACGGTATTTTCCTCCAAGACACTTTATATAAAGGGCTCCACACCCATTAGGTACATACGCTCTCTCTCATTCTTATTCACTCTTACGTCCTTACTAACTTAAGCATCAGAGTTCTTGTAGGTGCCACCATTGTAGACGTCTACGACCACCGTGGGAGCTCACTAGAGATCTTTCCTCGTGTTCACCACACAACATTGGTGTTGTCTGTGAGAATCATTTTCTTATTCTTTTTCCATTCTTCATTGTTTGGAAATTCGTTCATGATGGTTAGCATAAGAAATTGTAAGTCTGTTGTGGCACCATCGCCATCAAAGCTTCCGCCACCATCGTCTAGGGATGGTGAAGCCACTTCTGTCATGCTTGAAGCAGTCTCTGAGGCAAACGGTGTTCTGGCATTGTAAGTCACTATGGTTGATCTCGCTGCACTACTGCAACAACAGAGAGACGTTGAAGGAGCAGGAAAGGATCATTGCAAAACTTCAAGCTGAGAGGGAGAATAAAAAAATCATGGAGAATTGCTATGACCACACTGAGAGATCAGCAGCATTAGCTTTGCGACCAAGTCACATTGCGCATGAGTTACACGATGCGCACATGGCTGTTGAGGTGAACAAAGATGACAAGATGATTCCATTCAACCTTCCTTTTTCTTCAAGAATTTTGAATTTGCAGGTTCTGAAGTAGTTACAATAGCTACCTTCTCTGGAGTTGTATCATGGATCTATCGATCCAAATGATCACCTCTCAGTGTTTGAATCAGCAATGTCGTATAAAGGAGCTTCTGCCTCGCTAACATGTAGAGCGTTCCTGCTTTCGTTAAAGGGAATGGTGTTGAAATGGTTTCAGTCTTTGGGGTTGAGATCCGTTGACTCGTGGATGATACTGAGAGAGAAGTTTAGGATTGCTTTTGCGACCAACAAAGCCAGACCTAAAACTGAGGCAGACCTGAGGAGGATTCTCCAAGGCGTGAATGAGCTGTTGAGGGATTATATAAGCAGATTCAATTAAGAAGTAAGGGTGGCTGAGAACTTATAAGCCAGAGTGGTCCTGATGCTGGCAAAGGACGGGGTGAAAGGAGGTTTACCTTTCTTTATGTCAATTGCTAAAACACCTCTGACATCAATGGAGGAGTTCTTGAAGAAGGTAGAGAAGTATATTAATTATGAGAACATACTTGAGGCTGGGAAGGTGAAAACAGTCGAGATTGTAAAGCAAAAGAAGAATTTGACATCAAAAGCCGACAAACCGCTGCTTCATTAGGATCGGGGTTTGTATGAAGGAGGACTGGGGTTTGAGGAGTACATGTTGTTGAATACTTCAAGGGCAAGGATCTTAAGTGAGGTATTCAACGTGGAATTCGTTGAAGAAGGGATAAAACCTCCGAAGCCATTGAAAAACAGAGAAGGCTGAGATCAGTCTAAGTTTTGCTAATATCATAGGACACCGGGACATGATACTGACGAATGCTACCAGTTGAAGGACGCCATCAAAGTACTGATAAGGAGTGGAAGACTTAGCCATTTTATGAAACAAGGTGAGACAATAGTGACAGATTCCGACATTCCTTATTGCCGAATAGGAGAGAACCAAGAGTCCTAAAAGGGGGCATTCTCCCTTGAGGAGGGAGAGATCATCATGTAGACATAGTCCTCTGAGGAGCCATTCCCCCACCTTGGCCACCGTGAGATAACGCGAGGTTCAGGTTATACGACGAAAGTCACCCCGACGATCATCATCCCGGTAACCCATAAGATCTCCCACTTATTCCCCTACGAGGAGTCATGAGATCACTTATGTCATAGCGAGTGGATTCTCTAGCGGGGGCCTGTTGAACAATGTAAGAAAAAGACATGCCAGAGAAGTATTAACAACCTCTTCTCTGATTCGTGTTGCTGATAATCCTGCTAAGAAAAGGGCATCGCCATTAACTTTTGATGATTCCAACTATGCTAACATTGTACCAAACCACGATAATCCTCTTATGGTAAATGCTCTTATGGAGAATAAAGAGGTTCATAGGCTCTTAGTGGATATCGAAAGCTCCACCAACGTTATGTTTTACGAGCTTTTTAAGAAGTTAAAAATTCCAGAATTCAAGTTGATGCCATATAATGAAGATCTGATCAGATTCTCGGGGCACCATATTACGTTGGCTGGATATATAAAGTTGCATGTGACCTTTGGAAAGCTACCTTCCACAAAGACCGTGACCACTCGGTTCATTGTGGTAGATGCTAAATCTTCCTACAATGCCATCTTGGGGAGACTGACGCTAAATGCTTTGGGAGTTGTTATCTTAGTGTCGCAGTTGGCAATAAAGTTTGTGGGCGACAACATGGAGGTAGTCATTTTGCGGGGTGACTAGAAAAAACGAGAGAATGCCATAAGGGGTCTCTTAAAGTCGGCCTTAAATCGAAGTTGGAATATAAACCCATTATCAGAAAAGATGAAGTACTATTAATAGAGTTAGATTGTTGGGATGAGATAAAACGAGATTCTTGGATACCCCGTCTAGAGCCAAAAGGAGAGTGCATCCTGGTCCAGGTTGGGAAAGAAGTCACTCAGGTCATGAAAATTGGTGCCAACCTAGATGGGAAGATGAAGGCAAACCTATTAACTCTTATGAAGAATAATGCCAGCCTGTTTGCTTGGAAACCGGCAGATATGCCTAGGACAGACCCAATTTCTTTTGCCATCGACTAGAGGTAGATCCCTCAGTAAAGCTGGTATGCCAACGAAGAAGGAAGATGGCCCCGGAAAGTTTACAGGAAATTGAGAGGTAGGTCAACAAGTTGTTGAATGTCGGGTTCATCCAGGAAGTGAAATACATCACTTGGCTTGACAACGTGATCCTTGTTAAGAAGTAGAATGAAAAATGGAGAATGTGTGTTGACTACACTAATATTAACAAGCATTGCCTAAAAGATTCGTATCCTCTTCCCGACATTGACAGATTGGTGGATGGTTCCTTCTGGTATCGCTACATGTCCTTCATGGATGCTTACTCCGGATATAACCAAATTTTGCTTTACTTGGGCAATCAGGAGAAGACTGCCTTCATGACTGAGAAGGCCAATTATTGTTATAAAATTATGTCATTTGGGTTGCAGAACGCCGGAGCTACATATTAGAGCACGATGAACAAGGTGTTTGAAGAGCAGATAGGGCGGAACTTAGAAGTATATGTTGACGATATGACTGTGAAGAGTGCTACTCCAGAAGTGCATCTTTAAGATTTAGAAGAGACTTTTACCTAGCTAACAAAGTACAACATGAGGTTGAATCCTAATAAATGCACATTTGGAGTCTTCGCGGGAAAGTTCCCGGGGTACATGTTGTTTGAGAGGGGCATAGAGTTAAACTCAGAAAAATGTCGGGCTATACTGGAGATGAAAAGCCCTCAGAATGTAAAGGAGGTCCAGAAATTGACTAGACGCTTAGCTGCATTGAAGAGGTTCATTGCTAGATCGGCGCAGAATGCCCTTCCTTTCTTCCGAATTTTGAGGAAGGGTAAACCATTTGAATGGAGCGAAGAGTGTGAGGCTACATTCAGGAGATTAAAAGAGACTTTGTCGTCCCCTCCCTTACTCACTAAGCCTAAGCCGGGTGAAGTGTTATACTTGTATTTGGCCGTTGCCGATGAAGTTATGAGCGCCACACTGATAAGGGAGACACTAGAAGAATAAAAATCGGTCTATTTTGTAAGCAAGGCCCTCCAAGGCGCTGAACCGAGATATCCAAAGATGGAGAAGGTTGTGTTTGCGCTTGTTATGGTAGCGAGGCGACTCAAACCATACTTTCACCCCCAGACAAACGAGTAGGCAAAGGCGACAAACTGAGTCATTCTTCGCGGACTCAAAAGGCGCTTGGATGAAGCAAAGGGGTGCTGGGTTGAGCAACTATCACACATCCTTTGGGAGTATCGCACAACCCCCTACTCTACCATTGGGAGTCTCCTTTTTTCCTTACTTATGGCGTGGAAGGTATGATCCTGATAGAAATTGGAGAGCCGGCGTGGAGAGTAGCTCATTTGAGATTAGAAGATAATGATGGGCTACTCCAAATTAAATTAGATGTTACTGAAAAAAGAAAAGAGATTGTCGCAATAAGAGAAACTACTTTGAAGAGACAGGTTGCGGCAAGATACAACAAAAAGGTTGTTCCTCACACATTCGAGCCTGGCGATGACTTGGTGTTGAGGCGAGTCGACATTAGAGGGAAGAACATCGACAGGGAAAACTTGTTAAAATATGGGAAGGCCCTTATCGCGTTACCTCGAAGACTAGTACAGAGGTATACATGCTCGAGACTTTACCCAGGATTACCATCCCACGGACTTGGAATGTGAGTAACCTTAGACGGTATTATAGTTGAGACATGTTGGCAATGAAGGTTAAGTGACTCTTTTCATTTGGAGTAAAGTAGTTTCTGTTTAGTACAGTGTAGGTAGCTCGAGTTGCGTACTACAATTCGTAGCTCTTGTACTATTTTTTGCCCCACGAGATTAATAAAATGAGAGTTTTTTGGCCTAAAAAGCAAAGTGCAGGTCAAAGAATATTAAAACAAAGAAAAAAGCACAAGTAATGTAGGAAGGTTATCACCTCGTGTATGTACATTTGCTCCAGTCGAGGTCTGAGATGAACAAGCAAAAGTTTATCGAGATAACAAAAATAAGGTAGGAAGGTTATCACTTCGTGTACGTGGATTTGCTCCAGTGAGGATTGAGATGAGCAAGCAAAAGTTCATTGAGATAACAAAAATAAGGAAAGAAGGCTATCACCTCGTGTATGTGGATTTGCTCCAGCCGAGGTCTAAGATGAACAAGCAAAAGTTCATCAAGATAGCGAAAATTAAAGCAGGAAGGTTGTCATCCCGTGTATGTGGATTTAATCCAATTGGGGTATGAGGTGAACTAGCAAAAGTTCATTGAGATGATAGAAACATTAAATCAAAACCCGTCAAGATAACGAAAGCAACAAGCAAAAGCGAGAAGGAAAAACACGAAGAAATCAAACTCAAGTCACGATGAATGCAAAGAATGCAAAATTGAAATCACAAGTTTCCACAACAAGGTATGACAAAGCGACGACAAAGTATGATAAACTACCAAATGTCTACAATATGCGCGAAAGTATGAAAAAAAGAGATAAACAGAGCAAGCTGTTCAGATATATATTATGTTCAAACTAAAAGCACACAAATTGTTCAAGTCATTCGAAAATATAAATTGTTCAAAGATAGGCCCTATGCTACAATGGGTTACAAATAAAATCGGCATCTTGGTCTTTCAAAGACCGGCAGCATCAACATCGGTGGCTTTGGTGTGAATGGTACTAACGACCCCGGCATCATGATCATCGCCTAAAACCTCAACCTCGTTGGGAAGAGGGATCGTTGGTGTCACCTGAAGGGTCGATATAAAGCTGTCCACAAGTTGCCTTTTGGCGTCTTGCCACTCAACATTTACATCGGAATCGACCCTAACCCTAGGTTGCTCTAGATTGGCCTCATCTTCTTCACTAGCATTTTCCTCTGAATCAGAACCAACATCGGCAACAGTAAGCTATCTAGGACTATCTCACCATCAACATTGGCATGCCAAACGCCGTTTATCACCGCACAATCCGCTTGTATGCACTCTATGCGCAATTTTCAATCAAAAAGGAATTAAACTTGCTCTATTGTACTCTTAAAAGAAAGATGAATTGATTCCATCCCCTGGTGGTGCATTTTCTTATACTATCCTTGAAAATATGCCATGCTAGATTCTAGCTCATTTACCTAAGCTTCAAAATTTTGAGCCTTGATCTCGAAAGCTTTAAGTTGGAGAGATAAATTTAACTCCAATTGTACATACTTGGCATTGGCAGCAGATAGTTTCACTTGTAGATCCATTTCATCTCTTTCCAACCGCCTATTCTTTGATTGCTAGACTGCCAGCTATTCCTTCGGATTACAGACACTCTCTTCAATCTCGGTTACCCTGCTACTGGATTCTTCCTTTGCTTTGCGTGTGCCTTCCTCGGCATGCTTTAGCCAAGCAATCACTGCGTCCTTTTCAGCCAATAAGTCCAAAGGGTTTTTATCACCAAAAGCCTTTTTCATTAAGACATACTAAGAATACCTCGGGAACATATGTTGAAACAGAGAGGCTAATCTGCCTAGCCCACCCTGTATATCTTTTATTTTACCAAGCACGACTGCCTCAATGATGGAGGAATGACCGACTAGAATTTGTCTATCAGCCCTTTCAGCAGTAGTAGGTGAAGAACAGTCTACCTGTTTGAAGAAGCAAGAAGAAGATTTAAATTTGCCCCTAAGAAGCATTGCTAAAGATTTGATGATTTAGCCTCTTGATGAGTGTAAAGTTGTAATGTGTATTTATATGTATGTGTGTGGTTGTATGTCTTGCATAATTTATCTTTAACCTTGATGATTTGATGATAATGAGCTCAAAATTTAAGACTTAAAGGATTAACAAAGTGATAACATGTTTTTATAAGTCTAAAATTGAGTTTAAGAAGAAATAATTAGATAAAACATGGTTTTAAATTGATAAGAAGTGATAGCTACATGTTAAAGTTTTAGAAGAATACAATCTTATGTTTTAAGAACAATTTAATTGGATAAATTAGCTTTGTAATCGGTTAAATTTGTTGAAAACACACAAAAGAATGGAGGAACAATCTAATTTAACTAGTTACATATTTATGTAATTAGTTACGTGTATTCTGTTTTAACTAGTTACATGTTTATGTAATTAGTTATATTCGCTGTAACTAGTTACATAACTAATTTTAAAAAGCTATTTTGTCCTATACGAAAATAACTAGTTACAATGTTATGTAACTAGTTATTCCAGCTAATAGGAAATAAAACAAATGCACAAATAACTAGTTACAAAGCAAAATAACTAGTTATGTCCATTCTAACTCTTATTTCTAGATTTTCTAAGAACAAAATAATTGATTACAAAACCAAATAACTAGTTATTCCAATAAACTCTATATAAAAAGCAAACCTTAGTGGATCTTTTCATATAACTTCAATTCTCTAAACTTGTGTGAGAGCTTTTCTAGAGAGAAAACACATTATTCATCATCACTACTACAAGTTTTACATCAAAATCAAGAGCTCATCATGGATCAACATTGGAGATAAAGAAAAGTCATCTTTTGGGTAGAATTTGGTTTGTGCTTCATTGTTTTTCATCCATCATGAATTAAGGTGATATCTAACCTTTTCTCTTGTATAATTTTCGTTCAGGTTTTCTCAAGTCTTTCTTGTGCTAATGTTCCATAAGAAGAGGTTCAAGTTTTATTGATAGGTTTTTCAAGATACTGGATATGGTGGTTGTGTTTGTTTGTAATTCTCTTGTTTGTGCATTGTGTTTGTAAATAATTGAATTGCATAGTGATAATCCCAATTGGTTTGGTTAGAAACTGGATGTAGATCATAGTGGAGGTGATCGAACTAGTATAAATCTTGTGTGTTCTTTTCTTTCTTCTACCCTCTCTCAAATATATTGAATCTTGATCTCTTTATTGGTTGCATATAAATTCACGAGGCTCTTGTTCATGGTTGCATAGTAAAATCAAGATTATTATTCCAATTCTACATCATTCATATAACCAAATCAAATTGATTCAAAGTTTTTGAAAATCTAGTTCTTCATCTTTGAAAAGGTTTTGGGGATTCTTGAATTTTTTTTAAGATCCAATTCACCCCCTCTCTTGAATCCAGTCTTTTTATTCAACAATTGGTATCAAGAGCAAGGTTCTTGAGAGTTACTTCAAGATTTCTTTTTAAATGGCTAGAAATCAAGTGTCTTACAGTGAGGGTGGTTCAGTTAATAGACCCCTTATTTTCAATGGTGAAAACTATACCTATTGAAAAGTTCGTATGGAAATCTTTATTGAATCGATTGATGTGGCTATATGGGATGCAGTAGAAAATGGACCATATGTTCCTAAACGTGAGGAAAAAGGAGAACAAGTAATAAAACATTAGATTGCGTGTACTGAAGAAAAAAAGAGAAAAGCTTAATACAATCTAAAAGCAAAGAACATAATAACCTCTGCATTAACTCTTGATGAGTGCTTTCGAGTATCTCAATGTTCAACTTCAAAAGAGATGTGGAATGATTTGCAAGTTACTTATGAAGGGGCTAGTGATGTTAAAGGGTTTTGGAGTGGATTTTCACCCCAAACCTATAGCTTTTTACTTTCCATTTAATTGCTTTTATGTAGATGGTTTTGGAGTAGGTTTTTCCCCCAAGACTCTTAGCTGTTTACATTCCATTGTTATTTATTTTTATGTTGCCTTTATTTTGTTGGTACTCTATTAGAACTTATTAACCTATTATGTTAAATTATCATTGAACTTAATTTTATATAAATTAATATTTTAAATCAAGTGTATGGTCTTGAAAAAAAATAACTTAAAACTTATTTCTAATTATAGACTCTCGTTTTTTTTCTTAAATAAAATAAGCTAGAATTTTTTTTATGACAACTAAATAACTAGTATGAACAAAGTGGTATCAAAGCAGGGCCTCTCTCCCAGTATGGTGTGGTTTGAAGACGAACCAAGCAGAAGCTGGTGGGCATGTAACATTTCGGGCGCTAACGAGGGTGGGAGAGTGATCGCTAGTGCAAAAAAGATAAGGCACTGGATAATGAGTGACTCCTAGTAGGCTTCTAGCGGGAAGGACACATGAATGAATCGAATACACACTAGAATGAGAGGGATCCAGAGGCTGTGCAGGTATAAGATTGTACAGTTGAGTATATTTTAAAGGAATTAATAAGTGCTACCTATACCAACAAGATGCATCCAAATTTTTGTAGCCTATCACTTAAGAACTCCATAGTTAAGCGTGCTTAACTTAGAAAAATTCTGGGATGGGTGACCTCTTAGGAAATTTTCCAGGAAGTGTGTGAGTGAGGACAAAAGCACATAGAAAAGTCTTGTGTTGGTTTGTGGGGACAGTTTTCGATCCTAAAAGCGGCCAGGCATTACTAAGTGGTATCAGAGCAGTTCTTTCCTACCAAGCCTTAGGTTATGGACTTGACTATTGTTTGTTGTGTGCTCTTGCATTTTCTGTTGAAAAATAGAAGTGTAGGATAAGTAGTACGATAGGAAAAAGTGAAGATCGAGGACAATGACAAATGCATAAAGAAGACTAACGCTTAGGATTTTACTATTATTGGTAAAGGGATAGTAAAGTAAGAAGTACAACTCTGCGGAAGGTTCTGGTTAGGAAAGACTTGGTACTTAATAGTGTCCTTTGTGACCCACCTCTCTTTCCTAGGAGCTGACTCAGAGTGTGCTGATTGCAACCTATTATTTCTCTTCTAGTATGATGTATTATTCTAAGAAAAGACTAAGGAAGATGTTTTTCTTTTCAAGACAGAATGACTGGCAGACCTAGGAACGATGCTACCCAACGACTGTTGGAAAGGATGACTGCTGTCTTGGAGAATATGAACCAAGAATGCAATGCCGAACCTGCTAAGTATAGTAGATTGGAAACCTTACGCAAGAACAACCCACCTCAGTTCAATGGAGGTTTCAACCCTGAAGGTGCTCAGCCATAGATTGCAGAGATTGAGAAGATCTCCACTACTATAGCGTGCATCAACGCGAACAAGCTCACCTTTGCAGGTGTTCATGTTATCTAGAGAATTTGAGAATTGGTGGCGATTCACCAGGCAACAACTGGAAGCAGAAGGAAGGCCGATTACCTAGGAGGTATTCAGATAAACATTTCTGGGAAAGTATTTCACTGAAGATCTTAGAAGGAGGAAAGAGACTGAATTTTTGAAGCTGTGACAAGGTAACATGACGATTGGGGAATACACAACAAAGTTGAACACATTGTCAAAATATTGTCCTTATTTCTATGAAGGTGTAGACGAGCGTTCTTGGTGCTCCAAGTTTGAAAATGGTTTGAGGCCTGAGATCAAGCAGGCCAATGGCTATATGGAGATCACCTCATTTTCCACACTCATAAACCGTTGTAGGATTTATGAAGATGATACTAAGGCAAGGCAAATGCAGTGGAAGTCTGGAGGTCTACAGCAGAATAAGAGGAACGAGTTCTTCAATAAGAAGAAGCCTTATTAGCGTCCACCTCAATTCTCTGGAAGTTCTTCAAGACCGAAGAATTTCAATTCTGCTCCTACCATTTTTAGCATAAACAACCCTGTTGGATGCTTCCAATGCGGAGGATCACACTTGGTAAGAAATTGCACGGTCAGAACAGTAACTTGCTATAACTGTGGCAAGCCTGGCCGCTATAGCTACAACTATAAGGAGTTGAAATAGGAGTATGGTAATGGAGGTGGAGGCTACAATGGAAAGGCTTAAGTAGGTAGGCCCAAGGTAACGGGCATAGTTTTCACCATGAGCGAAACCGAAGCCGCTCAATTTGGCGGTCTCATTCAAGGTAAGTACATCGTAAATGGCCATCTGTTAAATGTATTATATGATTCAGGTGCTACTCATTCATTCATATCACATGATTGAGTGAAATATTTGAACTTGCCTGTTTCCTTGTTACCTTATGATTTGACTGTTTCTACTCCCACAAATGTTTTTATCATAACTTCTCTTGCATGCTTCATGCTTAAACTGTTGTATCTCTATAGAAGATAGAGATTTTTCTGTAAATTTGATATGTCTACCTCTATCTCATTTGGACATTGTGTTAGGAATGGACTAGTTATCTTCCAACCATGTTCTCCTAAACTGTCATGATAAGACCTTAACTTTTGAGTCCATTCTTGATAAAACTCTTGACTGAGGAGATTTAAGAGAAGTTACTGCCAACCATACAAAGGCTTCAAAAAGAGCCCAAGTGTATATGATTCTGACTTCATTGGAAGTAAAAAAAAGTTTGGATGTTAGTAAGTTTTCTGTAGTCTGTGAATACCTTGATGTTTTTCTTGAAGATGTTCCTGGATTACCTCTGAAGAGAGAGATAGAATTCATCATAGATTTGGTACTAGGATCAAGACCTATATCCATATCTTCCTATAGGATGTCACCTCTAGAATTAGCAGAACTGAAGAAGCAGATAGAGGAACTCTTAGATAAACAACTTATTAGACCTAGTGTTTCCCCCTGGGGTACTCCTGTTTTGTTAGTCAAAAAGAAGGACAAAAGTATGAGGTTGTGTGAAGATTACTGTCAGCTTAAAAAGATTACAATGAAGAATAGGTATCCTTTCCCTAGGATAGCTGATTTGATGGATCAATTAAGTGGTGCTTCAGTGTTTTCCAAGATTGACTTGAAATTTGGTTTTCATTAGATTCGAGTTAAGGCAGAAGACATTCCAAAGACTGCTTTTAGGACGAGATACGATCACTATGAGTACTTGGTAATTCCCTTTGGTGTAACCAATGCTCCTGCCATATTCATGGATTATATGAATCATATTTTTCACTAGCTCTTAGACAAGTTTGTGGTAGTCTTCATCGATGACATTCTTATATACTCTAGAAGCCATGAGGAACATGAAGAACATCTGAGGATTGTGTTGCAGATTTTGAGAGAAAGGCAGTTGTTTGGGAAACTCTCAAAATGTGAATTTTGGATGGAACAAGTTCAATTTTTGGGACATGTAATATCATAAGGAAGAATTGTTGTTTACCCTACAAAGGTTGAAGTTGTATTGCGTTGGGAACAACCAACGACAATCACTGAAATACGTAGTTTCTTAGGTTTGGCAGGCTATTATAGGAAGTTCATTGAAGGATTTTCTAAACTAGCATTGCCTCTCTCTAAGTTGACATGAAAAGGCCAACCTTTGTATGGAACAACGCGTGTGAAGTCAGTTTTCAAGAGTTGAAGAGAAGGCTAACCTTTGCACCAGTGTTGATTTTACCTGACCCATCTAAGAAGTTTGAAGTGTATTGTAATGCCTCAGGACACGGCTTAGGGTGTGTTCTGATGCAAGAAGGAAGAGTTGCAGCTTATGCTTCAAGGCAATTGAGACAACATGAAGTTAATTACCCTACGCACAATTTGGAGTTGGCTGCAGTAGTGTTTGCACTGAAAATTTGGAGACACTACTTGTATGGTGTAAGGTTTGAAGTGTTTAGTGATCATAAGAGTTTGAAGTATCTCTTTGACCAAAAGGAACTGAATATGAGGCTGCGTAGGTGGATGGAATTCCTGAAGGATTATGACTTTGAGTTGCAGTATCACCCTGGCAAGGCAAATGTAGTGGCAGATGCTTTAAGTCATAAATCCTTACATTTGTCAATGATGATGATAAAGGAGTTGGAGTTGATAGAATCATTTAGAGATTTGAACTTGGCAGTGGAAGTAAGGCTCAAGAGTCTTTGTTTGGGGATGCTCAAGATTTCAAGTGAGTTTTCAGACCAGATTAAGGAAGCACAAGAAAGGGACCCTTTGTTGCAAGAAAAGTTGAGTACGAGGGAAGAAAAAAAGGAGCCTGAGTTTCATAAGGATTCTAATGGTATTGTAAAATTTGGAGAAAGAATTTGTGTACCAATGGAGGAAAATTTGAGAAAACTAATTTTGGAAGAAGCTCATAAGAGTAGATTGAGTATTCATCCGAGCACCAGTAAGATGTATCAAGATTTGAAAAAGATGTTCTAATGGCCTGGTATGAAGGAGGTTATAGCAGAGTTTGTGGCCTGTTGTCTAGTGTGTCAAAAGGCAAAGGTAGAACATCAGAAATCCTCTAATGAGCTACAATCTTTGGACATCTCAAAATGGAAGTGGGAAAGCATATCAATGGATTTTGTGATAAGGTTACTTAGGACTTCATCTGGTCGTGATGCTACATGGGTGATTGTGGATAGATTGAAAAAATCTGCTCATTTTCTACCCATTAACATCAAGTTCTCTTTAAAGAAGTTAGCCTAATTGTACATAAAAGAGGTTATTAGGTTGCATGATGTACCTTCTAGCATAATTTCTGATAGAGACCCTCGTTTCATCTTTAGATTTTGGGAAAGTTTACAAAGAGCCTTAAAACTAGACTTAGACTTAGACTTAGCTTAGCTTATCACCCTAGACAAATGGACAGTCTGAAAGGACCATCCAATCTTTAGAAGATTTGTTGAGAGCTCGTGTCTTAGAATAGACAGGGAACTGGTATCAGTTCTTACCCTTGATAGAGTTTACCTACAATAACAGTTTCCACTCTAGTATAGGGATGGCTCCATATGAGGTTCTGTATGGGAGAAAATGTAGAACCCCATCGTGTTGGTTCGAAACTAGAGAACATTTGATCTTAGGTCCTGAGATAATTCAACAAGCTTTAGATAAGATTAAAATGATGAAGGAAAAGATGAAGGTATCACAAGACATGCAGAAAAGTTACTATGACAAACAGAGAAAACCCTTCGAGTTTCAAGAAGGGGACTATGTTTTCTTGAAAGTTACACTGATAACTGGGGTTGGTATGGCCCTCAAACCTCAAAAACTTTATCCAAAATTCATTGGTACTTATCAAATTCTTAAGCGAATTGGTTTTGTCGCTTATCAAATTGCTTCACCTCCTCACCTTTCTAATCTTCACGTGTTTCACGTTTCACAACTTCGAAAGTACATTTCTGATCCCTCTCATGTGATAGAACCTGATGTAGTACAAATAAGAGAAAACCTTACTTATGATGTATTTCCCGTAAGGATTGGGAATCGTAGGATTAAAGCGACTTCGGGGCAAAGAGATACCATTAGTGAAGGTTTTGTGGAGTCAACAAGGAGACAGAGACACCACTTGGGAACTCAAAAGCAACATGTAAGAGTTATATCCTCAATTTTTCACAGGTTAATGAATTTCGGGGATGAAATTCCTAAAAGGAGGGTAATAATATAACACACTCACTTTTACTTACTAATATGCTTTTTCTAATTATTCTATAATTATCTATGAAGAATCGGATGAGAATCTCGTGAGTATGATCCCACAGTTATGTTCGTATTAGTAAATAGTAGTTAGTTTAGGTTTTTAATAATTTTTCTGAACCAGAGCCCGAGAAGGGTTAAAATGACCGTTTTGCGCCTATAAGGACTGGATAATTGAGAAAATAGATAAAAATAGTTAAAAATGTATAAAATTTGCTTTTAAGTCATATATGTGCTTATAATAATTAATAATAATTTTATAAAATTTTCAATAATTTATTGAGATAGTTTTTGTAAAATGATTAAAATACTCTTGGTTGACTACGAAAGTAAACTAGAAACTTTTTGACCTCAAAATATTTTGAAAAATTTATATTGAGTATATTTTAATTATAAAAAATTTATTTTAATGGAAAAATAATGAAAAACCAAAATAATATATTTATTTGACAAAAACTTGATTTTTTAGCTTAATAAATGCCCTTTTTAGTGAAAAATTATTATAAATAATATACATATGGGAAAATTCCGAAAATTTTCTTTTAGGCTCACAAAAATATGTGTGAAAGCAGGTGTGGTTAGATTTGGTTAAAACTAACCCAAAAATTTAAACCAATTATTTATCATAAACCATTATTTTATTACCTTTTACCATTACATACACATGTTAAGTTAAAAGTCAACAATTTCAACTCTTATTTTCTCCCTTATGGCTCCATTTTCTTGTTGTTCTGAATTGGTGGTTGGGGAAGTAGACTTTTAATTATTTTTTATGGATTTAGTTAAAAAAATTAAATCAAAACTATACTAATTTTTTTCCTATAAATATCCTTCCATCTACACTACCATTCTCACACTTTTTTCTTCAAATTTCAGACCTATTTCTCTGAAACTTTGCTAGACTTCCTCTTCTCTCCACTCTCCAAGTCTTAATGTTTTTTTTCTTCCACCATTAAATTGTTCCAAGCTTAGGTTTAGTTTCTATACTTAAAATACGTCCTTTCCTCTTCCATATTTCACCAACAAGCTAATTATTCGAGGTAAAGGGGGAGTGAGGTTTAAGCCTCTAATTTTTGTTTTCTTATTAGGTGAATGTGTCTTTCAGTGGTCTGTTTCAGTCCTCTTTCCCATTACTTAGAAAAAGTGAGCCACCGGTTCAGGTACAAGATACTATCATTACTGCCTGGACAATTAGACATCCAACCCGTAATCGCAACGACCCAATTGCAAGAGCAGAGCTCTACCAACTGAGCTATATCCCCTGAGTCAAGTGAAGCGTGCATGAAGGAGTCAAGTCAGTTGGTTTATCCCTTAAACCCATATTATTATACTAATCCTACTACTATCTATATATATAAGTAATTATTTACTTTCTTGTTCATTTTAATTTCTTGCTTTACTTTAATGACATTTAATTTGATGTTATTTATTTTCTTGCTCTTGTTATTATTTTTATTTATGTAGATGGTTTTGGAGTGGATTTTTCCCCCAAAGCCCTTAGCTTTTTACTTTCCATTTAATTGCTTTCATGTAGATAGTTTTGGAGTGGATTTTTCCCCAAAGCCCTTAGCTTTTTACTTTCCATTTAATTGTTTTTATGTAGATGGTTTTGGAGTGGATTTCCCCCCCAAAACCTGTAGCTATTTACTTTCCATTTAATTGCTTTTATGTAGATGGTTTTGGAGTAGGTTTTTCCCCCAAGACTCGTAGCTGTTTACATTCCATTGCTATTTATTTTTTTGTTGCTTTTATTTTGTTGGTACTCCATTAGAACTTATTATCCTATTATGTTAAATTATCGTTGAACTTAATTTTATATAAGTTAATATTTTAAATCAAGTGTATGGTCTTGAAAAAAAAATTTAAAACTTATTTCTAATTATAGACTCTCAGTTTTTTTTAAAATAAAATTAAGCTAGAATTTTTTTCATGACAACTAAATAACTAGTATGAATAAAGTGGCATCAGAGCAGGGCCTCTCTCCCAATATGATGTGGTCTGAGGACAAACCAAGCAGAAGCTGGTGGGCATGTAACATCTCGGGCGCTAACGAGGGTGGGGAGTGATCGCTAGTGCAAAAGAGGTAAGACACGGACAAGGAGCAGCTCCTAGCAGGCTTCTAGCGGGAGGGACACATAAATGAATCGAATACACACTGGAATGAGAGGGATCTAGAGGCTGTGCAGGTATAAGACTGTACAGTTGAGTATATCTTAAAGGAATTAATAAGTGCTACCTATACCAACAAGATGCATCTAATTTTCTGTAGCCTATCACTTAAGAACTTCATAGTTAAGCGTGCTTAATTTGAAGCAATTCTGGAATGGGTGACCTCCGAAAAAGTTTTCTAGGAAGTGTGTGAGTGAGGACAAAAGCATGCAGAAAAGTCTTTTATTGGTTTATGGGGACAGTCTTCGATCCTGAAAGTGGTTAGGCGTTACAAAAGGCATAGCACTAAAGGCTTCCTCATCAAAAGAGAAGATGACAAGTGTGATAGCTCAAGCTCGGGTCATTCAGATAATGAGAATTTGATTATACTTGTGAAGAAATTCAACAAATTCATGAAGAAGAAGAACAAAAATGGAAACCCTGTATCCAAGAAGGTCACCAAGAAAAATGAGGCTACTCCTTCAAACTATACTTACTTGAATGTGGAGAACAAGGATACATCAAAGTGGATTGTCTGACTTATCTAAAGAAACACCAAAAAGAAGAGAAAAAACCTAAGAAACCAAGCAAAGCTAGAAGAGCCTACATTGTATGGGATGAGAATGACATAAGCTCTTCAAGTAAATCCGAAGTTGGTGAAGAAGCAAATTTGTGCCTAATGGCAAGTTGTGATGAGCAAAGCGCTGTAAGTGATTTCGATTTTGAAATCTCTTCTGACTATGATTAATTGCATGAAGCATTTTTAGAAATGCATGAAGAGGCTCAAAAGCTAGGAATTTCAAATACAGGCTCAAAAGTAAAGTAAGGCTATATGAATCACAGTTATCTAAGTTGCAAAAAGAGTTCGATGATCTTAAGTTAGGGCATGAAACCATGGAAATGATTTGTAAAAACTTTGCATGTAATTGTGCATCTTCATCCTCTCTTAAAGTCCAAGATTATGAGAATTGCATTAGTCTTAAAATTGAAAATGAATATCTAAAAGAGATTCTCACAAAGTTCACAAAGGGAAGAGCAAATTTGGATATCTTGCTTGGTAGACATAAGTGTGTCTTTGATAAAGCTGGAATTGGCTACAGTTTTGAAACTCAACAAAGATCTCACAAGAACTTTTTCAACTTTAGAAAGGCCACTAGTTCTCCATTTGTGACTTGCTTTTACTATGGTAGGAAAGGCCAGACTACATCTTAGTGTTATATTGAAAATGTTGGCATTCCTAGTAGCAAGTACATGTGGATTCCTAAAGGAACTAAGCCCCTTACTAACATCTAAGGACCCAATAAAAATTGGGGACCTAAAATTTTGTCTTAATCTTGTTTTGTAGGTGTGCTTGAAATCCTGAAATTCAATGTGGTATCTAGATAGTGGCTGTTCAAGGAACATGAGCAGAGATGTCACTAAGCTCTCAAGTCTCTCTTCAAGACAAGATGGATATGTGACTTATGGTGATAATAACAAAGGAAAAATTCTTGGTGTTGGTAATATTGGAAATCCTTCAAACACCTTAATTGAAAATGTGCTGTATGTTGAAGGTTTAAAATACAACTTGCTAAGTATTAGCCAATTGTGTGATAAAGGTTTTAAAGTGGTCTTTAATTCAGAATATTGCATGACAACTGCAAATACATTAAATGAAGTGAAATTGATAGGAAATAGAATAGAAAACATTTACATGTTGAACTTGGATAGTGCATGTACATTGCTTACTAAGTGTCTTTTAGGAAAAGAAAATGATCCGTGGTTGTGGCATAGAAGGGCTACTCATATACACATGGATCACTTGAATAAGTGAGCAACCAAGGACTTAGTAATTGGTCTTCCTAAACTCAAGTTTGAAAAAGACAGGCTGTGTGATGCTTGCCAAAAGAGAAAACAAGTCAAGGTCTCTTTTAAATCAAAAAATGTTGTTTCTACAAAAAGACCTTTGCAATTACTGCATATGGATTTGTTTGGTCCCTCCAAAACTATGAGCATAGGATGAAATTACTATGGACTTGTGATTGTAGATGATTTTTCTAGATACACATGGACATTATTTTTATCCCTAAAACGTGATGCTTTTAAAGCCTTCAAAAAGCTTGCCAAGGTTATTCAAAATGAAACCAATTTAAAAATAGCATGCATAAGAAGTGATCATGGAAGGGAATTTCAAAATTATGAATTTGAAAGTTTTTGTGAAGAACTTGGAATTGATCACAACTTTTCGGTACCTAGAACACCACAACAGAATGGTGTAGTTGAAAGAAAGAATAGATCATTGGAAGAGTTATCTAGGACAATGCTGAATGAGAGTAACGTACCAAAATACTTTTGGGCTGATGCTGTTAGCACAGCTTGTTATGTTTTCAATAGAGTTCTTTTAAGACCTGTTTTAAAGAAAACCCCCTATGAGCTTTACAAGCGGAGAAAACCCAACATATCACATCTTAAGGTGTTTGGCTGTAAGTGCTTTGTTTTGAATAATGGCAAAGAACAACTTGGCAAGTTTGATGCTAAGGTTGATGAACCTATCTTTTAAGGATATTTGTTAAATAGTAAATCATATAGAGTCTATAATAGGAGAATCTGTACATGTTGCCTTTGATGAAACTAACCCCCCAAAAGAGGGAAAGGATGATTTGGATAATGTTGCTAATGAGCTTAGAGATCATTACATGAATGAAGATTCATCACAACAAAAGGATGCAAATGAGCCTGAACTAAGCAAGCCAAGAGACCACAAATGAAATGCCTAAAGAGTGGAGAACAACTAGAGACCTCTCATTGGACAACATCATTGGTGAGATCTCAAAAGGGGTAACAACTCAAAACTCTTTTAGAAATTATTGTGGTATTATGGCTTTCATATCATAAGTTGAGCCTAAATCCACTAAAGAGGCTATTTTGGATGAAAATTAGATGCTTGCAATGCAAGTAGAATTAAATCAATTTAAAAGAAATGAAGTTTGGGAATTGGTCCCAAAACCCAATGATCATCCAGTAATAGGCACTACATAGGTTTATAGGAACAAACTTGATGATTCAGGGGTTATAGTAAGAAACAAGGCTAGGTTGGTAGCTAAAGGCTACAATCAAGAAGAGGGCATTGACTATGATGAAACATATACACCTGTAGCTAGAATAGAGGCTATTAGATTGCTTTTGGCTTATGCATGCTTAATGGATTTCAAATTATATCAAATGGATGTTAAAAGTGCCTTTCTGAATGGCTATATTGAAGAAGAAGTATATGTCTCTCAACCTCCTAGATTTGTTGGTTTTAAACATCCAAATCATGTTTACAAACTTCAAAAGGCATTATATGGACTAAAACAAGCCCCTAGGTCTTGGTATGAAAGGCTTAATAAGTTCTTGCTTGGTCAAAATTTTGAAAGAGAAAAGGTAGACAATAAATTTTTCATTAAAAGAACTAAACATGACACTATGTTAGTGCAGATTTATGTTGATGACATTATTTTTGGATTTACTAATAGCTCTCTTTGCAAAGAATTTGCTAAGATTATGCAGGATGAGTTTGGAATGTCCATGATGGGAGAGTTGACTTTTTTCTTAGGGCTACAAGTGAAACAATTGAAGTATAGCACTTTCTTAAGTCAATCCGAGTATTGCAATGAATTGCTAAAGAAATTTGGAATGGAAAGTTGCAAGGAATCAACCACTCCAATGTCTACCTTATGCTACTTGGACTTAGATGAAAGATGTAACACCCATTTAATTTTAAATATAATTCATATTAATTTAGTTATTAAGTTTAAGCAAATAAAAATGTGTGTAAAATTTTTCCAGTTTTAAAAGAAATTCCAAACTTAACAGAATTTGGAAATGGTAATAAAATATGAAAGATATATACATATATTTCATAAAACTGTACATCATGGTTTGAGTAATACAGTAACAGTCAGAAACAAAAGTACATCGAAATACATATACTACCTAGCCCACTATATACATCAAAAGAGATCCTATACAGAGCAGTATTTATCTACCCTATCCCTTATACAAAAAGAAAATACTATAGGTTTTCAGGTCCTCCCTCGTTGAGATATTCTCTATTTCGTACTCAGCATTATGGAGCGTTAATGTCGTCTTCAATAATCACGACCAATCATACACAAAAGAAAATAATGGAGTGAGGTGTTTTGTTCTAAAATCACTTTTACATGTGCGGTAGGAAATCTACCATAAAACAAAGACAAAACACAACTGACAACACAAGAGATCCTAAGATTCATTCTAAGTTGTATCCGACTACCCTTGACTAGGTATGGATCCATACTTCCCATTAGTGGGTAATAGTTCTCAACAGAACCTGGGAAGTGACTAGGAGTACATATACCTCTCTCAACACCATCACATGATACAGTCCTCGTCATCATTGAGGAACAAAATAACAATTTAGGATATCCATTTATAGAAGTATACTCTCAAACCAATCTTGGAATGCTGAGTAGTTGTCGGGGTTATCGAGTTTGGTCAGGCGAATATCCCGGCTCAAGGGCGCTACCCTGGCCATTGGGACCTTCACCACTCGATGCCTACCCCCAAGACCTCCGCAAGTGGGTCCCTGCCTTTCACTCCTCAGCGTACCAAACTGTGGCTTCCCTAGCAGGGTGCCATGTTACTACATGTCACTTGCTTTACATTACTCACTAAACTATCAATTCCTAACTTCTCAAGCAGAGGTTTCCCTGGTCTCATTTAACTTGAGCACCAGTACAATCAACATTTCTGCCTTATTTTGTAGAAATTGCACAATACCATAATTTTAACATAATAACGACATAGTAATTATAGTATAATTACTAAAATTTTGGCAGAATAACAACTAAATAAATACATTTTAATTTTCTAAAATTGAGCAGAGTAACAGCTTAGCAAGCGCATTTTAATTTTCTAAAATTGAACAGAGTAACAGCTTAGCAAGTATAATTTAATAATTAAAATTTGAGCAAAGTAACAATTTAGTAATTATGATTTAATAATCTAAATTTGAGTAGAGTAACAACTTAGTAAAAATTAAAATTTAACTTTAAACAATAATAACAATACTAAAATTTAAGCCTAAACGGGTTTAGGGGAAAACCCTTCCTACCAACATGCAAAGTGACAGTAATTTAGAACCAACCCCACTCCCCCCATTACCTCTAAGATAGTTGATGAAGAGGATGAAATTGTTGGTGCAAAGCTTCTAGGAGGAGAAATTCTACTAGTTAAAACTAGCAAAATTTTAACATAAAAACTAGACAAAAAAATATTTTAGAGAGAGAAAACTTTAGAAAGAGAAGCTCTCTAGCTTGGGAGAGGAAAGGATGAGTGAAAATCTGAAAACTTTGAGGCCTATTTATAGAAGAAGGAGGGGGGTTAGGTGTCCAAATATTTACATCATCCATTATGTCACCATTATGTCATAAATCCAATTTTTATTTATTTTTAATCCAATTTAGGGACACATATCTCAAATAGGTGGTGAATCACCTATTTTAGGGTTGGGGACATGCTCCACTAGCTTTCCCAAGCCTCCATGTGTCAAATTTTATCTGTAGGTGAATTAACCGGTACTGACAAAAACGCTTAAACTTGAAAAATTTAGCTTTTAATATCAAAATAATGTATTTTAATGAAAAACTGGATAAATACATTAATTTTCATCAAAAATAAATTTCTAATAATAAATTTTAATTTTTATTAATTTATTTCAAATTATATGTTTTTATTTTGTATTTTTAAGCTAGAAAATTCATAGAAAATCCATTTTAATTCAATAAATACCAAAATTTGTATCAAAATTCTAAAATTAAATACTTTACCCATAATTAAACTAAAATTACTATTTCCACCCTTTTTGAATGTCAAACCAGTACTGGCTGGCTTATTAGACACGTAAGGGCATTTTGGTTATTTTACACAGAAATTCAGAAAATTCCCAAAAATTTTCAAAAATATAATTTAATATATATGACATAATTCCAAGCTCAAATTGACATTTTAATGTCAATTGAATCTTTTCCTCATGTCAGTTCTTAATGTTGAGAAATAGGGATAAAATTGTCATTTTCTAATTTCTCCAGACTCCGGCTCGGAAAATTATTAAAAATCATGATTAAATAGCTCTTGAGATTTTGAGAAAAATGGTGGGAGTCAGAATTTTAAAATTCATTTCCGATTTTTCAGAATTGTATATAAAAAATAGTGGAAGAATTAAAATAGGATTATTATATTTTCACTACTTTTTTCTCAAAATAAAGTTCTTATAATGAGAGATACTTAATATAAAATTTTCAAAATATTTTGAGGTCAAAAAGTCTCCGATTGGTTCCAACAGTCAACCAGGGGTATTTTTGTCATTTTATAAAAATTATCTCAATAAATTCTAGAAAAATTTCTAAAATTATTATTAATTGTTCTAAATACATTGATGACTTAAAATAATTTTTTAAACATACAGAATAATTTAATATACAAAAGTAGGGGTGTTACAAAAGAGGTAAATCAATAGAAGTTACCAAGTATAGAGGTATGATTGGCTCTCTCTATTATATCTTACTGCTAGCCGCCCTGATATTATGTTTAGTGTTTGTTTGTGTGCAAGATTTCAAGCTAATCCTAAATAATCACATTTATCTGCTGTAAAAAGAATCATGAAATATCTAAAAAGAACTAGTAATGTAGGTTTGAGCTTTCCTAAAGGGTCTTCCATAAGCTTAATGGATATCCAGAGTCAGACTTTGCTGGATGTAAGCTTGATAGGAAGAGTACTAGTAGGACTTGTCACTTGTTAGGGAGTGCACTTGTCTCTTGGCACAGTAAGAAACAAGCTTATGTAGCTTTATCCACAGTTAAGGTTGAATACATTGTAGCTAGAAGTTGTTGTGCTCAAATCTTGTGGATGCAACAACAATTAAGAGATTATGGAGTTGACCTTGACCACATTCTTTAAAGTGTGACAATACTAGTGCCATAAACCTTACAAAGAATCCTATCCTACACTCTAGGACCAAGCATATAGAAATAAGACACCAGGACCTTAGAGACCATGTCTAAAAGGGGATTGTGTATTAGAGTTTGTTGATACAAATAGGCAAGTAGCAGATATTTTCACCAAACCTCTTCCTAGAGACAAGTTCTACCTAATAAGAAATGAACTAGGCATTTTAGATGTGTCTAGTGTTAGTTAAATCACTCTTGAATTCTTGTTTGAAACTTTTTATGTGCATTTGTGTGTTTTAATGCTTGATTTAATTGAGTGTTTGTGAAAGTTTGTGTTTGATTCTTAGATGCATACACGTAAACTAGATATAATTAGATAAATTTCATGCATAAATTAGTTATAATGCATAAAACTTAGAACTAAGTACATGAATTGTAATTTCACATGTGGATCCTTAGTCTTTAGATTTGAAAGAAGCATGATTTCTTGAGAAAAGTATTTTAATTTTAAAGCTACCACATATGTAAGTGGTTAGAGTATGCTGTAATTGGTTATCCTGTGCTTCATGATCCTTGAATTTGTGGTTTACAGTAGATTTAATTGGTTACATGAATTTGTAATTAGTTAATTTGTGTTTCTCACTCATTTCAAGTTACATGTAACTAGTTAAATTCATGGATAACTAGTTATCTAGTGCAGTATTTTCGTGCAACATTGCCTTGCTGTCATATATAACCAGTTACAAAGCTTGTAACTAGTTAAATTCATGTTTTCTCCATCTTTCGAAAATATAGTGTCACTGTTTTAACTAGTTACAACACTTTGTCACCAATTATTTTCAAAAATCTACCCCCTTTTGTGTGATAGCTTGCTGGAATAACTAGTTACAAGTTTATGTAAGTGGTTATTTTTTAAAACAGCCCCTACACGTCCAACATGCTATTTGGCTTTACCTAGTTACATAAATTTGTAACTAGTTATTTCATGCAGCTTTTAAGACACAAGTGCTCTAAATAAAAAGCTGTCAAATATAACTAATTACATAAAGCTTGTAACTAGTTACAAATTACTATCTGAACATGTAACGCTGTGTTTTTCTTAATGCATGATTTAATAGTTTCATAACTAAAAGTGAAAATTAATATGTGGTTATCATGTTTAAAACAAATAAATAAATAAATTGTTGTTGTGTGGTGTTAGCTTTATGTTGTTGACTTGGAATTCCTATCTGAGTTAGGGAATTGAGACAAAGGTGCTTGAGCTAAATTGAGAGTGTTGTTGATATTGATTTGGGTTGTTGAGAGAAAAACGATAAAGTAAGAATAGTCGTGAGTCTTAGAGAGGGAATAAACGACCCTAAATTTTAGTAAGCCCGGAGTCTTTTGAGGCCTAGGGGAAGCTTTAAAAACAACTAAACCCCCCCTTTTTCTCTTATTCCTTTCTCATTCTCTCGTCTCTCTCTCACTCTCTTCTCTCATCCTTTCATTTTTTTTCTCCAAACCTTGTTGAGACTCTTGAAGGGTGAGAGCCACACCCAGTGAAGAATCCCGTTCCTAGGTGTCGGAGAGTGGTTTTTGCCTTGCTTTCACGGAGTTTGGCTCAAGGTTCTGTGTCTCTCATGTTTTCCCTTCCTTAAGCGCGGATTCGGAAGCTCCAAGAGGTAAGGGAAGCTTACTAATGCTTGATTCCGTGTTTATGGTTATTAATACATTGATTTCTTGCCTTGGAATGGATTGATTTTGGTGAAAATCTTATGTATGAAAGTTTGGAAGCAAAATGGTTTTGGAAGGAATTTTGAGATTTGAGGATGTTTTATGCCTAAAATTGTTGTATAATCGATTAGGAATGCATTAAAAGCGCTTAGAATTGATTTGGAATGATGGTATAGCAATTAGAACTCAAGGGATTGAAAAATCGAAGCTATATACCCTGTTCGCAAATCATAAGTGACGGTTCACGGGCAAAGAGGTCGCTCACGGGCTGCCTGTGAACCTTGCTGTTTGATGTACTGGTATAGTCGTTCACGAGCTGAGGGTTGTTTCACAGCCTGCCTGTGAACTACGTATTTGGGTTTTGATATGCTTAACAGATTCGTTCACAGGCTGAGGGTTGTTTCATGGCCTGCCCGTGAACTCCATTGTTTGTTGTCTGATGTACTAACATAGTCGTTCACGGGTTGAGAGGTGTTTCATGGGCTGCTGTGAGCTCCGTTGTTTGGTGCTGATGTGCTGGCAGATTTGTTCACGGGCTGAGGTATTTCACGGGCTGCCTGTGAACTCTGTTGACTGTGAATATTCAATTTTCTTGATTGCCTTGGATTTCATGTTTAGGTGTGATCCTTTGAAATGTTGGAAAATAAAATGTTTAGATTTAAAAGAAAGATGAATTTCTATGGTATGCTTGAATTTGAGGATATTGGTGTTGTTATAAATTGATGGCTTGTGATGTTGTTAACGGTGCTGTTGTTAGGGGTGTTCAAAAAAATTGAATTGAACTGAATTGTTTGAGAACTAAATTGAATTGACCTATAAAAACTAAACTATTTTAGAAAAAATTGAACTAAACTGTTTTTATAAAAAACTAAACTAAACTATTTAAGAACTGAACCAAACTTTTTGAGAACCGAATTGTTTAGGAACTAAACTGAACTAAATCGAATTGTAAAAATTGAACCATTTTTATAAAGGGGTAAAATTTCGTAGTGCAAAAAGGTAGTTCAGTTCGATTCAACACAGTTCAATTCGGTTCAAATAGTTCAGTTCAGTTCAAAGCACAGTTCAATTTAGATTTGAGAAAATAGTTCGTCAAACAGTTTAGTTTGGCTTGCCTGAACTATTTTTCAATTTAGTTCAGTTTGATGTATTATTTTTCAAGTTCAGTTCAGTTTTTACGTAGTTTAGCTCAGTTCACCTATTTTGAATACCCCTAGCAATTGTGTTGTTATAATGTTGTGGTTATGTATGATGACTTCGTTGACACATATAATTGTTAAATGTACATTTTAAAAATAATAGAATGTTCAAATGGTTTTCCAAAGTGGCTCTTGGTTTTCTTCATTATTGAGGTGGAGTTGTTTTTGATAAATTGTTGGCTAAGGTAGCTGATGATGGACCTTATGCCATTGTGTGGATTGACAACTGAGGTAGTTGGCGATGGACCTCATGTTGTTGTGCAAGTACTGAGGTAGTTGACGATAGACCTCAGGCCGTTGTGTTTGTGTATTGAATATGTATGATATTGTTCCTCACAAGGTGGGCTGCTTAGATAGGGCCTTACCTGTTGATTATGATTGAGGTCGGTTTGGGGCCGATATGGTGTCGATTGGTGTGAGTGGCCATGGGAGGTAGCTGACGATGGACCTCTTTGCCACTAGTTGTATTGATATACATATATATATGTCGTATATTTGTTGGGTGTGGTTGAGTAGTTGATGGTGTGTAGTACATGCATTCATGCATAGTTGGCTACTGAGGTAGCTGACGATGGACCTCATGCCGTGGTGCAGGTAGGCACGTAAGTTGGATGGTGACTAGAGTTGGTACTCAGATAGGCCTCCAACCTAGTGTTGGATAAGACGTGGGGCAACTGACGATGGGCCTTTGGGGATGAGTGGATGGGCGACTTCGCAGGAGGCCAAGGCGATGCAGGCCTTGTGTCGCTGTAAGCCACCACCCACATACACTCATCTTGACAAACCACTAAGCTTATCCACAGATCAGAGTTTGGCAATCCCTAAATGGTGCTTAGATAGGCCACAGTAGGGGGTGAGACCTGGCTGATCGCCTGATATGTTGTAAATCTCTTGAGAGTTGTGTCATCATGCATTGACATAGTTGTGGTGGGTGTGATGTAACATGGAGTCCTGAGTTAAGAATTCTTCTCTGTATGAATGTATCTTATATATATATATATATATATATAGATGTTGAGGACTATGGATATATAATGGTGTACCATATATTTGTGACTGCATGTTGTGAATTATTGGTGATCTCCATAATTATATGTTATGTTGTTGTTTAGTAAGCTTACCCTTGCCGTGTTTGGTTGTTGTTGGTTGTCCTGTTGTTGCTGTTTGTGCTAATGTGCCTGTGATGATCACGTCCTATGGCGTGGGAGCAGACGATGAGGCTTCAGTGGACCCGACAGCTATAGGAGTCACTTGCGAGACAATCCTTTTTGTTTAGGAAGTGTTGTCCTGTATAGTTATTCTTTTGATGGGATTGTATAGATTGACCAGCTATAGGGAGTGAGTTTTGTATCCCGCTTCCTGATATGTTGTATATTTTGATATCCTTGATATGGACTGGTGTTATCCTATAGTTGTGTATACATGATGATGACAGGAGAGATAGATGGATCTCTCGTTTGATGTGCATGACTTATCTACAGATATGTTATGCTTTTATTGCCTGAGGAGGTGTATATAGTGTATGTTTAGTAGGGTTGTTTAGTAGTGATAGTTGGGTCATTACAGAACACGTATTACTCACGGTTTTAACTAGTTACATACATGCATTTGTAATTAGTTATTCCTAGATTTTAGCATAAAAAACGTAAGGAGTACTTTTATAATTGATTAAATTGCTCCTTGTTTGTTTGTTTCCTCTCAATGGTGTCAAAGAATCACTCATGCTCTACACATAGATTCTTGATATCTTTGACCAAAACTCACACATTTTCCTCCCCTTGCTTTCACGTGAATGTGCACCCTAAAATCTAAATTCTTTTTTGTTTGTTTGCTATTTGGATGCTCTCTATACATACTACTTGTTAGTAACTTAAAAATCATAAGAACTTGCACCTTCCTTCTTTAAAATCCTACTCCACCACTATGTCTTCCTTTGGCAATACCTCTAAACGCCCTAGAAAAATGCAAACCCGTGGATTTAAATGCCTAATAGTAGATGATCAAGTGGAAGCTCAAGAGGTTCCAAGGAGTTTTGGAGCTGAGCAGTGGCTAAGTAATGAAGAGGATGCTCATAAATTTAAGCATTTCTACCAAAGAAGGCTTATCATTCCTCCAAAGGTTCTCTCTTTTGATTGGTTAATTGGAAGAAAAGTTTAATTTTCCTACTCTCCTTCAAGCTCAAGGACTACATAAATTTGTTGAGCTAGAGGGAAGTTATTACATGGATTTGGTTAGAGTTTTCTTCTGCATTCTCAAAATTGAGGATGGGTTACTTGTTTCCCATGTTAAAGGGAAGCAAGCGCATTGTGCTAACTCTAGCTATTTGGTATGTTGTTGCTGGACTTAGATCTGAAGATATAAGGCCTTCTACTAGCACCTTGAGAAACTTTGACAAATCACAGGTATATCTTGACACTCTTGCTCACTTTCCTAGTCATAAATTGCAATATACTACTAGTGGCATGAAAGTAGAAGATTTAATGATCTTATATGCCTTGAAGGAACAAACACCCCTTGATTGGTGTGGCATCATTAATGATCATATGCTAAAGGTTAAGAGGAAAGTTGATTTCCCTCTTCCCTATGCTATCTTTATCTCAAGGATTCTAGACTACTATGATATAAATATGGAGAATAAAACCTTTGAAATCCTGAGAAGTTTTAACAGAGTTAATGACTCAACTCTTCATAAAATGGGACTAGAACTTAGGGAAAATTGTTGGATCAATAAGGATGTTGTTGCTATCCAGATCCATGAGGAGAATCAAGAAGAAGCTCTTAAAAGTCCTGAGTTGAAACCATTCTTGCAGTTTGAGAACCTTGTGTTCTTTAAGCTGGATGGTCTCTTAGAACTTCACCATGCCGCTCAAGAGTACAACCGTGAGCAATTTGAGTCTCTCCACATGCGTTTGGATGACTTTGAGGAGAGATTTGCCGCAATGGGATTCCCTAAGCAAGACTAAAATAATGCAGCTGTTTGAGATGCCTTCTTTCAGACTTTGTTTGTCTGGTTTGATGTTGCTTGTGTTGTGTTTCTTATGCATTTAATGTTGGTTTGTATTAAGACTTATCTTCATGCTTATATTTGTTATGTTTCCTTTTATGTAATGTGCTGTTATGCTTGTATGTTGTGTCTTAATGAAATTTACCCATGTTTTGTAATAATGTTTACTGTATTTGTTGTGATCTCTATCCTTCCTATTTCTTTTTGGCCTTCCATGCTTTATTTTGGTTTTATGTTTTTGATGATGGCCAAAGGGGGAGAAGGGTATGTTTTTGCAAATTGCAGGAATTAAATCATGAAGATAGCTTGGACACACCTACAACACGCAAGTTGTTCAAAGTAATCAAGTCTTCATCAAGTGGTTGTCATTATCAAAAAGGGGGAGATTGAATAAGCTAGAAGAAGATTTAAATTTGCCCCTAAGAAGCATTGCTAAAGTTTTGACGATTTAACTTCTTGATGAGTGCAAAGTTATAATGTGTATTTATATGTGTGTGTGTCTGGTTGTATGTCTTGCATAATTTATCTTTATCCTTGATGATTTGATGATGATGAGCTCAAAATTTAAGACTTAAAGGATTAACAAAGTGATAACATGTTTTTATAAGTCTAAAATTGAGTTTAAGAAGAAATAATTGGATAAAACATGGTTTTAAATTGATAAGAAGTGATAGCTACATGTTAAAGTTTTAGAAGAATACAATCTTATGTTTTAAGAGCAATTTAATTGGATAAATTAGCTTTGTAATCGGTTAAATTTGTTGAAAACACACAAAAGAATGCAGGAACAATTTGATTTAACTAGTTACATATTTATGTAATCAGTTACGCGTTTAGTTACTTGTTTATGTAATTAGTTATATTCGCTATAACTAGTTACATAACTAATTTTAAAAAGTTGTTTTGTCCTATACGAAAATAACTAGTTACAAAGTTATGTAACTAGTTATTCCAACTAATAGGAAATAAAACAAATGCAACTAAGCAAATAACTAGTTATTTCCATTCTAACTCTTATTTCCAAATTTTCTAAGAACAAAATAACTGATTATAAAACCAAATAACTAGTTATTCCAGTAAACTCTTTATAAAAAGGGAACCTTATTGGATCTTTTCATATAACTTCAATTCTCTAAACTTATGTGAGAGCTTTTCTAGAGAAAAAAACGCATTATTCTTCATCACCACTATAGGTTTACATCAAAATCAAGAGCTCATCATGGATCAACATTGGAGATAAAGAAAAGTATTCTTTTGGGTAGAATTTGGTTTGTGCTTCATTGTTTTTCATCCATCATGAATTAAGGTGATATCGAACCTTTTTTCTCTATATAATTTTCATTCTTGAGATGGGTTTTCTCAAGTCTCTCTTGTGGTTTTCAAGAAACTTGATCTTGTGGTTGTGTTTGTTTGTAATTCTCTTGTTTGTGCATTGTGTTTGTAAACAATTGAATTGCATAGTGATAATCCCAATCAATTTGATTAGAAACTGGATGTAGATCATAGTGGAGGTGATCAAACCAGTATAAATCTTGTGTGTTCTTTTCTTTCTTCTACCCCCTTTTAAATATATTGAATCTTAATCTCTTTATTGATTGCATATAAATTCATGAGGCTCTTCTTTATGGTTGCATAGTAAAATCAAGATTATTGTTCTAATTCTACATTATTCATATAACCAAATCAAATTGATTCAAAGTTTTTAAAATCTAGTTCTTCATCTTTGAAAAGGTTTTGGGGATTTTTGAATTTTTTTTTAAGATCCAATTCACCCCCTTCTTAGATCTAGCCCTTTTATTCAACACCGTTGTCTCTTAGCAGGCAGCTCCTCCTGCACTTGTCTCCTTAGGCTAACGTCAACCAATTCCGGAGCAGGAACTGGAGCAGCATGAAGAACCTTAGCAGATTCTGACGTAGGCTATAACACCCCCAATATACACCTAATAAATAATAATATTTTATGCTCCATCTAACTAAGTAGGCATTCACTACTAACTAAAAGTGAACTTGGATAATACCCACGTAACCTCAGATAGCCACACATCATATCTACATTTCTGTTTGACAAAAATATTAGTACCAAATATATACAACCAGTGCCTGGCCAAAAATACAAGTCATCTGCTCCATGCTAAGAGCTATAAACTATTAACAAAGTCAATCAGTACTAACTATAAGCAAAACAAAACAAACCAACATTTCTAGTTGGTCAAAAAGCTGATAGTCCTATCTACTAATTTCTAGTCGACATTGGAATCTCCATGCTAAGATCCTCCTCTGGTTCACTCGGTTCAAGTATAGGGTCCTTCATGACTTCCCTCTACTGTACTTGTCTTTGCGCCCTAGCTCCTCTAATAACATATGGAGTGTTTCTGGTTCTAGCTTCTCGCCTAAGATACACTCTCATAGGTGCCTGGGACTCCATATTGGAACAACTAGCTACTCTTTCTGGCCATAGCAAAGAAGCAGGAAAGGCAGGAAAAATATGAAGGTTCCCTCTAACTTGAAGGGAGGACTAGACAGTGGTTCAAAAGTCAAAGTGAGAAGTCCTCAATACAGTGCCATTGAGGATGGAGGTCTCACTCTCCAACCATCCTCTGAATGACACTCCAGTTCAATAATGGTGGTGTGTAGAGGGTCCATCGTCTAAAAAAAAAAAAAGAAAACATACATAGAAGGAAAAGACAGGGAGTGAGCTTCTAACTTAAGGCACCAATGTGGTAATAACATTCACGTGGCCTAATCTAACAAATAATTTCCATAAAACATAATAAATTAAGCAGTTCATATTATATCTCAAGAAATAATCACACAGATGCAATGCGTGAATGCATAGATGCTGACTCATCTCCATGGAGGACATTCCAACACAGAGTAGCATAATTAGGAGCTCGTACTCCATCGACCTACGTGCACAAAATCAGCATTCAACCTAATCTGGAATGGGAACAACATTAGGTGACTTATCAACCAAAGCTAGAATGGGAATAGCCTTTGGAGATAAAAGGTACGTGGCAGTACACTACACTGATTGTGGATATATTATAGTGACTCATCAGGAATATTAGTGCGCAAGTCGCCTTAACCACGACTCAGAGTCACGACCTTGTGGCCCTTTGTGGAATGACTTGCATTAGACATCCTCGAAGTCTCCTTGACCTCCACTACAAGATGCACATCCCATCACAAGATGTAGCTACTCTAGGGACTTTAAGTCCCACAACAATGATATGATAATGCGTTTAGATAATAGATAATTTCAGATAAAGGATACCATACATATCTAATCTTTATTCTCTTTTTCATTTGTCCTTCAAGGACTCACAACTAGCAATTTACTCACAAGTTTTCCTCAAACTAGTAAAACTCATCTAAGCTAAAATAATTTAAAAACTCAATTTCTTTTTAATTTTTTATGAATTCCTCACTTTATATAAATTTTCACTTAATCTTGTTATTTACAATATTATTATAATTAGTATTAATACTTATTTTAGTTCTTGGTTTATTTAATATAAGTTTAATCAAATTTAGAATTATGTTTAATAAATTATTATTATTATTATTATTATATACTTTCAATTATTATTCTATGTCTCGTTTATTTGTACAATATAATGACATTTCATTATCCTTATTATTAGTTAATCTAAAGATTAAGGATGATTACTTACAACCCAACACGTAATTGGGTTCCTATAAGATTTTTGTTACAAATAAGATATGCTTCAATGTCATGGAACACTTCTAGAGGTTTAGAATTCGTATAGTCGTATAATAGTTTTGACTTGTTTATTTTTTTCCTTTTAAATTTTTATTTAGTATAATAGGTCTAAGTTTTTAGGCCCACAAAAAAAATGCATTTCAACAAAGCCTTCTAGAGTCTGAATAGTGCGTTCTGATAGTCCATTTGTTTGAGGGTGATAAGCAGAACTCATATTCAACTTGGTTCCAAAAGCCTGATGTAGACTCTGCCAAAATTTCGAAGTAAATCTTGGATCTCTATTTGACACAATACTAGCAGGAATTCCATGTAGTCTCACAATTTCCTTGATGTAGATTTGAGTCAATCTTTCTAAAGAATACTTCATGTTGATGGCTAAAAAATGAGCAGATTTGGTCAGTTTTTCCACAATGACCCAGATGGAGTCCAAACCTTTTACAGTCTTTGGCAATCCCATCACGAAGTCCATAGCAATACTATCCCACTTCCATATAGGAATCTCTAATGGTTCCCACATTCCCACTGGTTTTTGATGTTCAATCTTAAACTTTTGACACGTCAAACATGTTGCTACATAATTTACCACATCCCTTTTCATTCCTGGCCACCAATACATCTTTTTTAAGTCTTGATACATCTTCGTTGTACCAGGATGAATGCTTAGTTTGCTTTTATGAGCTTCTTCAAGGATAATATTCCATAATGAGGAAACACTCGGTATACAAATTCTACCATTGTATCTAATAACCCCATCATTGCCCTTTATAAACTCTACAGTTTGTCCTTGTTTTATTAACTCCCTTTTCTCTTGAAAATATTGGTCAACCTTTTGACAGTCTCGAATCTGACTCAACAACTCATTGGTGACAATGAGCATATTCAACTCTAACCTATCCGAAAAGGAATTCACTGATAGATTCAAATCCCTGAATTGGTCAATCAATGCCAACCCCCAAACCATCATGGTAGCTACATGAACTATCTTTCTACTTAATGCATCAGCGATTACATTAGCTTTGCCCTGATGATACAACAATTTGAAATCATAATCATTGATGAATTCCATCCATCTCTTGCGTCTCATATTTAACTCCTTTTGATCGAATAGATACTTTAAACTTTTGTGATCACTATAAACACTGAACTTGGCTCCATACAGGTAATGTCTCCATATCTTCAAAGCAAAAACAACAACAGCTAATTTCAAATCATGAGTCGGGTAATTCTTCTCATGATTTTGCAATTGTCTTGAAGCATACGCCACCACCAGCCCTCCTTGCATCAAAACACATCCCAATCCTTGGTATGAAGCGTCACAGTACACCTCAAAATGACCATGAGGGTCTGGTAGGATAAACACAGGTGAAGTGGTTAATCTGTGCTTTAACTCTTGAAAGCTTTTCTGACATTGTTCTGTCCAACTAAATGGTTGTTTTTTCTTAGTCAACTGTGTTAGCGGCATAGCAATCTTGGAAAATCCTTCAATAAATCTCCGGTAGTAACCTGCCAAACCAAGGAAACTATGAATTTCCATCGCTGATTTCGGTCTTTCCCATTTTAGGACAACATCCACCTTGGTAGGATCTATTGCCACACCTTCCTGACTAATTACGTGCCCCAAGAAATTCACTTTTATCAACCAGAATTCACACTTGGCCAGTGTAGCATACAACTGTCTGTCCTTCAAAGTTTACAGAACGAGATGAAGATGCTCACGATGCTCTTCAGGACTCAAAGAGTAGACAAGTATGTCATCAATAAAGACAACAACAAACTTGTCCAGAAAAAGGATGAAAGATGTGATTCATGTAATCCATGAATACTGTCGGAGCATTGGTTACCCCAAAAGGCATAACCAAATACTCATGATGGTCATATTTTGTTCTAAATGCCATCTTCAGAATATCCTCAGTTTTCACACGAATTTAATGATAACCCGATGTTAAATTGATCTTCAAAAATACCACTGCTCCTCGAATTTGATCCAATAGGTCATCGATACGAGGCAATGGATACTTATTCTTGATAGTTACCTTATTCAACTTCCTGTAGTCAACACACGATCTGGAAGTTTCGTTTTTCTTCTTTACAAACAACACTGGAGCTCCCCAAGGTGAAACACTTGGTCTAATGAACTGCTTCTCCAACAATTCTTCCAATTGTTTCTTTAGTTCCACCAATTCAAAAGGTGACATTCGGTAAGGGGCAATCAAGATAGGTCTTGCTCCAGGTACCAAGTCAATAGCAAACTCAATCTCCCTTTCTAGGGGTAGCCCAAGAATATTATCAGGAAACACTTTTGGGAAATCTTTGACAACCGGCACTGAGTGTAATTCCATATTGCAATCTACTTTCATAGAAAGCAATATTAGGTATCCTTGAGCTCCTTCTCTCAAAGAAGCTTTCACACGATTAACAGATAAAAATCCAGAAGCCTCAATTTCAGGGAAAATAAGGGTTTTGTTTGTATAGTCTATTGTAATTTGGTTAGCAGATAGCCAATCCATTCCTAGGATAACATCTATTTGGGATAAAGGTAAACATATTAAGTTTGTTATAAAGGTTCTATCATGAATTTTAATAGGACACTTTGGGCATACTAAGATAGTAGATACAGATTTGAAAATAGGTGTGGAAACAATTAACTCAAAAGATAAATTTAATTGTCTTACACAATCATATGAAATGAAAGAATGAGTTGCACCTGAGTCGAACAATACAGTTAAAAGAGTATTAGCTATGAGGCATTTACCTTGGACAAGACCCTCTGATTTAGCAGCTTCAGCTCCATGCATTGTAAAAACTCTCCCAATAGTTTTTGGCCTCGATCCTTGAGCACTATTAGATAGAACTATCACCTTGGGTTGAGTGCAATTGCGTGCCATGTGACCCAACTTCAAGCATTGGAAATAGACAACTCCTTTGATTGGATAATCCTCCACATGATGTGCTTGTTTACATTTTGGATAGCTAACTTGTTGAGTGGGTCTCTTTGAATTTCCCTCACCGATCTTAGCCATTACTTGTGGGGGTTTGGATCCTTTAGGTCTATTATACGAATTTTGTTGAAATTTGTTTCCCTAACTCTTATAGCGAAATGGGCCATAATTCTTCCTTCTTTCCGCTTGGAATTTATTTGCTTCTTCAATTCTATTGCAACGGTCCACCAATATGAGAAAAGAGGTGATCTCTAGAGGTAACACAGCTCTCTTCAATTCATAATTCAATCCACCTTCAAACCTGCGACACTTCCAAGCTTCATCATGTTGAATCTGATAATACTTCAAGAACTTTGATAGAGCCTCAAACCTAGAAGCATACTCTGCTACTACTATACTTCCTTGCCTCAAAGTTAAGAATTCAGTTTCCTTCGCTTGTCTGATACTTGTTGGAAAGTATTTTTCTAGAAATTTCTCCCGAAATAAATCCCAAGAATTTTCATGCCCTTCAGCCATCAGTAGCCGACGAGTACTTGCCCACCAGTATTTTGCATCACCTACTAACATGTAGGCAGCAAAATCCACCTTCTTCTCTGAACTACATCTTAGCATTGTGAAGATTTTCTCCATTTCATGGATCCATAGTTCTATTGCTTTAGGGTCGAATCCACCTTTAAACTGATTAGGTTTATGACGTCTAAAGTCTGCAACTTCACTGGATTCCATAGCTGTAGAGTTCACCATGGGTGATGTTTGAGATTCTCGGTGATTTTGTTGTAGTAGTGCCTTGGCTATGTCCCTCAACGTACGCATGGTTTTAGAGAGTTCTTTCCTATGGCCATCGTTGTTGCCAGATCCTGATTGAGACATTTCCCTACAGGAGAATCCAAAGATTCCCTGTTCAAGCATTAAGGTTGTAGAAGGATAATAACAGTAACAGTCACACTGTAGTCATAAATACCAACTTTATAACGACTAAACACACAACTAGACACAACAGAACCATAGTCAGGCCTCAACCCCAGGTCTAACTAGACTCGGCCAACTCTTATACCACTAATTGTAACACCCCCAATATATACGTAATAAATAATAATATTTTACGCTACATTTATTACCAATTTTTTTTAACTAAATAAACATGCACTACTAACTAAAAGCAAACTTGGATAATATCCACATAACCTTAGATAACTATACATCATATCTACATTTCTATTTGGCAAAAATATTAGTACCAAATATATACAACCAATGCCTGGCCAAAAATACAAGTCGTTTGCTCCATGCTAGGAGCTATAAACTATCAACAAAGTCAGCATCAGTACTGACTATAAGCAAAACAAAACAAACCAACATTTATGGTTGGTCAAAAAGCTGATAGTCCTATCTACTGATTTCCAGTCGACACTGGAATCTCCATGCTAGGATCCTCCTTTGGTTCACTCGGTTCAAGCGTAGGGTCCTTCTTGACTTCCTTCTACTGTACTTGTCTTTGCACCCTAGCTCCTCTAATAACATATGGAGTGTTTCTGGTTTTGGCTCCTCGCTTATGATACACTCTCACAAGCACCTGGGTCTCCATATCGGAACAACTAGCTACTCTTTCCAGCCATAGCAAAGAAGTAGGTAAAGGCAGGAAAAAATTGAAGGTTCTCTCCAACCTGAAGGGAGGACCAGACAATGGTTCAAAAGTCAGAGTGAGAGCTCTTTGATACGATGCCATTAAGGATGGAGGTCTCACTCTTCAACCATCCTCTGTGTAACGACCTGCAACATTAACCACAGAGTCGCCACAATGAGGAAATACTGTATCTCTCTAAACTCTGACATATAAACACTTCTTTTTCTTTTAAAAAACGTTATTATGGAAACTCTTAATTGATCTGGTTATGAAAATATGAGTAAAATTTTTCTCTCTTTAAGTGAAGTAAATATCGTCAACACCTCAAAAGAAAATCATCACCTAAAAATATCTCATAAGATAAAACCGATCAGTAAGAGTTATCAGGACACATAACACTGCAGTCATCCAAAAATACAAATCATGGACCAATATAGCTAAGCCCTAAATATACAACCAAAATGGGGGAGGGGTACAAGAACTCATACTCTAAGAACTGGCCGTTTACACTACTCCTAATACTAACTAGTCCCCTAAGGGTAGTGAGGAGAGGTAGATGGCGTATCCTCATCATCTTTTTCCTTGTAGTGATGTCGCCCGAAACAACATCCATGTCCACGTCCATGAGTCGCCACACAAAACATCCTACGGTAAGTCCTAAGGTTTCCTCGGAAGAGAAAACATGTAGCAAAAAGGGTTTGTCGAATCTGCCTCTCAGTCAAGGGTCCATCTAGCGCCACTCCATTGGATGGTAAGGAAGAGCTCAAGGACTAAACGCCTCGTGAAGTCTCGACGCGTCCATCTGCTCTTACGATCAAGGCAATCGCGATTATCACAGTCACACACACACAAAGCACACAAACAAGGATAAGCTACCCAAAAGAAGACATACATATACAACAACAATATATGCAAAGGAAAATAGACTGAAATAAACGTCATCACAGTAGCATGCCCAACGGTTCATACAGAGCCATCACAAATTCAGTTAAAGAAATCGAATAGACAGGCATTACGAAACACCTCTGGTATGCAATGTCATGAAATGTTATAATTGCTATCACACAGCATAAACTGCCACAACATGAGCTGCTAAAACACAGTATAAACTGCCACAGCATGAGCTGCTATAACACAGTATAAACTGTCACAACATAAGCTGCTATAACACAGTATAAACTGCCATAGCATGAGCTGCCAAGATACAGCATCAACTGCTATAACACAGCATAAGCTGTTATAACACAACATAAGCTGCCACAGCATGAGCTGCTATAACACAGTATAAACCGCCACAGCATGAGCTGCCAAAGATACAGCATGAGCTGCTACGACACAGCATAAACTGCTATAACAAAGCATAAACTACCACAGCATGAGCTGCCAAGATATAGCATCAGCTGCTACGACACAGCATAAGCTGCTACATCATGAAACAATCTTTCACCAATGCATATTATAAACAATTTATCATACACGGAATTAGTCATTAAAATTATCATCATTATTCTTATCATTGATTCACTGCACTTATCCTCAAGAATAACACCATCATATACTATCGCATCACTAGCCCATTTTCACGTGTTACAACGCCGAGCCCTATCCGTCATTGGCTTTACAGCAACAGGATTCTCTTTAAAGCAACCCCTAGTTGAGGATAGGCAGAGGTTCTACACAGAGTAACCTCTTAACACAAAGTCCTCATACAGAGCAACTTTGCCCGTAAGAAATGGAAACTCCATTTAGAGTGTTTTAAACTCAACCGTAAAAGTTATTCAAGAAAAGTATATGTCCATCAACTTTTAATTAGATTATTTACATAAATCATTATAAGATGATTAAATAAAATTTTAAAAAATATTGAGTATGCCTTAAGAATAAAAAGGCAAACAAACCAACTCCATTTAAGAGATTAGGTTTTCATGAAACTTGTTCTTATGACTAATAGAGTTATTCTTCATAATGGAATCATTTAAAATACTTTTTCAAAAATATAATTAAATTGTGTAAAACAGTCAATAATATATTTTATTGAAATTCATATTTAACATTTATCTTAAAAGATCCACCATTAAGTTTCAAGTTCAAAATATAATATTTCTATAAAGTTATACAAAAGTTGTAAAGCTTATTACTAGGACAAATTTCCAATGATTGTCAGATTTGAGCCTCTATTTTGAAAATAATTTTGGGATAGTAATCGATGTTTGCTTAACAGTATATATAGATGATTGAAAATGAAATTTTGTCTATTTTTTGAAACAATAAAGATCCCCTTAAGCAAAAATCTACAAATAAAGATACAAAAATAATAAGACAAGCAAGGTCAAGGTGACCTGCTGGAAAACCAACGAGCATATCTTGCCATTTTTCATGTCCAAAAGAAAATTTCCAGATATCAAACCTTTTGTATTTTGAAATTAATTTTAAAAACATTTTCAAAAAGTTCAAGAACACCAAAAACAAAGGGCTACATGATTTTATATGATTTTTGAAACTTCACAGTTTTCAAAACTTCTTCCAGACAGAAAGCAAGTACAACTTTTAGTTTCCAAAAATCATTAAAAATAGTAAAACGAACCAAATATAGGAAAATCATATATTCTTGGAAATATTTTTGTGTCTAATTTCCATTTTTTTAGAGAGTTTTCTCTAATACAAAACACCTATGTTCCCAAAATAACATTTTCCTGCCCACTGTCGGGTCAGCGTTTTCGGACAATGTGTCCAACTTTCAAAAAGCTTAAATTTTTTATTCCTTAACTTTTTGATGCGTTTCTTGTGCCCATTTTGGAGAAAATCTTCTCTAGTTTACAACCAAACAAAAATCACACGAAAATATCCACTACAGCTCCAGTTATCATAAAAAAAGTGCAACATGTCCAGACAGGAAAACCAAACAACACCATGAATACATCACATACTTGCACGAAAATGTGATCTCTCATCAAGTTTAATACTTTTAAAAATATCAACAACATTTTTAATAGCAAAACACATTCAAATATGTTAATCACAGATTCAAACACATAAGAAAAAGGGTTAGCTTTCCTTACAATATGTTAAGATCTCTTCAAGCTTGCAAGGGTTTTGGAGCAAGTGGATGATTTCCTTCCAACTTTGAGAGGGTGAACCATCAACCAACACCCAAAATGATTGATTTGGGACAGGAACATGAAAAGAAACAAACTTTAGAACCAAGAGGGTAAAGGAAACTAAAACCACTTTGGTCTTGGTAGAAAAGAGAAGATGGAGGAAGAAGATGAAAATGATGGAGTTTGCTTACCTAGCACCACCTCCTTGACACCCTAGCTTCTACCTTCTTCTCCCAACACTTAGAGAAATCTAGAACAAGCTCTCCCCTTTCTCTCTAAGTCCCACGACCATAGTAAAGGAAAAATGGGAAGATTGTTGTGTTTTTGGTTATATATACAAGACACATTCCATAAGGATATTTTGGTAACTTGCAAAATGAGAAGTATATTTGAATTTAAATGGAAAAAAAAACTCTTTTCCCATTTCCCTAGGTGTTGGACGGCCATGGAGGGTAAAACCATGGGTGCAAATGGTTTTTCAAGTGTTTAAGGACACTTAACATGACAAAGTGTAGGTTTTTATGAAAAGGTGTCTAGTTAGGTTGCAACCAATTTAGTTAGCTTAAGACTAATAGTTAAGTTTAGTTTGGTTGGGCTTGGAAAAAGTGTAATCTAGGTTCTAGCCAAGGAACACTATAAATTCCCACACTGACAGTGAAAAATGTAGTCAAATACTGAGTTTCAAGAGATTAGGTTTTGGGTTCCTAACTCTTGAATCAACTAAAACAATTTAATTGATATGAGAACCTAAATGAGTTTATGACTCTTTAGACTTTCTCTATTTAGGATGGAACTGACTCTGTCTAAATCAGGTAGTTGATTCTACTTTATCTGACAGGATTCTAGACAAGCTTTTTAACAGACAAATTGACCAGGAATAGGATTAACCTGAGAGTAAGGAAAACTACTAACTTGACTAGAATTCAATCATAATTAAACTTAATTAATTATAATTAAATTTCATAACCCTACACTGTCCATCAAAACTTTGCAAATATTTTCTCTGCTTATCTTATAGTAGTGCGGATCCAATTCCCACAGAAACTTATACAAACACCAAACAAAATTCTTAATTGATTCTTTGCAAGGGAAATTAAACTTAATTTTCTCTTTTGAATTATTCACACACTTATTCATAGATTAAGAAGAAACAGGTATTACACTTTGAATGACACTCCAGTTCAATAATGGTGGTGTGTAGACGATCCATCGTCTAAAAATAATAAAAGAAAACATACATAGAAGGAAAAGATAAGGAGTGAGGGTGATAAAATCTCAAGAAGTTCAATTTGTGAATCAACCTCACATAGACAACAAATCTCAATAGTATATAATACATTAACAAGATTATAGCAACAACTATCATTATACTCAGACAATTTCAGCATCATACAATCTTTAATCAAACATACAGAAGAATGACCAAGCAAAAATCACAGACTTTCAGCCATCTCAAATCACAAATAAATTATTGAACACTAAAAGAAATTACCAATTGAGGCCTAAATGTAACACCCTCATTTTTGCTTATCATTTTTCTATTTATTCAATAATTGTTTTAAAAAATAATGAATATACTTTAGTTTAAATTTTAATAATTTTTTTGGACCGGAACCTAAGAAATGATAAAATGTCTAGAAATTAGTAAAAATTTAACAAGGAAGAAAATTAATAAAAATAGATAGAAAATTTTAAAATCATTTTTTAACTTATAAAAATGCTTAGAATAATAAAATATAATTTTAAAAATTTTCTGGAAATTATTTGATATAACAATGATTTATTAAGCAATTATTTAGTATTTTTACATGAAACAATTATAAATAATTATATAATAAATGAAATTTGATAAAAATATTTATTAAAAAAAAATTGTTTACTGGGCTTGGACATTGCAGCCCATAGAAGCCCAAAATCATTTTATAAAACCCAAAATTAAATTAATCCAATTAATTATTAAATAACCTATTTTACACCTAATATATATATATATATATATATATATATATATATATATATATAGAAAATTAAGGGATAAATCCCTGCTTACCATTCACGCTAGTTTTGGGGATGTGGCAACACTAGAAACTTCAATAGGATAATAACAATTGTTTTCATTTAAATTAATTAACATAAATTAAAATTTACACATATTTAAAAAACTAACACTTATCCTTTAATCACAACTCATCTTCTACCTCTCTCTCTCTCTCTCCCTCTTCTCTCACTTTTCATTTTTCTCTCACCCAAACTCACACAAAACAAACACGTGTTGGTTTTGGAAACAACAAAGGTGATCTTGTGGTGTTATTGCTTGGATCTTCTTCTCCAAAAACCTTCTCCTCTCTTCAATCAAGCTTCTCACTAAGGTAAGGGGGGGAGTGGGGATTAACCTCTTTGTTATCATTTGATCAAAAATTTGTGGGATTGAGATTGTTCCTCCAAATCTCCTAGATTTATTGTATCTTCTATTTAAGTTATTTACTTGTTTTGTATAATTATTATATATTTATATGTTGTTTGTTGGGGCTATTGGTTGATGTTTGATTTATTATTGATTATTATGTTAATCCAATCGGTTAAAATTGTTGATTTGTAATTTTAATCGGTCAAAAAGCAATTTAAATGATGTGTCATTAAATTTAGTTGGTGAAGCCTTCATTTTAATCGGTTTAAATTACTATAAATGAATTATTAAATTATTTAATCGGTTAGTTTTATATTTTAATCGGTTAGAAATTAAAATTTTCCATTAAAAATGATTTTAATCGGTATAGAATTAAATTTAGTAATTTTAAATGGTTAAAAACAGTTTTGTATGTATAAAAATACCTAAATAGTGGTTTATATAATCATTTTACTGTAAATAGATTTTCGGAATGAAAAAAAATATATTATTAGTTGGGACAATTAAAGTTTCGGTATTTTTACGCTATAAAAAAAAACAGTTTAATAAAATTATAAGTAATCTAGTTAAATAATAGTTACTGATTTGTGATTTATCTAGTTAAATATTTACTTTATATTTTTCGGTTATTATATTTATCATTATTAATATTAGCTACTGTTTATATAACTACTGGTTTGATCTGATCAAAAAGAGTATTATAGCTACTGTTTTGATTTGATAATAATTTATTTAAATTCATATTTCATTCTATATTTTCGGTTGTCATTATTATTATTATTACTATTATTATTATGTTATACTAACAGTAATATAATTAAAAACAGTATTATGTTATATTGTTTATGATATTAAAATATAAAATTTTATATGTATTACTATTAGAATAAAATAAAGTATATATATAAATGATTTTAAAAGAAATAGAAAATAAAAATATTATTTTTATATATAAGTATATATACTCGGTGATTCTAATTATAAAATTAATCTTTTATGTACGTTCAAAATCCGTAAACATAGTTTATTTTAGAAAAAGAAATAAAATATATAAATATATTTCTCTGATTTATATATAAGTTTTTTAACAAATTTGTAAACATATTAATATTTATTTAAGTATATTTAGTTAACGTAATCATATGTTGCGTTTTATAAATGAATGTATGTTAAAGAATAATAATATTATATATTATTCTGAACATGAGTATGTTATAAAAATATGTTAAATTTTTACAAAAAAGGTATTGAGTAAAGACAGATTTAAGTTTTATATAAATTTGGTTAGTATTTAAGAAAATTAATAGAATTTATTATAAATATTATTATGAGAAGAATTATAATAATTCTTGACAATTTATAGCCAAAATTCCATATTTTATAAATAATTAGATTTTTTAAATAATGTTAATTTAATTTAGTTACTTGAATTTAAAAATGTAAAATTAAAAAGAAATAAAATAAGTTATGTATTTTAACTTATAAATTTTATAGAAAGGTTAAAAGATTTATATTAAATTATTTAAGAATAAAATAATTATATCATAGGTTTGTGATTGATGAGTTGAGATATTTGTGTTCTTGAGATTTGTGACAATACCTATTCAGAAAGATAATGGTAGTTGAGTATTAAATTGTAGAGAAAACTCTGCCGGATATTCCGGAAAGATATTGTGTAAAGTATTGAGTCTTTACTAGATATTACGAAATGATATTGTGTAAAATATTATTGAGTTTGACATTCACTAATGAAATATGATAAGTCTGTTAAATTGATGATCGTGTTGTGAGAGCATGTGTGCTTGTGGAATGGGAAGTTACAGTTTGGTACACTGTGGAATGAAGACAAGGACCACTGATAAGGTCAAGAGGGTACTAGTATCGAGTTGTGAGAGTTCTATGGTTAGGGTAACGCCCTGGATGTCGGGACAATCACGTAACCGACTTGATAACCCTGACACCTGCTTAGCATCACCAGGATTGGTGTAGTGTATACCCCTAAGGAGCTGCGCACTCGTTTCTCAAGAAAAATGATGATAATGATGATGTTGGTACCATGATGAGGGGATACAAGCTCCCAATCACTTCCCAGGATGGATGATAATTGATGATAATCATTAGTGGGGTATAGATCCATACAAGTTATGATAGTTAGGTTGTTTTATGATAAGTTAGGTCAGACCCTAGGTCCCCCATTGCATTTGTTTGCCAATAATTTGTTTGCTATTTAGGCTGTAGGTTAATCCTACAAATCTTTTGTGAAAATGATTTGAGGTTATATATATTCTCACTCCTTTGCTTTGTTTCTTTCTTTATGTTTCTTTGCTCTGTATATGTGTTCGTGACATATTATGAAGATAGAGGATGTTGATGTCAATGGTACTGAGACCGAGAAGAATTCAAAGGAAGGTGATGCTATAGGAGAATTATTGTAACTGTAGTATACACTTTATGTTCTGTTCTAGGATAAGGGTGGGATTGTGTATAGTCACTACTCTGACTTAGGTCCTTTTTGAAAGATAATTATTTATTTCTCTGGTCATGTATTTATTCTATAACGAGGCTTAAAGTAATCATATTGATAACAATGATGTATGTTTCTCATTGGAATGTATGATCTTTACATCTACCTTAACCATATGTTGTTTTATAATTCCAGAATTACATTGATTTCATAATTAAAAAAAAATCTCTCACAATTTAACCAAAATAAATATAAAAAAATTGTGGGAATAAGTGTTAATGTGATTGGGTGTCACATTTAATGGTATCAAAGCAGTTCTTTCCTGTCAGACCTGGGGTATGGTCTTGACTATTTGCTTGTGCTGCATGTTCTTACATTTATTGTTGAAAAATAGAAATGTGATATGAATTGGACTAGTAATAGGCATGAGAAGAATAGACAAGGTAGCGAACATCTGATACGACTTGCTTGCTTAGAAGACTTGCCAAAGACAACATGCATACTTAACAGACGAATGTCAAGAATATTACTGATGCTAGTGAGAGTATTGTAGCATGAAAAGTACATGTCTAGGAAAAGTTTTGGCTAGGAAAGACTTGGTATTTAAGAGTGTCCATTGTGACCCACCTCTCTTTCTTGGGAACTTACCTGGTGTACTGATCATAATCTACAATTACTCTTCTAGTATATTGTATTATTCAAGCAAAGATTAAGCTGACATTTTTCTTTTTCAGAAAAAGATGACTGGAAGACCAAGGAATGATAATACTACTCAATGACTATTAGAAAGGATGATCGTTGTTTTGCTAACATGAATCAAGACAGAGATGTTGAACCTGCTGAGTATAGAGGATTAGAAACCTTCAGGAAGAATAATCCACCTTAGTTTAAATGAGGTTTTGATCTAGATGGCACTTAGCTTTAGATTAATGAGATTGAGAAGATCTTTATTGCTATGGCATGTATTGATGCACATAAGGTCACCTTTGCAGTGTTTATGTTAGTAGGAGAGTCTAAGAATTGGTGGGGGTTCATTAGACAACAATTGGAGGCTGAAGAAAGGCAGATTACTTGGGAGTATATTCGTCTGTCGTCCCCTGGGGCTATCACGTCCCACGCGACAGCACTGTCATCACGAGCAAGAATCAAATGATCTGCCAGCACATTTAACACCTCTTGGCTAAAACAGGATCGAGTACCGATTATCTCTTTATTAACCCAGTCCACATCAAGATTTGGTTCCTCGAAGTAAGCCTCTGGGGCAATCTTAACATTCCTCACAGTTTTTCCCATCTCTCTGTCAAAAACACCGAAAGAATGGTCAAATTCTGCCGACTTAGATACCCAGCTTGAAGCAACCTCGATGCTTTTCCTTGTCGACATAGTCGTTCCAGACGTGCCTCCGGGACCGGATGGAATCTTCATCAAGTCAAGAAATTGTACCCAAGCCCTACCATACTCTAGGACTTCCTCGAGACTGTACAGCATCCCCACCGACTTTAGGTGACTTCGACACTTCTCAGTACCTCGGGTCATATCGTGATTTCTGGTGGAGGTGGTCCTTTAGGATCGACAATCATTGGGCACTCATCTTCCTGCTCACACCCCTTGACCTACCTTCGCTACCCTGGATGATTATCCTCTAGCGAGGAGCGACAAAAGCAACCGAAGAACTGACACAGTCTCCGACCCCTACGACCCTCGCAGGACCTTTGCTGGTCAAGCAGGCAGAGACAAGGGGAGGGCTGGAGACTTAAACAACCACTTATAGCAAAACTTGCCAGACGATTGCGACGACCACCAACACAGGACTTCCTCGAGACTGTACAGCATCCCACCGACTTTAGGTGACTTCGACACTTCTCAAGTACCTCGGGTCATATCGTGATTTCTGGTGGAGTGTGGTCCTTTAGGATCGACAATCATTGGGCACTCATCTTTCCTGCTCACACCCCTTGACCTACCTTCGCTACCTGGATGATTATCCTCTAGCAAGGAGCGACAAAAGCAACCGAAGAACTGACACAGTCTCCGACGCCTCTACGACCCTCGCAGGACCTTTGCTGGTCAGCAGGCAGAGACAAGGGGAGGGCTGGAGACTTAAACAACCACTTATAGCAAAACTTGCCAGACGATTGCGACGACCACCACACCCAAAAGATGGAATGTTGCGTATGCATGAATCCATCTTCTTAATGAAACAAACAAAGAAGAGAAAATATGTATACATACAATGCAGCGCAATGAAGAACTTAATAAAAAACAAAAAACAGGAATGAAGATATTACCTTGAATTGAAGTGTAACTGAATGCTGGAAGATAGAACAAGGCCGACGTATAATGCCAAAGCTTTTACCGGAGAAAAATTGCAAAACGACAGAGAGTTCTTGTGAAGGAAGGAAGCGAAGGTAACAAGTAAAAGTAAAAACACAACAAATGAAATAACTATATAAAATCCATGACCCTATATCCTCATTGGGCCCAAATCCATAAAAATTTTAAAACAAGTTTAAAAATTCACATAACTGCCTAAATCTCTTGGAATTCGAGGGATCACGAAATTCAAGGTTCTGAATCATTACGTATTTAATGCGTCTCAGTTTTCTCAAAAATGCAGCGAAGCTGTCCAGAAAAGATGAAAAGATGCAGGCTGAAGCATTCGACCTTAGATAACCTTAAGCCGGCAATGTGTCTACCAAAACATTACCGGCTTGGGGGCAACGTCATCCCGTAAGCTGTTCAAAACTCTTAAGCCGACAATGCTTTTTTCAAGCATCATCGGCTTAGGGACAACTGTTTTGGGGGTTACTCGGACACTAAGCCCTAAGTTGGCTTACTTCACCACCTATCTCAATCAACATAGCCACATGTATCTTAGATGGAATTGCCTTGCTCATCCCGGTTAGGGCTTTATGCCTACCCCGACATGACATGGAAAGCGCCTAACGGCAAGGAAAACATGTAATAAGGCATCCAAACGCATGCTGCCACGTGGCACCTAACCTTAACGGTATTTCCCTCCAAAACACTCTATATAAAGGGCTCCACAGCCATTAGATACATACGCTCTCCCTCATTCTTACTCATTCTTACGCCTTTATTTACTTAAGCATCGGAGTTCTTGTAGGTGCCACAACCAAAAACATTTGCGACCACCGTGGGAGCTCACCAGAGATCTTTCCTCATGTTCACCACACAACACTATTTATTTGCAGAATAATCTTATATTATTATTTTTAAGTTCATTTTTTTAATGATATTTAAATAGCATTGTGTGTGATAATGATAATTCCACCACACAAAATTGTTACTTGAGATTTAATTTTCTGTAATAGCAACAACAACAACAACTTTTATAACAACTACTACTTTTATGTGCATAACAAGCTCATACATGACATTGTAACCAATTTGATAGTATTAGATAATTTTAATCATTATTTCTTTCCTTTCTTTTTATTTGTCAACTTAAGATAATAAGACATAGATTAATCACTATATTAAAAAAATTAACTTTCAAATATGATTTCTACTTTTATTTCTCTTTCATTTTTGATAAGCATGTAAAGTATTGAAGATTTAAATAGAGATACATATATAATTAAAAAGAAAGTAACTAGTAGTGTCTTAAATTTCTAAATTGATAGATAAATACATAAGAAATGCTAGTATCACACTTTTTACACACTTTTTTGAACACGAATAATCTAAAATTTTTCTACAACATTCTCGTATTAATTCTCCTACTTCCTTTGTATGGTAAGTATTGGATGTCTTTTATATTTTTAAGACATTAAATACATTTACTTTTTCATTTAATACTTTCTTTAAAAGGTAGTAGGATGATTTGTATGAGGATGTAACATTATTCTTTGAATAAACTTTCTATTATTAAATTAAACTTATTAGAAATCACAAAATTTTGTAGCTTTTACTTCTTATTTGATGAATCTTACTTATAATTTTGTAATTTTTAATAAATTTTGACTAATATATAATACAGAGTGTATTAGAAAGAGTGTGTTGTTAGGGCTCCTCATAACATCCTCTCACACATTTATTTTAAATACATTCTTTACTATTGATTGAAATTTATTAAAAATTATAAAATTGTGTGAGTATTATTTCTTATTTAATGAATTTTATTCGTAATTTTATAATATTTAATAAAATTTAATTTTAACTAATAAAAATAAATATATTGAAGAGTGTCAAAAATTATCATATTAATTAGCATTCCCCTTAATAAATTAAGTAAAAAAATGCTCAAATAATTAATAGTATTCTAAACGTCAAATAATTAAGGAAAATTATACTTTGACACCCCCTATTTGAGAGACACCCATCAGACATCCCATTTAAATTATTATTTTTTTGCTGAGTCATTTAGTTACGTGGAAGCTTAAAAAAAATTAAAGGAAAATGAAAAAAAAACAAAGTTGAAAAATAAAAGACAGGGGATGGGGAGACAAAAGGCGAGGGGGTTTTCTGAAGAAGAAGACAGGAGGGAAATAGGAAAATTGGAAGGAGATAGAAGATAGTGGGAGGGAGAGTGAGCTTGGAGAAAGTTGGAACAAGGAATAGGGAACTATAAAGAGACTGTGGCAGGAGGAGGATGGTCATTGAAGAAGAAAGAGGATTGTAAAGAGTAGAGTTGCTTCAGAGGAAAGGGTGATAACAAAGAGAGGGCACCAAAGAGGAGACTTGCTTTAGTTGCAACCAATAGGAAACACTGACGATTATGTACATGGAGTTCATTTACTCAGGAATGGCTATTTATTATTCATTACAATTGCTAAGAACTTTTCTAGTTTCTGTTGTTCAATGTGAGGCGTGGAAAAATATTGTGTTCGTATGAATTGCTTGTTTTATAGATTGTTTTGTGCTGGAAAGTAGAGTGTTGCAAGGTAATACAAACTGGGTTAATTATGTTATTGGGAGTGGTTAATTCTGTTTAGTAAAGGGTTAATAGATTGTATCTGATATCAGATATGTATAAATACTTGTGTTTAGCTGTATGCAACAGATACTCGAATGAATAATTTTTTTCTCCAAATGTTGTCGAATGCGTCATTAGTGTGTGTGTGCGCGCTACTTTAATCTATCATGTCCAACACAAATAGTATATTTAATGACTTGTATTGGTTAGTAAAGATGTTTGTTGTTTGTGTAAGATTTTATGTAAAGATATTCATTAAATACATGTTATATATGATTGTTATGCTTATTCGAAGATTTAAATAATTCTAATTAAAGTATGAATTATGAAGGTTGTGATTGTAGCATCAAATAACAACAAATGAAATGATGGGGTATGATTCGTCAAAATCTAAAAAGGTGAATATCGTTTAAACATTTTATTGTACATGTTAGATTTTGACTATATTGTAAATGATTGTTGTATTTGTTGATGAGCAATTTTCAGGTGCATTTGAGGCATGAATGTAAGATGAGGTGGCTTGCCAAAGTTAATAAGAATTTGACAAATGTGCAAAAATCTCAAATTGAGGTGACACCATTTAAATGATTAATGTGCTTGGGAGAAAGAATGAAAATATCAGGGACATTGCTTACTGAATTAGCTAGTAGGTGGGTTGAAAAGGGGGGGGGGGGGGGGTTAGAATAAAAAGTAAGATAATAGCTTTTACACCCTTAGATGTATGTTTAGCCTTGGGACTTCACATAGTAGGTGAAGATGTGAAGTTCGAGAAGACATTGATTGTCACACTAGTAGATTGTTTGAGGGCAAAGAAGTTACTATCAAAATGGTATTTGAACATCTTGTACAGCTTGACAACGATGATGATGTTGAGGATTGTTATAGACTTTATATACTTCTTGGGTTGGCAGAGTTCTATTTCCCCAAGATAACTCCCACTGTGCATGATTGGTTGTTTAAGCTTTTAGATGACTTACATTCTCTTGGGAAATATAATTGGGGTGTTGTTGTATATGAATATCTGGTTGATAGCTTATGTCGAGCATATTTTTCCTTGTCTAAGGAAAAGAATTCTTTCTAGTTACATATTATAGGATGTGCAGTTGTGTTGCAGGTATGTCATTTATTATTGGTTATATTTTGTCAATGAAAATTCCATAATTTGTAAAGGTTGTAAATATTCTATTTCGGGAAAGTTTGATACTATAATTTTTCTTCATATGAATGTAGATTTGGGCTTTGGAGCATGTGTTGGTATGCCTTAGAAGAACATTGAAATTCATAAGTGCTTTTCCACGATTTAAAAAGTGGCAAGATGTTTCTATAAGGGACAAAAAAATATCAAATTCATTTCATGAAAATACAGGTAAGTGTAAGGAAATAAATATATTGTTACTACTTTAATGACGCACCTGTCCCTTTGTTAACATATATTTTGAAAATGAAATTTTATATATTATGATATTGTGATATCTTTGACAGATTATTGAGGAGTTAAGTGTCACAAATGAAGAGCTTGGGCATAATTTAGTGAGGGAGGCATTAGAAGAAGCGCTAAATGGATTTCACCATTGGAAAAATGTTGTACTTGATAAGTATTGCTTAATTAGTGAGAATCAAATGCTACTTCTAAAGAATGAAGAACTTGAATGAAGGATAGCACATGTTGAGGAAGAAGTCAGAGCAATAAAGGAATTATTATGTCATTCAGCAATGTCAATGTCATTGGCTACACCTTCTGCCTCAAATTATGAATATTGCTTATGGTCTATAAATATTACTGAAATTAAACATTTGCAAGTGGATAATGAAATAGATGAACATTTGGACCTTCACAATGATCTTCAACATGTAGTCAATTTAGAAGCATCTAGCATATACATTCGACTTAAAGATCATCTAAGAAAGCATGTTGGAAGGGTAATAACACGAACACCGTGGGTGACATATTGTAGGAAAAAGAAGAAGAGCCAAGTGGTTTGACAATAGATTTTGATTGTTGAATGAAGCTCATCCTTTTGTAATTTAGGTTTAGGGTTATATAACGTTGTGTATATGTACAACTCGGAAAGAATTTCATTCTCTAAACACTTTTATTATATAAAGATGTTTTGCTAGTCATTCTTTTTTATTTGTTGACCTCTGTACTACTGTCCAGCAGTTATATGTACAACATTGTAAATATTACATATTAAGTTTGTATTTTAATTCACCCAACAATGTATACCTTGTCTTTTATTTTCTTTTTAAATATCATATTTATTAGGCACTTACAATGACTTATGAGTTGGAGTTTGTTGTAGTGCACACCATTCATTATGATTCATTAAGCAAAATGCAAAAGCCCATTATACCCTTATTTCAATAATGTTATCAGTCTGGATCAACACCTATGAAAGGAGTGGTATTTAATAATCACTAAAGTAAAAGGTTTTGAATTAAACCAACAACATATTTTGTAAAAAATTAAATGACCCCATACAAACATATTTGTTAAGAAGTTACATTTTTTATTCCATTGTTGAAATCAGTTGTCCTCATCGGATAAGTCTCCGTCTATGGAATATTGTGGGAGGTGCTCTAGATTTTCCAATTCCACCTCTAAAGGAATAGTTCCTGTTCGTGCATAATATGTTTTGCATGCATTGTATACAACTTGATACCTGTTAATTCTTATTTGCATCTGGTTGTTCTTATGTCGTATAATATTAATAGCCTTTTCTAATGATTCATCACTGTCTTCATCAACTTCAACAGATCTTTGCTTTGGCCATTTGATGTCAAGCTATCTTAACTGTTGTTTTAGCCTTGTAGCCTCATTAGTGCGGTATTCCCACTCTCTACGATACTCATTCATATTTGATACTGAGTACCTATCTTGGGGACACAAAGTGTAGTGAAACCTATCTCGCTCTAATGCCCACACTGACCTATACATTCCAACATTTTACCTGGACTATATCTTGTTCCAATCGCCTTTGACCTATGCGAAAACTCTTAGTATTCAATGTCATCCATTTGATGAATGAGAGGTAGAATTTTGGTTCGCAAATATCTTATCTTACACATTGTATTTATAAGACAAAGACACATGTAACTAGGTACATTAGTCGTAAGTGGTCTAGCATTGGAGGAATAGTATCAGACGAATAAAGTTAACAACCCATGGTTCCATATTAACCACAGACCCATTTGTACTTAACCATTACATTCTATTTTTCGTAAAATTTGGATTTTTAGTTTTGGTTAATCAAGCAATTTTACAGTTGTGCCTATGGAAGGAAATACTTACAATAATATTGTCTCACATGTTTGGACAAAGAGTTTATCCACTATTGCAAACTTTTACCGGCTTAAGACAAACAAGTTCCTACAATGGTGTTACATTGCACGAACGGTATCAAAAATAAAACAAAATAACCACTTATGATTCACAATTAACCATTTTTCAATTTGTACTTAACCACAATGTACTGTTTCTTATCAAATCTGTATTTTATTGGAAACCTCAATCTCAATTGAACTAACAAAGTGTTAACTGATTGTTTTTGACATTAGACTCATCTTTATGACGTTGAGGAATCAAAGCTTGGATGTAACATCAAGTAGATACGTTTTGAACCAAGTAAGACAAATTATTAACACTTTTTATATGTGTTGTTAACCAACTAAGATTTCTCGTGTGTTTGCTAAAGGAGACAGTCACCTCTATTAGGTCACATGTTAAGAGAAACATTGTCATCACTAGTATAAACTTCTACAGGCTTCAGACAATCAACTCCCTGTAATGGTGTGACATTACACGAACAGTACCAAAAAAATAACAAAATAACCACTTACGATTTACATTTAACTTATTTTCAATTCGTGCTTAACCACAATGTACTGTTTTTGATCAAATCTGTATTTTATTGGAAACCTCAATCTCAATTGAACTAACAAAGTGTTAACTGATTGTTTTTTACATTAGACTCATCTTTATGGCGTTAAGGAATCAAAGCTTGGATGTAACATAAAGCAGATACATTTTTAACCAAGTAAGACAAATTATTAACACTATTTATATGCATCGTTAACCAACTAACATTTCTCGTGTGTTTGCTGTAGGAGACAGTCACCACTATTAGGTCACATGTTAAGACAGACATTGTCATCACTAGAACCAACTTTTACAGGCTTCAGACAATGAACTCCCTGTATTGGTGTGACATTACATGAACAATATAAAAAAAAATACAACCATGTGTGATACACAATTAACCATTTTTCAATTCGTACTTAACCATAGTGTACAAATTTCTGATAAGATTGTATGTTATTGGAAACCTCAAACTCAATTGAACTAAGTCTAAAGAAATTGTGATCATCACACATAGTGACCTGACAATGCATGAATAGTATCAATACAATAAAGTTCACCATCACTGCTATAAATTTAACAAAAGTTCAAGTCTCACTTAACCATTTTATTTAACATTGTTTATAACAATTGGACTTTGTTAAGAACCCTCATTTCAATTTCTGTGAGGTATATAAAACCCATTTTTCCATTCCTTTCGTTGTGTGTGTATAACCACCACGATTTTTTCACAATTACTATACACCAAATGGGAGAATTTCGATATCTACTTTTTGAATTAGACTGGTGTTATGAGAATCAACCAAATAGGCTTGCGACAAAGAAGGCAATTAGAAAGGAATGGCGACTACGAATACAAGAGTTAGCCGATCTACAAAGACATTTACATGAGTTAGAGGCATCTATTCTAGAGTTGAGGGCAGTTTAGATGTGGCAACAGGTACACCCGCCATTTAACATAATGGAAGAATCATTACTACGCATTAGAGTTGAGAACAACATCATGACAATAAGGAGGGGAAGATACAGAATGCTGAGAGTTTGCAAAACATTCCTAGCAGCAAGTAGACAACATTTATCTTTAGTTGAAGAAGAAATAATATTATCGACGGAAGAGAATTTGTCAAATTCCGATGAAGAGTAAGCACATATACTCTGTTAAGTCGTAATACAAATGCAAATTATCATTAAAAAGGCCATACTCACTTGGGCTCTTGTTTGTCAATGTTTGGTTTCCTAATTTGTGTTTACAGTTTGTTGTGTTGATGTCTTAAATATTTGTTTCCTCTTTTTACAGCCAATGTTGGAAGTGGTGACGATGTATGTGTTTAAGTTACATTTACCATGCAAGATGCTTTATTTTATTTCTTAACACCGTTACCATGTTCATTGGACCATTTTGTGAACACCCACGACAAGTTCATATAGCAGTGTACTTTAACTACATCCCCAAATATATGCAACTTTTGGTATTCATGAAATAAGATGACTTGGAAAAAAAATTTATGACAAACATATGCGTTAATGACATCTCACGCCAAACATAAAAATGACATCAGGTGTGAAACATAACTACAAAGATTAGAATCCTTTATAGTAATAAATGTATATCATTTCCATTATCCATTAATAGATTCAAACAGACCACCAAGTTGTATGATTAAGTAATTACATGTACCCAAAAATTTACAAAATATCACATATCATGTGTATGAGGTGCTTAATTTCAATGCGATGTCATCCTGTACCATAACTATTTTTCAACCATGTCTTCCTGTACTATGCAAAATTCATTTACATGTTTACCATAAACAACCAAAAAATTTTAACCCGTTGCTTCTCCTTTGCAAAAACTCCAAGGTCAACCAAAAATAGAGCACTAGTGTCGCCAAAAGTTTTGTAATATATATACAGTTAATTGAGGATTGAGACTCATTAGAAATTAAAGTCAACATCAAATTTTCCAAAGAAGCTGCTGCTGGCAAGAATAAGTTTTATTAAAAGATATTCCAAGCGCTAACAAAATTAAATTTATATATTAATAAAATAGTGAAGGCACCAAAATAAGTTGTTTTACAATGATCTTTATATTCTAGTATTGAATCTCACAATTGAAGTTTGTCCAAGACTCGCGCATCAGGTAAGCTCAATTTGACAATTTAATATGTCACTCACCAGTTGACAATATCAATGTCCCAATTCGAAAAGGGTCCTGTTCTTGGACATGTTATATAAGGATTTTATATTTAGTGAGGTTTTAGTGAACCTGAATCCAAATTGAAATACAAGATCATAATATTTATCACTGACATTCATTGGGGGTTGATCAATTGTTTGGAACAATGTTCTTGCTAGATTGACAGTGAATTCATATTCACCATAGAAAAAGTCAACAATAGCTTGACCTTTAGCGGCAAGAAGCCATATTCCTACAAGTACATCTATTATTGACAGATATGTCTGAATCACAATAGGCCGGCCATTCATTAGAAAAACATCCTAATTGAACAACCCCACGATACTTTGGTGATAGTGCTTGGACCAAGCTCAGCTATAGTTAAATTCAAACTGTCACCAAATGTTTCAGCATAAGTGTGTTCTCCCATAATTTTGGGATTGTAAAGATTGAAATTTTTGGAATTGATACCAATTTTATGTGATAGAAAATAGAAAGTACTCACCCCTACTTTATAGTTTATACTAGTATTAGCCTCCTTCTTAACTCTAGATATTGTAACAATTAACAATCTCCCAGCCACCCTAGGCAAGGACTCCAGATTTGTGGCTTTGTAGAGTAATTTCTGTAGACACCAACAGTAAATGTATTGACTTACCCAATGTAAGATCAATGGCACCAAGCCCCGACCAAGTAATTGTCCATCCTCCACATTAATAACCCAGATTGTTAGCAATTGTTATCATCCCTCACCCCTTCCCCTAAATCATAGCATTAAATTCTATTATCAAATAGTACAATACTATATTTTTGCGCCCAAAAGACACTTGCTATAACCATAAAGTGTAACACATACTATTTGGTAATATAAAATAAACAAAGCAAACAATATTTGGAAGACAAAAAGCAAAGTTACCAAAAGAACAGAATAATAAAAGAGAAAAAGAAAGAAGAATAAGTTAGAGAAATGTAGTGGATTAGATATATAATTCCTATTGACTACTCCACCTATGCCACAACAAATTGGTTCGCAATCTAGCTTTCATTTTCCTTTTCACCTTTTATTATTATTATTTTGGCAAGTTGAAATCATGGAATAAATGTAAAACAAAACAACAGCCAACTAAAGTATGAAGAACATATCAACAACTAAGGGCAGAGCTAAAGAATTTTGCATCAAGGGGCCAAAAGGAACAAACAACACTTTGTTTTTTTGGAGGGGGGGTCGCAGCGAGGCAAGCTTAACTATTTCTGTCATTATAAGAAAAAATATTACATGAATAATTGTTGTTTTGGTTAATCTGCGAAGGGGGACTGCATAGCTTCTGCGACATACACTTTTCCTAACTTGTCAATAACGACCAAGCTGTCTTGTACAAACTCCATTGGGCTTCATTTTCAATTAAATCATTTAAAGTAAGGTCATTTTTAGTGGCTTCTTCCAACATTTTCGATGGTCTTCCATTACTGTTTTAGGCTGAATATCTTTCATCTGATTCCATCCTTTTTACCATTTGAGGAGCCTCTTCTTCCTCTTCATCTTACATGACCAAACCACTTGAGGTGAGTTTTCGTCATCATTAAAACATGAAGAAGATCATGACAAAAAGATAACTTATTTAGTACTGGCAATCAGTACTTGAAAAGGACCACTGTATACCTGAATACTAGGAAAAAATTGAAGAAGCAAAGCTGGACTGCTCAGTATAAAAAGTAATAATTAACCAAACTCTAAAATTACAGCATCTTCTGACACAAAATCCAGTACCTTTCTTCATTTTTCAATCAAGGTAAAGTATTTTCTTGATAATTCCAAAGACAAATCTTTTTCATATTTCTTCTGAAGATGCTTCCTTATCTTTTTCTACGTTGAAAATTTAGGTTTAAGACCCTTGTCCATCATCTCAGAAAGAACCTTACAAGCCAGCAACACATTTCCATTCTTCAAATGAAGGGTAGCAAGCAAGCTATAGTTTGCATTGCTAGAATAGCTTACGCTACCAGCAGAATGAATCAGACACTCATGTGCTTCCTCATACTCTCCAGTTTCAAAATAGGACTTTATTATCATAGCTTGAGTTAAAATACTAGGTTCAATGCCCTTCAAAGTCATTTTATCAAGATGCTTCAAAACAAAATCAAACTGATGTTGTTTACACAAAAAGTTAGCAAGAATATCAAAACTATGCACATCAGTTAAACTATAGTTTTTCTCTATTGCTTCAAGCACTTGCCAAGCTCCATCAAATTTACCATTCTTGTATAGACAACTGAGTAACATATTACAAGGTACTTGCATTCACATCAGAACCACTTCTCTTCATCTCCTTAACCAAATCTGCTACTCTTTCACAATCATATGTCTTGCAGATTATCCTTATCAAGACATTATAATGCTTCACCTTCCTTCCACATGTTCTTATCACAAGGTTGGCTATCTCAACACATTCAATACTAGAAGTTTTGTCCATAACTGAACTCCACAACTTTGATACACCCCACCTACCTCATTGAACACGGCCATAACTTTCCTCACACAATCCATACTAGAAACCTTGTCCAAACCTACATTCAGCAACAACCTAAATGCCTTCATTCCCAAAAACACCCTTTTAAGGCTAAATTCACTCAAAATGGGAACCATAGCCTCATAATTTCCCAACAACCCACAATTATTAACAAACAAGCTACCTATATCAGGATCACAACAAAGACTAGGATCTAAACCTTTAAGCCAATCAAAGAACTTATTGTTCTACTACTACACAATATTGAACACTAGGAATACGTTAATAGAAAGACAAGTAACATCATCGTGTGTATATATGAAATCAAAATGTTGTTAGGAAGAAGCAATGTAGATTACTTCCACCCAAATGCTCCTACATTACAACGGGGGTGATTAACACCCAAAAGAAGGAAAAATTACCTGAACTGGCACTCCTCCTCTGTGAAAATCAACCGCCCAATCCGCGTTAAGGAAAACCTGTAATACTCTTCTATGAAAATTAACAATAGGGAGACAGAACACCTCAAAATGTTGTTGTCACCATTGTCGACTGTTGTTCCACCATTGGCCGGGAAGAAGAAGACGGATGAGTAGGGGTTCCTTTTTTGGGGGGTTCCTGAGACAGGAAGAAGAAGTAATGTAGATTACTCCCACCCAAACGTTCCTACATTACAACGGGGCTGATTAACACCCAAAGGGGGAAAAAATTACCTAAACCGCACTCCTCCTCTGTGAAAATCAACTACCCAATTCGCGTTAAGGGGAACCCGCAATACTTCTCTGTGAAAATCATTAATAAGGAGATAGAACACCTCAAAATGTCGTTGCCGCCGTTGTCTGACTGTTATTCCACCGTTGGTTTGGAAAAAGAAGACGAGATGAGCATGGGTTCTTTCTTGGGTTTCCTGAGACGGGCGTAACATTTCCTTCCTAAAGTTCTTTTTTTTTTAAATCATACTAAGGTGAGTCAGAATTGATTTAATTTTTAATTAATTAAAAAATAAAAAAATTGACACGTTGGTAGGTGTATATTGGTTGTCAGTTATTGTTGGGGTGTTCATATATAAGTACTCACAAATTAATAGCACCTTGCAGGAAATGAACTTGTGGAGTCTTCTCATATTTCTATGCATGGTAGCCTCACTCAGCCACTCTCACTTTTCATTAATACAAAATGTTTCAGTTTAAAGTTTAAACCTCTATTAGGCTCCAAAAAATTGGTTCACCATTAACCATAAAATGTGCTAAATTATTAATAGTACCTTAACCATTTGTCCTTTTCTTGAGTATGACATGTTTTCATTCTATCTCAAAGTGTTCATCTTAGCATATTTTTCATTTGCATTGGATGTTTTGGCTAAGATTGTCCCCACATTACTTGCTTATGTTTCATGTTTGATACGCTTACATTGTTGTCCTTTTCTAGTACTTGTTTTTCTTTTTCAATACTGTAGTATGTTTTTTTTGTTAATGAGTTATATACTGTTTTAGGCCACCATGCTATCTAAAATTTAATATTATACAATTCTAGCCCTCTCCATTTCCTTTGTATGCCACTTGTAATTAAATCAACTCAAAATTCATAATTTCATGAATATTTGAGTTTTTTTTAAAGTTATGATACAAGATTGTTTCCCATAATAATTTGACACTTGATTCATTTTAAGGTTATTTGGTTTAGCATAGAAATAATTAACGCTAAATTATTAATTTGGTCCCTTAATTTATTTATTTTATTCAATTGGTCCCTCTATTATTAAAAGATTCGATTAGGTTTCATAATTTTGCTAAAAAAGGTTTAATTATATCCCATAATTTTGAAAAAAGTTTCAATGTTACCCTTTTTGTCCAAAACAACATCATTTTCCATTATGTTTTTCACTACATTTTCCATGCCATTTAATGTAAAATTGGACAGAAAACAACATTGTTTTGGATAAAAATGATAATATTGGAGTGTTTTTAAAAATTATGGGACCTAATTAAATCTTTTTGAAAATTATATAGGACCTAATTAAACCTTTTAATAATAGAGGGACCTAAGTGAATAAAATATATAAATTAAGGAATCAAATTAGTAATTTAGCCAATAATTAAATAGTCTTCTATAATGATGGTAAGGAGGAGGAGGAGGCTTTGAGTAAACAAAGCAAGGCTATTGTCATCCTTGAGAAGGAGATTCAAAACCAAAACAAAAAATTTATAGATATGGAGTATAAGCATAGTGAGAAGGTTGTTATTATGAGCAAACTCATTGCAAGGCTAGTAAAGAACATTGATTCCATGCAAAGAAGTTTGTTGGAAATGGAAAAGAAGTATAATGAATTGCTAAACATAATCTTGATGATGGGTGAGGGAGATAGGTTGCATGATGAATGGCACAAAGTTATATTATATTTTGAGATATGTTCCATGCAAAGAAGTCTGTTGCATGAAGTTGATGGTGAGGGAGATATGTTGCATGATGAAATCATTATATACATCCCTCCTTTCTCAAATTTTCATGGATATACGATATAGTATCTGCGTGCTTTCAAACAGATTGCAATAGACGCATTATAGGAAAACAAATTTTCTTTATATTTACAACGTTTGATAAGTAGAAGTATTACTTTGATATATGGTATAATGATATTTACATCTTCCTTTCAATGTAAATAAAACTATATGTTGTGTCTCTTCTCCTCTTCAGGAATTTTAGGCCTGATCCTGCATATCTACGCTATTTTTTTTATTTGACACAAATACTTGTTTCTCATGCATTTGTTCATATATATAGGCTTATATCTGTGATATGATTTCTTTCTAGAATATCACTAGAGTTTACTTCACATGTTTCCTTTTGATCAAGTTACACCTCACTTTTCAAAATTGCAATAGTTGAAGGTCATGAACTCTAATATGTAAGTCATGACATGGAATGTATAAATTAAGAAAGAGCATGAGCAGGTCAGCAATGAACTGCAGGAGAATATGGCCCTAGATGATCAACAATGGAAAAAGTTTATTGAGTTAATTCAAAAGGATCAGTAGCAATTGTAACATATCTCCACATGGTAAATATTACATGTTTTTCTCTTTGTTCTTATTTGAGAATTATTGTACAAGATTTATGCTGAATGTCTATTTTAATTGGAATGAAGATTATTTTGACATGTTTAAGGATAACTTTTTTAAAATGTATCTTATCCAATACAACTTATTCATATCATGACTTGTTCATGACTGGCAGTTTGGCACTAATTACATATATGTTTTCAATTGTCATATGTATAGAAAACAAATTTATGACATGAATATGAATACGCCTTTATTATTATTATTATTATTATTATTATTATTATTATCATCATCATCATCATCATCATCATCAAGACCATCATCCATAGTCATAACTTTATTCATGCATAAACTTGCAATGAAAATCTCACGATAAAGAAAAATCATAATATGCATGAACAAGATACATGTCATTTTTCTGAACTTCACTACGCCAAAGTTGTAAATAGACAACGGAGTTAGAGAACACTTTTAGAAAAAAGCGCTCTCTAAAAAAATGGAGGTTATAGACAACACTTATTTAATACACATTCTCTATCATTTATTATCCAAGAGCATTTATTTAAGTAAGCGTTTTATGATAAAGCACAGAGCTAATAGAGAGCGCTTATTCAAATAAGTGCTCTCTATTATTCATTATCAGTGAGTACTTATTTAAATAAGGCCTGTCTAATTTTTGAAAAATTAACTAAGTAATCTAATGGTTTATAGTCTTAGTGCATCTTGGGCCATTAGATCTAGGGCATTAGAAGCACTAGAACCTTTTACGAAGGCAGATCTTGTGGGATTCCAAACCTCAACCCACAACTCCACGCCTTTTCCCTCATCCTCAACCTCCCCCTCCATCAATTCCAAACCCTATGCCCAAACTAAGTGAGAAAAGGAGGGGGCAAAGGCGGTGTTGTTTGATTTTGAAACCTTTTTGCGTAGAAACAAAAAGGTTAAATGTATATAATTTAGTCCCTATACATGTTGCGAATTCTCAATTTCGTCCTTATACTACAAACTTATTAAATCGATCTTGTACTTGTCGTGAATTCTTAATTTGGTCCCTACTATCATGACGTCGTTTACACATTCTTAATTTGGTCCCTATACATATAGCACATTTTTAATTTAGTCCCTATACGTGCAACACATTCTTAATTTGGTCCTCATACATGCAGCACATTCTTAATTTGGTTCCTGTAATTAAAATGTGTTGCACGTATAAAGACTAAATTAATAATTTGTAAACGGTAGGGACCAAATTGATAATTCGCGATATGTATAGGAACTGATTTAATAAATTTTTTCATATAAAAACTAAATTAAGAATCCGCAACATATACAGGACTAAATTATATGACAGAAAATAGGGAAATCACGTGTGGGTGCTCTGATCAGCTAGGCATTGCCGCAAGCAACAGAGACCATAGGTGTCGTTGGGGGTAAACAACGGAGCGCCACATAGAGAAGAGAAGAGAGAGTGAGCAAGCAGAGAAGAGAGAGTGTGCAGAAAAGAAAAAAAAAGAGAAGGGTTTGTAGCAGTGAACTACAGCGTGTGACTCAAAGAAAGAAAAGAGGAGGGTGTGCGAGAAGAGGAAGGAAAGAAGAGAGAAGGGGAGCGTTGTCGTCCACGATGGTCGAAAATCGCTCTGGCGGCACAACATGGTGGAACACCACCATCAACGATGACAATGGTAAAACTTTGTTTCCTCTGCTTTTACTTGTTCTCCCCCTTTTGCTCTTCTTGCCCTTTTTTTTTTTGGATTCTCTATTTGTTTCTTGGGGATCTGTTATTTTCTTCTCTATTTGGTTTGATTGATTAGTTATGGTCGTCCTGTCTTGACGAGGGAGTTTTCATTTCTATTCATTCTATTCTTGCATTTAATGGATATGCCATCTGCTGCATTTCATAGATATAGTCTAGTAATGGAATTTGTTGGGCAACTAATAGTGAAAATGTGTTGTCAAGGCTATTGTCAAATGTTGATCACATTAAGGTACTTAGTACTATGGACATAACTTGCTAAGTTCATATGTTATGTTGTCAATATTGATCAATTTACAAAGCTACCTTTTTTTATGTCTAACAGATTAAGAAAACCCTTAGAGGAGTTAAAGTGGAAGTAACACACAGAGGAAGTGTGAGCAGAAAATATTGTGTTTCAGGCTTGACTTCCTAACCAACAAGAGAACTTGTGTAAGTTGTTTTCCTTTTAGGTCTCTTCCTACTAACAATCTTATAAGTTATAGTGATTTTCCATTAGCTCACTAAACAATGAAGATGTATTTCTTTAGGTTTCTTGTTAATGAGAACTCAACTATGAAATGAGTAGTTGAATTCTTCCAAGAAATGTATGGTTTAATGTTGTTTAATGTTTTCATGATTTGTTCCAAGAGAACTCACTAATATCTAATTGTAAAACAATTAGGAAGTGAAGGTCTATTAAGTTAATATTATTTAATGTTTTCATGATTTGTTCCACAAGTACTTAACAAACTTGTTTTCTACTATTCTTGCTTGGGCCTACAAATTTTGTGAGGGCTAGTAGTATTGATATCTATCTCCTAAATGTTGAATGATAGAAATTGATTAATGACTGTTAGTTGGTGGGCATGCATAAATCTTGCTTAGGCGAGGAGCTTAGCACTTTGACGAAGTGGCGTTTAGCTTCAATGGTATTTTGGAGATAGAGCTTGGCAAAGACAGAGCTCAACGTGTTCAAGCCAATGATTGTTAATTGACACCTGCATGTATGCTTTATCTATATATTTTGTCTTGTTATGTTATTTCTAATTCAGCAATCACATAAAGTGGAACTTCTGACTAGCTGTTAATTAACCTGGTTCTATTTTTTTACACGATATTAGAACGGCTAAAAACCTAGTTAGAGAGTACTTTGGCTCTTAGGATAATATTATCAAACGAAAACTGAATTTTTTTTATATATATATACCAACACTTGGACTTTAGAACTTTTCCAAGCACACATGGTGCATATAAACAGAGATTGTTCAAACAACACTAATTAGTGCTCAAAATTTATGATACAAGTTAGGTGGACTTTGCTGGAAAGTTAGATGTTCTTTGCTATATTCTTCGTTGGAAATTTATGATAGAATCTTCTATTTTTTTTCCTTCTCTTTTTCATCTCTTATTGGTTATTATTTTCCTTTGGTTCTAATTTTTTTCATTTCTATTCCTTCTTTCTTCCATTATATTTTCATTTTTGTGTTGGCGTGATTGGTTATTGCTTAAAGTTTTGTTCATTTGTTGGATGGGTTTTTGTGGGTGATTGGGTTTTCATTTTCATTTTCCTCTGTTAATTTCATGGGACGTGGTGTGGAAGTGGAATCTCTAATTGAGTTATGTTTGGTGTAGGTATATGGGTTCAGTGAAGTGGGGTTCAGTTCTTCTGAATTTATTGCTTCTATAGCTTATAGTCTTGGTGTAGCTATATGTTGCCTGCTCATTACATTACCAATGGTTGTGTAGTAGTGTGCTTCTATTTTGGGTTGCTGCAGGTTTCTATATCATAAATTATGTTTTTATTAGAAATTATTATTATTACAAAAGCTTTTCATGAACGAGTCTCATGAAGGAGTTTTATTGGAAGCACTATAACAACTTTCATTTATAGTCAAGTGTTTAAGACATTCATTGGCTTCTAAATTGATAGTCAAGTGTGCTATTTCTGCCATTGGAAATATAGTTCAAAGGTAATATAGGCAATGAGTAAAAGTCTAGGGGGGCTATATTGGAGATTGTTTAAGACATGCTATGGGTAATAACTACTGTCAGCTTTTAGCAGGAAAAAGAAACAGAAAGAAAGAAATAAGGGTCAAGTGACTAAGGGGTAAGATGAATTGCAACTTGCAACTAGAGGCCATGAGGCTCTTTAAAGAGATGGAACAACATCATAGGTAAGACATCTATATCTATCTACTTGTATAGATCTCATCATGTAATATTCTTATACTGCCATAAGCCATTAGTTGTTATACCTTGAGACAATCTTCAACATTCAACCAGTGTTCTTTATTCATTCTTTGAAAATGGATACAGTTACTCATGTCCTGTTTGCTCAACATCAATCTAGCACATGTCAAGTATGTGGAAGAAGCTTGATGAAGTGCTATGTAAGAGCCATTTTTTTCTTTCTCTTTATATATTTTTTAAAGAGCATATGAATTCATCAAAATATTCGGTTTTGATATAATGATGACATTCTTGAATTAAAACTTTTAGTCAAATTACCCCAACTCTAATGCCTGAAACTTACTAAAATAAGATGGTAAATAACAAATCCAACTCTAAAGCTTTAGAGCTATGAATTAAGGATTGCTTGGTAGACATATCTAACATTAAGTCCCTTTTTCTCCATGGATTCCCAAAATTACAATGATTTAGAGTTTAGACAAAATTAGCCTAATAATTAGCATTTGCAAAAGGTATGCATTTTTATAGGTACAATCTGTAGTAGCATTCTGTAGCACATTTTTTGGAACAATTGTGCGAATCCCCTCTGTGTGTTGAAGTAGAGGTTACAGGCTAGTCTTTTTGACAATGTGGTTGAGTCTTTCATTAGGACTTAGGAGCAAGATGGTTTTATAAGGGTTTCTTTTGTAGAACTAAAGCTACCTTGTTCTGTGAGGTTCCATTTTATGTTGCTGGCATAGGGCTTTATGTTGAAACTGAAAAGGTGTGTAATTTCAATGATCCAACATACTTCTTAGTCGAGTTTGTCAATGGAATATTCATTTGAGATTTATCCATTATAAAATTGTTTGACACTTATTGTGTATGTTAAAATGAATGTTTTAAATTCACCTAAATAAAGATTAACTTCAAGTAAACATTCAATTAATCTTTGGCTATTGTTCAATGCACCAAATTAGCAGCAGTAAATCTTAAGATTGTGTTAATATCGAATGAGTTGAGATACATCTAGCTAACTTTAAGCCATGGTATATTGCTCTTTAAAATTACGTGACAAATGCATTCCAAAATCAAAATTGATACATTGATATATGTGAACATATATAACAACTAACAGGGTGCTATGAACTTTACAAGGTTAAGTTGGCAAAGAAGGCCATGCATCAAAATGAGGAAGGTAAGGCAAGCAGTTCAAAGTAATATATTCAGTTACCTGGGATTGTGTCTGGTGCAAGTTTAATAAAAATTGAGATTTGTTGTCATTGATGTACAATTTTTGTAGTTTATTACGATTGGGTTCTCTCTAGGACTTGGACCCATCTCTTAGCTTATTTGTTTGAAGCTGTACTGACCTTTTAATCTTGTAATCTTGTTAATTATGTACTCTTCTAGTACTATTCCAATGTTGGGCCACTGGAAATAAATTGTAGGATTTACCAAATTTTTATATATGAAAATAGCTTTATGTTTTTGTGGAATTCTTTGTTAATGGGTTTGAGAAATGAGAATGAATCAAATTAGAGTTAAAAAAAAAGGCACATAGAGAGTGCTTTTTTAAGGAAGTTCTCTTTATAGGCTAGATTATAGAGAGCACTTCTTCAAGGAAGTGTTCTCTATAGTCTAGCATATAGAGAGCACTTCCTCGAAGAAGTGCTCTCTATTTGCTAACCAGTCTAAAAAGAATTAATTACTTAGAGAGCACTTTTTCAAGAAATTTCTCTCTACGAATAGACAGTGAGACATAGAAAGCACTTTAAAAGAGCTTTGTAATGAAAAAAATAAGCACTTAATATGACGATTTTTGGCGTAGTGCTTTGTATGTAACTTAGTGTGTATAATCATAGTCATGGATAGTCAAGGCATAACATTCTCACTATCATTGAAAGCGAGTGATAACCATAATATACATGAATAGGTTTATTCACTATAACCATAACTTAATGTCATGTCATACATCTGCATGAATGTTTCTTTATATTGATTCTTTGGAATGGAAGCGGGTTATTCTAGCACAAGATGGATGAAGCTTAATATTTTATCTAATGGCCACGATCTTTCATTCCTTATTCAATGGCCAAGATGAAACCATCTTAACTTTTCACACTTTGGCTCATTTAAGAATTTAGTTCATGATTAGCCATGGGCATTTCTATAGTTACAACCTTATAGCCAAAAGGTAATTATTTGATTCTTTAGGAAGTGGGTTGCTATAGTAATTTATATCTTTGGGTGTATGATTATCTTCTAGGAAGCTTGTATGGTTTTTTACGATTAAATTTACCCCTTCTGTATTTTTTGTGGCAATTTAAATGTCCTTAAATGGTTGTAATAAGTTTTTATTTTAACATTGTAGGCATTCATTGTTTTCTCAGCTTGTAATATGGAAATTAGCTCTCTTTAGATTGCTGCTATGAAGCAACAAAATGATTATGAAAATGTATTGAAAATGGCTGATGATTTAAAGGTCTGTGTTACTTGTTTTTAATGTTAAAGCATTATTGTCAGTATCAGAATAGCCTATTATTTATGCTATTTAACCATCTATTTATTCAAGAGCAAAATGAAAAACTCAATGCTAAAATCATGCAGCTTGAAAAAGTAATTAGTGATGCTTAAGGAAAATAGACAAGGAAATGAAAGCTTGAACATGAAAAAGGTAATACCTAGAATGAATAGTGATGATTTTACCTACCTGTTTATAGTGTTACATAAGTTGAATTCATGGTGCTTTGTATCTTGTACAATGTCAGAAATTATAAGTGTTTTGAAATTTGAAGCACTCATTTTCTTGTAACAAATTCGGTTTGGATTGCTAGTGGTGCAATTACTTTAGAATGGAAACTATGGAAGATGGTTAACTTTTAGGGGTGTACAGGTGAAGAAAGAGAAAGAAAAAACAAAGGATGAGAGAAAAAATAATAATGTGATAAATGAGATAATAAAAAATATAAAGAAAGATAAAAAGAAAAATAAGATGAAAATGAAATTGAAAAGAAAAAAATGAGATAAAAGGAAAAATGAATATATGTTAGAGTAAATTATACTGATACTCTTTGAGTTTTTGTCAAAAAAAATTTCGATACTTTTTTCTTTTATTCCTACATTAACCTCCCTTAGTTGTTTAAAAAATATTACACTAACACTCTTTATATATTACATTAGGCCCCCTTGATTATTTATAAAACATTACATTGTATACCCTATAAGGGAGGTTGTTGTAAACGTTAACAAAACATATGAGGTTTATGCAATTTCAAAAAATTTCAAGTGTCGGTGTAATTTACTCTACAAGTTAATAATAATTGGGTACTATTTAGGCATTTAATGTCGATTGCAATTCATAATCTCTATTTGTGATATTAACCTAGGTAGTGATCTTGTATATTATTTTATAATTTTTTAGTCAATGAATAATAAATATGTCAAATGTGTTTTAGTCAATAATTCTTCTATTTTTTCTTCTGAAGATCAAGCAAGATAACTCCACACATTAATTAATTAGTGAAAAATAATTAGGTGGAAAGAATGAGATAAGGAATCTTAATAATTTGAAGAGTAATTTTGAAAAAAAAATATAAATTATTTGATAAATTTAATGTCACTAACTAAGAGAGAAATGGAGAGAGGAAGAAAGGGTGAGGGTGAGTGGATACTTGTGAAACCAAGGAGAGGGAAAGCGGATGGATCAGATTTGGCAAGAGACACAACTAATTACTATAGATGACAAATGTATTATTTCACAACTTTCCACATGATTTTGGGGAGAAGGCATAGACTAAAATATTCCAAAGATGGGAAAAGGTGGAAGATTTGCTTATCACATCCAAGCTAAACAAATAAAAGAATAGGTTCGAGTTCGTAAGGTTTGTGGCGGTAGAAAATCCATTGGAGACACAATTGAATTCTATATGGATAGGTACCTATAAACTCCAAGTGAAACTACAATGGTTTGAATGATGGCCAGAAGGAACAAAGAAGGTCATCACAGGGAGGGGAAGAGTTGAGAGGAGGGATTATAAAAGGGTAGGACATATGCTGAAGTTGTAGGGGTGGGGGGAAAGGGGAGGAGAAAAATATGATGTGGAAGCTGAAGATTGCGATTCAAGAAGAAGCACAAACAATAGAGAAGTGGAAGGGGTTGTCCCTCAAGGTTGATAAGGAGATGTCTTGGCTAGATCAGTGTTATGTGGATAGGGTTACATCGTTAGAAATCATCTATTGCTTACAAGATAGACTTTTGAGGGAAGGAATAAACTCTATGATAATGACTTCCATGGGTGGTGATATGGTTCTCATTAAACCTGTGGAGGGGGAGAATTTGGAGGAATTGTTCAAGGAGATGGAGACAATTATGCCTAACTTCTTTTATCAAATTAATAAATGGTCTCCAACAGAAGTAATAAGGGAGAGGTTCACATAGGTTAGATGCCAAGGTGTACTGTTGCATGCCTGGACTAGCAAGTTTTTCGAGGCCATTGTTGGAAGTTTTGTGTCATTAGATGCAAATACTATGAACAAAACTAGGTTAGATGTAGCCAGAGTTCTCATAGGGACTACGTCATGGGAAGTGATCAATGTCATCTAGAAGGTTCAAATTAATTAGTTAATATATGCCATTAGATTAGTGGAGGAAGTCTTTACACTGGCGTCATATTCGATGGATTCCAATATACGAAACTAATGGTCATCATTGTTGAAGGAGGATTCTGAGTGGCATAGCTATGGCTAGATAGGTGACAAAGGAAGTTAAGTTTCGATGAGGAGAATTTTGAATTTGAAATTCAAAAAGATTTACAAATAAATAGAGGCAATTTTGATAATGATATGAATGCAGTTAAGGGCAAGATGATAACATCTAATTGCTTTAATTCAATTTCAAGTATGTATTTGAAAAATCCAGGTTGTGAATTATGCACAAAAATAGCACAAGAGTTTCGAATGTCGTGGGGTGGACATCAAGAGCAAGCTCACATTAATATGGCCAAATGAATATGGCAAGACATTGCGCCTCCACCCAACATAAACATAGTCTCATGGCCCATCTATATCGTTGGAAGTAACTTATAGAAGGCCTAAAATGGGCTCACATGAGTTGGAAACAGGGCAAAGGTATGACTTATTGGTGTAGGAGGAGGGCATTATTGTGGGTTGTCAAGGGGAAAGGTGCGAGTGTAATGTTCCCAAACAAATGACACTAATCCAAATTTAGATATATATGTTGAGCAGTTTGGTCAGCAATTAGAGGGGGATGATGAAACATATGGAGCTACGATAATTCACAGGCAAAGTGGATATTTGTCAAAGGGCCTCGTGGAGGATGAAGGGATGACGCCATGTGTCAATCAAGTAAGCATTGGAGTAAAAGAAGTGGTAGGCAACAAAGGGAATAATAAGCAGGGGGTGGCACATTGATTGAGGATGACAGAGGAAAGGGGCATGGAGTTTTGCATGTGGGGAGTGAGGTAGAGGGCTTATTTGTTTTGTTAAATAAGGAAGGCAATGGGGGAATAAAGGAAACAGGGCTACTAGACGAGGGGTTATTGATAGATGTTATGATGGAATATGCTAGTGACAATGGGTTGGGAGAAATGTCTGTAGGTGGAGGGAATAGGACGAAGAGACGGGTAGGAAGGAAGACAAATAGTACAAAAAGAAGGGAAGCAAAAATAGAACAGTGCCTCTAGACATAAAGAGAAGCATCTAAATTCATGGTCTGAAGTATCTCTGTCAGATATGAATATACACTGGAGGAATTAGATAACCAATAATAGGGGTGTGGAGGAGACGGCTAACGAAGATGGCAAATTGGCAAAAAGTTGGGAATTATTACAATTAGTGAAGGAGAAATGGTGTGACACTTAGAGGGCTTGGAAAAGAGGGATAAAAAGGAAGCAGGAAACTGGGAGGGGGAGATGGAGGAAGGAAAGGATAAGGGAAGGAGGGAAAATATAGAATTACTATGAAGGGGATATCATTCAATGTAAGACGGTTGGAAGGGAGGGTGAAAAATAGTGAGGTGAGAAGAATGATACATCAAAATAAACCAAATGTGGTATGTTTGTAGGAAACTAAGGTGGAAATAGTGGATAAGAAATTGTGTGACACTTTATGGCCAAGAGGTGATGTACAATAGGCTTTCAAGCCTTCAATAGGGAACTCAGGTCGTTTGATGGTGATATGGAACAGTAGAAAATTATCTGTGAATTATAGAGTAGAAGGAAGTGATTTCTTAGGGGTGGAGGGGAGTTGAGGGAGAATTGGTGGCAAAGTATCAAGTGTGAATGCGTATGCCCTTTGCAACTTAAGGGGTAAAAAGGAATGTTGGAGGGAGTTGAGTGTAGTGATGGAGGAAAACGGGGAAAGAGGTGGTGTGTGGGTGGTGATTTTAATGCCATAAAAGGGAGTCATGAAAGAAGGGGGTGGAGACAAACAGTAGACAGGAAGAAATGGAGGCATTTAATGATTTTATTGAAACAACAGGTTTGATAGATCTGCTACTTATTGGAAGGAAGTTTACATGGTACAAAGAAAATGGTTCGACAATGAGTAGATTGGATAGATTCTTGGTGACGAAAGAATGGTTGACTACTTGGAGGAACACAACGTAGTGGGGGCTACAGAGAAGTGTTTCAGACCATTGTCCTATTGCTCTTAAGGAAAAAGAGGCAAATTAGGGATCGAATCCTTTTTGTCTTCTTAATTGCTGGAGATAAGACAAAAGGTATGCAGATTTTGTTAAAGATACATAAAAGGAGCTAAAGATAGAGGGGAGGAGGACGTATGCGCTAAAAGAAAAATTAAAGAGCATCAAACAGAAGCTAAAGGAGTGGAATAAAGATAATTTTGGGGATATTGAGAAAAACATTCAGGAGGTGAAAGAAGTCTTTCAAAGGTTGGATGCTAAAGGGGAGAAGGGGGTCTGGTGGACAATAAGGTGGAAGAGAGGCGGGAAGCAATGATAAAAATTAACAAACTTATGAGGATGAGGTGTTCTTTACTATGGGAAAAATCTAGAGCTCAGTGGTTGAGAGAGGGAGATGCAAATACAAGCTATTTTCATAGATGCTTATTACAGAGGAGGACAACAAACGAAATCCTGTGTCTTGGGGTATGGATGGAAGAGGTGGAGCATATGAGGGAGAAAATTAAGGGCCATTTTCAACACTTTAAGAGTAAAGAGTGGGAGAGACCAAAACTAGATAAGATAAGGTCATGCAGCTAGGGGGCCAAGACAAATAGATGTTGGGGGAGCCATTTTCAAAGGTGGAAATTAAAGAAGCAGTATGGGATTGTGATAGTTCTAAAAGTCTTAGGCTAAATGGGATTAACTTTAGTTTTCTTAAAGCTTTCTTAGGGGACAATCAAGCAGGATTTTGTGGAGTTTATGAAGGAGTTTCATCATAATAAGGAATTGGTGAGGGGGTCAAATAGCTCATTTATAGTCCTAGTGCCCAAAAATGACAACCCGTAAAAGTTAGGGGAGTATCGACCTATCTCTCTCATTGGTTGTATGTATAAGGTACTGGAAAAGGTTTTGACAAATAGGATGAGGAAGGTTATACACATAGTTATTTCAGAAAATCAATTTGTTTTTGTGCAAGGAAGGCAAATACTAGATGGAGTGTTGATAGCAAATGAAGTAGTGGAGAATGCCGAAGGGAGGCAAGGAGTTAGTGTGCTTAAGGTAGATTTTGAGAAGGCATACAATTCAATAAGCTGGGGCCATTTACTTTATGTGATGGAGAGAATGGGTTTTGAAGAAAAGTGGAGGAAGTGGATTAAAGAGTGTGTGACCACAGCTAGGATTTCGGTCCTAATCAATAGGAGTCTGACAGAAGCATTTAACATAGGGCGTGGTCTCAGACAAGGAGATCCACTATCTCCATTTTTGTTCCTCATTGCTGTAGAAGGCCTAAGCTTAATGCTTAAAGAAGCTTCTAAAATGAGTATTTTCAAAGGATACTCATTGGGTGACCAAGGGCCATACATATCACATCTTCAACTTGTAGATGATACACTATTATTGGGTGGCAAAAGCTAAGAGAATATCTGGGCAATTAAAGCCATACTGCAGATGTTTGAATTGATCTTTGGCCTAAAGGTGAATTTTCACAAAAGTCATTGTGAGAATTAATGTGAAAGAATCATGGCTAATAAAGGTGTTGAAGGTCTTGAACTGTAAGATTGGATCTTTCCGTTTCAAATACCTTGGGTTACCAGTAAGGCAAACCTAAGAAAGAAGGCTACATGGCAACCAGTGGTGGAAGTTGTGAAAAAAAAGGCTAGCATCATGGGACAGCAAACATATATTGTTGGGGGGAAGAGTTTTGTTGATTAAATCAATTTTGTCGTCTCTACTGATCTACTATCTTTCCTTTTCAAGGCTCTAAAAGGTATCATTTCTACTCTTGAATCTCCTTTTAAAAAGTTCTTATGGGGAGGGGGAAGAAAGGAACAAGATTTACTGGGTTGCATGGGAGAAGGTGTGCTAAGGGAAGGAGAAAAAGGGGGTTAGGAACTAAGAATCAAAGGGCTTTTAATTTGGCATTATTAGGAAAATGGTGGCGATGTATGAAGATGGAGAAACTTACTCTATGGTATAGGGTTCTTAAATATAAGTATGAAACAGGTGGGTGGAAGAAGAGCTCTAGGTGGTGGATAGACATAAATTCTTTGGAGGAGGATCCTAGTACACAACAAGCTTAGTTGTCAGGAAACATATGCAGAAAAATAGGGGATAGGAAGGATAATTTGTTCTAACAAGATAGTTGGGTGGAGGAGTGGAGGCTAAGGGACAAATTTGAGAGATTATATAATGTTGTAGAAGATAGGATGGCTTGGGTGGACGAAAAAGGAGCATGGCAAGAAGGGAGTTGGGTATGGAAGTGGAGTTAAAGAAGGGAGCTATTTTAGTGGGAGGAAGAGTTATTACATGAATTAGAAGCTTATTTGAGAAGCACAAACTTGAGAGAAAGGGTGGGGGATAGATGGGTATGGAAGGCAGATAAGTCTGGCAATTCTTCAGTGAAATTAGTTTACCAAGTAATTATGCCTAAGCATGGGGGTAGCCTAGGAGAATTCTTCAAAAAGATGTAGATAAAATGTGTACCCAAAAAGGTGCAAAGGTTTGGGTGGAAGCTAGCCTTGGGACCGTATACTGTCCCTCCAAAATCTAATTCAAAGAAACATACTTGATGTTAGTGAGGGAATGTGTAAGGGATGTGGTAGAGAAGAGGAAAGTTCTAAGAATTTGCTTTTTGAATGTGCTGTCTTAAACAAGGTGTGGAAGGCATGCTTGAGTTGGTGGGGTATTAGTTCGGTGCTACATAATGATCCCCAAAAAAATTTCCTACAGTTTTGGGGATTAATGGAATGTGATGGGAAGAACAAACAGTGTTGGGTGTCAGTATGGTATGTAATAGTTTGGTCTATATGGGTGGATCAAAATACTCACATTTTCACAGCAAAAGTTAGAGATGACGAGCGACTTATAGATTTGGTTAAGTTCACCTCATGGCAATGGAGCAAAGCAAAAAAGGATTGACTTATCCTTTGTTTGCGTAGAGGACAGGTTTTTTTGGGAGCATAAAATGGGTTTCCTAAGGTGGAAGAATGGAATAAAAAGAAGCACATGGTCTAGAGCGAGTAATGAAAAAAAAGAGGTTAAGGAAGGGTGCATGCAAGAACGAAAGTGGACAGGAAAGAGTAGGGACTTGAGGTTATGACTAGTATGCACAAGTGGGACATGGGAAAAAGAAAGTAAAAGAGAGTGTCATGGACAAGAATTGGAGTCACGGATGTTGAATTAAGCCAAGACGAAGGCCTGAGGTGTGGTTGACACATAGCATAGGGGCAAGTCTTAAATAGGGATGTCAATGGGGCAAGCACGAATAGTAGTTACCCGCTACCTGCCCTGCCAGATAAAAACTCACCCCTTACCCCTCCCTGTTACCCTCTCAAGTACCCGTTAAGTGGATACCTGTAAATATTAAAAACATTCACGGGTATTCGTGGATATCTACAGATACTTCCTAAAAATAAAAATTAACAAATTAACAAATTTATTGTGTGTTATGGACAACCATAAGGTACTATAAATGTCACTTTGAATTTATAAATTTGAATTTATATATTAAAGAATTGTTGTTTAAAATAATCACTTTGAACATAGATTTTAAATATTCTAACAATTGTTCTAAAAAAAATAGTTTAAAGGACCACAAATTTATGTTTTTTTTCTCCCGTAATATAATTGTATAAGATTTCTCTTGTAATAAACAATCGTTTTGAAAATTTAGGACAAATTTTATGCAATTTTATCTATATTAATATATATGGGTATTTAAGTAAATATACAATGGCAGGTTGTGGGTATACCCATTTAAACTATCCGCAAGTACCCATTTAAACTTCCCGTTTTCTACCCGTGACGAATTTTATCCACAGATATCCGCATGTGCAAAATTTGGTGTAGAATTTTTTGCCATCCCTAGTCTTAAGAAGCAGATCAGCAGCGTATTGTGCAACCAGTGGGTCCTCTTTTAAGCGTGGCAAACTAGCACAAGTGTGGCTCATGGACTATGAACAAGAATTGCAAGAATTGTAATGTGGGACCCTTGAAGTCTAAAATGGGTCTGCACCTGTAGTAGGAGCACAATAACAACCCATGGTGTTAACATTAATTCTGAGTATGTGTAGAGGGAGAGGGAATTATATATAGAGGCCTTTTGTTTTGTACAGGGTAGGGACATCGAAAATGCTATATGTACTAAGCTTTTTCATCCAACTTTCACATACCTTATGCAAAGTTTGCCTATTAATAATATGCTTTTGTCTATCAAAAAAAAATGTCACTAACTAAATTAATCGATTTTTTTTTAATTTTTATGAATTCATTAAAAGTATCTTTTATATAATTAAAATTATAAACTCCATTGAGCAGTTATAAACCATGCGCCATGCATTTTATAAGATGAAATTTGGGAATGGGGAGGGAAAGGGATAAATGTCAACAATGTATGTAAAGCTATGGAAGGCTTTGTTTGATAGTGGTGGCATTTATTGTGTTTGCATAACTAGATCAAGCACGCGTGCGATGCATAGGGCAAAAAATATTTAGAGTATAATTTTGTATTTTTATGGAATAATATTTATTTTGTAAGTTAAAAACTGTAAGATGATACTTAAGACCTAAAGGTTTGTTGTGCTCAATCTTGTTAAGAAAGATGGATAAAAGACTAAACAACATCACACTTGATACAATTGAATAGGTGACTTACATCGTTAGAATAATTACGATAGTCCAACAGTAAATATAATAATAAAAAAGAATGATTGAAGTTATAATGCAGTAATGTAGATTTGAACAATCGATTTGGGACCTATATGTTCCTCATGAAACTTAATGCTACTCTAACCTGTTGTTGCCTAAGAAGATTGCATACAAAATATTAATATAAATTTTGAACAATGCTCTATATGTATCAATATATCTCTGCCATTAGAAACACTTATGAATTTTTTTTCCTAAAAATGAACCTATCTAATATGCAATGATGCTTCATCCAATACATGTTTAATGCTCCACATTGAAAGCAAAAACAAAAAAAAAATAGAATACAAGAGTACATCTTTAAAAGGCTAACACACCTTATTTTTCCGTTTGACTTTTTCTCAAATCTAGCAAAGTAAAAAGGTGTTAAGATTAAAGAAAAAAAAACCTTATATTTAAATACTCTATTTGATTCAACCAACATAGTCCAAATGCATTTTAAGGCAATACCTCATTGAAATTCAGTCTCCTATACAACATGAATTTCTTAAACATAACATCAATAATAGTAAAATAGTACTAATTTTCAACAAAATACAATACCTAAACACAACGCAATTATTTTACCTACATAGCAAGTATTCCTAATCAAATCTTCAATGGAAGAAACTCAAAAAATTGGCTTGGTGCATTAATTGCTGAAGCTGATATCTTTGTCTTTTTGTGTTGGTTAATCTTATCACTGAAATATAAAAACAAATGATAAATAAGTTTCAATACATATAAGTGTAAATAATAAAAAAAACAAATGCAATTTTGTAAACAATTAAAAGATCAATCACAATATGAGATAATGCCAACCTTCTAAGACATATAATAAATTAAGTATGACTTACCTATCTCAAATTTTGAAAAACTTCTTTATAAACTACATTTGAAGTCACATTGGATACATGTCCTTCATCGTCTAATTTAAGTATCTTCAAACTAGCACGTGAAGTAACCCTTGATATAGCAACATATAGCTATCCATGTGGAAAAATAGGTTGTGGAAGATATATGCCAACATGTTTGAGATATTGTCCTTGTCTCTTATTTATAGTCATTGCAAAAGACACAACAACAGGAAATTGTTTACGCTGAAATTTGAAAGGAATTCTACGATTAGATGGAGTCAATGACAATCTCAAAATATAAACCTTCTACCCAATATCGCTTTCAGAGATGACCTTTGCCTCAAGTACATAATTATCCATTTGGGTAATTAAATGGGTAATTATAAGTCGAGTAGCATTGCAAAAGCTTGAAGATTGATCAATATTCCACCACAACATTATTGGAACACCAACCTTGAGATTTAACTCATGGTTTGGAAGTCCTGAGGAAGTAATGGTATTCAGAAACTCAGGAGTATGAAGATCATCTAGCCTATCAATTATCAATATTTTCATTCAATGAACAAGGACTATCATAACTTAAGTTTTTGCCTCAGTGGGAATCAATGATAGCATATAATTATTCAATGTATTAACAATATCATTCGTAGGTGCTAAAATTGCCTTGTGCTGAAAAAATGAAAGATCATTCATATTCTCCAACAACAATGGATAAGTGCTATCAACAATAGAAGCAATTGGGTCACTTGAATTCATTATTAGCATATCATCTAGTATTTGAATGTCAACCTTCCCATCATTGTTTTCTCCAATACTTCCATTTCCAATACTTAATATCCAGTTTAAGAACTCTTTGATTTCGTTAACATCAGAAGATGAAGACCCAGTTTGGAGCCTCATATTTTTTGTCAATGTTTAGACTTGACAAAATTGCCAAAGGTATGATGAACTAATGCTAGCATGAACAACTTCTTATCTTGTTCCCTTTGGAATGACAGGAAGAATTTGCCTGAAATCACCACTTAAGACGACAACTTTTCCTCCAAAAGGAAGAATCAAACTTTCAGCATTATTGAATCGAAGGATATCCCTAAAAGTCTTGTCCACAGATTCAAAGCAATGCTTATGAATCATTGAAGCTTCATCCCATATGATAAGCTTTGACTTGATTATCAATTCAACTAAAGGACTACCTTGCTTAATATTGCAAGTAGAATCTTCATCAACATTTATTGGAATGGCAAATCTTGAGTGTGCCGTCCTACCACCAGGAATCAGTAATGTTGCTATTCCACTTGAGGCAACTGTCGAACAATTTCTCTCTTTGAAATTCCAAATGAAAGTTTTACCTATTCCCCCATATCTATACAGGAAGAAAAGTCCACGACAATTTGACTCTTAACATGATTGTGTCATATATTTTCTTTTGTTAAGAAGTCATCATGGAAGTTAAATGTCTATGTTCTGAAGCCAGACTTTCTCGGTCATAATTAAGCTCGTTATAAATGAGCTTGTTTTGAGATTCAGAAATCAATGACATATCTACTGTAGACATAGAGGGAAATCACTTAAACTCCTTTTGTTGCTTTGCAACAATCTCTCTATCTCTACCAGAGCAAAACTTTTCAATTCTTCTTTTGACAAAACCAAGTCTACCATAAGATATAAAAACATAAGTAGTCATAGCTATAGGATGAAAACATTCTAATATTTAATCTTTATATGTCATTAGTACAATATTATTAATAAAATCCTAATAATAATGAACATTAAGAAGAAATTGATCACTTGGAAATTGAACAAGTACCTATTGCCTGTGTATAATGTCATCACTTAAATATTCCCAAGTGTTATTCCAAACAAATTCTGGCCTTACCAACTGATTTGACAACAATAAAGTTGCAAATAACTTCCTCAAAAAACTTCCTGTACTCTAATAATGACTTGCTTCTATAATAGCATCAATATACTTTTTTTCATCATCTATTAGACTCATTGCATAGCAAGCATCTTTAAATGTAAGATACATGACATTGTTCACTGTCCTTATTTCTGCAAATGATTTTGGACCTTTAGCATAATTCAAAAAATTTTGTAAGTAATACATTTCACCACTTCTTAGGTGAATAAATTGTAGCCTTCCAATTGCAAAACCTTGTTCTCTTAGAAACCACTCATGCTCGTGTTGCTTCCAAACAAACCTTGAAGGAAATTAACTATATGTAAGTTGCCTTGCTTCAGGAAATTTTTTATTAGCATCCACCCACACTAGAAATTTGGGGTTATGAATGTATTCTTTGGTCAAAACATGATCAATTGTCTTATGATCAAAAAAGGTAACAACTTGTTCATCTAGCAAGTGAAAAGACAACTTCGCAACTGAAGGTTCCTTAAAACTAATATCAAAAGAAAATATTCTCCATGCTGCCTCACACAAAGACATCTACAATCATGATATAGCTTGATTTCATCAATGCATTGAGGTTGAGCTTTATCCACTACACTATTATAAAAGGTTGTTGTAATATGATCATGACCTTTGTTGACATATTTGAAGAGATATTTTATGGAACGGGATTGGTTACACCACTCAACATTTATATGGGCATTGTATTTCAACAGAAGATACTTACTATACGACACAACAAATCTGTTATCAATTAAGGAGCCACATTTCTCAATAGCTGTACCATTGTCCCTCTTTCTATATACAGGATATCCATCTTGGTCAATAGTAGTGGCCTCAACAAATTTTTTGAGAAATATTTTGTGCACTTCCCATTTTGCATACAAGGACATTTTTGGTTTTGAACTCCACATGGACCATGAATCATAAGGTTGGATACAACTTTAAAGAGCTTAGGTTCTCCTTCATCTAGTATTTCAGTAGATATGATTTTGTCGATATCATGAGGACGTGGATGTTTAAACTCAGGATGTAAAAAAATCAAGATGTGTGAATGAGGCAATCCATGCTTCTGAAACTCAATTGGGTATATGGTTGTACAATTAAGTAAAAGTTACCTTATTATAGCTAAACATTAAATATTCCAAAGGTTTAAAAACCAATAAATAATCTATAATATGATAACAAAAAAATAGGCTAAATTACACTTTTGGTTCTCCTATAATTTTCAATCTGCAATTTTGGTTCCCATATTTCTAATTCTACAATTTTAATCCTTCAATTTTTAAAAATCCACGATTTTGGTCCCTCCATTTTTAATTCATGCGATTTTAGTACTCCAATTTTAAAAACTTGCAATTTCAGTCTCTCTATTTTTAATTTTTCAATTTTAGTCTCCCAAATTTTAAAAATTTACAATTTTGGTTCAACCGTTAAATGTTCATTTATTGACTGTTAAGGCATCAACATTAACTATGTGTGGCATTAGATTGAATATGTGATAGATAATATTTAACATACTAATGTCACATTATAGTCAACATTGAGATATTAATGGTCAACGAATGAACATTTAATGGTTAGACTAAAATTATGAATTTTTAAAATTTGGAGACTAAAATCTCGTAATTAAAAATAGGGGGATTTAAAATTGGGGATTTTTAAAAATTGGAGGAGTAAAATCGTGAAATTAAAAATAAGGGGGACCAAAATAGCAGATTTTAAATATTGGAGGACTAAAATCGTAAAATTAAAAATCAAAGTACCAAAATCAGTGGATTGAGAATTATAGAGAAAACAAAAGTACAATTTAGCCAAAAAATATTTAATTTTTTCATCAATAATTAAGTTTGCTTCTTTTTGTTTATAAAGTAGAGATTTTTTATGTTTTATAAAGAGAAAAATTAATTTTGAATAACCAAATCATCCATTTATATACTATTTAGAATAAAAAAATATATTACACGTAAAAATAAAGAAAATATATGTGCATTACTAAGATATAACCTTTGTATAAACACTATTTATATAATTTGATAAACTTAACTAATTAACAAAAAATCGATACCAACCTTGCACATCTTGTGCTTGGTACTCACATAATAATATTTGATTTTGCTTCACACAAAAAATTAATTAACAAAAAATATCACGTGATACCAAAAATTATATAATTATTTAATTTAATTATTAATTATTATTAATTTATTGTATAAATTATGTCTATGTGAGTATTCCACTATGTTTCATTCAAGCCAATACTCAAGTCCCTGCAATTTTAGCCACATAATAATAATGTGATAGCATTTGAATATTGAGATATGCTTTATGTCCCCTTCTATAATTTTTCCTTTTTTTCTAAAATAAAACAAAGGCAAATCAAGATAAAAGAATAAAAATAAAGTTAAACTATTGAGTAAGTTCCTAAACTTTTAGGTAATTTTTAATTAGGTCCCTATATTATTATTTTTTTAATTGAGTCCTTATCAGAGAATATTCCGTCCAAGTAAACAAAATATTCACAGCAATTTAACCTAAGAACCCAATTAAAAAAATTAAAAGATTAATGACTCAATTAAAAGAAAATAGTACAAGGACTTAATTAAAAATTGCCTAAAAATTCAAAGACCTACTTAATAGTTTAACCTTGTTATTTTCTCTATTTACTTTTTTTTTTCTTCTTCCACTCAATATTCCGTATAATGAGGTATACGTCTACCTTTATTCCTTGGGACAATTTGTGTCATCGACCCTGGTATCCCGAGCTTGCTCCTATGATTTTGGGCAACTATGTCATGGATTTCCACTTCGCTTTGCATTTAATTATATTTTCTCGGTGCATAGTATTAGCTATATAGTAATAAACTATTGGATAGAATAGATATTTATTTTATATAATTTAAATTTATAATAAATAAATATTTTTGAATATATAAATTATATTATAATTAAAATTTTTAATAAATAAATATTTTTGAACATATAAATTATATTTTAAATTTATAATAAATGATTATTGTAATACAATATTAATTTTTAATTATTGATAATTTTTTAAAAAATATATTAAAATTTAATTTAGAACTAAAGATATTGAAAATGATAGATTAAAAGAGATAAGAGGTTAAAACAAATCTCTAAAAATGCTCTGTTGAAAAATAGCAACTAAAAACGCTATTGTTTAAAAATAACAGCTAAAAAAGCTCTCGTTTAAGATAATTATTCTAATTTATACATATTGAGGAAGAGGATAAAGGATAATACTAGCCATGAGTCTTCTCGGGTGCAACGATCTAGTTCAATTGGCTACATAAATGTTTTTGTTTTTATCTCTATTCGTATTTTTTACTGTAATTGAAAGACGAATGTATTAGGCTACTGTAAGCTTGTACTTTATCTATATGTGATAATTTATATTTCATGGTATGGTATGTTCACGAAACACGATTTTAATTTCTTTATGTTTCTAAACTAGCGTAATAACCCGTGTCTTACACGGGTGTTGAGTTTATAATTTTTTTTTATATTATTATGATTTTTAATATATTTTTTAATTATTTAAAATTTTATATAAGTATATATTAATAATATCTATATAAATATGTAAAAAATATATATATAAATAATTATAAATATTAATATATATTAAAGTAATTTTATATTTCTATATGTTTTATATAATTTTAATTTATATAAATGTTTTTGTAAAATCTATTATAGTATTATCTTTCTAAATATATTTACATTGGTATATAATTTAAATATATACATAATTTTAATGAGAAATAGTAATAATAAAAAATATTTTTATTACATTTTATAACTGTTATTTAAAAAAAAAAGATTTCCATCGTAAAGGAAAGGAATGATTGATATTAATTATAAAAAAAGAGATTTGTGGGTATTTAAACTATTACAATAAAAAAAACTAATAATGGATACAAATATAAAATAATGCTTGTATAATAACATTGTTAATCTTATTTTATTTTGTCTAATAACTAAAAGACTTGTAAATTTTTCTATAGTGATTTCGAGTTAGGGTTAGTTCATTTCTAGTTCTACTCTCTTGTACCATGTTTATCCTAATGTACAAAAAATAATTAAGTCCTTTAAACATGTTAGTTAGGATTTAATTCTTGATCATATGCATGAAAGTGAAACTTAATAAATACATGCTCAATATATCATTATTGGACACAACAAACAATAAAATGACACATCATTAAAAAAATTTAATATAAAGAAAAAATAAAGATAATTTCTCTGGTATGTGTTTACTTGGGTGGATACTAGTACCTCAATGAATACATTTTAAACATATATACAAATAAAATCTACTTAATCAGTGACATGGAAATACCATTTTTTTATGGTAAGGGTTCATTTTATCTTTAATTGTTGATTGATCTTTTGACATTAAAAGTTAAAGAAGAGAGATTTAAAATAAACTCTATAAAAGCAAGGATAGAGGGTTTGAAGAATCAACAAATGAACTCTTATTGTTCCCTAATCAATAGCTTGACATTAGAAAATTACCACTTCATGTTAAAGGCATGACTAAGTGCTTACTTAATACATATCTAAATGACAATGATGAAGTGGTAGTGAAGGCAGTCAATGAATTTGGTTATCAATTTCTTAGTTTTGTTTTTTTAATGAGTTCTCATTATTTTGTAATCACCTTTATTTTTTTGAAAATTAGTGCATTTAAGTTGATTATTCCCTAATTTATATGGTAGGTTAAATATATATGAACATAAATTAACATTTTCTAGATAAAGAGTGATATCGTTATCTATGTATTGTATGTTTAGTTGTGGATGTATGTGTCTAATTAAATGTTATGGTATGGGTTTCAGTTGTTTGATGAAATATCTTAAGTTAAAGTATTATTTTGGTGACCTAATGTGGTGGCTCCATTCAAGTCTAGGTAGTGATGATATGGTTGCAAAATAAAAGTGCAAAACGTATACCAAGCAAAGAAATGAAGTTGGATGATCAAAGTCAATTACTTGCTCTCATGTGTTTATATTGGTGAATCTCTTTGATGCCAAATATTCAAATTGATTGAGACTTTGTATTTTGAGAAAAATATTTATTATATGCAATTTTTCAAGTAGCAATGGTCATAAATCTTCAAAAAGAAATGATTAGATGTTGATTGGTAAGGAACATTGATTGATGGTATAGAAATGCTTAAAATTGACACTAATTGACTTATTGATTGAATATATTATTTATATAATCACAAATAAGTTTTATTAAAATGAATTGATTAAATTCAATGTTTAAATCATGACATCAGTTATTGGAATCATTGCAATATTCAAATCATCAAAAAGATTAATAAATTGAATTTATAAGCAAGGTTATAATTATTTTAAGAGTTTAATGGCTATGCACTGTCAGTGTAAAAAAATTGACACTATCAACCAATCATAAATCACCATTAGTATGCCTTTTAAAGCAATTATTGTAAAAGTCAACAAACTTACCATACATAGTGGTTGTGATTGGATGATAGTGTAAAATTATTTTACATTGTCAATGCATAACTTATTTTCTCTTATTTTAATTATACATTTTTATGAATTAAAAACTATTTTTATTTTGGTAGGAAAAATAATCTCCAAAGTGGTGTCACATGAAAAAAAATCTTTATATATATATACATATACATATATTTCTAAATTAGTTGTGCACAGTGCATTATAACTGGTAACTAATTTTTTTTTATCAGCATTGACCTATAAATTCAATTTGTATTACATAATATATAATACAATGTATCTGCCTGTAACGGCCCAACTGTCACTACTAAACAACCCTACTAAACATACACCACATGCATATTATCAGGTGAATAAATTCATATAATATCTATATATGAACCATACACATCAACTGAGAGATCCACTTATCTCTCCTGGTACCATACATGCATATCTGTATATCTGTCATCAACATATCACACACAACAATGGGATAACACTAGTCCATATCAACAAATCAAAAAGTATATACATCATCGGGGAAATAGGATACAAAACTCACTCCTTATAACTGGTCAATCTACACAATCCTATCAAAAGAATATAAAGAAACTGAACCATAACTAAAGCAACGAATCTTGGCTTTCCCAAGCCAAACATCTCCAGCTCTTGGCTCCATCCTCAGCTCTGAGTCACCAGACCCACGGAAGCCTCGTCATCTGCTCCCACACCATAAGACGTGATCATCACAGGCACATCAGCATAACAACAACAACAACAACAGGACGACCAACAACAACAAAACATGGCAAGGGTAAGCTTACTACAACAATAGCATAGCATATGATTATGGAAATCATCAACAATTCACAATATTCAATCACAAGTATATGACACACCATCATATATTCAGAGATCTCAACATCTACATACAGATGTACATGTATAAAGCAATCATTTACATGGCAAAGAGTTCTCAATCTAGAACTCTATATCACAACCAATCCGTCACAACTATGTCAATGCATGATGACACGACTCTCGAAAGACTTACAACATATTAGGCGATTAGCCAGGTCTCACCCCCTACTGTGGCCTATCTAAGCACCATTCAGGAATTGTCAAACTCTGATCTACGGATAAGCTTAGTGGTTTGTCAGGATAACTGTATGTGGGTGGTGGCTTACCACAACACAAGGCCTGCATCACCTTGGCCTCCTGCAGGAGTCGCCCATCCACTCATCCCTAAAGGCCCATCGTCAACTGCCCCACGTTTTATCCAGTACTAGGTTGGAGGCCCATCTAAGTTCCAACCCTGGTCACCATCCAACTTACGTGCCTACCCGCACCACGGCATGAGGTCCATCGTCAGCTACCTCAGCCGCTAACTATGCATGAATGCATGTACTACACACCATCAACCACTCAACCACAACCAATAAACATACAACATATATATGTATATCAATACAACCAGTGGCAAAGAGGTCCATCGTCAACTACCTCCCATGACCACTCACATCCATCAACACCATACCAGTCCCAATCCGGCCTCAATCAAAATCAACAGGTAAGGCCCTATCTAAGCAGCCCACCTTGTGAGGAACAATATCATACATAACAAGCGGAGGTCCTATCTAAGCAACCTTCCACTTCAAAGACTTATCCAACAACCAATTTATAATTTAAAACCAAGACCCTCTTTGAAAACCATTTGGAAGATAGATAAATCTGGAGATTTACAAAAACCCTTGAAACAATTCGCCTATTGAAATTAAAGAAATTCATAGCCCAACTAGACAACTCTCCATTTTTCTCAAATAAAGCTTTTGAAAATGTATAATACTCTTTTTATATGTGTATATACAAAATACTTTGCCGTTTGGAGTGAAAACTATGAAATCTTAAATGGTACATTCAATTCTGAAATAACAGATTATGTACTATGGTAACAAATTATATTTGTTTAGTAAAAATGCATCAAATTTCATTTTTCAACAGGGATAATCGATTATGGGTCTCCATAATCGATTATTGCAGAACCAAAATCGACAGAAATTTTTTTGAAACCCAAATAATCAATTATCAGATGTCCATAATCAATTATTGCCGAGCCAATTTCATGAAAACTGATCCTAAAGCTCTAGATAATCGACTACCAACTTCCATAATCGATTATCTGCGATAGGATTGTCGAAAAACGTGATTTTCTATAGCAAAAACTCAAACTTCCATCATCCAAACTCAAATTTTCGAATCAATGAGTTTCTAATATCATCAATCCACCTCAACCAAGCTGATATACAACAGATTTCACCATAAATTCAACATTTCATCACACAAATCATGGTTTCTCCTTAAAAATTCAAATTTCTCCCCAAAACCCTTTTTCATTCAAAATCTTACCACAACCAACATATAATCCGAATTTGGACCAACCCAAAGTGATATTTACACACAAACATGTTTATACATCACAAATCTAGCAAGAGTAAGCTTCCTTACCTCTTGGAGCTTCCGAATCCAAGCTTGGGAAGGGAAAACGTGAGAGATGCAGAACCTTGAGCCAAACTCCGTGAAGTAAGGTAATAACAGCCCTCCAATGCCTAGAAATTGGATTCCTCATTGGATTTGGGTCTCACACTTCAAGAATCTTGGTAAAGATTAGAGAAAAGTTGAGAGAAAGAGAGAAGAGAGAGAGAGAGAGATGGAAGAATGAGAGAAATGAGAAGGGAAGGGGATTTTAAAACTCTTCGTAGGCCCCACGGAGGCTTCGTGCCCACTAAAGCTCAGGATTCATCTATTCATTCTCCAAAACTCACAATGGGTCTAACTTAACTGTTTTTCTCTCAACAACCCAAACCAATGTCAACAACACTCTCAATTTGGCTCAAGCACATTTTCTCAATTCCCTAAACTCAGACAGGAATTCCAAGTCAACAACATAAAACTAACACCATACAGCAACAATCAACAACAACAATTTATTTATTTTCTTTAAACACCATAATCACATATTAATTTCCACTTTTAGTTATTAAATCACTAAATCATACATTAAGAAAATCACAGTATTGCACTGCCTACATAGCAAAACCTTCTTTTGTAATATATAATAGATAATAGATTTGATATGATATCATGTGATGCATGGATAAATTGTGAGAGAGAAATATTTTTTATTATTTTGAAAGACAATTTATATGTAAAATAAAAATAAAAAATTAACAAATTAATATTTTCATTATAATTGAATTAGAAGTTATTGAAAAATTAACTTTTTTTCCATATATTAGGTAATATAAATAAATTATCAAATAATTAACTACTTTGTTTTTATAAGATACATGTGCATGAAAGATAATTAAGTATCACACCAATCAATCGCCACAAATTCTCATAACTTCATAAATTAGTCATCTATTTCATTTTTATTCATAAAAATATTAGTAATTAATAAAAAAATAGAAATAATATCACCGCGGATTGCACGAAAATTTTATCACCGTAATAAAACAAAGTCTTTAATAAATTAGTTAGATGAGAATAATAAATAAAAATAAGCAATGAATTGTTTAAAAAATAAGATTTTGTATATTAAATTTGCATGTAAACACAATTAGTAGGTTTACAAAGAATCCCCCTATGCTAAATTTTATTTTAATTTTTCATTTAGTGTATTTACTAAAAAAATATTGTGGAACAATTAGACATTAATTTTCAAAAAATCAATGCCATTGATCAATATATAAGTGTTTGCTGGTGGTAGAAATGCTTAACGATAGAATTAACATTTGACCATTAAAAATTTAAAATTCATACTTCCCAAATATTTTATTTAAAAATTAAGAATGATATATCAAATGAGAAAATCTTTTTTATATAGGAGTTAGATGTGTGAACTTTAACCATTAAAGCTCAACTTGAACAACAAAGATCACCACATAAAATCAACTTTTTAATCTTAACCATTCAGGTATGATTTTATAGCTCATTCGATATGAATAATTGTTACTATTAGATGTTAAAACTATTAAATATAATATATTAATCTTTAATAGACAATTTATATTTCATTCCATTAATGCTTCAAGATATGTTACATTAATTTAATAATATGTAATATTATCTCTTGTATGTTTATTATCATTCATTTTTAATTCACTTTTATTTTTTTAAGTATTAAGCGGATAAAATAATCTATTTTATTTAAAAAATAATTACAATACAACTAATATATAAATCAAATTATTAATAGATTTAAATGGGAAATGTAAATATAAAAAATTATATTTAATTATTATGACAATGAATTAAAAAATTATTAAAAACACAAACAATTTGGAGTCCAAATTATTAAATACATGGAAAAGAGAAACAAACACATGAATTAATTTTACTATGTTATCAAGTAATTGAATCTAAATTAATTAAGTAGAAATTTTCAAATTCACCTAGATTAAAAAACCCCTTCAATGAATTTAGGTGAGAAGACACTCTAAAGGAAAATATATATTCATATCAAAATTAATAAAATAATAAATTAGAGAAAGGTATAAAAATTATAATTTTATAATAGATCCTTTTTATAGTCTAAGAATCCTATAATAGATACTAAAGATGAATTTATCAAAAACATATATCCTGTGTTTATTCATTACATATGCATCCATAAAATTCATTTATGTTTAACTTTGTTATATCCTTTCCTTCCATTTCATGAAGCTCTTGGTCAAGACTCTTTAACTTCATCTTGTAGCTTTATGATATTTTGAGTTATATCTTTCTCAACAATGGTTGTTTTGTTCAAATAGGATTCATAAGCAATGTCCATTCCACTGGCAACTTAATTACCTGAAATTTGTAATAACAGGTGGTAAAAAAATGTTTCTTCAGCTACAATACAATAACATATGATTTATGCATAGGATGAAAAGCAAATTAATAGAAAATTAGAAGGGTAGACTCATCGTTTTGCTCATTAGGAAGTCGTTCTCTAATAAACAAATAGAGATCTTCCTTAACCTATTATTTGGCAAAATAGCGTCTACAAAATGAGAGAAAATTAGAAATCAAAAATCATAAAAATATAGAATACAAGTATCAGTAAAATGAAGAACAAATATTGACCTTCCTTCTCAAATAGTTTACTCTAGATACTTAATCCATGACTGCAAAAAAAAAAAAAAAAAACAAGACAATTAGCAAATTTGTACTAATTTTTAATGCAAGAAAGAAAAACAAAGTAGTGCAAAGAAATAAGTCATTTTTAATGGAAGAAAGGTAGAACAAAGACAATCAGTAAATTTGTACCGATTTTTAGGAGAAAAAAAAAGAGGAAAAATAATGTATAAACAATGTTTATTATCAAAAAATTAGTATCTTTGCTTACCTATAGAGGAGGAATTCTCAAACCACACACTGTACCATTTTTCATATAATGCTTCTCTTTCTTTGAGAAAGAGTAGTAGAACAAAAGTTGAAGATAAAGAAATCCACAATGCTCAATTTGTCAATGAGTGTGGAACATGAAAAAAAGTGTGTTGAGTGGGTTATGAAATGGAACAGTAAATATTTAACATGTTGGAATTGTCAATTTACAACAATTGGCATTTATGGAAACATGTTTGGTGCTTTTATTCCCTCATTGAATAACCAAAAGACACAAACCACTGTTTCAAAATTACCTTTATAATAATAATTATTATTACATTTTGATATCTAAATTTCATAAAAAAGGAAATTAAGGCAAAAACTACCATTTCAAAATTATCTTTATAGATTTATTTCCATATATATAATAATCTATATAATAATTTGTCAAAGATCTTTTTTCATGAAATTTACTTTCACTTTTCATGAAAATCATATTTATGAAATGGTATAACAAACAACTTATTATGTTAGAATATATATCGGTCATAATTACCATAATTAATATAATTATGTATTTTTATTAATAAAAAATAAAATAATTCAACAACATTTAATAAAAAATAAATTATAAATTACACATAATAAATACAAATAATTACGTCAATTATATATATATATATGTGTGTGTGTGTGTGTGTGTGCTTAAAAATACATTAATTATATCAATAAACATATTTTGACGACATTTGACAATTACATTAATTACTTTAAATACTAAGGAGAACTTTATGGGATAGACCTAGAATAAGTTTTCTAAAATCGATAATGCCAAGTGTCACAATAAAAGAAAACTAAGGAAGAGAATTGTGAGCAAAGAATTCGACATCTCTTAGCTTCAAATTTGAAAAAGTTATCTTTTGTTTACATATATATATATGTATATATATATACATATATATTATAGATTCCTATTAAACAAAAGCAAAAATAAAACAAAGTAAAAGTCTAAAAAGCAACATAATAAAATTATTAATAAATATTCAAGCAATTAAGCAATTAACTACTATAAGGAATTAAATTCAATAAGAGGAAAAACATAATATCATATGTTTTTACCATATATAACATTTATTCTGATTTCTTAATTTTTGTGTCTTAATTATTCATAAATTGCGTGTCAGATGTGGTGATATTTCATGTAAATTGCTCTACACGTGGAGCTTTCCTTTTTATATTATTTAACAATTATCAGGACCCATCTTTGATCACTTATGCTATTGAATAACTTTTAGTAAAATATAAACTTGATCAAACTAACGATTAAATTAATCATATACTATTATGTTTAATGACATATAAGGAAACACACATAAATATGTATAAAAACAATATTTATTCACTCAAAACATAAAATTTGTTTACTTACAATATAAACAACATTTATAAATATGAACTCAATTAATTCACGTGTTATTCTGTAATTATTTTGATAATTTATATTTGAGTTTTATAAGCATTCATGGTATCTAATTTAATAGTCTAAACATCAACTTTTATTTCAAAAAGCACATTTAGTGTTTCCTTTTTATTTGGGAGGGGGGAGGCTAGCATTTCCTTTTATTTCTATTTGATTTCATAATTTTTAACCTTTCCCTAAATTTTGCAATTCAAGAATTATTTGGAAAGAAATATGGGGATAATTCAATTTTTATTTCTATTTTCAATTTGAAGGGGATAATGTAAATAATGTGTTGAGTTTAATGGGAATAATAATCAATAATTATTTAAAAATGAAAACTCATCCAAAAATAAAAATTAATTAGAAATTTCAATATATTTGTTTTTTTAATTTCTATTTTGATTTGATTTAATAATTTTTTAAGTTTTATATATATTTTAAGTTAGTCAGATATCAAATTTATTTTAAATTGTTTCCTTAAAAAAATTATTTATATTTATAGCAATGTTGTACAGTTACCATTTTTATCGTATATAACATTTATTTTGATTCTCTAATGTTTCATGTCTTAATTGTTTATAAATTGTGTCATAATTATCAATAAAATGATTCGTATACAAATGAACATGAGGTTGACACGTAAGCAAAAAAAGGAGAAAATGCTCTAGTGTTGCCAATTGGGATGAGATTCCATATGAATTGCTCCAAATGTTGACACATAGAGCTTTTCTTTTTTAGATTATTTTTGATTGTATATATAATAGATAATAGATACTAGCGTAATAACCTGTGCCATGCACGGGCCTTAAATTTATAATTTATAACTTTTGTATTATTATAATTATTTAATATATTTCTTAATTATTTTTTTAATTTTATAAAAATGTTTGCTAGTAAATATGTATATATATATATATATATATAATTATGTTAATTAATATAAATTCAAATAATTTTATATTCACACACATCTCACATTATTTTAATTTATAAAAATGTGTGTTTTAAAAAATATTATCTATATCAATATATACTAATTTGTATATATAACTTCGATTTATACAAAATTTTAATAATAGATTTAATATTAAAAAATATTAAATTAAACTTTGTAATTATTAGTTTTTCCTTTATAAATGAGTTTAAAAAGCATTCAATGTTAGTGTAAAAGTTTTACATAGTTAATTATATATATATATATATATATATATATATATATATATATATATTAATTTTAGTCGTCCAATTAGAATATTTTTGTATGATGATGAATATTTGTTTTGTTATTTTTTGTCCTACATCAAAGCTATTCCTTTAAATTAAAGGACACTAATACTTTATTTCAGAGAAATATATAGTGTGCCATAGTCCTGACAATGATTTTTGGAATATTTTGAAGCAATTATTCCTGTCTTTATTTATTGTATGATATCATGTATGAGGTATTACTTATATTGCTTTAGATCTTAAATGTTACATTTTGTCTGAATTTTTTTTTATAAATATGTATGAATATAGAGTAGACGTATATATATTCATATATATTAATCTTATCTAAATACTTATAAAAATAAAAAATTATATGTAATTATATTTTGTAATAATTAATTTATCATTTAAATCTCAACTTCTATTGGATAACAAAATAAGAGAGAAAGATAACATCAATCAAATGAAGATCAATTAAATTTTAAATACTTGAATAAATTATTGATGTTTAAGTATATGTTTTTTTTTCATATGTATAGTAATTATTTATTATGGATATCATTCTAAAATTTTAAAGTAATTAAAAGATTTGATAGCGTTATGTAATATCTTGTTCCAAACATAATATTCATGTTATACAAATTATTTTTTTATTAAAGCATTCTTTTATTAATCATTGAAAAGATAATAAAATGAAAATTACATATAGTGTTAAAAAATGAGTATGGCAATGTTATATATATATATCATAATACACTATGTAGTTATATGTTGAAATAAATTAATTTTAATTTGATATAATTTTTTGTCCTATATAAGTTAAAATAAATTTAAATTTGATTTAAATTAATTCAAAAAATTATATTTTTCACAATTTATTTGTTATTTTTCGCTACAGACAATCCTGCTCGAACTGGATAAGACCACCATGAATGACAATCATTGTAAAATAACTTATTTGTTATTTTCAATTTATTAATTGATTTTTTTACTTTATTTATATTAGATTTATTGCAATGTTTTTACTATAAATTAATGTAATAGAATTTAATTTTACTTAAACCAAAAATATTATTTCTTACTTAAATTTTATTAATTTTTTGTTATGAATTAAATGATAAAAATTAATTAAAAACAATATTTTTGGATAGAAAAGAATTATTATGATGATAATAAGTGACATATAAGATTTAATAAAAAGAAAATTTCTTTAAATGTTTTCAAATTAAAAAAAATAATAAAGCAACTTAGGATGCAAACTAATTCAAATATGAAATATTGTATTTTTCAAAAATATTTAAAGAAAATAAAAAAGATAGAAGATTAGCATAATTAAATAAGGAAGATAAAAAAGATGAAACTATCAAACAAAAAATAAATGAATTTAGTAATAATAAAAGAAATATGCAATAAAACATGAAGCAAATAAAATTAAAAATAATTAAATCTCTAATGTTTGAAGATTACACAAATAAATAATCCTGAACAATAATGTTTATAATGGAGTTAAAATTGAAAGACACGTTACAGTAGAAGAAGGAATTCTCACAAAGTTAGATGTTCACTTAATAAATTATTTATAATAATAATTAAATATTTTACCTTAATTTGAATATGTTGTAACTTTATTAAAATATACACAAATCATAATTACCTTAATTAATTCATCTCACAATATATCTCTCATAATTACCATGATTAATGGAATTATGCATTTTAACATATAAAAATAGTATTTTTTTTGGCAATATTTAAAAATTATGTTTCATAAAAAATAAATCATATATGAAAACTACATATAATTTTTTCAATTATATATATTTAATAATTATATTAACTAATTTAATTACATCAACAAAAATTCTAACAAAGTTAATAATACATTAAATAAAAAACTTAAATATATATAATATGTATCATGTATCTCTCATCTTATAAAACATGTCAAGAATTTTCACATTAAATTAGATCAAATTAAAATTAATTTTTTCTTAATTTATTATTCAAATAAAGGAGAATTCCAATTTCTATCCAAATATATAAGTTTCTTCAATCGATATTAAATACAATTAAATATTTATAAATTAACTAATTTAAGTATAATTATGGACAATTACCTTAATTATATATATTTATTAGTTACATTAATTACATTAATTCTTCATTTTAAATAATATATTTATCTTATATTAAAATAATCTTACAATCTTTTTCATATATATATATATGTGTGTGTGTGTGTGTGTGTGTGTGTGTGTGTGTGTGTCTGTGTGTGTCATAATTATGTTATTTTATTCAAATTTGAATATATATCGATTGTAATTACCTTAATTATTATAACTATTCAAACGGACAGAGATGTTAATTTCATTTGAGTTTGAAGCAGCAATCAATTTATTTCCATTTAAAATGCTATTTATAACAAAAAGTCAACAGAAAATTTTGCTTCATTACTATTTTAATAAATGAATAGTGCATATTTAGGTGAAACTAATCGTTAATTATAAATTAATCGTCCATTTTAAACTTTGGTCCATCAAAATGTTATTAAATTATTTCAAATTGATATGTAATAAATAAATACATAAATAGCGCGATAATAAATGAACAATTTAATATGAAAATAATTTAAATAAAAACTATATATTTAGGTCAAAATTAATGATCATTTCTAAATTAACTGTCTTTTTGAAATTTAAAATTATATTAATATTGATTAATTCAATTTTGCAATTTAAAATAATCTAATTATTTTTGTTTAAAATAATTTTCATTACCCTAATGAAAGTACATATTGATCATAATTACCTTTATTAATTCATATTGTAACACCGTGTTCTCCTAATGTGTGATCTAATGCTTTAATAACTAAAAAGTGGAAATTAACTTATGATCTTAGGGTGATTAAAACGAATAAATAAGTTGTTGTTGTGTGGTTGTGGTTTTGTGTTGTTGTCTTGGAATTCTTGTCTGAATTTAGGAAACTTGTGGAAAATGTTCTTGAGCCAAAGTGAGAGTGTTGGTTGTATTTATCTAGGTTGTTGAGAGAATAGTAGTGTTAGACCAGTCGTGAGCCTTGGGGAAGCAATTAGATGGACCATGGGCTTTAGTGGGCCCAAAGCCTTTTGTGAGGACCCTAGGAGGTTTTAAGACACTAAAACCCCATTCCCTCTCATTTTTGCTAACTCACCTAAGACTTTCTCCCATTCTCTCTCAAATTCTCTCAAACCCACTTAAAGTATAGTAAGATTTCCCACCCTTGCTTGCCATTCCCTTGTGTTGAGAAGGATGGATTCCTTGAAAGGTTGGCTCTAAAGCTCATTTTTGCACATTCCCTCCTTTCCTAAATTCAGATTCGGAAGCTCCAAGAGGTAAGGGAAGCTCACATATGTTGAATGTATGTTGTATGAGTGTGGTAGTGTGTGTATGTTGTCGTGGATTGAGCTAGAAAGCATGATTTGGTTGTATTTTGTTGAAATATTGTTATGAATGGATTTCTCGATTTTGTAGTTGATTTCCGTTGAGATGTTGTGTGAATTGCTATATTTGTTGAGTATGTTGTTGAGGATTGTTGTGTGCTGTTGTTCGACCCTTGTAGGGTTGATTTGGGATGTAGGGTGAGTAAAAAGTTTGGATTTTTAGGGTTTTTCGAAGAAAGTTCTATTTCTGTCATCTGATAGTCGCTAAGCGACTAGGGCTCTCGCTGAGCGAGAATGCCCCTGGGAGTGAAATGAGACTGTCAGGTTTGTGGTTCGCTGAGTGACCCATTGTGTCGCTGAGTGAGTGTTCTTGAGTTGAAATAAAGGTTGAGGTGCAAGAGGAATTCGCTAAGTGAGTGTTCATGAAGATCTGGAAATTTTCAGAAGATCATTCGCTGAATGAGTATGGGTGTTCCAGAATCTCTAGAAGTGATTCGCTAAGTGAGTGCTAGGCTCGCTGAGTGATTTGGGATCCTGGAGAGTTGTTGCTCTCTGTTGCAAGTGTTTCATTGGGCGAGCGATGTGTTCGTTGAACAAAGAGTGGGTGTAGATTCTAGCTGCTCTCTGTAGTGGCTAGTCGCTAAGTGAGTAGGTGACTCGCTGAGCGAATTGTTGTTGGTGTGGATCTGGAGACAGTCCCTGGAACGAATTCGCTGAGCGACCCCAGTTGTCGTTGAGCGAGAGACCCTGAAGATAGGATATTCGCTGAGCGAGACTTATGGTCGTTGAGCGAGAACCTTCGTGAGGAAAAATAGGCCCTCTATAAGGAATATTTTCATTGTACGAGCATATGGACTGCTGAGCGAGTTGGATAGCCTGTTGTAGCTTTATTTGAGAGTTAAGTTGTATTGAACATAGTTGAGAAGGGCTTTTGGTGTGAGCCTAATGTGAGACTTGTTGAAAAAGAAGGAGGAGTGGTTGGTTGCTTGGATAGGACCTCCACTTGTTGTGAATAACATGGTTGTGACAGATTTCTCACGAGGTGGGCTACTTGGATAAGGCCTTACCTGTTGACCATGTATGGGGCTGGATTAGGCCTGTATGGGGTTGGTAGTAGTTCTTAGACCACAGGTGGTACTAAGTAGGCCACGTGGTATGTGTGCTACCTTATATACATGTTGATTGGTTGATGTTGAGTTGCTGTTGTGTTGTGATACATGCATTTCATGCATGTTTTATGGGCTAAGGTTGTGTGAAGGGCCTCAAGCCGTGGTACAAGTAGGCATGGAAGTTGGTTGGTTGACAGGAGTTGCGGTGGGCCTCTAACCTAGTGCTTAGATAAGATGTGGGGTCGTAAAGATGGGCCATGAGGATGAGTGGATGGACAATTCCGCAAGGGGCCAAGGTAATGCAAACCTTGAGTCGCGGTGAGCCACCGCTCACATACACTTATCTTGACACACCATTAAATCCTATCCGTAGATCAGAGTTTTGACAATCTCTGAATGAGTGTTGGATCTTCATGGTAGAGGATAAGACCTAGTTGATTGCTTGAATTATTGTGAATCTCTCGAGAGTCGTGTCATCACGCATTGACATAGTTGTGGTGGTCTTGTTGTATCATGGGGTTCAGGAGCCGAGAACTCCTTACTGAATATTGTATGTTGTATACATATGTGTGAATGTTGAGAATTTTGGATGATTTCCTTAATCATATGTTATATCGTGGTTTTAGTAAGCTTACGCTTGCCTATTGTTTCTATTGTGGTTGTTCTGTTATTGCTGTTGTATTGGTGTGATTGTGATGATCATGTCCTATGGTGTGGAAGCAGATGGCAAGGCTTCAGTGGATCTGACTTCTCAAAGCTAAAGGTGGAGCTGCGAGTTGGAGATGGTGTGGCTTGAGGAGTTGCACTTTCATTTTGTTTTGATGTGTATCTTGTTCCATTCTTTTGATGGGGGTGTATAGTATGACCAGCCATAGGGAGTGTGTTTTATACCCCTTTCCCCTATATTTGTACATTTGATTTTCTTATATGGCCTCGGTGTTATCCCCCTGTACTTTTACTCTTTATTAGTTGTAAAGATAGGTGTCTTTGGAGGAAAGATGGATAGATCTCTTAGGATGACTGTATTTCATATATATATATATATATATATGAAAGATGGATAGATCTCTTAGGATGACTGTATTTCATATATATATATATATATATATATATATATGTTGATTATATTTATGTTTACATGAGGAGGTAGATATAGTAGTTTTGTTTAGTAGTGACGACAGGTCGTTACACATATCACAATATATATTAGTCATAATTACCATGATTAACAAAATTGTGAATTTTAACATATAAAAATAGTATATTTTAGAAATATTTAATAATTATATTTCATAAAAAATAAATTATATAACAATTACATGTTATTATCTTAATTACATTAATTACTTTAATTATATTGATAAAAAATTTCAGCAAATTTAATAATACATTAAATAATAAAAGTACTATATATATAATATGTGTCAAGTGACTCTCATCTTAGTATACATGTCATGAATTTCTATATTAAATCAATTAAATCGACATTATTTTTTAATTTATTATTCAAATAAAGAAAATTTTTACTTTTTATTCAAATATTTAAGTTTTTTCAATCGATATTAAATATAATTAAATATTTATAAATTAATTAATTTAATTATAATTATGGGCCATTACCTAATTATACATATTTATTAATTACATTAATTATTTTAATTATACATTATAAATAATATATCTACCTTAACTTAAAATAATATTACTATCTTTCTTAAAAATATATATATCATAATTGTGTTAACTTATTCAAATTAGAATATATATATATATATATATATATATATATATATATATATATATATATACCGATTATAATTACCTAAATTGGACGTTAATTTGTGTGGATTTGAAGCAAAAGTCAATTTATTTCCTTTTAAAATGTTATTTACAACAAAAAGTCAACAAAAAATTTGTTTCATTTCTATTTAAATAAATGAACATTGTATATTTAGGTCAAATTAATCGTCAATTTTAAATTAATTGTCCATTTTAAAATTTGGTCCATCAAATTGCTATTAAATTGTTTAGAATTGACATGTTAATAAATAAACAAATAGTTAAATAATAAATGAACAATTTAATATGAAAATAATTTAAATAAAAAATTCATATTTAGGTTAAAATGAATAGTCCTTTTAAAGTAATCATCTATTTTAATTTTAAAATTGTAATAGTCGATTTAATTAAGTAATTTAAATAATCTAACTACCATTGTTTAAAATAATTTTACCTCAATTAAAATATATACTGATCACACTTACCTTAATTAATATCTCAATATAATCAGTCAAAATTACCATAATTAATAGAATTATGTATTTTAACATATAAAAATAGTATTTTTTAGCAATATTTAATACGTATATTTCACAAAAAATAAATTATATATAATAATTACATGTAATTATCTTAATATTATCTTAATTATATATACTTAATAATTACATTAATTACATCAATAAAAATTTCTAACAAATTTAATAATGCATTAAATAAAAAACTAATTTATATATATATATATATATATATATATATATATATATTTCATGTGTCTCTCATTTTATTATGTGTTATATATATTTATTAATTACATTAATTACTTTAATTATACATTTTAACATAATATATTTACCTTAATTTAAAATAATCTTACTTTCCTTTTTTAAAAAAATTATACGTCACAATTATCTTAATTAATTCAAACTAGAATATATACTAGTTAAAATTACCTTAATTATTATAATTATTTAGATGGACAGGAATGTTAATTCAATGAATTTGAAGGAATAATTAATTAATTTATATTTAAAATGCTATTTATGAAGAAAAGTAAACAAAATCTTTTGTTCTATTTCTATAAAAATAAATGAATTTTGCATATTCCTTTTGGTGATTTGAATATTTGTAATTAATTGAATATTGCACATTTAAATTAATCACCCATTTTAAATTTTTGTCCATTAAAATGCTATTAAACTATTTCAAATTGGCAACATTTGTAATATATAAATAAATAATGTGCTAATAAATGAACAATTTAATATGGATCTAATTTAAATGGACATTCCAATTATATAAATTATATATAACAGTTACATATAATGATTTTAATTTTAATTATATATATTTAATAATACATTAACAATGAATCAAACAACTCCCAATTGATGATGCAAAATTTAGTTTATTGAGTAAAATCATACGGAAATGATCATATTTGCTTTAAAGCCTAGTTTAGAATATCCTCTTCATCCATACTCTTATTTCTCTCTTGAATTCTTTTGAATCTGTACATGCGAAAAGAATAAAAATCTTAGTAGATCAAATTTAAAGTAATAAAGAAACAAAATAATAAAAACTCAAATAAAGAGGAAGTTAATAGCAAGTTAGGACCTTAAGCACCATCTTCGCTTCCATCCTTAATGTCATTATCCAGATCATCCATTCTAGACTATACACTAAGCAAAAACAACATAAACAAATAAATAAAAAGGGAACAATAAAACATAAAAGTGAAAAAGAAAAATAGAAGTTTCTCAAATGGAGAAAATGCAAAAATCAAAAGAAAAATTACCTAACGTATATGCATCTCAATTTGACAATATATTTTCTCACCTTAACAAAGACATAGAGAAGACAAAAACAATAGATGAAATCAACGTAATGGGAGTGACTGTTCAGAACATGTAACAAATAAATATTGTCATTGGAGAAATGAGAGGAGATTTTGGGTTTCTTTCAAATATGCGTCCCTTTTTCATTTCTTCTTTCTTGGTCCCCTTTTATTCTCTAACCTATTTGAATGTCAAAATAAAAACATTAAGTATTAATAATTCCTGTAATTGTGTATAAGGGTGATTTGTGAAATTGTGGTCAGTTAGGATATACAATAAAAACTAATTTCCTAATTTTGCGTGTCATAATTGTCCATAAATTGATTTGTGTGAAAATGAATGTGTGGTTGACATGTAAGCAAAAAAATAGAGGAAACGCTCTAGTCTTGCTAAGTGGTATAAGATTTTATGTGAAATTACTGCAAAGATTGACATGTGAAACTCTCCTATTTAATATGGATATAATTTAAATGGACATTTCAATTATATAAATTATATATAACAATGACATGTAATTCTTTTAATTTTAATTATATATATTGAATAACACATTAACACTGAATCAAACAACCCCCAATTGATAATGTAAAATTTAGTTTATTGAGTAAAATCATAAGGAAATGATCACATTTGCTTTAAAGCCTAATTTAAAATATCCTCTTCATCCATACTCTTAAAATATATAATAATAATTATACACAAATATCTTCCCAAATCATACTTAAAATATATAATAATTATTATTTCGGTCCTTGAAACTTATATTAAATTATTGTCATAAATAATAGAATGTAAGTAAAAAAAAGTTTAAGTAAAAATTATTTATTCATTTCTATTTAGGACAAAATTAGGGCGAATGTAAGTAAAAAATTATTGATTAAGTATATACTTTTTTTAAAAATAAAAAATACTCGTTAGTTTATCCTTAATTTTAGAAATAATTAAGGAAACTATATATATTATTCTCGTTAGTTATTAACAAATAATTAAGTCAAATGACCAATAGAATTTTTAATTATAATTAAGGTAGTTATTTAAAAGGTAGATATTTAATAGAATTTTCAAATTCAAATATAGCTATTTAATACTCATTACTGTAATAATTATAATGATAATAATTATGATCTATAACTGAACCAAATATTTACGAAGCATCATATAACAACACATGTTATCCGAACCTCTCTATAAATGACACGTGTCATCTAAACCTTGAAAGTTATTCTTGATTTGCCACGTGTAATCCAAACTTGTGAATGAATTCTCAAATTTATTTATAATAATTTATAATAATGATGGATGCTTCAGTGCACCAATAACGCATATGGTCTAAGATGGATTAGGAATTTTATCTTATGATTAGTGTTTTTAGAACTGGACCGGTCATCGACTTGGTCAGGGTACTGGTTAATGAGTTATTGGTCAAATCAGTGAGTTACTGATTGAACCGCATGAACTAGTATATATTAAATTTATAAATTTTAAATTATATATATATATATATATATATATATATATATATATATATATTATTTGTCATATGCTTATCAAATATAGGCTTTGGAGAAATGGCAATTTTTCTTTTGATAGTCCATGGAACTTGGGTTCGAACCCTGGACCACGCAATTGTGAAGAAAATGCAATATTATATGAAGGAGGAATTTCAAATTTGAAGGTGTGGGACAGCTGTGATTGTGTGTGAAGTAACGTGGTTCGATCTGAGCGATTCCGCCGATTTAATCCGATTCAATACTAGTTTGATCTAATAATACAACTAGCCCAACTATGAGCTTGGTTCCCTATCCAACCAATTGAACTAGTCGAGCTGAGCTGGGTTTTAAGACATTGCCTACGATAGCCTTTTTGTTGTTTACTTTGTCCACTTCAGTTTTTTTTTTTAAATTTAGAGTGACTGTAATACCCTTTTATCAACTTAAGAATGTCCACCATAAAACTCCGCCCACTCCATTGTGTTTGGCGGCATCCTTCTCACCCTCATTGAAGGCACATCATACTCAACAAGTTCCAGATCTATACTCACAAAAGCAAAAACCGTCACACGAGGCTTGGCTTTGGTGTTTCAGTTTCTTAGCTTTGTCAATTGAAATCATTGCTCAGATCGGAGGATAGAGTCGTCAACGACTTTCTTTGTAATGCTAAATCAAATCTATTTCAGGCAATTCCTTCACTCTTCTCTTACTTCAATTCGATGACAAAGCTCACGGTGATGGTTTAGGATTTGTGATGTTATTTGGGGGTTTAGGTTTTGGAGGTTGTGAGTAACATTACGAGGGATAACAAGAAGATGAGACTAAGAATTTACGTCACTAAGAATTAGATTGTTTACGTTGTTGTTAGTGTTGGAATTGGCAAGGCTATAGAAATTATTGACGCACTGAATGCGAGGAGGAACATTGTCAAGGTGCCTATGACTAAGTACTCCATATCGTCAAGTGTTACACCATTTCATTATGTTTGTCATTGTGGACAAGCTTGTTGCAGTAAGGGACCAATTTGGGTTTTGGCCTTTGGTTATGGGGAGGAGGGAGACAAGGAAGGAAAAAGGGAAGAGAGAAAGTGAAGGGGAAGAGCAGAGGGCGGTTGCGTCGGCATCGTCAATGGCTGCTAGACGGGTATAAATCATCCTCCTCCATTTTTGGGCAAAAAGATAACAATATAATTTCTTTTCTACTAAGAGACAAGAATGTAAAATACATTTATGGTATAAAAAATAAAAATAATGTTAACAAATACAACTGGTTGCACTGAACTAGATCTGAACCACATAATATTCCATTAATATATCTAACGATAGTTACAAATTTGTCCACCATAAACTACTTACTTCACTTGTACACCCTAGAATTTGTCTCTAAATATTATTTTATCTCAGCTTAAGAAGTTTTGAAAATAAAATTTATGTTGTTTTCAATTCAAGTTAAATAATATGTTTTTAAAATAATAAACTAATTAATGAATCAATAATTTACTTTATAATCTAATTGACTTGAGTTTAGGCTCGTAGATGTCACAATTGCTGCTACGATCAGGCAATTCATCTGCAAGTCTCAGTTTCCCACCGCAGCCTTTAACTAGTCAACATTGATGGCGAGATTTTCATTTTTTTTTTAATTCTTAATCTTTAATTTTTTTTATTTATATTTTAGTGTTTTTTTTCATTTTATATTTTTTCATTGTTCTTTAAAGATTGAATATAAATATACTTCCTAACCTAATTCCGTCTTTCATGAAATGATTTATTTTAAAGTTTGGAGAATTCTTTTTATAATTTTCTTAAATTGAATATAAAGAAAAAACGACTTTTACGTCCACTGCACGAGTATTTATAAATTCAAATAAAAATATATAAGCAATAAATATCATTATTCTTAAATACTGAAATCATGTATTTCAAGGATGATTTAAAAAATATACGATTTTATTTTATTAGTTAAAATTAAATTAAATAGATGAAACTTTTTAAATTAAAGCAAAGTTATGAAAATAAATTATTTAAATTAAGAATTGTAATATCAATGTTTATGAATTTAATATGGTATATAAAGATTCTAAATTTAAAATTCAGTTCAAATTTAAAGTGAAATTAATTAAATTTATACAATAATATCTAAAATAAATAAAAATAAAAAACAAAAGAGTTTATTGGCTATGCATTGTCAATGTAAAAACTTTTACACTGTCAACCAATCAAAAATTATTATTGGTATGACTTTTAAGGTAATTATTATAAAAGTCAACAAACTTACTATACATAATAATTTGTGATTTGATAAAAATGTAAAATTGTTTTACGCTGTTAGTTAGTGTGTAACCTATTTTCTCCAAACAAAAATAAGTTACTCCAATATAAAAAAGTGATAATTTTAAAAATCCTTTTCGATATACACTAAAGTTGTGCACATCTTGGAACTTTTCCTAAAATATTCTGGTAATTCTTCGAAGATTTAAAGTAGAACATCATTTAAACTAGGGGTTGTAACCTATTTCAAGTAAAAATGAAGTTAAACAATCTTATTAAAAATAATTGGTATAATTTGTTATGTACTTAAAAATGATTGGATATAACATAAAAAATTATACCAATTATTTTTTATAGAATTATTTAATCTCATTTTTACTTGAGATAAGTTACACAACCTCATTAAACCAATATAGTTCCTATGTCCATCCATGTATATGCCTGTTCTTTGAACCTAAGTCAAATGTAAGGAATACAGATACCAAGGAGATAGGGAAAAAACAACTAAACAAGATGCCAAAGACCAAGAGAGTAGTTTCATAACAGGAACCACAGCACACATCGGTGCTGAAGCGATCCCAAATGTTAATTAAGTGAGTCCCGCTGCTGCCAAACTTGAGTCCATGACCTCAATGAGCTTGTTGGCTATGGCACTTGCATAAACTGAGGAACCTTCACATATCTGCACCACCACAAAAATAATCATACTTTTTTTAAAACAACAATAGCCAGTTAATATACAAACTCGTGCGCACACACACAAGGTGCCCATTTCTGCATACACAAACCTTGGTATTGAACAGATAGCTGCAGAAATCACCAATGTGCCCACCAGCAACATGTTGGAGATCCAGGTTAAGTTCATCCAGAGCCAGTGAGACATGCACCAAGCAATCGATCTTCTTCCTTTGAACAAGCTTAATTATTACCTCGTTGTCAACAATGCGCACATCAACCTCGGTGTCTTTGGACTTCCTTTGTATCCATGAACTTCTTAAGCTTTCAATGTAGGAACGATCATCTGGGTCGCCAATTGCTTCCACCTTGGAGTCACCTTCAGTTTCAACTTTGTGCCTCATCATCACCCTTTCTTTCTCGTGCCTTTTCTTCTCCGCCAATAATTTTAGTTCGTTCACTGCCCTTAGAAGCTCTCTAATATACTCAATAGCATCTCCCACCACGGATGCTCTATCACTCTTGGTTTCCAAAAAAAAGAAAAGTTGTTCATATTAAAAAAAGAAAATAGACTATGCATACTATCATTTAATCATAATCTATCATGTATAATAAATTTGTTGATATTTACAATAACTATTTAAAAAGTCTTGGTAATAATAATTTTTGATTAATTGATAATGTAAAAATTTTTATACAAATAATACACAGCTGTTAAACTCTTCAAAGAAATTAACATTAATTAATGTTGGGACGAAAATTGGTACCTTGGAGGGGTTTGGGATGAGTTGTTTCAAAGCATCAAATTTACTGCTCAAATCCACTCTCCTTTGTCTCTCAGTGGTACTGGTAAACTGCTTGGTCCTTTTGCCCCCTCTCTTTTTCCCTACATAACTCACGTCTTCAGTGAACTCCGTCACTCCATTTCCATAATCTTGATATGCAACTCCACTGCCTTCTATGTCATCCCCACTGCCAAAGGCAAAATCATTTGGCATGTGTGGAAGCAACTCTCTGAGTGCAGCCTGGGGAGGTGCTTGCAGGTTCGGATGCAAGAAAGGGTCATAGGAAACAGAGGAGACGTTTGTGCTATCTGCTGTTCCCATAGGGCCAGAGGGTTTTGGAAGATTGGTTGGGTTTTCAAAGGAGTTCCCAGCTGGGGTTGTTGGCAAGTGGAGGAGGTTAAGGAGATCTGGTGTTGGTGTGGGATAAGGAAATTGCTGATTCTGGTGACGGTGACCCCTCTCAAGTGTGGTGGAGTGGGGAAAGGAATAAAGCTCCTGACTTGAACCATGGTTCACCACTTCCGCAAACTGGGTGTGCAAGTTGTTGATATGATTGTATGCATTTTGTTGGGGATGTGCAATGATCTCCAGTGCAGTGGCAGCGGCTGCAACTCTATTTGTGAGGGTAAAAGAAGTAGCAGTTTCATTTGCAGCATCTTCTCCGCTGGAATATGAGTAAGGTAAGTTTTCCACCGCAAAAGTGTTCTGGGTGTGTGTGGCAGTGGCAGTCATGACTGCCTCAAGTGCTGCCTCTGAATCAGGAACCATTTGGGCGAAGCAGTCTTCTCCTGCTCCTGTTCCCTGTGCCATCATTGCATTGGGATCAAAGCAACCACTTTCTTCGTACATTTTTGGACCACACAGTGATCGATCTTTGTCTCTATATTTGTGGCTATGTTCCTGCAAAGAAAATGAAATGAGTGAACAAGGCTAACAAAACAAAAGAGCAGCGTACCCTGCGAATAGATTACTGATTCTTAATCCAAAGTATAAAAAAACTTGACAAGACCGACTGACAGATAGAAATGTTTCTTGACACAAAAAATAAATAAGAGCCTGTGTGGTGGTTGTGGCTTGGGGGACGTGGAATTCTCTTGGTGGTTTTGAGGTTGGAGAGATTGTGAAGGCTTTTTGAAGTGTACTGAGCAGATGCCATAGATGGAATGGTGTGAGTGTGCGAAATGACCAAAACGGGTCTCATTCTGTTAATTTTTCTGCAGATTCCCCTCATGTGGACCCCACAAAATGATCTCCTCTGTATTCTACTCTTTCGTTCCCAATTGGATTGATGCTTGTGGTTTTTATTTTCCTAATATAAAATTTATTAATTGATGGAATATATGATATTAATACTGATATTATATTAATAAAAGTCACCTTCCTAGTCAATGCCATATGCATGAGATACCTGTAAGAAGTGAGACTGTTTTGTACACCTGCATAATTTGACCATGTGATTATGTATATTAGTACATGGACTATTTAACATTTAATTTAAATGATTGAGAACCAATGGTGATATAGATCCGAGACGATGAACTTAACGTGGCAGTATGTTAGTTGCACAATTTTAGTAGAAATTTGGAATTTCTTAAGTGTTTAATTTTACACTTTCAGTCCACTTTAATTAAATTCATTTTTTTAAATAGTGTCATTTAAAACCATTTACTAAATTAAATAATGTTTTTCTCTATTATTAAAACTGGACCCATATTTAACAAAAAAAAAAAAAAAAACTGGACCCATTTATGCAAATATACCGATTTAATCAAAAACCAGACACTAGTACAAAAAACACATTCAACATCGGTTATTTTAGGTATTTTTTATTGGTTATTGAACCGATATTGATGCCGCTAATGTAGAAATTTGAGCTTTTTTACATCAGACTAAAAACTAATGTAAAAAAAACTTTTTACATCAATTCAAAATTGAACTGATGTAGAAAGTTGTGACTTTCTACATCGGTTTAAGATACAACTGATAGAGAAAGTTACCTTTTTACTTTAGTTACAAATAGAACCGATGTAGAAAGTCTCCTATGCATAGAAAGGTAATCTTTTACATCAATTGAGGGTATAACCAATGTAGGAAACGACTTTCTACATCGGTTATGGTCTTAACCGATGTAAAGAGTCATTTTTTTAATATTTTGTCTATTTTATAAATTTCTCAACCTGTAAATTTCAGATAGACCCAGGCAAGCAATTCAATCATATTTAAATATGCTAAATTCGAAATATCATCAATAAATATTAATATATATATTAAATCATACTTATAAGCTAAAGTACCTCTTAAACACACTTTAAACAATTCTAAACTACCTAAATCCATTATAAACATATAAAAATTTCATCTACAACTACTAGCAACTACACCCTAAATACATTCTAAACAAACATAAATTTCATGTATAACTAATTCTAAACTACCTTAAATACATTTCTAAACAAACATAATAAATTTTGGGATGTAATTTATAACAATTGCTTCATCACCCAATAGTCGTTGATCAACAAGGACGGATCTAGAAATGTATTAGGGGGGCCCATTTTTTTCTTATTTTTAATTATTTTAATATCTAATTTCTAACAAATAACTATTTAATAAATAATGACTTTTATAAAATATTTACCAATTTATACATAAAACTAATGTTTATAATATAATAATAATAACCAATGTATATATATATACACACACACACACACACACACACACTAAAGAAGCTTGAGGGAGGGGGGCTTGGGCCCCCACCTACCCCCTCTAAATTTGTCCATGCTGATCGGCAAATAACTACAACAAGATTAGATCATAAATAACAAAACTATATATAATTAATGTGTCTTTGAATGCCGGGATGTAATTGCTACTTACCTTGGGGAAAATCCATTCAAGTTTGTTTGATTATGCCGTGGGCCACATGAAATGCTTCAAAATAGTATATGTGGACACAACACTGATTAAAAAACATATGAATGTAAGGTTCATTTTTGATAAAGATAATGAAAACATGATTAAATTAAATAACAAGATAAACATAACTTATTTCTTACATGTTTAGGTAGGAATGTTCTCCCATATCCTTCATTATGATCATCACAACTGGCATGTATATTGTCCATGTAACGACCTACTTTCATCACAAGAATACTCAGCCAACATAATTGAGATTCAATTTTAATTCAATTATTAAACTCTTTAATTAATTTATATATGAAAATGGGTAAGAATTTTTTGCATTTCTAGATACTTTTCTATCCACTACTACTAACATCTAATAGAAATAAAATCCATACCACTAACATATGAGAAGTAGAAATCATATACTCATGAAAATATCTATATAGGCTTGTACAAGCAAAACACGATGCCTTGTACACCAACTCACACAAAAGAAATACACCAATGTAAGGTGTATGTCAATACATGTGATTCAAATGCAAAATATAAAGCAAAAGGGGAGGGGGATGATACATATATCACGCACTCCCTAAGCAGGTCATGAATACTGATTCACACAACTAAAGAGGAATGATCCACTGTGGAACTTTCCCCCAATCTAGGACTCGAGGTACATAGTGAGAGGCATCGCGCTATCTACCTCAACTTTCTTCGTGTAAGAAGATCTTCCACCTTTTGGCATGTTGGGTGACGCCAATCCAAAGACTACAAGCTCGTCTAAAGGTCTGAATCATAACTCCTCCAAGCTCCTATAGCGTATCCAAATCTGACATGTGGGTGAGGACTAAGGAACTAGACGGGGCTCCATCCATCTGCTTCCGCAACAGCAAATCATCATGATCATCACAATCACACACACAAAGACATATAAGCAAGGATAAGTTACACAAAAGAAAACAATCATAGCAAAATAGAACAAGAAGCTGAAACTGATAATATATTTAAACATAAATTCTTTCAAAGCACAGAAGCATACCGTAACAAGTCATCTTATTTTCCAATCAACATGTTATAACCTCATTAATCATATAGTAACCAATATGCAGATGCTGACATCTATAGACCTTTTCCAGGAGAACAACTGTTGAACGACTAGTCAAACACATCCCTTATATATATTATTTTCCCATTCTTTTGTTTTTAAAAGAAAAACCACCTTGATTAACATACAACTAATATCATTATCAACACATACATATACATTAGAGACCATTTGTCTTAACCAAGATCAACTGTGCAATATATATACGGATCAAATATTTGTCAAGTATATGTGCCAACGCTATAACCCAAAATATACATCAGTAAGGGAAGGGGATACAAAACACACTTCCTAAGGTTGGTTAAGCTATACATCAAATCCAAAAAGTAAAACAATTATCAAAAGAATAACAAAAGCGAGATTGTGATTCATCATATCTCCTCGTCTCTAAGCCGACAGCTCCGCCAACAACTCTAAACAGCTGGATCAACGAAAGGCTCACCATTTGCTCCCACATCAATGACGTGATCATCACAGGCACAAACCACACATGCAAAATAGTGCAAGGGTAAGCTTACATAAAATAACATGACATATAATCAAAAGAAAATAGCTAACAATAGAATTATACTTGTCCACCAAAAGGGAACATACACATCAATCACCATGATATAATATCGTCATTCACATTCATACATACATATATACATCCACAGACACATCCATGATGCATGACCACATTATAAATTAATTTCACCATTCACCATGCCAATGCATGAAGACACTACTCTCAAGAGATTTTCAACATTTTGAGCTACCAACACAGACATGTTCTTTAACATAGCGTCTTCTATTGCTATTAGGAAACACTGTAGCTCTAATATATGAATAGAATTAAGTGGTTAACTAGGATAGATATACATGGGTAGTGGCTCACCACGACATAAGGCTTGCAATGAACTTAGCCCCTTGTGAAATTGTCCGTCTACCTATCCCTCAGGTCCTAGGTGTAATGACCCCATTGGCCTTTTTGACACTAGGTTGGAGGTCCGTTTGAGCCTTGGCTCCTATTAACCAACCAACTTACGTGCTTGCTCATAACGTAGCCACCACTACAGACTTATGCATAAATGCATGTACAACACCATCCACCATCAATCCAACATTAATAATTTAATAAAGATTTAACAACAACAACTTAACAAAATTTAACAACACCATGTGGGCTCAATTCATCGCCTCACATGCCAATAACCACCAATAACTCCATATAGGCTCAATTCCACACCTAACATGGCAAACAGGTTAGGCTCTACCTGAGCAGCCTACACCTCTTTAAGATTTCATCAACAAACCCTCTCAACAACAAGTGGAGGTCCTATCTAAGCAACCTTCCACTTCAACAGCATATCAAGATTCTAAAATCCTTTAAAACAACATCACAAACCAACAACAACAAAGCTCACGCACATCCATTACACAACAGCACAAAACCTCATTAATCAAGCATACAAGATGAATATATCTTTCTTTTAAAGCTAAAACATTTCCCCATTGTTTCAAAGGGTCACACCTAACATTAAACCCTTGGCAATCAATTGCACTTCACCTTCTTTCTTGGACCCAATCCTGATGAATCCACGCTCAGTGCCACAAAACTGATGCTCAGCGACAATACAATAGAGAGGATTAAGCCTTTTGTTGTTCAACACCAGAATTTTGTGGCTCAGCACCGCGTTGCTCAGGCCAGAATTCTGTCACTCAACTCTAACCTACCAGATAGCACTCTGTCATCCTATGCTTAGTGCCAAGAAATTGGCGCTCAGCGACAACTACGAACTCTGCAGTTTACAGGAAGATAACCCAAGGTCATTTTGACATAGCAATCAATACCAAGCATACCAAAACACTCCTAGTTACTTCTAACACCTTTCTAACTGATTACATAACAACCAAACATCAAGATCTCATTCCAAACCCATTTTACCAAGATTTCCTCCTAAACCTATTTTCATCAAGATTTTCACCATAACTCAACACCCACTCAGATTTTAACCAATCCAAGGCACAAAAATCAATATAATTACATATATCAAGCCAAAAACAACAACTAGTAAGCTTCCCTTACCTCTTGGAGTCTCCGAAATTGAATTAATGGAAGAGGAGAGAAAAGGAAATGGAACCCTTGAGCCAAATCAAAGGGAGATCTCTACAATCACAACAGTCGCACCTAAAATCCATCAATATTTAGCAGTAAACTTAGATTAAATCAAAGTTTTCCCCATATCCCCCAACAGATTTCCACAAAAAATAAGAGAGAGAAGAGAAGAACTCACCAATTTGGGGCAACTGGGATTCTATATGAGAGAAGAGGAAGAAGAAGAAGACGAAATGGGTCTTGGATCAAGCCTTAACCTTGAGGAGAATTGGGAGAGGCTTGAGAGAATTTAAGGTGCTTCTATATGTGCTTGGTGAACAAATGGGAGGGGGAGAAGGGTCTTGCCTCTTTAAAAAGGCTTATGGACTCTAAAAGAGGTCTTGGGCTCACTAAGGCCTAATTCCCCATTTCTAACACCCTATGGCCCAAATTGACCTAATACCACGACTACTCACTAAACTAACTGAAATATCATCAATGGAGACATTTGGCTCAAACAACATTTTCTCAAATTCCATAATTCAAATCGGAGTTTCCAAGGCAACATAACACAAAACAACAAACACACCTCTACAATTTATTTATTAACCTTTAATTACAAAACTAAATTTAATTTTCACTTTCAAATTATTAAACTACTAAATCACACATTAGGAAAAGACTGGTGTTACACTTTAAACACGGTAAAAGTCGACACCTAAACATCGGTAAAAGCGGCACGTGCCAAAAACCATTGGGGGGTACCGGTACAAATCTCAAAGTAATTGTGGCTTTGTCGGGATATATGTATGGGGGTAGTCGTCATCACGACTCGGGGTACACAATAGCCCCAACCTCTTGTGGAATCACACATCTCATATCCCTAAGGCGATCAACTTGCCTCCACTAGCTTTGACCATGCTTATCAAAGCGTCCCTCAAAAATCATGCATGTATGCATATCAACAACAATGACAACATTCAATAGAACAACAATTTCACTACTTAGTTCCTTTACCTGGGTTAGACATATCTAACTATATGCTTGCCACCCACCGAGTCGGCTTCCCTAATAGGAACTAAGCAAAATCACCACTAGATTCCCCTTCTGTGGATTAGACATATGCTCAGTATGCTTGCCACCCACCGGCTGGGCCTCTCCATGAGGATATCTAGTTGAACAACAGCTTAACTAGACAAGAATCACCACTTTAAAACTTTCCAATATGCCATCAAGTCATATACATTAACCACATTTTGTCTTTTATAATAATGAAACTCTTACAATCCACCATTTAACAAACTTTTGTTAAATCTTATATAAAATTATAAATTTTGTTCTAAAATATTAAAATATAAAGGTTAGATAAGAATTTGAATTTTAAAATCATCCTTTTAAAAGTTAGGCTATAGGTTTTCATTAAAAACTTAGTTGCATAAGTTATAATACTATACCTTTATAATTAAATAATTAAAAATACCCTTTTAAAATATATAAAAACAGAAAGGATGTATTTCTTTGAAAGTCATACGTAACTTTTATTTAAAAATATCCATAATTAATTTTTAAGTGTAAAAACATGACATTTTATAAAACTAGTAAGAAAGTTATAAAACTTTCGATCAAAAACAAATTCCAGCGATAGCCAGATTCAAGCATCGGTTTTGAATTTCGTTTTGAATAGGTAAATGATTTTTTCTTAATGTGATCCTTAGCTTGTTGAAAAGGAAATTTTGTCTACTTTCTAAATCATCAAATATCACCTCAAGCAAAAATCTACAAATAAAGATACAAAAATAACAAAACAATATGGTCAAAACATCCTACTAGAAGACCAGCGAGAATATTTTGCTATTTTCATATCTAGATTAGATCATTTAGCAACAAAATGTTTTATTTTCCAAAAGTACGCTTAAAAAACTTTTCAAAATGACCAAGATCATTAAAAACAAAGGTTTACAAAATTTTCTACAATTTTTGAAGTTTCATAGTTCTCAAAACTACTTCCAATCAAAAACAGGTACAACCTTTAGTTTTTAAAAATCATTAATAAATGACCAAGATCATTAAAAACAAAGGTCTACACAATTTTCTACAATTTTTGAAGTTTCACAATTCTCAAAACTACTTCCACTCAAAAAACGGGTACAACCTTCAGTTTTTAAAATTCATTAAAAGTAGAAAACCATAATAAATATAAGCAAACCATATATTCTTGGAAAGCTTATTGAATTTAGTTTTTGCTCATTCCAAGAGTTTCAATCAAGTACATAGAATCTTTCTAGATCGCATTTTTCCATAAGCTGCTAGAACAACGTTTTCGAAAATCAACCACAAATTTCAAAAGGCTTAACTTTTTCATTTCTTAACCTTTTAATGCATTTCTTGAGTCTATTTTGGAAAAAATTTGTCTAGTTTACAACAAAGTAACAAGCACTCAAAAATATTAACCACAACTCTAGATATAGCAAAAACAGTGAGCAATATTTAGACAGAAAATGAAAACAACATGAGGAATACTTTGCATACATCCACAAAAATGGTTTCTTTCATCAAGTTTGCAACTTGTAAAATACCAACAAAATTTATAAGGCAACAAACACATCAAAAATAGAACTACCACAACCAAAACATATAGAAAAAGGTTAGCTTTCCTTACCACCAAAAACAGCCAAAGTCACAAACACGCTGAAACTTGAGTTTTGAGTTCACTTCCTTCACAAAGCTTTGATCTTTGCACCATCCATCACCATGAATCAGGTTTGTTTCATGGAAATAACCCAAGGTCGGCTCAAGAACATAGGGATAGAGAGTTTAAAGAGAAGAAAGGGAAGAAGAATGGTGGAAAAATGAAAGAAAATGGAAGAAGAAGGGCATAGAACCTTACCTTAGAAGGAGAGAACACCACCACCACTCTTAGCAACTTAGAAAGAAGAGAGAGGGGAGAACACCACCACTTACGAATTTTACGGCTGAGTAGGGAGGGAAATTACAATTTTACCCTTGGTTGGTAGAAAATGTGGGGGCAATTAGGTAATTAAATAATTAAGACAACCTAGTGATTAAGTTGTCGAAGAAAAATAAGACTGGCTTATCCTAAAAGCTTAATGGGACAACCGACTAAGAGAGAGAGAGAGAGAGAGAGAGAAATCAGATTTGGTAAGTGGTGTGTGTAACAACCTACTGCCGTTACATAGCAACATTTATATCTTATCTCTTGGAAGGCTTATATAATTAGAAATATATCTATATATATATACATCAAGGAAATTAAAAGAATATACATACATCAACATTATTAATAGATTTATATCAACAGATATAGGATATAAAACATTCTTCCTATAGCTGGTCACTTTATACATTGTCTTAAAAATAAACAACATAAGGAATATCAATTCCTTTAAAGAAAAGAACAAAAATATAAATCTCCATGCTTATTCAACCTCGCCACTAGCTGAAACAAAGCTTCATCACCAACTAAGTGAAGCTGAACCTGCCAAAAACTCAACATTTGCTCCTATGCCAAAGACGTGATCATCACAGGCACGAACCACACGCGCAAATGACGCAAGGGTAAGCTTACTTAAGATGATAACTATAACAACAATATAACCATAACAACAACCTCCAATACAACAATAACAACAACTATATTAACAATACCTTTATCATTACCATCACCAATCATAACAATTACAAACAGCCACAATAACTAAGTAACAACAACAATACTGCCTCTGCTACTAACATATCATAATACATCTAGAATTCTCAACTCAGGACTCCACATCACATCACAATCACCACAACTATGTCAATGCATGATGACACGACTCTCAAGAGATTTACAACATATTGGGCGATTAGCTAGGTCTCATCCCCTACTATGGTCTATCTAAGCACCATTCAGGGATTGCCAAACTCTGATCTGCGGATAAGCTTAGTGGTTTGTCAAGATGAGTGTATGTGGGTGGTGGCTTACTGCTACACAAGGCCTGCATCGCCTTGGCCTCCTGCGGAGTCGCCCATCCACTCATCCCCAAAGGCCCATCGTTAGCTGCCCCACGTCTTATCCAGCACTAGGTTGGAGGCACATCTGAGTTCCAACTCTGGTCACCATCCAACTTACGTGCCTACCCGCACCACAGCATGAGGTCCATCGTCAGCTACCTCAGCTGCCAACTATGCATGAATGCATGTACTACACACCATCAACTACTCAACCACAACCAACAAACATACGACATATATATATGTATATCAATACAACTAGTGGCAAAGAGGCCCATCGTCAACTACCTCACATTACCACTCAACATCCATCAACACCATATTGGCCCCAAACCAGGCCACAATCATAATCAACTGGTAAGGCCCTATCTAAGCAGCCCACCTTATGAGGAACAATATCATACATCACAAGCAAAGGGCCTATCTAAGCAACCTTCTACTCAACTACCACTTTCCAACAATTTATCACACAATTCCACAACAATAATAAAGAAAACCAAGAATCCAGTTTAAAATTATAACACCAACATGTGGAGGTCCTATCTAAGCAACCTCCACTTCAACAACATATCCAACAATCTAAAGGTGGTTGAAACAATCAACCTCACAAACCATCAACAACCTCACTCATGACCATTCATTATATAATGACACAAACATCCTCAACAATCAAGTATACAATATGAATTGGTTTTTCTTATGGAGTTTCAACATTCTTCCAAAGCTCCCAATTATCACACCAACATTAAGCCAATAACATTCAACCCCATATTTATGTTTCTTAAAATTTCAACTTTAATGGTCCATGCATAGCACCACAAAATTGATACCAAGCATCTCAAAATAGAAAAGAATCAAGGGTTTTGTCGCTTAGCGCCACTGGACTGTCGCCCGACGTCACTTTTTGTCGCTAGGCGACAAAATCCGTTGCTATAGGCAAAATTTTCGTCGCTAAACTAAAATTTCGTCATTGATTGACAACATTTCAGACAGCATTCTATCAGCTGTCGCCCGACGACATAAACTGACGCTTGACACCAAATCACGATTTCTGCAATCACAAGGAGGACAACCCATTGCTGTTCTTAACAAAATCAATCCATTCCAAGCACCATAAAACAATTCTAAACACTTTTAATACATGTCTAACCGATTACATACAGATTTCTCCCATAAATCATCCTCAAATTTGGAAACCCCTTTTCAAAACCCATTTTGTCAAAAACAAACCACAACTCATGCATAACCAGATTTGGAATGAACCCAAGGCAAGATTCACACAAAATCATGCTCATCCATCACAAATCTAACAAGTGTAAGCTTCCCTTACCTCTTAGAGCTTCCAAATTCGAGCTTAGGGAAGAGAAAACGGGATATGTGCAGAACCTTGAGCCAAACTCTGTGAAAGCAAGGCAATAATAGCCTTCCAACGCCTAGAAACAGGATTCCTTACTGGATTTGGGTCTCACACTTCAAGAATCTCAGCAAGGTTTGGAGAAAAATGAGAGAAGAGAGTGAGAGAGAGAGATCGGAGAATGAGAGAAAATCTAAAGGGAAAGGGGTTTTAAATCATTTTAAAGCTTTTCCTGGGCCTCAAAAGGCTTCAAGCTAACTAAAGCTCAAGGTCCGTCTATTCACTCTCCAAAACTCACAACGGTCCTCACTTAATTATTTTCTCTCAACAACCCAAACCAATATCAACCACACCCTCAATTTGGCTCAAGCACCTTTGTCTCAATTCCCTAAACTCAAATACGAATTCCAAGGCAACAACATAAAGCTAACACCACACAATAACAATCAACAATAATTCTATTTATTTATTTGTTTTAAGCACCATAATCACATATCACTTTTAGTTATCAAACCACTAAATCATACATTTAGAAAATCACAAGCGTTACAGTGTGTATCTGTGTACTTGAAAATCAGCATTGGTCAATTTACTGGTACAATCAAGTTTGCGATAAATTTTCAAATTAGACTCGAAATAGGCTATCGATAGAAAATAATCTTTGAAGGTATTAAAATAAATATGACACACATATTTTGGTCTCTATACTAATAAAATTATGACTGGTGCACTAGCAAATGGCACACAGACACTGTATAGAAATTTCTGTTAGAATCTTGCAAAATTCGCAAATTCTACTAAATCAAAAATGAATAAAATTTTGAATATTTGCAAGGGATCATAGAATGAAAATTGAATTATTTTTAAATATCTCTGGTGACTCTAGCGATCTTTGATGAAAAGTTTAAGCTTCTCAACTTCTTGCCTCGTATTCTATGCCTCAACCATAGTCGAAAATTTGATAAAACTTCACTGACAACCACAAAACATATAGAATTCACAAAACATCCGTTGAACCTAATCATAATTAAATTAAATTAATTATAATTAAATTCTCATGTTATCTTACTGTTTGTTAGTTATTTTAATGTATTTTTACACTGCCAGAATTTGAACAAACTCAATTTTTCTAGGAAACTCTACAAAAATTTACACAACAAGCAACCACTTATTCTTCTAAATATTTACTTAAACTAAGTTTAAATTTAATTTTATCTTTTCAAATTATCAAACCACTTATTCACAAATTAGAAAGAGACAGTTCTTGTAATCCACTTCATTTTCCTCAATGATAGTAGGCATATGTGTTGAGAAAGAAAAAGTGTCAGAAATATCAAGTGTGGAATCTTGATTTTCATGAGTATCGTGCATGCTTCTTCCTTGGAGAACAATTGACCACCTTTCATTACAAGGATCTTTGACATAAAACACTTGTTTTGCTTGGTATGCTATGATGAAAGGATCGTCTGTATAAGCTACCCTGCGAAGGTCTACCAAAGTAAATCCTAATTCATCGGTTTGCACACCAATATTACTGTCAACACTTTTACACTTAAAAATAGGCACCCTAAATGTAACATAATCAACCTCCCAAATCTCTTCAATGACTCCAAAGTAACTTATGGATGCCATAACAGGGTTTTTATCTTTTGAACTAGAGAAGTGCATGGACTTAGCCTGAAGAGTAATCCCACTGTTTTGCATGGTACTCTTGTCATCTTGTGACTTTGTGTAGAAAGAATACTTATTGATATCGTATCTAGTCCAAGTTATGACATTAAGGTTAGGCCTATGTGCTAGCCATTTTAACTTATCAAAAGCACTATCATCACCATCAATTTTTCTTTAAACCAATTTAAGAAAGTCTTGTTATGCTCGTTCAACACCTATTTTTCGTTCATTCGAGGGTTATTGTCTTAACAAGGGTTTTGTGAGTAGATAAGTAAGGGAGAACCTTATCAGTGCTATTTAATATATACAAATGCATTTGAAGCATTTCCTCCTAACCCTTGGAGACAACTTTTACACCTATTGTACCATGACCTCCATATCTTCCCTCATGATGAGATTTAGGAAGCCCTATAGCTTCCGCTTGTGACAAGTACTCTGTACAAAACTCAATGGCTTCTTCTGCAATGTACCTCTCAACAATAGATGCTTCTAGATGATATGGATTCTTCACGTACCCTATCAAGATCTTCATGTATCATTCAACTAGGTACATCCACCTTAAATAAATAGGGCCACACATTTTATTCTCCCTCACTAAATGCACTATTAGGTGAACCATGATGTTGAAGAATGAAGGAGGAAAATATATCTCTAACTGGCAAAAAATAATAGCAGCTCCATTTTCCAAACTCATCCAACTTTTGAGGGTTAATGACTTAGTTACATATAGCATTGAAGAATAAGCATAATTGTGTTATGACATATCTAACGTTTTAGGCAATATGTCACAAATAGCCACTAGTAATCATAAAACTTCAAGCCAACTAATTTGAGATCTTTTATTGACACAAGGCTCTTGACATTTGAAGAGTATCTCTATGGCCCTTTCACCCCTTGTAGACACTTATAGAAACTTGTTTTCTCCTTTCTTGACAAGGTATGACAATTATCTATTGACTACGGACCTAACTACAAGCATATACCAATCTCAACTAGATCTTGACGAGCATTCAAACCATCCTTTGTCTTGCCCTTAATGTTCAGAAGCTTGTCGATTACACTATCACAGACATTTTTCTCACATGTATAACATCAATACAATGTCTAACATTTGGATTGCACTAGTATGAAAAATCAAAGAATATCGACCTCTTCTTCCAAATGTTTTTCTCAATAGCCTTTTTTTGGGTCTTTCCAAAGTCAACATTGATGTCTTTCACCCGTTCATAAACCTGCTTTCTAGTTAAGGTAGCTGACGTAATACCATCTCCTAATATCCATTAAAAGCTTTTTTCAGTCTATGATAAGGGTGATTAGGCCTAAGAAATTTTCGGTGCCTAGTATAAATTGTCTTCTTTCCATGTTTTAGTTATAGGTAGCATGTGTCTTCTTCACAGATAGGGCATGCATTATGCCTTTTAACACTATACTCACTCAAGTTCCTATATGCTAGAAAGTCATTAATGGTACAAAATAACAGTACACGCAGCATAAAATTTTGATGGTGATACCCGTTATACACATTAACACATTCATCCCACAACATTTTCAAATCTTCAATCAATAGACATAGGTAAACATTTATGTCATTTCTTAGCTGTCTTGGGCCTGAAATCATCATAGATAACATAACATACTTTCGCTTCATGCACAACCAAAGAGACAAATTGTATATTAATAGGAAAACAGGCCATGAACTATGCTTACTGGATAAGTTACGATAAGGATTCATTCCATTAGTAGCAAGTCCAAGCCTAAGGTTTCTTGACTCAGTCCTAAAAGCTAAAAATAAACAATCAATTTTCTTTTATTATGGAGAATCAGCTAGATGGTGAAGCTATTCGTCACATTTTCTCCCATTTGCACGCCACGTAAGGTTCTTCATGTCATCTACATTAGCAAACAATCGCTTAAACCTTGGAATTAATGGAAGATACCATAACACCTTTGCAAAGGGATCCTCCTTTATGCTCTCATCACTATTGCCGTCACCATCCTTCACTTTGTAGCAGGATATACCCTACACTTAGGGCATTTATACAATTCTTCATACTCTTTTCTGTACAATATACAATCATTAAGGCACACATGTATTTTCTTATATTCCAATCCCATTGGACACAACACCTTCTTAGTCTTATAGTTACAGGTCAACAATTTATTACCTTCTGGAAGCATATTCTTCAACAAATCAAGCAATTAAGTGAATATTTTATTATTCCACCTGTTTCTTGCCTTGACATTCACCAATCTTAACACCATTGACAATTGTGTGAATTTAGTGTACCTCGAATACAAAATTCTCAACATCACTGGCCAAAGTGTCTTACACATGTGCTTGCTGAAAAGCCTCTTGTCTGACATCCTGAATCATATCCTCCAATCGCTCGTCCATATGTAGATCTACACCAACCTGCTTTGTTTAGGACACATTTATAATGTTTAACAATTCACCATGTCATGTCCATATTGTATAACTCTTAAGAAACCCATCACAGAGAAGATGTTCTCTTATTAACTCAACTTCTAGTCGTCTTCCATTCAAACAGTTAACACAAGGACAATAATAGCTTCCATTACTATTAGGATCATTTTGTTTAGCAAATTCCAAAAACTCTTCAACTCCATTATGATACTCATCACTTATGTGACTTGCATTCATCCAACTTCGATCCATAACTACAATCTGTGATACACACAAACATATATCGATGCACGTAAATCTCACCATTTTTTTAAAAGGTGTGGCCCTATCATATTTAGGAAGACATTTTTTAATACTTGATTGATATGCACATGATAAGTCTCATATCTTAAATTTGACAAAATTATGGCAGTATTTTGCATTGGTCTCCAAGTACACAAAATGAAAATGGTGACATCAAATCCACTATAATCAAGTATGCACCTAGAGACAACACGAAATGCTCTAAATCGAAATTTCATCAAATTTAAGAAAAGACTTAACATCTACTCATTAATCAAGTATAAAAAATGAAACTTTCCAAACTGTCCAACTAGACAATTTAATATTCAATACAACAATTAACACTTTAATTATTGCGTAAATTACATGTACACCCCCTAAGTTTTTTGCGAATTGCACTCAATACCCTTATTTTATAAGGCACTACTTTTAACCCCCAAGCAAATGGCGTTAATTGACGTTTTTAAATTTTGCTGGAATGACGAAATTGTCCCTATCAATTAGCCCCTAAACCCATCACCCGCATTCACTGTTGGTTTCTAAAATTAGAAAACAAAACCGTTCTCTGCTAGGGTTTTGGGAAGGAGAGTGCTAAACATCAACTTGAGGAAACTGTGTTCGGGTTAGCGTCGCGTTTGTGAGTAAGTCGAAATCGAGCCAACATCGAGTGCTTGGGTTTCGAAAGTGTGAGGTTTTGCTATGCCGATCGTTGGTGGGTGTGTAGGTTGAAGTATTGTGAGGGTTTGCTGGCTTTAGTTGAAGAAAAGCAATTTGCAAAGGTACGTAATCTCTTGTTCCCATTAAATCTTTCAAGTATGGTATATGTTTGTTGTCACACCAATGTTTTTTGTTTTTGTGGCACTTGTCGTTAAAATTGTACACTGTGGTCCCTTGGGTCGTCATATTCACAGTACGAGAAAGAAACTTTTTAAACTTGTGTATTCCATTATTTTATTAGTATGGTTGTGTCATTGAGGGTTTTGGTGGGGGACCATTGCTTGTTTTAGGACCACTTGCCTTTAACATGGCTAGCATTGGACCCCATTAGTAATTGGATTTTTGTTGTTTTTGTCAAATTGTAGGACACAAAATGGATGACATGGTATACATAGGCTCGATCTAGGGAACGTGGATATCTTAGTCCATTTTGTGGAGGTGAAAGGTGATCCAACTGCGATACAGAAGATGGATCCTGGTAGGTTCAACATGTTTGACGTAACGGACTCGGTCAACATGATTATAGGGGACCTAGGTTTGCTACCTTGTCATCCTTTCATCCTTGTGGTAAAATTCTACCTCTTGCTAATGATAAGGATGTGTTGCTAATGTTTTCTAAGAATAAAAATTGTGTGTATGTTCACTTGTATGTGACCAGAAGTAGAGCTGAGTTTTGGAAAGAAACGATGAATGTTTATTTTACTAAGTCTGCACATGTTGTGAATGAGCGTGTGGATCAGCCTGTGAAGGAAACTTGTGAAAATGTTGGTGCTGTGGATGGTACGGGAAAGAATGTTGTAACTGAAGAGGTACTAATAATTGATGATGATGAAGGAGATGTTGTAAATCCCACTATGTGTCCTGATAAAATCTATGCAAGTGACGATGACATAAGTTACAAAAGGGTTAGTGAAATTGATTCATCTGAGAGTGACTTTGACCCTATTGGTGAGGATGTTGATGAGAGTGATGGAGTCACCATAAGTGATTTTGAAGAATTAGTTGATGTGATTGGGAATGTGCACTCTGATAAAGATATGAAGGAAACTTATGTGGAGAGGGGAAAGATGGGAAAACTGTATGAGAATGACATGGATGACAGGATTCACCTTGAAGTTAGGCAACTGTTTGTAAATGTGAATCATTTTAGGGAGGTGCTTAAGGATTTTGCAATACAAGAAGGTTTTCAATTAAGGAGGGTGAATAATGAAAAGGTGAGGGTGACTTGTGAGTGTGAAGCTGAAGAGTGTACTTGGAGGAAATTGAACAATGAAGCTACATAATGACTACTATCAAAAGATAGACTTAAACATATGTCGGCTAGACACACCTTTGAGCCTCTTTGCAAGAGTGATCATGTCACAAACAATGTCTATGAAGTATTCAATGCTTGGGTTGGTGATGACAGGCGAAAAATTGTTTTATCCATGTTACAGTCTATAGTATCAAGGATGACGGTCACATTTCCAAAAAGATATGAAAAGGAATCTACAAGTCATTTTAGGGTAACTCCTAGAGTTAGGACAATTTTAGATAGAATAATGCAAGATGGAAGATTTTATGTTGTGACATATGTTGGCAATGACGAGTTCCAAGTTAAAGACGATTACACGAATTTTGTTGTAAACCTTAGGGACAGGGTGTGTGACTGTAAATATTGGCAGATTATTGGGTTGCCTTGTAAACACGCATGTTCTTGCATAGTTTATAACAGAGGCAACATGGAGTATTACTGTCACAAATCCTTTTCAAGTTCTGTATGGATGGTTGCTTATTCTGAAATTGTTCATCTAATACCTTAAATAGATGCTAATAACAGAGGAGAATATCCCCATCTTGATCCCCCCACATTGAAAAGGCTACTAAGAAGACCTAGGAAGGCTAGGCGAAAAAGTGAAGTTGAAGGGCCTTCAGGAACACAAGAAGCTAGAAGGTCCAACACTATTCGGTGTTCCACATGTAAGGAGTTTGGGCATAGTTATAAGACTTGTCAAAGAACTGTAGTGGGGAAACAAAGAAAGACGAAATAGGTTTCTACATATTTAACAATTCAATCTGTCTTTAATAAATCCTTGGTCTTTTTTATTATATACAATAACAAATTTTTAGAATTTTTTTTCTTTAATCTAGTAGAAAAAAAATCCTGATGTCTCAGCAATGCAAAATGTGCAAAGTGGAAACACTAATACTGTGCAAAGTGGAAACACTGCTATGCCTTTTTCCCAGCAATCTGGAATCAACATTCAGGTATATTCTAACTCACTTCAATTTAATTATAATATGCTTCAGAAATTCATACCCTCTTCAATGTAATTGGCAGGAAACACAAACTCGTTCACAAGTGGCAGTTGGATCTTCCAACTAACAAGGCAACACAAACAGTGGGATAGTTGGAAAGAAGAAAAGGATAAAACTAAGAGCAAAAAGAAAGATTAGATCTATTGTAATTGATTGAGAATATTGTAATGGTTGTGCAGGGGAGCTTTTTTGAAAAACAATTTATATGTTGGTCTTGTGTTTTGACAAACAGCTTCAGGTCACTTAGTTGTTGAGAGGCTATTTTTTGCAAAACAAGCTTGCTAGTAGTACATAATGTACAAGGCTTCTTCTTTTTTTTTTGGATATAGGCTATTTGTTATTTACTATTTGCACATCATCACGCAATGTATATGTATGGATCATATTATCAAATGAATGAAGGTTTCTATTTAACTACATACTCGTTTGCTCTTTTTACATTATATATGCAAAAATTAAGATGACAATGACAATGACAACTCCAAATCAAAAGAATATGATCCAAATTGTTGCAATTCACAGCCTCAAATATTTGCCAACCTGTTGGTATAATTTCAAGTAAAATAAGTGCAGCTCAAATGCACTATACATAAGAGTGTAAGTTAATGGCCTACTAGTGCAAATAGCAGGTGGATTACTTACTAGTGCAAATAGCAAATGCTTAAAATTACCATTCACTTACAAATAACATCAAACTTATACTAAGAACCATCTACACCTAATATTAACAACCATAATGAGTACCACTATGACTTAAAATAACAACTACCTAAACTAAATTTCTCACTTAAATATAGTTGCAACAATTAAAATCCAACAACAATTACGATCAATATTGTGATTGTTACAACATTTAGCTTCAACCATTCATAGTTTCGTTCTACCACTATCAACCTTGTCTTCATTTTAGCAATTTCCCGCTTCATGTCATTCATGTCCATCTTCAATTTCTGAAACTCATCTTCAATATCTTTTTCAACCCACTCAAAATAATCACAAATGATCAACCTACAAGTGTAAAATAAGTGATTTGGGTTGGCTTCGATTCCACTACATTTTATTTCCACGGGTCTTCCACAATGACAATATTTTCTCTGATGTCTTACCCTTACTCCACTGCCACTAACACTGGAAGAAGATGCAACTCTTGACTATAAAATTTCGTCAAACACCCTACAAGCAACATAATAAAAAAAAATTCACACAACTTTCATTGGCCGCAAAGAAATCATCATAAAGAAATACACAATAGAGGGATATAAGAGAGTGATTCAAAAGCAAACCCAACTAGAAACATAATACATTGGACCATATCATTTAACGTGAAGAATAGAAGCAGGTTGGAGCCAAAAACTCATACCACCTAGAAATAACCTCTAGTAGCAAATACAAACACATGCACTTCATAATACGGGAAAGGTGTGGAGTGCTTCACCCATAAATCAGCAACATCGCACAAAATCAAACAAGCTGAACCATCTCTTCCGACAAGTTGTTCCCCAAAGAGTTGAAAACGTTCATATTTTTGGTATTTGTTGCAACGAAAAGGATAGGGGCAAAAAGGGACAAAAAGGTTCATTAAAAATCATGTGTCCCTCACATGAAGCGTTGGGGTTAACGGAGTCAACCGCGTTACAGGGTCAGGGGGTTAAGGTGTAACAAAGACCAAACAATTAAGGAGTTTATTGGTCCCCTAAAAGTAGGGGTATGTGGTGCAATAGGAAAAAAACACAGGGGGTGCAATTGTAATTTACTCTTAATTATTATATTGAATCTCAAATAGGAACCTAAGGTTCATTCATAATGCATAACTTGAATATAAAGCATATAATTAAACATACAATTATATAGCATATAATTATAAATTTGACAACAAAATTAAAACGTGTCCTACTCCTACAAACCCTATAATGATAGGTTTGCTTCTTTTGCATTTGGTACAAGGATATGAAGAATGATAATAATGAGAAATTCAATTATGGCAAGAGGAAGGCAAGAAATGCAACTCAATATCTTGGGTCCAACAGGAATGTTTTAGGTTAAGTCTTTTGGTGTTTTAGGTTAGTGGGAGTTTGAGATTGTGCATTTGTTTATTGATGAGATATAAAATTTGATGACGTCACTTTTGTTATCATATCTCTTATGACATCATTAAGATGCTTGGACCATTTTGTTGGGATTACATATTTGTCTTATTTAATTATACTTTTCTTTATCCATCTTATGTATGAAATGTGAGCTATTGACGTGTGTGGTGTTTGTCCTTATCAGATATAATTTCCTGCATTGTTAATAACTCATTATTTCTTTGGACATAATTGATATTTTGTTTTAATAATCTTTTGTCTCAAATAATTAAACTAATGCTATCCAAGTGGGAGATTGTTGGAATTTTTTGGATTAGCATTGTTTAATTGTTGTATTAAATTTTAGATTATTAATATCAATTATGAAAATAAAATTTATGATATTTTATTTGATGGATATTAGTTGTTTGGGCTTATTATATGAACGTGCCTATGATGGGTTGGGTCCTCACTTGGTGCCTAAATGACGGTTCCATGCTCTCATCTGGTGGTTATAAAATTGTCGCTCCATTAGACAATTTTAGTGTGGCACAACATTGTGTGAGAAACCCTAGTCGCCAGGCAGAGAAGAGTATCTCCCTCATTTGGTGTTCATGATTCAATTAAGGCAAAAGACATGGATTTCATCTCCTCTTTAGGTACACTTTTTGTTAACTCTTATACTTGTTATTTTATGTTATCAACATGTTATAACTATACATTACTTGTCCTTAAATTACCATTATGGCTAATATAATTTTTTGGACATATTTTTGGAGTTAGTAGTTTATATACATTTGTATTTTCTTAAATCAAATTATTGAAATTAATTGTGATTTACCTATTTACGTATTTATTATTTATTTATTTATTCTGGTTGTGTAAACTTCTAGATATTTTTGTTCTGAGGGAGATCTTCTAATAAAGCGAACAGCGCAAACAATTGTTCAAGATCATCTGGGTAAAATGTCTATGTGTGGCATCAAATGAGGTATAATTTCAACTGATGCATGCCTCATTGGTCGATGGAATGCATTTGCATGTACATATCAACTGAAAAGGGGCAATTGTTTTCATTTTGAAATTCATGGAGAAGATATTGCTACAATGTATGCCACTATCTCAAGAGACTTAAACATGTTCTTTTTTTATTTCAACAATTAAAAAGGGATGTCATTTTGAAAACAGTTACGCTTATCAAACAAGTTTTTTTTTCTTGTTTTTAAAGACAGAAAATAATTTTTAAGAATAGAAAACAAACATATTCTAGTATTTTCTGTTTGATGATATCGAAAGAGTCACAGAAGGAGTGTACATACTTATAATTCGATAGTTTTTCTAAAATAAATGTTTTCTGCTCTAATACATACAAATAGACATTTTCTTTTGTTGGCCTTTGGGCCTCCAGTTAAGCAAAACAAAAACAAAGACATTTGTTTATTTTGCCACGGTACATTTTTTAGCCTTTCTCTGAATTGTGCATTTCATACATTTTGATTTTGATATAAAAGATAAAAAAAAAAAATCTCTTTATCAATCCCTATCTATCAATCATGTTGTTTATGTTTACGGTGATAACCAAATAAATTTATTAACAATTTTCATTATCTTCCAACCAAAGATTAAATGAATGTTTAGGGTTTTACATAGTAACGTAGTGTGTTCTATTGTTTCTCTGCTCCAGCTTTTCTGAGGAAGCTAGTGAGAGAGGATTTGTTCTTTGACAATGTTAGCAACTCACCACAACACCTCAACCCACACTCTCGATATCAAGAGAAAAAAGAGAGAGAATTGTAGGAAACCCAAATTAAGAATGAGAAAACCATTTTTTATTATTTTCAAAATTAGAAGAAAAACGTTTTAAAATTTATTTAAAAAAGGTGAATTCTAGAATAAATCATTTAACGAGTAGTTCACTTTTTTTTTATAAAAATTTACAAATTGGTCCTTATTTCTCTGAATTGCAATTTAGGGTTCGATGTTTTAGGAGGAGATAGGATTTCATCCTCTTTGTTTCAATTCTGTCTTTCTTCCTCAATCATTCAGTCAAGCCCAAACATTAGCTCAATCCTTCACTCCATATCATGTCACAAACCAGAACCCCTCTTGAAGCCCAGCATTTCAGTCTCAAACGCACTGTCAAGCGCTAAATCCTACGAAGGCCACAACCCTCCCTGGCGGTGGAGCGCATCGCCACTGGAAGGCAGGGACTAAGCTTAAGATCCCTCTGGCTGGAAGAGGCGAACCTGTCCATCATCCTAAACCTTCTCTACTCCAACAAGACTCTCTTCCACACCATCGTCCACGTGTTCCTTCACGACCTCAGCATCTGCAAGATCGCTGTGTCAATGTCGTTCTCCTTCATCACCGCACTGTCATTTTGTTCCCCCCTCAACCTTGCAGTTCCAAGAACCCTTGTGGAGAGAGAAAATTGGTTTTTTGAAAAATGGGATTTTCTTGAAATTTGGAGGGATTACAAGGTTTTGACATTTTTGGGTATCTTTGTTTTATTCAAAGTTTGAATTTTTTTTTCATTTGACCAATGTGTGATCTAAATTTTGTTGATTTTGGATTTTTTATAGGTGCCAAATTATGGGGTGGTTGCATGCAATCTTGCAGCGACGCCGATGGTGGGCCTGGCCAGAATCTGGTGGATCATTTAGAAAAATTCTGCTGCACATGCAATCTTACGGTTACAATTTTACAGTTTTAATTCTGCTGCACATGCAAGTTTGGTTTTTTTTTTTTTGTTGGTGCCAAATTCTGCTGCACATGCAATCTAACGATTACAATAACAGTGGCCGGGTAAAAAGGATAAGTGGTGAAAACTCTGCTAGGGTTTCAAAAAAGGATCCCCTGGAAGAGGATGATGTGCGGCAGAGGAGTACGAAAAAAGTTAAAACGAAGGAGAAGGAGGGTGGTGCTTTGATGGTGTTGGGTGATGATAATGTGGAGGTTGAAGGGAGACATCTTTTGTCGGGGTCCTACAAGGGTTCTCTCCTTTCTTCTGGAAACGAGTGTGAAGAGGACCAGGGCTTTCTGATGGAGATGCAGGAGGAGGAGTTGCTAGAGAATAGAGTATATAATGCTGAACAAGAGGAAGATCATACCTAGGGTGAGTTAGATCTATGTCCTGTGATCTCAATCTCTATATTTGATCCAATTCACAGGAGAGGAAGATTATAAACATGTGCTTTACGAAAGTCCTTGGATGATAGCCTATCATTATTTGATAGTCTAGAGGTGGAGACTATTCTTCTTGTCATCAGCACAAATAATTTGACGTATTGTAGTTTGGATTTGGATCCCTGGGCTTCCAATCAAATTATATAACAGTAGATTTTTATGGTGTGTGGGTGCTAAGCTAGACACTGTTAAAAATTGATAGGCTTACTTCTATACATTTGCCTGGTAAATTCGCAAGAATTTATGTAGAGATTGATTTGAATAAGAAGCTGGTGTCTCAATTAAGCATACTGGGGCATGAACTCTATCTTGAGTATGAGGGACTGCATTCTATATGTTTCCATTGTGGCAAGTATGGTCACAAGCAATCACAGTGTGTTGACAAGGTGGAAGTCCATAACAATGGTAGCACTAACGAAATCCGCCAAGAACATTTGTTGACAAATTCTGACAAGGGCCAAAGGATGGGGCAGGAGGATGCTGATGTCAGCAACGAATTAAATGTGGTCCAGGATGTTATAATGGCAGTTAATGAAAAGAATATTGCTTGTCTGTTAGTGGCTGCAGATTTGCCTCCATATGGACCCTGGATGATTGCTAAGTGGTCCGTTACAAAAGGTAATAAAGGCAATAACAGTCAAAAAGGAAAATTGGCAATTAATAGCCAAAATAAGGCTAGTTCGCATATGGAGCATATAATGGTGGTGCGTGAATCGCGCTACCAATCATTAGCTAACGTGGAGGAAGTTGATTGTATTATTGCCCATAATGATGAGGTTGGTGTAGAGATTCAAAATAAGGTGGGTCATGTGGGCCTGTAACAAATTAAGGAGCAGGAGATTCAAACTGTGAAGATACGTAACCCAATATGGGTAAGAATCTGAAAATGCATGGAAAAAATAATGAAGATATGGCGCTTTCCAATGTGGACCATAATAAAGGTAACTTAGCAATCATGATGAAAAATATTGGCAAAGGCAAGCTCATTGAGCATATCTCCGATTATTGTGAGTGATATTGCTCCTGTTTTGACGAGTACTCCTAGCTAGTGTTCAAAAAAGGAGTTGGAGATGCTTTATGCCATGAGGACTATGAAGAAGCAGAATGGGAACAGTTTCAAGCTAAGAAGGCGAAGCAAGAAGTTTTAGAAGGCCATGTTGTTTAGCCGGATATGGATACTGTGGATTTTATTATGCAATCTAATCATAATAAAAACCGTGGCGAGCATTCCGTTAGAACTTCCAGTTTGGAGATTATGGAACAGCAGTGTGTGGAGGAAAATGGCTTTTTGCACGTAGCCAAAGTTAGTGGCATGGATGTCATAATGGAGGGAGACCGGTCTCAGACTAACATTCATGTTATTAATCAATGAATAGTGTTATACTGGAACTGTCGAGGGACTGGTGGTAAAGGTTTTGTGGGTCTTATTAGGGACCTTGTTGGAAACCCATATGGTGGGAGATAAAGCCCAGAATATTGTCAATCAGATTGGCTTTGATGGCTTCCACCTTGAGGAGGCTAGAGGTCATTCTGGGGGAATTTGGTGTTTATGGAAAAAAAGTGATTAGAGCGTCACTGTTATTCAATCAGCCCGGCAAGTGGTGCATATGGAGGTGAGATGGAGACGAAGTAATCCTTGGTGCTTGTTGGGGCTTTATGTGAGTCCTCAGTTTAGTAATAGGGAGGAGCTCTGGTTAGATTTAAGACAAATAACTGAATTTGTTGAGGGGCCTTGGTGTGTGATAGGCGACTTTAATATTATTTTGCTTCCCCATGAGCGAAGTGGTGGTTCTCCTCCTAATAATTTCCCAAATGCTGATGCTTTCCGTCATGCTATTCAATCTTGTAACCTTCTGGATGTTGGATTCCAAGGAGATCCTTTCACTTGGAAACGTGGCTCACTTCAGGAAAGATTGGATAGATGCCTGATGAATATTCAATGGCGTTTGCTCTTTCAACAGGCTTCTATCTACCACCTTCCCTATTTTAAATCAAATCATTGTCCATTGTTGTTATGTTTTAATTCAGGTAGTAGGAGGAATTGGAATCGCAGACCTTTCCATTTCACGGTAGCCTAGATTACACATGAAGACTTCTCAAAGTTTATACAGAAATCCCGGAGTGATTCCTTTTCCTGGAATGCTATAATCAGTGAGTTCCAAAACTGAGTGAAGGAATGGAACAACATAGTGTTCGGGAATATTTTCTTGAAAAAGAAAATTCTGATGAGACAGCTTAGTGGCATTGATAAGGCCTTAGTCTTTACAAAAAACACTTTCTTGGAGAATTTACAAGTGGATCTTTGGAGGGAATATGATCAGATTTTGAGACAAGAAGAGCTCCTATGGTTTCAAAAATCCCGATGTAAATGGCTCCAGTTTGGGGATAAAAATTCTAGGTATTTCCATGGCTTTACTATTGTGAAGCGGAGAAGGCGTTGTTGATATGCTTTGGGATTTTGAGGGTAGATGGATAGCTAACAAGAGGAGCTTGAGAACATAGTAAATAATTTCTTCATAAAATTGTTTGAAGAGAATGAGCCATTCTTCCAACGTTGGGTTGCAGATGCTTTCTCGCCTCTCTGAGTCGGAGATGGCAATTTTTTCAAAAGGGGTAACAAATAATGAAACCCACCATACTGTTCTTCGGATAGGGAGTTTGAAGGCTCCAAGAGGGGATGGGTTACAGGCACTTTTCTACAAATCCCAATTGGGGGGTTGTTGGACCCTCTTTATGCAAGCTTATCAAAGACATTTTTGATTCACCTTCTAAGGTGAAAGAAATTAACGATACTCTTATTACCCTCATTCCTAAGGTGGATCATGTGACTTTGGTTAAGTAGTTCAGACCAATTAGCCTATGTAATGTTTCTTATAAGATTGTTATGAGAATCTTGTCTCAGCGCCTTAGAATTATGATGGAATCTCTTGTGGGCCCTGTCCAATGTAGCTTTGTCCATAAGTGCCAAGCGAGGGATAACATTATTTTTACTCGGGAGATTATCCACTCTATGTAGCGGAAGAGAGGTAACAAAGGTTGGACGGCTATCAAAATAGACTTGGAAAAGGCATATGACAGAATCAAATGGGAGTTTATTAAAGAAACTCTAATTGGTATTGGATTTCCATCTAATTTGATCTCTCTTGTTTGGAATTGTATTACTACTTCTAATTTCAAGGTGCTTTGGAATGGAGAAGCTCTAGGGCTTTTTATTCCCGGTAGAGGTATCAGACAGGGGGATCCTATATTGCCTTATTTGTTCATGTTATGTATGGAGTGCCTTTTCCAGTTAACAAATATGGCGGTTCAGAAGCATCTTTGGAGGCTCATTAAAAATTCTATAAGAGCTCCTGCCATATCCCATTTGGCCTTTGCGGATGATTTGATTTTGTTTGTGGAAGCTTTTACTGCTTAAGCAGAAGTAATCCATACTTGCCTGAATCTTTTCTGTAAGAGTTGAGGACAGAAAGTCAGCTCAAATAAATCCCAGGTATTGTTCATTGGTAGACTCGAAATCAAATTTGTGATATCCTCAATTTCCAGCAGACGGATGACCTTGGGAAGTAGTTGGGGGTTCCCTTATATCATAAAAAGGTAACCCGCAATACTTTTAAGTTTATACTTGATAAAACTGATCAATGCCTGAGTGCTTGGAAAGCTTGTACTCTTGCTTTCGCAGGACAGGTTACTTTGGCTAAATCTGTTTTGTCCACTATTTCGAGTTACAAATGTCGACAATTCTAGCAAGTATTTGTGATGACATTCACAAGAGATGCAGACAGTTTGTGTGGGGTGATAGTGATCGAGGTCGAAAGATTCACACTATACCTTGGGATTCTCTTTGCGTTCCAAAAATATATAGTGGACTTGGGATTTAGAAAGCTCGTGATCTTAATAATTCTTATCTTATGAAGGTGGGATGGGAATTGATAACAAATGCTGACTCTCTTTGGGTGCGTCTGATTCAAGCTAAATATAATTGTGGGGATGGCTTTATTCCCCATATTGAACAGCTTCATATTTCCTCGAATTTGTGGAAAAGGATATGTAGAAATTGGAGGCAGGTTGAATGTCACATTGGTTGGAGAGTTTATAATGGGCAGACTGTTAGATTTTGGGTTGATAACTGGGTTCCTAATTGCCCCAAATTGGAAAGTGTTGCCTTATATCCCTTGTTTGAGTCAGACCTGGAGAAAAGAGTTTGTGATTTTATCTCTCTAAATGGTGGTTGGGACTTTGTGTTGTTGCGGTCTCTAATTCCCACTTATGTTATTGATCATATTAGGTCATTGCCCCCGCCACTCTTACTAAAAGAATGGACTCCATTTTTTGGTAGGAGTCCAACGATAGTTCTTTTTCCTTAGAGTCTACCTATGCTTCAATCTCGGGATTGCAGGAGCCTGATCATAAGTTTCTATACAGGGCCATTTGGAGTTGGCAAGGTCTAGAAAGATTGAAGTCTGGTATTTGGAAGATAGCTCGTGGAGCCTTGCTTTCGAATCATGAGAGTTGTTGGAGAGGTTTATCCAGTGTTAGTACTTGCACCCTTTGTAACTCTGGGACAGAGGACACTTTACATGCAATTTGTGACTGCACCCATGCAAAACATCTTTGGCTCAGTATCCTTCCTTCAGAGCTCAGGAACAATTTCTTCAAGCTGCTCCTCCCTGACTGGTTGCGTCAGAATATCATTACTTATAAGGAGAGGAGCAGGTTGGCATAGTACCTTTATTGTTACAACAACCCACATGTGGAAAAGAAGAAATGAGTTCATTTTCCAGAACAAGCCAATTAATAATTGCCAGTCCCTTCACCAAATCAGATCTTATATTGGTGAAATCAGTAGAGCTTGCGAGGAAATGCAGGCCCATGTGTCTAGTCTGTTGAGGAATGAAGATATCTTTATTTCTTGGTGTCCCCCCCACAATTGGGTTAAGCTCAATTGTGATGGGGCGGTAATCTCTGATACGGAGGCTGGTGCTTGTGGTGGTGTCTTACGTAGATATGATTCTTCTTTCATGTTGGCTTACTCCATTGCTTTAGAACATGCTCGGTTCTTCATACTGAACTCTGGGCCATTTTTCATGGGATACGTATCTGTTCAAGTAGCGGTTTCAACCGTGTGTTTGTGGAGCCAGATTCCTTGGTAACCATAAAATTGCTTTCTCACAATTGCCCTATGTCTCATCCTTGCTCCACCTCGGTTAGTAGTATTAGAGATCTTTTGTCTCAGGATCTTTGGGTGTTTTGGAAGCATATCCATCGTGAGGCAAAACAAGTTGCAGACTCGCTTTCTAAAGCTGGACTATACTTAGCTCATGGAGTTCATATTTATGATTTGCCCCCAGATTTCATTAGGTTTTCCTTGTTAGCGGATATGTCCGGAACTGCTTTCCCTCGTGCTTTCTAATTGTATTTTCTTTTTGGGCTTTAGGCACTTTTATTCATAAAAAAAAAAAAAAAAACCAAACAGTGGCCAGGTTTTTTTGTAGGTGCCAAAGGAAATTGACACAATGGGCTATGAGTCTTTGTGGAGTTTGGTGGATAATACTGTTCAAGATAGTTTTGATCTCTACTATGGTTTGTTCTTGTGTAATATAAATGCCATGGAGCAACTAGAAACATTCAATCATGTTTTTGCGTCATTGTAGATGCAGCTTTTAAATTGTTAAAAATAAAAGTATTAAGAACTAAATAAATAAAATGATTAAAATAAAAATTATATGGACTAAATAAATACGAAAATAGTTCAAAATGACCTATTGTAATAGATCATTTTAGGTGATTTACAATAGACCACTTTGTATATGATTCACTCTAGTTTATACCTTAAATAAATTCAACTAAATCCCATTTTATCCAAATAAATTTTATTTTCAAATTTGAATTTTAAAATTAAAAACTAAAGACACACAAACACCCAGAAGGGCCTAAGCTTTTATAACACCAATGTATGGTTGCACTGCAGACCCTATCCACAAACTTCCTTCATGTTCTTCCACTTCACTGACAGAGTTCAGCTGTTGTCCATAATCTCCATCTAATACCTCAATGATATTCCCCTCTTCATCAAATTTAATTGCCACAGGATCTGCTGTCCACGGAAGTGTGGTTTCAATTTCATTTTCCAATCTCTGAATCTTTCCCCTGCCACTGTTCAGTGCTACCCAAAATTCTCCTTTAGCGTTCCTCTTGATATTATCTGGGGAACGTGGAAGCTCTGCAAAAGTTTCTATATTGTTGGTCTTGGAATCCCCAACTTGAATCTTGAGAATTTTCAAAGTGGTTGACTCAGCTAGTAGAATGAAGTTGTTGTCCTTGCTAAGCGCCACACCGTTAGGGAATGCTAAACCTTTGAGCAAAACATATACACTTTGGGTACTGGGCACATATTTTAGTAACCTTCCAGTTCTATCCCCGCTGAGAATTATTGATATATATACCCTTTGTCATTGAGAAAAGAGAATGACTTAGAGGACGAAAATGAGTTACAAAAGAGCATGAACAGCGCAGATAATTAAGTTTCATTTCCTATTCTAGCAGAAACAATACATTTATAAGGTTATATATTTATATTTAGTGTAATGCACTTGCAGTGATAATCATACTCAGCCTCACTTCTGAAGTGATTGATAGCAAAATTTAACATAAATTTCATTTTCTGCTCATTACACCAATATATTATTACTTTCAATAGAGTAATGCTAATAGTAATAGCTAATATTTATCACAAACAGATAAAAAGTAAAATAACATTATGTGGAAATGCATGCCTTATGAATTTAGAGCATACCTTCTTTGGAATAGGATGCTGCTATCTGTGAAATATACTTCGCCAGTTTTGGGGTCAATGTCCAATGCATTTGTGAACCTAAATGGGACCCCTTCCGCGGAAGTGGCTAACTGCTTTGCCACGCCACCGCCTGGTCCTACCACCAGAAGCCCGAAGTATGCATCGGCAATGTACAGATCACAAGTTACAGTGTTGAATTTGAGGCCTAAGGGTCTTCCACACATTGACTCCATGTTTTCATTTGTTAACCCATCGCATAATTTCTTATCCCTTCATAATCATATAAGACGAAGTTGACTAAATTTTACCGTAAAAAGTATATATAATATTTTTTAGGTTAAAATATTCTGTAAGTCTTCATAGTTATACTAAATTTTTAAACTTTTACAATTTAAAAGCTTTTAATTAAAAACAAAATAGACTATGCAATTAATAGTATAAAACAGTTTTACATTATCATTCAATCACAAACTACAACGTATGATAAGTTTATGGACTTTTATAATAACTATCTTATAATTCTAAAACTTTATAATCAATATCTCTAAAATCTATCACCATCAAAACTCCATTAAGACAAAAAATCAAATTGAGAATACAAATTACAAGTTATCATGAGATTCTCCTTATAATTGGTTTCAAGTTCTTCGAATTTAAGTTAAGCCAGATTTTTCCATTTAATTTGATTAGGTTATTAACAAGGTTGGGTTTGTGATTGTATGTCTACAGCAATGAATTCATGCTGGTAAAAAAAAGAGAAGAAAAAACAGAGAAAAAAAAAATCCTGTCTCAGGTTGTTAACTTTGCTTGTGATAACTTGGTTCAAAGGGTGGCAAGGACTAGAAAAGATCCTCTCCATTTCTTCCATTACCATGGTTTTGAAAAAATAAATGATACTTTACATTATGTGTGACACATCTTCATTTTATTTATTTCTCCAAAATCATAGTAATGAAGGAAATGGAGAGGATCTTGACCAGGCAAGGACTAGGTTGTCATAGTGTTTGGAGATGATGATGGTTTTGGTATGTGGTTGGTGAATAACCGGGGCTAATTAAGGTCATTGACCAAAGAGGTTGTGGCAACTTGACAGTCATGGCTTACTCTTGTTGTTCTTATGGTGGCTACAAGAAGCTTGTGTATGATCTAATGGTGGCTATAGGTTATATGCAAACTTGTAAACATGACCCATCCCACCTCACTTTGCCTTGACCTACATGATTTGGGCTAAAAAAACCTACATGACCAAATGGTCCATGTAAAGAAAAGTCCACAAATTTGTGGACTAACACAGTCTATGGATCTTAAATTTTAAAAATTTGGGACACCCTTTATCTCTATAAGAAAGAGGAGATCCAACTCATTAGACGAACAATCATTTTAAGATTCTTATTTATTAAAGGATAACTCCATGTTGCTAGCTACAAGTAGTATCGTGGTGATTACGATGGGAATGAGTTTAACGTGTCCAACATATGATGCCAAAATAATCCAGCTAAGCCTAAAGGATTAGGCTCATTAGATATGTTTCTCTAAGAGTTGAGGAGGAATTGTATGGATTAAGGAGGAGGTATCTACAAAGGCACTTTGATGCTCAAGTTGGTGATTAAACCAACAGAGTAATAATGTATATGCTTATCTAGTGCCTCTACATGTAATCTACTTATAAGGATCAAATGCAGGTAAGTTGCTAGATATGGATGAGTCACTGCTAGGATTCCTAAGCATAGCTATGAAATAATACTATAACAAGGAAAAGCGTCCAATTGTGGAATATTCAACCATCTCTAATATACATGGTGGAGTAGGTGGCAAGAAATGGGCATAAGGAGCATTATGGGTGTAGACCAAATATCTTAGCAGGCTCTTAATGATCCTAGGTGACTCTTCAACTCAATAAGGATTTGAGCATAGTGATTCACTTTTGTCAAACTCTATTGGGTTACACTTAGTAATGTAGAGTTGGCATGATTAGATCTATGAATACAAACTACTATGATTTTCTAACTAAATAGTGAACATGCATACTTGATAAATAATAAGGAAAATGAAAGAAATAAAAAATTGTATCTTTTTTTTCATGTATTAGTATTTTCTTATAAACAAAACAGATCAAACATTTCATATTCATGTTGAGTAATTGACTAGACAAAGTGAGTAAGAATGCATTTATTTTGTTAGTAGTGCCAATATCGTGGTTGATTGAGAGACACTTAGGGATGACAAAAATATCCATGTCCCTTGGTACCCACACATAAAATCCATAATGGATTGAATTTGAATAGCTAAACATGTACCCGCAAGTAATGTAAACAATCTTCTTCTTTACTCATTTATTAATGGAGCAAGAATAAGTATCAAGGTATTCGAACTCGTAAATACCTGCTAATATGAAATTACTGAAATACCCTTACATATATACAAAGAAGTTGTCCTAATTTTTCATATTTAAGGGTTTATGAGATTGAAGTAATTTAGCTTATTGGCTTTAGTTTGGACTTATTGGATTAAAGTATTTTAGCTTTTAACATTTCATCTTTTTAATCAGCAATCAATTTTGTTTAAGGATGATGAACTAATTGATATTGTTCTGAGCAATAATGAACATGTGCAAACAATGTTTTTAGCTTGGTTTGAGGCAAATAAAAGTTTTGTTGAAGGCAGGGATCTCACTTATGCTGAATTTCCAAGCAAATTTGTTTATGTTGCTCAACAAAGAAGATGGCAGCCAAGGAAGCAAGGTTTTAATATTGGAAGGCTTACTTGTGTTCCACTTGGCATTGGTGAATTGTATTACATGAGAATATTGTTGACAATTCAAAGGGGTTGTACTGATCATGAAAGTATAAAGACAGTCAATGGAAAGACATACAACACTTACCAAGAGGCTTGCTTTGGGTTTGTTAGCAAATGATAAAGAGTATATTGATGCAATTATAGAGGTCAGTCAATTAGCTTCTGGAAGTCAATTGAGGAAGTTGTTTGTCACATTGTTAGTCATGAACACAATGTCCAAACCTGATGTGGTTTGGAACTCAACATGGAAATTATTATCAGATGATATTCTATAAAATAATCGAAAGGTCTTGAATCTTCCAGGTAAAGCATTGTTGATTTTTAATTGTTATGTATAATTGTTATATGATTCTTATGTATTTTTTTTTTATGTATAGGTCTTCAAATTGGAGAAAATGAATTGCAAAATCTTTGTCTTCTAGAATTGGAAAATATACTCATGTCAAATGGAAGATCTCTAAAGGATTATAGTTGTTTACCACAACCACAGTTTTCATATGCATTTGTCTTTGAAAATAGGTTTATTGTTGATGAGTTGAACTACAATAAAGATGAGTTAGTTGATTTACATGCATCCCTGGTGAAATCATTGACAGTAGAACAACTTCATGTGTATAATGAAATAATGATAGCAGTGTTATCTCAAGCTGGAGGATTCTTCTTTTTATATGGCTATGGTGGAACAGGAAAAAATTTTGTTTGGAAAACATTGTCCATTGGTCTTAGGTCACAAGGAATGATAGTGCTCAATGTTGCTTCAAGTGGAATTGCTTCTTTGTTGCTTCCTGGAGGAAGGACAACTCATTCAACTTTTTGTAGTCCCTTTAATTATGAATGAGGAATTAACTTGCAACGTTGCTCAAGGAAGCCATTGAGCAAAACTTCTCCAAGAAATAAAATTGATCATATGGGATGAAGCTCCTATGATGAATAGGTTATGCTTTGAGGCCTTTGATCGGACTTTGAGAGACCTTATGAGATCTCAATGTGAAGAAAATAGTCATTAACTATTTGGTGGAAAGGTAGTTGTTTTAGGTGGGGATTTTAGGAAAATATTGCTAGTTGTTAGGAAACGATCAAGGCAAGATATTGTTAAGGCATCAATTAATTTTTCTAAAACATGGAAAAGTTGCAAAGTGTTGAAGCTTACTCAAAATATGAGGTTAAATTTTGCCAAACAAACCAAAGTGCTAATGATATAAAACAATTTGCTGATTGGATTCTTAAACTTGGAGATGGTGATATGGACTTGAATGAAAACGGTGAAGGTGATATCCACATACCAGAAGATCTACTTATTCAACACATTGAAAAACCTATGCTTTCATTAGTTGAATTTGTGTATCTTGACATTGTTCAAAATCTGATGTGTACTGAATTTTTTGAGTAGAGAGCAATTCTTGCTCCAACTATAGACTCTGTTGAAGAGATGAATGATTTTATCCTATCTTTGATTCCTGGAGATGAAAAGCTTTATTTGAGTTTAGACACCCCTTGCCAATCAGATGAAGATTATGAAATTCAAGGTGAGTGGTTTACCTTAGAGTTTTTGAATGAAATCAAATGTTCAGGGATTCCAAATCATTGAATTAGATTGAAGGTGGGAGTACCTGTAATGCTTCTAAGAAATATTGATCAAGCAAATGGTTTATGCAATGGAACAAGGTTGCAAGTAAATGATTTGGGAACAAATGTTATATCAGCGCCTGTTATTACTGGGAAAAATATTGGTGATAAGATTCTTATACCCAGGATGGATTTGGTACCTTTTGATCCTAGATTTCCATTCAAATTTCAACGAAGACAATTTCCCATATGTCTATGTTTTGCAATGACAATAAACAAAAGTCAAGGACAATCGCTTTCTAGAGTTGGACTTTATCTTCCACGACCAAATTTTACACATGGTCAACTCTATGTTGCTCTATCTAGAGTAACAACAAAAGATGGCTTGAAAATACTCATATTGGACGAAGATGGAAAAGTTTCCACAGTGACCAAAAATGTTGTCTACAAGGAAATTTTTGAGAACCTATAAGACCAAAGTAAGATCAGGTTATATATAGATGTTTTACATGCAGATCTGTAGAAGGTTCTTATATATCTCTTGTTAGAGTAAAATTAGCTTTTATATGTACTGCTGTCATAAGTAATTGAATGGTGTTTTTTAATTTGATTTTAATTGTCACTTTTTTAATTAGTGTTGGCTGAATAGTGCTTATATATAGATGTTTTATATGCAGGTGTCTACAATTTGCTTTCATAATGCTTAATCTGTATTGAATTATCAAATTTTGAAATACTTTTGGTTATATGCACCAAGTGTGATATAATAAGTTCCATCTTCCCAAGAAAAGCTTCATAGATTCGTAGAGAAATAAAAAAGACATAAGAACCTCAATTAATATGTAGAGCTGCAAGGCTTAATAATTAAGTATATACTTTTTAGTGGACACATATGCAGGCTTTCAAAACTTGTGCTAAAAGCTATATGAACTAATTTCTATATATTGATATATGTAATATTATCTTAGATATTATATTTTCAATAACTATTGGCTGAATCATGTTTATAAATAAATTTGCTATATGAATGTGTACAAGATAGCTATTTATGTCCTGCTGTGATGTGATAATATTGTTGATTTAAGCTGCATATTTAAGGTGATACTGAAGATATACTCACTTTTGATACTATCCTTTTGACAGCAGGGGGAGACTTCAAAGTATATACTTTTGGGAGATACTGAACTCTGATAGCAAGTCTATTGACAGCAATCTTCACAGCAAAATGTGTCATTCATTCTATGCTTTTGGGAGGTACTAAACTCTGATAGCATTTCTTAAGCTTTATACTAAATAAATAATGTTTTAGTTTTATCTTTAAAAAGTACATGTTATAGGTTTGAACTCTGATTCGAATAAAGAAAAAAATAGTCTCAATTCATAGTACTTACTTAACTATAAATTTTGGCAGACAAGTAATAATCCTCTTATAGCAGAATTCTTATACTTTTTTTGCAGGAAATTCATGTCAATCCTAAGGAAGATCATATGTTAGACTAATGGCATTGTGACACTAGATTTTTTAACATCATAGTGATTTCAGAGAAAGTCTGGAATCGTATTTTAGTTATTGGAAGACAATATATATTTTTTGATTTGTAGCTAGCTGGAAGTTATGTTCATAATTTGCAATTTGTCTAAAGAAAAGCAGTTCTCATCTTTTCAAAAGGCTATTTGCAAAGGCTGTAGTTATCCACTATCTTCTATCCATAATTTTGATTAATAACGATGCTAGCTTACTTACACCTTTTGATTTTATTCTTGCAAAAACTTGTGCTGTAACTAAGGCTATATCAGTAACTGGGAGGTTGCTATCGTCTGCCAGTTGATTTAATTATTTGTTCTTCTTTTTTCCAAATGTGGATTTCTACCAGTTTGATTATATTGTTTAATTTGTTTAGTTGGATCTTACATATTTATGAGTAAAAGATGAATTCTTTCTTAGCCCGTATAATGAGTACCTGAAATGCATTCAAGCTAAATTGGATGGGCCATTTATAAGCAGTTTCTTTCTAAACAGCAAATTAAAATGACTTCTCTGCTTTGCAAGCGTTAGCAATCCTGTTCAATATAATTTAGTGTTTGCTGAGGCATGCATCTTAAAATACAAGCTGATGCATATTTTTATGTGGACAAATACAATCTATTCGATGTAAGATGGTAAAGCCTGTTGCTACAGTGATACATACCTTATTCGTTACAGGAAAATCATGGTAAGGAAGGTACCATATCAATGTTTCCTTATTTAAATCAAAGCCCACATTCGTTTGTCATCGTTTAACACTTATAAATATATGTTTGTATGTCCCGTGCGTTGCACGGGTACTAAAACTAGTTTTTCATATTTAAGGGTTTATGAGATTGAAGTAATTTAGCTTATTGGCTTTAGTTTGGACTTATTGGATTAAAGTATTTTAGCTTTTAATATTAGATTCTAAATTGAGTTATTTTTATTAGTGTGTTGATGGATTTCAAGTATTTTGAATAAATTATTGATTAGTGCAATTCTTTTGTATTTCATTGCTTGTGTTGACCAATTGATGTATTTTGAACGAATGGTTTATTAGCACAACTGATTATCAATTTTTATGTTTTTATGTTTTATTTTTTTAACAAGAATCATTGTATACCCATCAAAAACCTCAAATATTAATAAAATTTGTGGGCATTCATGTGAGTATGAGGCGAACACAAGGTGAATTTTTATCTAACTGGGTGGTTGATAGAGGGCTACTCCATGTGCCTACCTTGCCCCATTGCAATTCCTAGAGACACCGTTAAGATTAGGGCTGGAAAAATAAGTCGAGTCGAGCTAAATTAAGCTCAACTCAACTTGATAAGGATTGGTTCAGTTCGAAACTTAACTCGAATTCAATATGAACATTTTCTTTAAGCTCGAACTTAATTCGATTCAAGCTTATGAACGACCTAGTTCAGCTCCTTAGCTTGATTCAGTTTAAAATTATGATTATTTTACATAATTTTATTCATTTATTTCATACAAAAATAAAATTAATATGAATAATTAAATTATGTGAATTTAATTATATATGTGTGTGTGTGTGTGTGTGTAGTAGTATATATATATATATATATATATACATTGAGTTGGTTCATGAACCAAACAAGTCGAACTATAAATAGCTCAAGTTCAGCTAATTTATTTAACAAGCTTAATTTTTAACTCAAGTTCAACTTATTTGTTTCATGAACCAAGTTCAACAAGTCAATTGCTGAATCGAGTTTTGAACTATTTTCGAGCTAGTTCGGTTCATTGACAACCCTAATTGAGATGTATATAATTTATATATGCTTGACTTAGGTTCAAAAATGTCAATATCATGTGTTTGTGGACCAAGTGAAAAAACTAGCTTAACTTAAATTTGTAGAAGGGAAAACCAATTATAAGGAAATTCTAATGATAACTCTAGTGTAAAATCAAGAATAATGATCCTTGAAGATATTATAATTTGCATTTTCAATTTAATTTGATTATATTTTACCTTAACAAAACTTTAACAGTATTAATTTCTAGGAACTTAATTTTAAAAAATATAAGAACTTTATTAAAAAACTTTGGGTGAACTCGAGCTATCTCTTAATTGAGAGGCAAAAACTAATCATTTGAGATACGAAGATCCATTTAGGGCACTGACCTCTTTCAACAAATGTTTTTTTCATACATACAGGCCTAGAGATCAAATCCTTGATCATATACTTAAGGGGCATAATTATCTATCAACCATACCACACCATGTTAGTTATTAAAAGACTTTAAACCATCAAAAATTAAAAACTTAATAAAATTATAAAGATATTTTTTTAAAAAGATATTATTGAGTTTCTTGGACTCACTGATGGGACTTATTACCTAGTTATTCACAAAATAAGTTAAAAATATTAAAGAAAAAAATAAAGTATTTATTATATTAAAATAACAAAAAAATATTTAATAACTATTTTCAATAATTATAAATATTACATATAAAATATTAAATATTTTATATTTTTGGAGAAATTAAATATTTCATATTTAATACTCAAAGATTCATAAACAAAACTCACTTTTTTTTTTCTATGTGATATTGTTTAGAGTAGTTGACACCTTTGACTTGTTTCATTAGATTTATGAATGATTAGAGAAGTTATGTAATGTTGTCGAGTTTATGACACATTTTTTCATCTTTTTTTCACCCTTAACATATGTAATAAAATATTTAGTTATATATATATAGGGATTTGCTAACATACACATACTTATTTTTTAGTTGGAGTACGTTAGCAAATTGTAACTAATATATCTTAAAATACAATCATGGTGTAGATTGCTGATGTACTCCAAGTAAAAAATAAGTACGTATACATTAGCAAATACTTGTAGAGTTTGATAGCATACACACACACACACTTGTTTTTTAGTTAGAGTACGTTAATAAGCTATAACTACAATGTATTTTAAAATACACGTACAGTATAACTTGCTAATATACTCCGACTAAAAAATAAGTGTATATATGTTAGCAAATCCCATATATATATATATATATAATCTCTTTTTAAATGGTTCTTAACGGAGATATTAAAAAACAAAAAAAATAATGCCAAATAATAGTGATCGGTTTTTATGTATCAAGATATATTACAATAAAAATGAAATACGCATCTCATTACAATATATGCCATTGTCCGTTGGTGAAAATAAAATACTAATAAATTATATATAAACGGTTACAAAATTGCCAATGTAAAACTTTTAGATGTTAGAAATATTTCAATGGTTGGTTGAGTGTTTAATAATTGGGGAAAATCCTCTATTTGAATCTTTATAGTTATGTGTTATCATAAGATAATGATTGACACGCAATTTTAAAGGAGGTGCTTCTTATAGTCTTTTGGCCCGATAATATTAGAAAAAAAGTAATTAATAAAAACTGAAGTGATAAAATGTAAGAATGTGGGATTATTTGTGGGATTTGTTAATAAAATTTTTAAAATTACTAGATTGGAGAGAAGAGTCACTTAAGTTGTAAAAAATAAAAATGAGTGATGTGTAATGGTGAGACCCTTTAAAATGTGTAAAAAGTAAAAAATAGAGGTACTGAAATAGAAATGTTCTTAGAACTTTGGAAAGAAAAAAAAAAAGTAAGACCAAACTTGTTGCCAACTAAGTGTGTGCTTGAGTTGCCATTTGCAAGGCACTAAATTTCCATTCCCACATTTCAACTATAAACAGAGAAGTAATAATATTGGTGGATTGGAAAAAACATGAGTTATATTTAGTCCAACATTTTCTCAACCACACCTCATAACCTTTTGTAGTAATATATATATATATATAATAGTTTTAATCCTTAGGTATATAAGTGACTTCGGCATGTATAAGCTTTGTTTGTGATAGACCATTACTAATGTTGTGTGGTGAACATAAGGATGTGTCTCCGGTGAGCTCTCACGGTGGTTGCTGGCGTCTCTGGTGGTGGCACCTGCAAAGACTCTGATGCTTAAGTTAGTATGGGTCTGAGTATGAGTGAGTATGAGAGAAAGTGTCTATACTTGGTGGATGTAGAGTCCTTTATATAGTGTGTTTTTGGAGGGAAATTTAGTTAGAGCTAGGTGCCACGTGACAGCATGCGTTTGGGTACCTAACTACACGCGTTCCTTGTCGTTAGGTGTTTCCCATACTATGCTAAGATAGAGGTAGATTAGATCCAGGATAGCAAGGTGGGTCTGAGTAACCTCCAGAACAGTTGCCCCCAAGCCGGTGATGCTTAAAGAAGCATCGTCGGCTTAAGAGTCTAAGTCAGCTCCGTAACAGTTACCCCTAAACCGGTGATGCTAGGAACAAGCATCATCGGCTTAAGAGGTTGAAAGAGGGTTTGGGATGGTGTTGCCCCCAAGTTGGTAAGGCTTTGCACTGGGAAAAGGTTGTCGACTTTGGAGTCGAAAGGTTCGAGTCTTTTCATTTTTCAGACAGCTGCACCGTATCTTTTGCATGGCCAAGCCACATTAAATGCGTAATGATTCGATATCTTAAACTATGTAGTGCTTCGAATTCCAGAGATTTGGCTGTTGTCTTTTGAAAATATGGACTTTGGCCTGGCCCTAATATGGGTCCGTAATATAAGAGACTTTTATACTAACTGCTTCAGTACGCTTGCCCTCACTCTACTGTCAAGATTTTCTCGTTTCTTTAAAAGTTCTTCTGCTTTCTACATCTTTTTCCTTCGGCGAATCACTGCAAAACCTCCTTACTGTCTCAGTATTTCCTCCGACATCGATTACTTCATATATTAAGGTAATATACTCATGTTCGCCTTCGCTTTAAGTGGCTCCCTTGTATTGTGATTTTTTCTGTACTGTATTGTGTTTTGTTTCGTCGAAGATGGACCTGCATAGATGCGATGCTTTGTCTTCTGCTCGTGGTAGTCGTGACAACTGCCCGAGGGGTTTTGCCTCTAACTGGCTGTTTTAGTCACCGGCATTGCCTCTGTCTCATCGTACTGGCGGCCGTGGTCACGAGAGTGATGTTGGCTATGTCAGCTCTTCAGTTGGCCCCACATATACGCGAGGGGGAGTAGCTGTCGGAGATAGGTTGGGCAAACGAGGGTTCGCAAGAAGGACCAATAAGCGTCCTATGACGGCCGACCTAAAACAACCTTCACCGTTAGAGATAATAATCTGCCCAGAAATCTTAGAGAAATGCCAGAGTCAGTTGAAGGCAGTAGGGATGCCCTGCGGCCCAGATGAGGTTTTGGAGTATGCCAAAGCCTGAGTGTAATACCCTAACTTGATGAAAATCCCTTCCGGGCGGGGCAGTATTTCCAGGGTTAAAAGGTCGGGGCAAAGTAGCGCTGGGGTTGTGTTGTGGTTTGAACCCCAACTGGCTTCTTCTAATCCTTCTTCTGGTGTTTTTGACAGGGAAATGGGGAAGACTGTTCGTAATGTGGAGACTACTCTCGAAGCCTATCATGATGTGGCGGGTTTGGGTATAGATTGGGTAGATAAGGAGGTGGCCGGGACTCGGTCGTGCCTCAACCAGGCGGCATTGGACATTTTAGCGAGACGCCTTGAGCTGAGCCGAGGCGCTGCCGAGATTCTTTTCGATGTAGTGGTCCCTGGAGACGATGTCAGCATATGCTCTCAATGTCGAAAAGACAACATAGGGGCTCCATTGGTTGAAGTTGAAGCTACGACGATTGGGTACTTATATCCTGATTTCCTACCGATGTATTTGACATTCTTCGAGCATTTAGGAGTTAAGTTGCCCCTTACGGACGTTCAAGTGTCCACTTTAAATTTTCTCAATGTCGCTCCCTCATAACTGCATCCAAACAGTTGGGCTTTTCTTGTGGCCTTCGAAGGATTGTGCAGCCGGGAGGGAGTTGTCTGTAGCCGAAACCTATTTTTGTATTATTTTGCCCTTATTTGTCAAACGTACAATAGTAAGTTTTCTTCTGTCTCATTCCGGAGCGTCCGAGGTCGAGCTTTGCTGAAACCGTTTTAGGACTCTTATAAAGACTATAAGGATAAATTTTTCTTCCTACGCCCTCGCTCGGAAAGCTGGGATGCCTTTGTTATAGTTCGTGACGCAGGGGAAAATGTCACTGAACCTTGGTTCCCTTTATACTAGTCGTATGACCATTATTGCCTGGATCTGGCCAAGTTCTTAGTTTGGAATGATGATTTGACCCCAGAGGAGGCTCGAGCATGGGACCATTTCTCCGCCATGATAAAAAACCTGCAGGATCGAATACCCTGTCAATGGTTAATTAGCACCACTCCTGTTGAGTACCGCCAAAATTTTGGTGTGTTTATGTGCACTTTTTACATGTTATTTCTGATTGTCTTGATATTTTGTGTGTAATCTAACCTGGTTCATGTTTTCTTGCAGACACAATGGTGAAGTCAAAGATGGTCGACTTCATCTTGGCCTTCCAGCAAGACAGGGGCCAAAGCAAAAGAGCCGAGAAGGACCAAAGGGAAGGTGAAGGTGGTCGAGAAGACACAGGCGCTTCCTCCCCCGGTTCTCGCAGTGGCGAAGGGAATAGTTATTCAGGAAGCGGGGGGCCGGGAATGCATAAGGATATGTGAGGCTGATTGTAGCCGAGGGTAACAGCTTCCATGGTCGGTGTATTTGATGGGGTTGCTTTTGCTAGCGTTGACTCTGCCATCGTCTCTTCGACCGTCGTTTCTGGGAAGAAGGTAGCGACTAGTGAGGTATAAGAAAAGGCCCCACCCTCTAAGAGGCGTTGGGATGATCAGCCTTCTCCGTCAACAGTGGAGTTGATAGACGAACAAATCTTGGCAGGGGAGGCGGCCGTGTTTGAAGACAATATAGGCCATGAGGTGCGCAACATGCGGGGTGAACTAGGAACCTTGCAAGACGGTCTTAAGGGGTTTGGCGCTCTCTTCAGCCATATGTTTCACGGTTATACTCAATATGTGCTGATGAGGGAGGCTTTGGGTTGCAAAAACCCTTTAGACGTCCTGGTGGAGAAAGATGCAGTTATATCCCGGCTGAAGGAAGCTGAGGAGGGCGTAGGCATGGCCAAGGAGGAATCCGGCAAAAGAATCACTAAGCTGGAGGAGGAAATGCGATCTTTGAAAGGGGAGCTGGTGGGAGAGAAAGCTGAAAGGCAGTGAGCATCCCAAGCTGAGTCGGATCTTCGAATGAAGCTGTTTGCTGCAGATAGTAAATATGCTGATTTGTCTACTCAGCTCCAAGCTTGTGGCAGTAAAGTTAAAGATTTGCAAGCTTTGGTGCGAAAGTTAGAATTCGGCATGGCGACTTCTCAAGAGGAGACCGGATTAATGCGCCAATGCTGGATCGAGTCCGTTCAGCTCTCCTTTGAGAACACTATGGAGCAAGTGCGCTTCCTTCTTCAGAGGAATATGGATCTTGCGTGCGCCCAGCCTGATTGCGAGGTTATTGACGACGTTTGGCATGCTAATGTTAATGGTGAAATGACGCCGACGGATCCGATCGTCCCAGCAGTTGATTCTGATGCTGAAGATGACGCCGAGGAAGATGAAACTGGTGGAGAGAATCAGGGTGTCGAGGTCAATCTTCAGCAAAAAAAAAATAAGCAAGATGTCACAAGGGAACTTGCAAATAGTTTCATATTGACCCCGCAGGTGACACCGACTATCCCACTTTTGCCGAGGTGGTGATCCTAGGCGATGATCCTAAGCCCGAGAACGCCGGGGTTTCTGAAAAGATGCCGACCCTAGAAATTGAAGGGCCGGGATGCCGGTTTACTTTGTATTTTTTGTTTAAGTTTTCTTCAGACCATGTACATATGTTAGTACGTTGAATATAAATGATGAGTTTCAATGTTTTGCTTCAATGTCTCCTCTATTGAATATAACTTAGCATATATGCTTTTCCTTACGTATACATAGACTGCTTTTTGTGTCTTCGCCAAGCACTCTTGCGTTTATTCACTACTTTTCGCGCTCTCATTGGACGCTTATGTTTAATGTGTTTATTCCCACGCTTTCGTTGACCGCTTGCAACTGTCAACTTTCATTCTCCGCGCTTTTGTTAAACGCTTATGTTAGTTTACTCTTCTCGATTTCTGCCTTTATTTTTCTTTTATACCTGAAATGAATTTCAACATATGTACTCGTTATATATACCTTTTGCTCTTTTATGCCTGATGAGCCTTGTATATGTCCGACGAGTTAGAACTCTTCTTATCTCGGCTGGAGAGATCTTCCTACCCCGACTGGAGCGAATCCACGTACATGGAGTAGTTCGCATGGCCTCGTCTTCATTCTTAGAGACATTCCTACGTCTTCATTTTTAGCGATATTCCTACCTCGGCTGGAGCGAATCCATGTACACGGGGTAGTTCGCATGGCTTCGTCTTCATTTTTAGCGATATTCCTACCCCGGCTGGAGCGAATCCACTTAGACGGGGCAGTTCGCATGGCCTCGTCTTCATTTTTAGCGATATTCCTACCCCACCTGGAGCGAATCCACATACACGGGGTAGTTCGCATGGCCTCGTCTTCATTTTTAGCGATATTCCTACCCCACCTGGAGCGAATCCACATACACGGGGTAGTTCGCATGGCCTCGTCTTCACTTTTAGTGATATTCCTACCCCACCTAGAGTGAATCCATGTACACGGGGTAGTTCGTATGGTCTCGTCTTCATTTTTAGCGATATTCCTACCCTGGCTAGAGTGAATCCATGTACACGGGATAGTTCGCATGGCTTCGTTCTTTGTGTCAGTTTACCCCTGTACTCAGCTTTGTATGGCAGGAAAACTCTCATTTTATTAATCTTGTGGGACAAAAAATATTACAGAAGCCACAAGTTAAAGTATACGACTCTGTCTACCTATACTATAGACTTAAAATAGCTAGGGAATCAAAATTAGCATTACCCATCATGCCTTAACTATAGTATCATCTGAGGTTGCCTGCATTCCACGTCTGAGCTTGTGTCCGACTTTAAGGGATTCCTTGTAGCATTCCCTTGCTTTCCTATGGTCACCCTGAAGGGTGACTACCTCCATGTTATCACCGACGAACTTCATAGCCAAATGCGAGACCAAGATAATAGCTCCCAATGCGTTCAACGTCGGTCTGCCTAGGATTGCATTATACGAGGACTTCGCATTTATGACGATGAATTGTGTGGAAATGGTTTTCATGCATGGCAGCTTTCCAAAAGTCACATGGAGCTTTAAGTACCCTACTGGTGTTATGTGATGTCTAGAGAATCCTATCAGGTCCTCGTTATACGGCACTAACTCAGATTCCGGTATCTTCAGCTTCTGAAAAAGCTCGTAGAACATAACATCGGTAGAGCTGCCAATATCTACCAGTAACTTATGGACCTCCTTGTTCAACATCAAAGCATTCACCACTAAAGGATCATCATGGTCGGGCATAACGTCGGCATAGTTAGATTCATCAAAAGTTAAAGACGGTGCCTTTTTTTTCACAGGGCTATCACCAGCACGAACCTCGGAGGACGCTGCCATAACCTCTCTAGCATGTCTTTTTCTCACGTTGTTAGATGAACCTCCTCCTGAAAATTCACCTGCGATGACATATATGATCTCATGGCTTCGCGTAGGAGAATGAGTGGGAGATTGTGTAGGTCATCGGGATGACGACCGCTTGGGTGGTTGATTCTTTATAGCATGTACTTTGATGTCATCTCGCGATGGCCGGGGTGAGTGGCTTCTCGCGGGACAATGTTGGCGTGGTGACTAGTCTCTATGGGGTGGAGAGCGCCCCCTCCTTGGGCTTTTAGATCTCTCACTTCTAGGTGGTGAAGGGCGTCATCCTCTATCACTACGACTGTCGTTCCGTTTGATAAAGCGGTCTAGTCTTCCACGTTTGATCAGTACTTCAATTGCATCCCTTAGTTGAAAGCATTCGTCTATATCATGCCTAATTGCTTTATGATATCGGCAGTATTTGGATTGATCCTCTCTTTCTTTGTTTTTTATTAGCCTCGTTTATTCCTTCCTCTGCAAACTTTGCGTTGAATACCTTGTTCAAAATTCTTCCTCTAGAAGTATTCAGCGGCGTATATTCTTCAAACCTCGAGCCTCTTTTATATAGACCCCTGATCCTCGTGATGTAGCGGTTTGTCAGCCTTTGCAATTCAATCTCGACTGTCTTCACTTTACCGGCCTCTAGCACATTTTCGTAAATGATATACTTTTCTGCCTTTTTCAAAAACTCCTCCATCGAAATTGGGGGTGTTTTAGTAATCGACATGAAGAAAGGCGAGCCTGGCTTCACCCCGTCCTTAGCCAACATTAGAACCACTCTGGGTTGCAGGTTTTTGGCAGCTCTTGTCTCCTGATTGAATCTGCCAATGTACTTTCTTAACGGCTTGTCAACACCCTGGCAGGTCCTCCTCAAATCGGCCTTAGTCTTTGGCCTGGCCTTGCTAGTTGCAAAGGCAGTCTTAAACTTTTCCCCAACATCGTCCATGAGCTAATAGACCTCAGTTCCAGAGATTGGAACCACTTTAGCGCCACTCCTTTCAATAAGAGCGGGAATGCTCTGCATGTCAATGAAGCCGATGCTCCTGTGTACGACATCGTTGACTCAAACACTAAGAGGTGATCACTAGGATCAGAAGATCCATTATACAAATCAAGATAAGGCAGTTGCTACAGCTGCTTTGGGACCTACAAATCCAAGATCCTCAGGGAGAAAGGAAGGTTGAATGGAACCAACTCATCCTCCTCGTCCACCTTTGTGGCCATGTGCGCGTCATGTATCTCTAGCGTAGGTTTCAGACCAGATGCAACAGACCTCTCAGTGCGGTCATAGGTGTTCTCTATAACCTTCTTGCTGTCTCTCTCTACTCGGAGTTCAGCAATGATCTTCTCCTGCTCCTTTAGAGCATCTCTCTACTACTACAACAGTGCAGCGAGGTCTGCTATATGAACTGAGGGTGCCGAAAAATCGTGCGGGTGGGGAGCCGCCTTAGGAGTGGCAGAAGCAGCTTCGCCATCCTTAGGCGATGGTGGTGGAAGCTTCGGTGGCGAAGGTGCCACAATGGACTTGCGGTTCCTTGTGCTGATCATCACAATCTTTAGAAGATGAAGAAAACGAAATGAAGAGAGGACAATCAGAAAGCATTTCCCACAGACAACGCTAATGTTGTGTGGTGAACACAAGGATGCGTCTCCAGTGGTGGCACCTGCTAGGACTCTGATGCTTAAGTCAGTATGGGTCTGAGTACGAGTGAGTATGAGAGAGAGTGTCTGTACCTGGTGGGTGTAGAGTCCTGTATATAGTGCGCTTTTGAAGGGGAATTCAATTAGAGCTAGGTGCCATGTGGCAGCGTGCGTTTGGGTACCTAACTACACGCGTTCCTTGCCGTTAGGTGTTTCCCATGCTCTGCCAGGATAGAGGTTGATTAGATCCGGGATAACAGGAGTTATGAGGTAGGATACACAGTTCTGTGTTAGTCGGGATAGAGGACGTGAGAACTGACTTAGATTGTCAGTTCAAGTAACCTTTAGAACAATTGCTCCCAAGCTGGTGATGCTTAAAGAAGCATCGTCGGCTTAAGAGTCTAAGTCGGCCCCGTAACAACTAAATAGGTCAGAGTGTCAGACTAAGTTATCGCGTGAAATAAATGGTTTTATAAAATTATTGGTTAATGTTTAGTCTACTATAACCTGTGAGTTAATAAGGTGACAAATTTGACTAATTAAATTTATTAAAATATCAAAAATGTAAAAAATATAAAAACATGAAAAAAATAATAAAAGTAAATAAAAATAACAAACTACATTTTCTATTTAAAAAGCTTTAGTCAATAGACTAACCTGTTAACTCCAGGGTTTCAACCCTTTTGACCCTTGATTTAAAAACTCGCATTTAAATAAGTTTATATATATATATATATATATATATATATATATATATTGTCAGTCATAAACTAATAAGTTTATATTTTACTACTCTTAACATGTACAGTGTAGAAGCTATACGGGTTAACCCGCATACTTAATTAAGCTTTATTAATGTACTTCTTTCTTTTGTTTTTAAGTGTTGGTGTTTTAGAAAATTTTTGTTCTTATTTATTTGTCATTTTTAAAATTTAAGATAACATTAATTATTTTTTTTGCTAATTATATCTTTATTTTTTATCTAATTTTTAATTAATTTATAATACATTTACAACAAGTACGCATTTATTATGAAATAGAAATAAAAAAGAGTACAATAAAAAACTTCAAAATTATTTTATAAAAGATAAAAAAATTGATTGCATTGTGTAGTTTGTGTTTAAAAACCTTGAAAAACACTTAAAAAAAGAACAGAAGTAGTAATAATTAATTTTTGTTAGAGCATCTCTAATAGAATTGCTTAAATAAGTTCTTATAAATTTTTATAGGTTCTTACGCATGGAAGCAAATAGGGTTGAGTTCTTATTCAGTAATAATTGCTTATATAAGCATATGTTGCTTAAAAATAAAAATTATTTTCCCATATGATAATCAAACAAAAATGAAAGGGAAATTAACTGAAAGAATAAAGGGAAGCATGATTTATGACAAATATTCATGATGAAATCCAATTTGCAGCATTTTTAATTTTCATTTATAAAATAGTATGTATTTTTCATCATTTTTAACTTATTGTCATAAATAAAATAAGTTTGTAGTATTAATAAATTAACTGAAATAAAAAATTAAATAAAAAATAAAAATGTGTAGTCAATTGTAAAATCCACAAAAATAAGTTAAGAACTCTGTTAAGAATTTTAATATTGGAGTAAAATTTTATTAAATTTTTTAAATCTGATATGACTTTGTAAGATTCACAAAAATAAGTTAAGAATCTATTTAAGAACCTTAATATTGAAGATGCTTTTAAAACTGATAAAAGATATAAGTGGATATACAAGCTATCTTGGAAAGCGTTATACCGTTCTATACCTATTAGTGGTTAAACAGGTGATCAGAAAAGACTCGTATTTAAATAAATCTATATTTATTAAGCTCCTCACATAGACCCCGTAATTAAACAAGTCGATTTGCATGTGAACTTGCATATATTTGTTTTAAGGGTTTTTACTTGTTAAGTTTTTACTAAAAATAATTAAAAATAAAATTTTAAAATTTTAAAAGTATTAAAAATTATTTTTTTTCGATTTTTAATTTAACGGATTATCGACTCACGAATTCGCAGACTGAATTCATTTATGAGTGGGGTGGGTCAACTCAATCAGACCCATAATTAAATGGGCCAGTTTTGTTTAGAAAAGCCTGCAATTTTATAGGTCTCTGCGGGCTAATCGTGAGGCCGAAGTCCGTATGTCCAGCCCTAATAAATGAGCACCTGTATTATTGTCTAAAACTGAAAGGGACAGATAACAATTAACAAACAGAAGAAAAGCGAAACGTACACAGGCTGGCTTGGTCAATCAACTTGGCCGTCGATAATGTTGAGTTCAGCTTCAAAGTTCAAGAGCATGAGAAAAAAATAGGGTACGGACTACGGACACCTCAAAATGTTTATTTTATATTGCTGTTGGATATACATATAAAATATGATATTAAAGATTATTTATTAATTATCAAACACCTCTTAGCTTGCATACTATATATTTTTCTTTTCAATTTTGTGTTAATTTAAGTCACACTACTCTCAGTTGCAGATACTTCAAAATATTTATTTTATTGGTGTTGGGTGCTTATACGCGTTAAATATTATTCCGAAAATTATTGATAAACTATCAAATACTTCTTAGCTTGAATACTATAATTTTAATTTTAATTTTTAAATTTTGTGCTAATTTCACTAAAATATTATAGGCTTAATTATACTTTCTGTTCTCAAAATTTCAGAATCTTACAAGTTTTGCCCTCAAATAATTTTTTCTACAAATTTTGGCGCTCAATTTATAAAATATCGTGAATTTTGCTCCCACATATTAAATTATGGCAGTTTAAAGAAAAATCGTCACAAAATTGTCTTAATTATGATAGTTTAAAAGAAAATTCATCACAAAATTGTCTTAATTATAGTATTATTTTTATGTGGGGTAATATTTGTAATATTTTATAAATTGAGGGCAAAATTTGTGAAAATAATTATTTAAATGGAAAATTAGCAACATTGTGAAACTTTGAAAGGTAAAAAGTGCAATTAAGCCAATATATATAAGTGTGATAAATACCAACTTTATTGTGTCTGCAATTAAGGCCTAACTTTAGAAGTTTCTTTTATTTGTTGTGTCATATTTGAATATAATTTTTTTTATTACACATCTTGTTCCAATGTTCTTTACATTTATTTATGGTTTATTATTTTAGTCATGATTAAATTGAGATCAAACCGGTGATAATAAAATATATATTTTTAATATTGAATAATATATTGAACAATAAATTAATATAAAATTATGAAAAAGTTAAGTTAGATGAAACTTTAAATTTAGATAGAACGATTAATTATCTTACATATTTTACAAGATCAAAAATTTATAATAAATAGTTAAATAATAATAATAATAATAATAATAATAATAAAATACGTAGATATCATATGTGAATTTTTGTTTATTAAACTAATGGTTATTGTTTCTTTGTATGTGTTAGAGTAACTCATGTACGCTCTATATAATAATGTCTTTATTTGTTAAAAAAAAAAAAACTTTTGTTTATTTAGAAACATTTTAGAATAAAAAAATCAATATTTTTTTAAAAAACAACCTATTCAAACCGATTTTTGACACTGATTTTGTCCCATTTTTGACTAATTATCGACTCTATCAATTTTCTTTACTGTCTGGACTAGTGATCAAACCGATTTCCTCCTGTTCAACTGGTTGAAGCAGTCAATCTCATCTAATTTTAATAACTGTGTCGTGTTCTCGTGCTATACCACTATGCATAAGATCTGTGCATCATAGGTCGCAATGATTTTGCATTATAAACTAATTATTAAACATATTAAATTCAAACGGAGAAGGGAATGATATGAACGACTTAACACTTTGATTATATTTGTCAGTTATGTACCAAAAAAAGATTATATTTGTCAGTTGCAGAATTCTCTCTTGACAAAGTTTAGGTGAGGGCCAAATTAAGAAAAATTAAGGCGGTTGAGCTAGTCTACTAAAAAAGAAAATAAACACATGGTTGATTGACTTAATTCAACTAGGGTTATCATGACTAAGATAACAGATTTGGGTTATGTGTATGACTTTTGTAAAGACGGGACCAGTAGAAAAGGGGTGTGAGGAATAGTATTGTGGACTACATACAGCATCACACATTTTTTGTTTTTCCTTAATTAATTTTGTGCTTCCAAATATATTATCAAAATACTACATGAATAATATTTAACGAAGTTTCATGAAAGTGCAACTTATAAGCAAGTACTCATAAATTTTACCTGCGTGGTGAGGTGACCGCAAAGTTAATCCACTCTCTCTTTGTCTCTTGCCACTTGAGAATTCTACCATCAGATACGCCCACATATGGTCCCTTACCATGGCAATCGAAGGCTGCACTTTCAGAACCAAAAACTGAATGAGGGAGTTCAACCTGGGAATAGGATTTGAGGCCATCTCTAATCAAAACAGCTTCGTAAGACAGAACAAAAGCCAGGTCGAATTGGAAGAGAAAGAATAGAAGGGAGCAAATAGTAGATAGCTTCATTGTAATGTGTAAACGTGAAGAGAATTTTCACTATGGTTGTACTTCACATGAATAATATCGGAGTGCTCATCTGTATTATATATAGAGTTTAATAGTTATGTATTATTAATGTAAAAAATTTTACATTTTTAATTAATTAAAAATTATAATTGATATAACTTTTAAAATATTTATTAAACAAATTAATAAACTTATAATAATTAATAATTTGTGATTAGATAATAATGTAAAGTTTCAGTACATATGTTTTCTCTGATGTATATAGTATCGTACCTGGACTTCCTGGAACAATTATGTCAAGTCTAAATCAACATTAACTAGGTCGTTGGTTGGCACGATATTTCACTATTATTTGACTCTGTTGTCTGTTTCGATGTCTTTTAAAATGATCCCACTTGATAGAATTGAATTTAAAATTAGTCTGGATACATTTTTAAATAAGTACATTTAAAAGAAACAAAAATAAGGAGATAAAGTAATTTTTTTTATAAATTACAATCAATTTATGTATCTCAATTTTTTAAAAAGTTAAATGAGAAAACTTGTAAAATGTGAGATACAGGTTGATTTTATTTTTTTTTTTGTAACGTCAATTGATTTTAATTATGAGATAATTTTGATTTAGTTTATCTTTTTAATTATTTTCTTCTTTTATAAGTATTTGTCAAGAAATTTATTCAAATTGAGTTTTGTTTAAAGGAATTCAATAAAAAAAAGCTTAATTTTAATACACTATCAATGTAAATATTTTTGTTTTACACTATTAATTAATTATAAATCATTTAGATATAACTTTTAAAGTAATTATTATAAATATCAACGATTTTACTATACTTAGTAAGATTGTACTAATTAAAATTTTACACTATCAATGCATTTTAATTAGATTCATATTAAAACGGTTAGAATATTAAAATAAATTCTAAAACTTGAGCTATTTTGGTTTTTAACATTATTTTTAAATTTGATTGTCATTAACTTAGTCAAGCTAAATCTCTAGTTCAATAAGTTAATATTGATTGAATTAGTTAAATCATACATCATATATATATATATATATATATATATATATATAGATAGGGTCAAGATCTATTGACATCAAATGTCAAAGTTAGTCAAATTATACCTCAATGACTTTTTGTAGAATGCAAATTTAATTGATCTAGCCGTTAAATTTGATGTTCTTATTAATTATATTAAGTATCCAAAATTTCACACAATTCCAAAATTATTTAGCAGTTCATCACATATCTTTATTTTAATGTATAATAAAAAATTAAAATATATGTGAATATTCAGTGTTAGATGACATATCTAAAAAAGTTCAAATTATGTGAAATTTGATATACATAATTATGAAAATAATATCACATAATTCAATGGTTGGATTAGTTAAATTTGTATTCTAAAAAAAGTTATTGAAGATGTAATTTAACTAACTTTAACACTTGGTGTCGACGAATCCTAACCCATGTATATACAAAATTTCATATTGTTTAAAAATTATTTGATATTTCAACAATCAATTTTATTTTAACGTACAATATACTTTTCAAATTATAAATAAATGTTAACAATAAGTTTATACAACTATAAATATTCAATTTATATAAAATTTACCTATATGATCATCAAGATGATATCACATAATTCAATATTAGATTTGTAAATTTCATATTTTGTAAATCTCACTTGATATGCCCCTGTATATATATAGGAGAGGGATTAAATTATATTAGTATAACTCTTACCAATTATTACACCATCAATAACTTTATATAAAATGTAAATTTTGTCGATCCAATCACTAAATTTTAACTTTATATTACTTTGATTGTTTGTATCACATTTGTTCAAAATTAAACAACAATAAGAAAGTAATCAAATGATTCATATTTTAGTATATTTTGAAAAGTGAATATTACATTAATTTTGATTTATGTGAATAAGGTATCAAATAATTTTAGATTAATATAAAATTTTGTATATATATGATATATGTAAAAGGAGCTTTTAATTAATAATAATAATAATAATAATATGACTAGTGATTGATATATTATCTTAAATAATTATAGATTCACACGTTTAAGCCTCACACGTGGTGGCCATTTCAAGTCACATATTGTAACTATATGCTGAATTTCAAGGTGTCTATATATACCTCTTTTTTTTTTCTTTTTTTTTTCAGTTTGACACTGGTTTCTCCTTGTTTCATTCTATATAAAAGCAGTTTACTTTACCGGTATATTTACACAAGCTGTGATTTTGTACAAGATACTATTTTTTGAGACAGTTCAAAATTAAATAGAGCCATAATTTTATAACATTTAAGCTGTCTAATTAGACCACGTGATGTGAAATAAGAACCCCACAACTTTAAGTCATCATCTACATGATACAAGTATTAATTAACAATCTTGCGAAACCAAAAATCATCTAACAAAAAGTTTTATGCATACATTATGTGCACACTTTACCTAATTTGTCAACATAGATGTGACTATTCTAAGGCGAAAGAGCTGATAAAAAAAATTATAAAGCGAAAGACTAAACTTATATGATAAAATATATATTTATAATTGTTAATTTTATTAATTAAAAACTCAATAGCTAAGAATTATGATGTGCGTGTGTGTGTATATACATATATATATGAATTTGCTAACGTATACTCGTTTTTTAGTTAGAGTACATTAGTAAGCTACACTATAGGTATATTTTAAGATATATTATAGTTATAACTTGTTAATATAATTCAATTAAAAAATAAGTACATGTATATTAGCAAACCCTACTAGCATTTAGGGCTGACCCAAGGGTAAAGCTACTAAAGCTCAAGCTTAGGCCCACCAACTAAAAAATATTTGCTGTTAGTTTTTATAAAGCAAAAGGGCCACATATGTTGGATAAAAAAGTCACATATGTTAGCAAAAAGGCCCAACATATAGCTCTCTCATTTAAATATTTTTTTTTTCAAAGTTTGCTTTATGCCTCACTCAACGTTGGGTCGGCTTTGCTAGCATTTGTTAATGTACACTTACTTATTTTTTAGTTGGGATACTTTAACCAACTACAACATGGTGTATTTTAAAATATATTGTAGTTATAACTTGCTAACGTACTTTAACTAGAAAAATAAGTATGTATACGTTAGAAAATTCCATATATATACATAGATGACATATTTTATAATTATTTATAATTTTCGCCGTCAATTTTTTAATTTAACAATAATTACTATGTTTTTTTTTCCTACATTTCCCTCAATTTATCCTAAGAATGTATGTATATATATAAAAGTTTAGAAGACCAATTCCAATTGTAGCGAACTGATAAAAGTTATATAAATATCAAATAATTTATGTCGAATTCTCCACCACAAGTTATCAATTTGGTCATCATAATGGCATACAGAGAAGAAAAATATATCGTACTTACAATATCATTTTAGGATATTTACGTTCACGAGCTGTAATACAACTGCTTCAATTATATTTTTTGGTGATTGCCTATAATATTTTTGTAAACGCAAAGCAAAATATTTAAACAGCAATTTAAGTAACATCTTTTAAAATTTTCTATAATTTTTATAATTTAACCATAGCAGTAATTTACGACTATTAATTGTACAAAAAGAGATATTAAATTTACTCATATCTGCTAACTTAATGTTGCAGGCCTCTAACTTAAATTTTTGGGATAAATCACGGACACCAGTATTTACTTTGGACTTGAAGGCAAACATTTTTTGATCAAGAAGTCACCATGTGATACGCATGTGGTGACACAAGCAAGTGTACTGAAAGTTACTAAAGAACCAGCTTATACAGCAATAATTGTTTCTGTTCAGAGGCTAGTGGGACCAAATTAAGGCTCCTGTCAATTTGCATACTGTGATTGATCATGGTGAAATTAATTTCCTACGGGGAAGGAAAGAGTTATGGTGTTATTTCACGAGTGACCTATTAGTGATAGTTATTCTATGTTTCTTCTCATTCTTTCTAAGTACTGAATGTGAATTCGTAGTATTTTTTTTTTCTTTAGAAAGCACAAGTATTTTTTAGGAGAGACAATCTTATTCGATTTGGGTAGGATCATTTTATAGGTAGCAAAGCTCTTTCTCCGAATATTTAACATAGCTGTATATTTAGGACTTGAATTCGAGACCACTAGTTAAGTTGAAATAATCTCATGCTAGTTGATCTACACACTTGGTGGTTGAACAGATAGTAATTGATTTTTGCCTTAAGATTTTTTGAATAAATTATCATTTAGATATTTTTTAATGTTTAATTATGTATCCTTCCCCAGAAAAAATTAATATTATTAGTCATCTATAGAATTTAAGCTGATCCTGCCTCCTTTTCCCCTCTACACCTTCCATCTCAAAACTAATTAATGAGTCTCTTTGTATTTGTTAATTCATGAAGAAATCATTTTCCTTTTTTGTTGGGATCAGATGTGGAAATTCACGTAGTTAAAATTCTTGTTTGTGTTTTGTGTGTTGTGGGATTTACAACAATTGTGATTTTACAATGATTTTAATGTTTACTAGTGCGTGTACCCGTGAAAAATATGGGTAAGGTTAAAATAATTTGTATTAATTTAAAAAATATAAATATGAAAAATTTAAAACATAATAAGTATATACTATCAGAAGGAAAATAAATAAATAAAAAAGAATATTAAAAAAATAAAAAATGTATTATTAGATGTCACTGTATTTGGGAAAAGATAATAGAAGGGATTTAAAAAAATAAAAACAATACAGTAAAGAAATTAACAGCAACTATAATTTTGAATTTGTCAAATGTCACCATATTCATAAGTATAAAAATAATAAAATGCATCATTAGATAAATATAGTCATGATTCAAAAAAATCCAAATATTTGGTACTCATTGGCTTCAAAAAAGATCCAAAAAAACATCAAAACGACTACTAATATTATAGTGTCTTAAAAATAAAAATTAACAACCATGCCTAATTGATCAATACATAAAGCACTTCAAGATCATCATTAAACCAAAAATGGACAATGTAATTGACTACCAACTTGTTTCAATACATTTTCATTCAGATACATTGTGTAGGATAATTCAGGTCATAGGCCATCTCTGTAATAATTATAAAAATCATGCCCAATAGTAATAAAATCCTACTCATTAAATAAACATAATTAAAAAAAAGTTCAATACTATTGGACATGATTTAATTTAAAACACTAAAGTATAAAAGAAATAATGCACCTTATTTAGGCAAATCTTTGTGATAAAAGTTCTAAACCAATTGCTAAACCTTCTCTTGCTTGTAGACGCCATTCTATTAACATTAGAGTAAATTATACTAACACTCCCTTAAATCTTTTCAGATTGCACAAAACCCTATTTTTTTTAACGTTTACAACAACCTCTCTTATAGGAGTGTACAATATAATGTTTTTCAAACAATTAAGGGGGGTTAGTGTGTTTTTCAAACAATTAGGGGGGTTAGTGTAGAGGTAAAAAGAAGGGGTATCAATTGAAATTTGACGAAACCTTAAAGGGTGTCAGTATAATTTACTCTAAGCATTAACCTTATACACCATTAATATATTTGTAGTAATTATATTTGACTATAGAAACGTGAAACCAAAATAATATTTCAAAATCAAAATAAGTAGATTGAAAAAAAAAACATAAAAATCGATTATTGATATACGAAGAACATACAAATGTGGTTCTTTATGAAAAGAAGAAAAAACCTTACTTTTTCTTGCTTTACTTAATCCTGCAAAATTTACGGAGAAAAGAAAATTATCATATACTTATTTAATAAATAAAAATAAAATTATAAAATATAAAAAGATATGTAAGAAGAAGATAAAAAAATATAAAAAGATATTATTAAAATGTTACTAATATTTTATCTAATCTAATATTACTAATATCTTATTTAATTTAATATCTAATATTCCGATAAAAAAGTAATAAAATATTTTATTTAATATTCTGATAAAAAATATCAAAAATAAAATATATCTTTTAATCAAAATTTTAATTATATTTTTTATTATTTTTATGCACCACGTAAATATAATTTTGTAAATATCTTTATTTAGTGGTCAATTTTACATTAATATCTTTTAAAAAATTATGCACCACGTAAATGTATTTAATTATATATTCATATATTGTCATCTCCTATTTATTTTGTAAATATCTAATTTCTTTGGGGTCTTATCTAGATGTTTATAACAATAAAAATATGAATTTTATATTAAAGGTAACTATTACAAAAATCATCAAAAATTTCCTAACATATCTTTTAAATTTTTTTCCATGTAATTAAATCATTAATTTAGCGTGATTTCAATATTTTAAATTTCATTTACTTACCTTTAATTATCTTAATTTTATGTTTTTAAAATTTAAATATCTCATCTCAAATTTTGTCTAATAACTGACAAAAAAGCAACGTAACATTAATTTCTAATTATGAAATCCAAAGAATAATCGTTATTAATTTGTTTCCATATTTATTAAATTACTTTAGGAAAATTATATGGAAGGTATCCTGCACCATGGAATGACCATTAAATGATGCCAAACCTCTAATTCTAGAAACGTTGCATAATATAATGGCAATTAACAAATTCGTAGCTGATTTGGTTGCCATTAAATGATCATCAAAATTATTTTCCCTAAAATTATTCACTATTCAATTTAAATTAATTTGAAACTATTATTACATACTAATAATTTCTACTTATTTTGAAATTTAATTTTTGCAACTTTCTACTTAAAGATCAAATTATAGTATTACTCCTAATTTAGAGCGGGGTTTTTTAGTTTTGGTGAACTCTTTGGAAGGAAAAAATTCCTCAATGTCTTTTATTTACCTTTAATATTTTAAATTAAAGATAAGTAAAAGATAGATTGGAGAAAAACAGAAAGCTAGCAATTTGAATGTGAAACCATATAATTGTGCCACATTATATCCCTTAATGCATCAAGTTACGAAAATACCCCTATTTTAAGCGAGATATTGAAGTCTGAGGATTTTTTTGGTGGACAAATTTGGGATAAACTATCCTCAATATTAATTTTTTTAAGTAATTAATAAAAGAAATATTACTTTAACTAATAAAATATAAAAAAAAATATGTAAGAAGAAGATAAGAAAATATAAAAAGATATTACTAAAATGTTACTAATGTTTTATCTAATCTAATATTACTAAATATTTTATGTAATCTAATATTATTAATATGTTATTTAATCTAATATTAGGATAAAAAGTAATAAAATATTTTATTTAATATTCTAATAAAAAATGTCAAAAATTTTATCTAACATTTTCATAGGATAAAAGAAGTAACTAAAATTGTGAATTACCTTTTTAAAAATAAAAATAAAAATAAAAACATATTACTAAAATGCTACCAATATTTTATCTAATCTAATATTACCACTATTTTATCTAATCTAATATGTCTAATATCTTATCTAATCTAATATTTTGATAAAAAAACATGATAAAATATTTTATTTAATATTCTAATAAAAATATCAAAAATAAAGTATATCTTTTAAACAATATATAATTTTTTAAATTATATTTTTTTTATGCACCACATAAATCATATTTTGTAAATATCTTTATTTACTGGTCAATTTTACATTGGTATCTTTTAAAAATTTATGCACCACATAAATGTATCTGATTATACATTAATATATTGTCATCCCCTATTTATTTTGTAAATATCTAATTTTTCTGGGTCTTATATGGATTTTTATAATGATAAGAATAGGAATTTTATATTAAAGGCAACTATTACAAAAATCACAAAAAATTCCCCAGCATGTTTTTTAAATTTGTTTCCATTTAATATCAATTTGTTTCCATTTAATTAAATCCTTAATTTAGTGTGATTTCAATATTTTAAATTTGAATTACTTGCCTTTAATAATCATAATTTTAATATCCGCATAATTATTAAATTAAATTAGTGTGATGTAAATTTGAACTTACCTTTAATAATCATTAAATTAATTTTCTCTCTCATTAATATATTAAAATATCTATTAAATTCGCTTGCTATTATAACGTTATTGTTATATAGTATAATTTTTCTCTCATTAATATATTAAAATATCGCTAATTAATTATTCACTACATCAATTAAAGAAATATTATATGACATGAAAAATTACAATTGACAAATAAAATTACAATTGACTTATAAAATTATAATAGGACACGAAAAAAGGAATTGATTCATTACATATGTTAAAGGAACGATACATTACTTCAATAATTGATCCTCCTGCAATCTTTTTTGTGTTACAAATTGTTTCCAGTCATCACCAAGAAAATGCTTTGCCCTTTTGTGACTTCCTCTGTTCAACAACTTACATTCATAACTACTCCTAACATTGTCAATCAAGTACATTACATTATAAGTGTATACATTAGGATGGCAAAAAAACCCGCGGCCGTAGATGAAATCTGTCACGGGTAGAAAATGGGTACTTTAAATGAGTACCTGTAGATATTCTAAATGGATATATCTGCTACCCATTTATTAACGGGCCGAGTACGGGTATCATGGTACTCGTACCTGCAGATACTTGATACCCACAATTATATATTTACTTAAATACCCTTATATATTAATATAGATAAAATTACATAAATTTATTCAAATTTTTCGAAATGATTGTTTATTACAAGAAAAATCTTATACAATTATATTACAAGAGAAAAGGAACATAAGTTTGTGAGCATTTAAACTATATTTTTTTTAGAAAAATTGTTAGAATAATTAAAATTTATGTTCAAAGTGATTATTTTAAACAATAACTCTTTAATTTATAAATTCAAAGTGATATTTGCAACACTCTATAATTGTTCACAACACACAAAATAAATTTATTATTTTTTAAAAAATATATCCGTGGATATCCATGGATACTTGTGGATATTAAAAATATCCGCAGGTATCGACTTAGCAGATATCCATGCGGGTAACGGGGCGGGCACGGGTACAGATTTTTCTTACGAGGCGGGTAGCTATTACCCGTGCTTGTCCCGCCCCGTTGACATCCCTGGTGTAATGACCCTTTGTCACTACAGCACTACTCACAACCTCATACCTTACTCAGAATATTCAATTATTAACACTAAACATCATTACATCACCATACATGAATAATATATAAGTCCATGTATATATATAACCCCAAGGGAGAGATACAAAAAAAAAAAAAAAAAACTCTCTACAGCTAGTCAACTAAACAACCAATACAAAGGAAAACATCAAAAGATCTTCCCAAAGGATCCACCCCAAAAGGGCTTTCAAACTCTCATTGGATCCTCCACCATCAACTGTGGGAAGCTGGATTTGCTGAAGCCTTTCCTTCTGCTCCCATGTCAAAATGACGTAATCATCACAGTCATAGCAACACAACAACAGCAACAAGACACTCAACCAATAACAAAACAAGGCAAGGGTAAGCTTACGACACAAAAACCAACATAATATATACAATTCATATTCTCACACCATCAACATATCAAGATGGAATCCAAATCGTTAAGAAATGGGTTTATATACATTACAGTATAGCATACACAACATTACACACCATGCTATCAACCCTATATGTTAATGTGTGAATGACACGACTCTCGAGAGATTTTCTACATTCTGGGCGATCAGCCAGGTCTTATCCCCTACCATGGCCATCTAGCACCATTCAGGGATTGTCAAAACTCTGATCAGTTAGATAAGCTTATGGTTGTCAAGATAAGTGTATGTAGGTGGTGGTATATCGCGATACAAGGCCTGCACTGCCTTAGCCCCCTATGGGATTACCCATCCATTTATCCCCTAGGCCCAACTTTAAGACCTTACTTCTTATTCAAGCACTAGGTTGGAGGCCCAACTGAGTACCAACTCTAGTCACCATCCACCTTACATGCCTACCCGCACACGGCTTGAGGCCCACACAACCTTAGCCAACCACATATACATGCCAATGCATGTATCACCACAATAATCAACTCAACCACAACAATCATCATATCATGTATATATGTATCAACATATCACCACAATCATCAACTCAACCACAACAATCATCATATCATATATATATGTATCAACATATCACTAAATGGCCTTCTCAGCACCACCTATGGTCCAACAATCACCAGCAACCCCAAATCAACCCCATGCACACCCAAATCGGCCTTTTGCATGATTGACAGATAAGACAATGTCCAAGCAACACATTCTTTTTGAAAATTTTCACACAACAAAATAGAATTACACGCTCGCTCAGTAATCCATATGCTTGCTCAATGAGTACCTTTCATACAGGGAGCACACTCTCCCTTTCGAAGGTTCTCACTCAGCGAACTTAAGTCCAGAGAGCAGCTAAGTCTTAAGTAGAATTCTCGCTCAGCAAACATATGTTTGCTCAGCGAGACACTTACAACTTATCAACCAAATCCTCAATAATAAAAATAAAGAAAAACCCAAAAACTAGTTTAGAAAACCATTTGAACATCCAATTATCTTAAAATATACATTTTACATTTATAGGAGTCAATAAAGTCATCAACAACCAACAAAAATTATAAGAAAGTAGAGAAAATTCTATTTTTCTCTCACTCAGCAAGCATTTCTGTTGCTGAGTGAGTGACAAACTTCCACCGACTAAAAAATTTGTCGCTGAGCGAACATTTCCTTTGCTGAGCGAGCTATCCATCGTTGGGTGCAATTTTCAATTGTTTTCTTCGCAAATCACTCACCAACACCCATTTTTGACCAAATCAATTGACAACAAGCACCACAAAACAATTGTAACTACTTCTAATACCTTTCTAACCAATTACATAACAATTTAATCTACAAATCATTCACAAATCTCAAAACCTATTTTGTGTCAAAACTCATATACACAAGATTTTCACCAAAATCAATCGATTCCAAAGTATTAAATCGACATATCAACATCCACAACCACAAAATCAAGCAATGGTAAGCTTCCCTTACCTCTAAAAGTCTCTGAATTTGAATTTAGGTTCTATGAGAATTTGGTGTCTTAAGCCGAATCTTCCACAAATTTGTTCCTTCTCTCACCACAAGCACTAAACTAAGCTTACAACTCCTTTACACCTTCACAAAGTCAAGAAATCTTAGAGAGAGATAGAGAGAGAATGAAGGGATGAGAGAGAAAGAGAATGAGAAACTCTCCCCCCTTCTCCTCCTTTTATACCCGACCTCTCGGAGCTCTCACATGAATTTTTGGCCAACTAAGGCCCAAATCTTACCAAACCACTCCTCTTATCTCAAAACTTATTTAACTCAACTGTTTTTCTCTTAAAACCCAAAATCACACTCATAATACACTCACATTGGCTCAAGCACATATTTCAAGTATTCTAAATTCAAACCTGAATTTCAAACAAACAACACATAACCATCGTCATATACAATAAACCATACATAACAACAATTCATTTATTCTTTTTAATCACCTATATTGCATATCAAATTTTCACTTTTTAGTTATTAAAACACTTAATCATGCATTAGGAAAAACAAGATGTTACACCTAGTATACATGTCATGCCTAAGGATGGCAAGAAAACCCGCACCCGCGGACATCTACGAATAAAATCTGCCACGGGTAGAAAATGGGTACTTTAAATGGATACCTGTAGATATTCTAAACAAATATATCCACTACCCATTTATTAACAGGGTGGGTATGGTTATCATGGTACTCGTACCCGCAGATACTCGATACTTGCAATTATATATTTACTTAAATCCCTTTATATACTAATATAGATAAAATTACATAAATTTATCCAAAATTTTCAAAATGATTATTTATTATAAGAAAAATCTTATACAATTATATTACAAGAGAAAAGGAACATAAATTTGTGAGCATTTAAACTGTATTTTTTTTAGAAAAATTGTTAGAATAATTAAAATTTATGTTCAAAGTGATTATTTTAAACAATAACTCTTTAATTTATAAATTCAAAGTGATATTTGCAGCACTTTATAATTGTTCACAACACACAAAATAAATTTATTATTTTTTTAAAATATCCATAGATATCCATGGATACCCGTGCATAACGGGGCGGGCACGGGTATAGATTTTTTCCTGCGGGGTGGGTAGCTGTTAGCCATGCCCGCCTCGTCCCATTGACATCCCTAGTCTTGCCCTTACATTACATCATCCTAGAAGACAAATAAGGTATATCCAACAATAAGAAGTAAGAATCAATACGGAAAAATAAATAATAAGAAGTAAGAATCGATATAGAAAAACTCTAGATGTATACCCCATTGTAGATAAATAAATAAGAAGAAGTAAGAATAACAAAAAAAAAAACAAACCTAAAACATGTATGTATTTTGGGACGATTAAGGCAATGTAAAAGAGTATAGAAGAGGAAAAGTAATCGATACAGAAAACATTCCCAGTATATATAGGATATATGAGGGTATATGAATGATTTTTGTGTTTGTGACTACTAATCTACTTACACAGTTTCCATTTTTCAATGGTTAATGTATTTAATAGCATTTTGAAATAAATTGTCAAAATTGTCCTTACTTTGGGTGAATTTTTTTTTCTCTTTGACAACAACTTTATAAATATTAATAGATATTATATTTTATAAATGATCGGTAAATACCAAGGTTTTAATAAACCATGAGGTAATTATATGGAGTTTAGAATCCGCATGTAATTACCAAGAGTTTACAAACCACAAGTAATTGCTCGGGGGTTTGTTTACAAACTACGGGTAACATGTTTGTCACAGATGGCTTATCCACAAAAATCCCAACCGTAACTAATACTTTTAACAGCGGTTTAAACCATGGATAATCTAAAAATTAAAAAATAACTACAAATAAATTCATTTTTTTTGTAGTGAAATAATAAGAAAATTAGAATCCAAGATAAAATTTGAACATTAGAATCATTTCCTCTATGAGATTTACTCCAATACAATACATTGCATAATTAAATAAAGAAAGACTTAATTGCACTTTTGGTCTCTTGAGTATTGCAATTGTGCAATTTTAGTTTCTCGGTTTTAATAGAGCAAATTTGGTCCTTCAAGTATAGCCATTGTACGATTTTAGTTCCTTCATTAGTCTTTTGTTAAAAATTTGACAGATTTTGCTGACGTAACATTGACGGTTGATGTGACAAATGATGCGAGGGGTGTTCATCGGATTGAATTTATCCAATGAACTCGACAATCCAAACCAAACCAATCATAATTGGTTCGGTTATTGGATTTAAACTTTTTCAACCTGAACCAACCCAAACCAATCTAATCAATTATGTTTTAACTTTTAAAATAATATATTTTAAACTTATAACTTAAATTTTGCTTCAACTTTTGTATTTTCTTTCTTTTTCATTTATTTTAATTTTCTTATGATCTTATCTAATGTTATAAAATATTTTTATTTGATCATGTTTATTATGTAAATTTTTTATTATATTTTAGGTAAAAAAATTAATGATATATGTAAAGTGATAATTATATAAAAATTAAATATTTTTGATAAAATAAATAATTAGTTATTAAAAACAAGGAATATTTTTACCTTGCCTTAGTATAAAATTAAATAATTGTATAAAATAGATAATAAACGAAATAAAAGCTTCAAAAATATAATAATTTATTTTTTTTATCATAATCTGATGACCCGAACCAAACCAACCCAATTATAATCGGTTTGATTCAGTTCGGATTGGCCAATTTTTTTTCAAAACCCGAACCAAACCAATCCAATTAAATATATTGGTTTGGATGTAATTTTACTCTAAATCCGAACCAATTCAACCTGTGAACACCCCTAATGCGACACTAACAGATGACGTGGTGGCTAATATGGTGGTCAACACATATACTGACATGTCATTGACATGCTAACATGGTAGGTGACATAATATGCTAACGTGGTATGTGCAAATTAAAGAAGAAATTTACAAAATATTGGTAGTGAGATTTGAACTCCCACCCCTTCACCCTAATACTACTATCATTACCACTAGGTTAAAGTGTTAATTTGATATATAAATAAAAATTATACTATGTATAGCTTAAATGTGAGATCAAAATTGTACATATATTTATTATTACTAAATAAATTATTTATACTATGTATAACTTAATTTATATTTATTATTATGTATTCATAATATGAAATATTAATAAATCAAATATTAAATACTAATAAATTATAAATTAAAATTTATTAAATACCGATACATTAATAAATATATAATAATATTAAAATTACAATTAATTATTTAATATTAATAAACATAAATTAATAGTTTAATTAAATTTATATTAATACTTTGATAACTTATACTTTTATCAATATAATATAATAATATTAAATATTAATACATATAAATTAATAAATATACTAATAGCTGCCAAAAGAATAAATATATACTAATAATATTAATAAATATAAATTAATTCATATTGATGCTTTAATAACTTATACTAATAATTTTGATTGGTACTTTTTTCTTTTGAAGTAATTGATTGATACTTTAATAATTTATACTTTTATTAATTTATATTTTAATATTAAATTATAAATATTTAGTTAATATTATTAGTATATATTTATTAATTTATATGTATTAATATTTAATATTTTATAATTATATATTTATTAATTTACTAGTATTTAATGAGATTTAATTTAAATTTATTAGTATTCAATCTTTAATTTATTAATATTTTTAATTATTAGGTTATGTAATAAATTAATATTAATAATATAAATTAAGTTATATATTTAATATAAATAATTTATTTAGTAGTAAAAAAATATATGACAATTTTGGTGTCAAATTTAAGTTATATATAATATAATTTTGATTTATATATATCTTAAAATAATACTTTATCCTAGTGGTAATAGTGGTGTTGGTAGGGTTTAGGGTGGGGTTTTAAATTCCACTACCAACATTTTGTAAATTTCTTCTCTAATTTTCGCATTCCATGTTAGCATGTCACATCACCCGCCATACTAACATGTCAATGACATAAGCATATGTATGTGTTGGACTACCATGTTTTAATACCCCTACATTTATCTATTAAACTATTTTTTTAATTATTCTGCATTTATTTTTGGAGAATCGGATGTGAATCTTAAAAATTTGATCCCTATGGTTACATTCATATTAATAAGTAGTAGTTAGTTTATATTTTTACTAATTTTTGGGAATAGAGTCCGAAAATTGGTAAAATGACTATTCATCCTTGAAAAGCCATATAACATAATTAATAGAAAAAAATAGTTAGAAGTGTTTAAAAATTATTTTTAAGTCATTAATATACTTAGAATAATTAATAATAATTTTAGAAAATTTTTGGGAATTTATTGAGATAGATTTGTGAAATGATAAAAATATCCCTAGTCAATTATGGAAACCAACTAGAGACTTTTTGACTTCAAAATATTTTGAAAATTTTACACTAAGTTTATTTTAATTATAAAAAAATTATTTTGAAAGAAAAATAGTGAAAGATGTAACACCCCTGTTTCAATTTTTTAACTATTTTTCTAATATTTGATAAATTATTTTTGAAAAAATTGGAAATAAATCTCAAAATTTTGTTCCCTAGATTGAATTCAAAATATTGAGAGTTATCTAATAGTAATTTTTAATAATTTTTTCGAGCTAGAGCCCAGAAAAATTAGAAAAAAATGATTTTGCCCTTATTTCTCAATATTAAGAGCTGACATGAAAAAAAAGACTCAATTGACATTAAAATATCAATTTGAGCTTCAAATCATATCATATGTATTGAAATATAATATTGAATTTTTTTTAAGAATTTTCTAAAATTCTAGTGCAAAATGACCAAAATGTCTCTAGGTGTCTAATAAACCAAGTCAATATTGGTTTGACATCCAAAAATAGTAAAAATGATAATTTTAGTTCATTTTTAGGTAAAATATTTAATTTTAGGTTTTTATAAAAATTTTGGTATTTATTAAATTAAAATGAATTTAATATGAATTTTCTAGCTCAAAAATACAAAATAAATAATAGAAATTTTATTTTGATATTAAAAGCTAAATTATTCAAGTTTAGACAATTTTATCGGTACAGGTTGATTTAACTGCAGATAAAATTGATACTGATAAAGTTGGAACAGATCATGGGACACATGTCCAGCCTAGTCCTAGATGACTCACCACTTATTTTGAATATGTGTCCCTAAATCAAATTGAAAATAAATGAAAAAAACCCAAATTATGACATAATAGATGATGCAATTAAATTAGACACCTAAGCCATTTCCTCCTCTATAAATAGCCCATTCTTGGATAGATTTTTACCATCCCTTCCTCCTTTTGGTTGGCTGAAATTCCTAAGAGAGCTTCTCTCTCTAAATTTTTTCTTTCTCTCTCTTATTTTGCCTAAATTTTAGTAGTTTCCATCAATTAGTAAATTTCTCTTCTTAAGAGCTTTGCACCAACAATTTCATTCTCTTCATCAACCAGCTTTAAGGTAATGGAGGGAATGAGGTTAGTTCTAAATTATTATCATTTTGTATGTTGGTAGGAAAAGTTTTTCCCTAAACCTTTCAATACTTAAAATTACTATATTTTCATTATAATGTTATAATGTTTAATGTTAGAATTAATTTTTCCTATATTATTATGCTGCCCAATTTTATAATTAAAATATAGTTACTATTTGTTATGTTGCTCAATTTTAGATGATTAAAATGTATTTATTAAGTAATTATTTTGCTAAATTTTAATAATAATATTTTGATTATTAAGTCATTATTTTGCTAAAATTTTGGTAATTAAATTGTGATTACCAAGTTGTTATTCTGTTAAAAGTTTGGTAAGTAGTTATATTGCCAAAATTTTAATGATTGCTAAATTATTATCATGTGATTTCTGCAATATAAGAAAAAAACGTTGATTGTACTACTGCTCAAATTAAATGAGACCAGGAAAACCTCTGCTTGAGAAGTTGGAATTTGATAAATTAGTGAGTAATGTAACGCAAGTGACATGTAGTGGCATGACACCTTGCTAGGGAAGTTATAATTTGGTACGCTAAGGTATCAAATTCAGGGACCCACTTGAGGAGGTATTGGGGGTAGGCATCGAGTGGTAAAAGTTACAATGGTCAGGGTAATGCCCTCGAGCTAGAATATTTGCCTGACCAAGCTTGATAAACTCGACAACTACTCAGCATTTCAGGATTGGTTTGAAAGTATACCTCTATAAATAGATATTTTGATTGTTATTTTGTTTCTCAATTATGGTGAGGACTATACCATGTATTGATGTTGATGAGGTATATGTACTCCCAATCACTACTCGGTTCTGTTGAGAACTATTACTCACTAATGAAGAGTATGGATCCATACCTAGTCAAGGGTAGTCTGATACAACTTAGAATGAACCCTTAGTTCCCTTTTATTGTTAGTTATGTTTCATCTTTGTTTTATGGTAGACTTCCTACCATATATGTAAAAGTGATTTTAGAACAAAACACCTCACTCCATTATTTTTTTCTTTGTATGATTGATCGCGATTATTAAAGATGGCAGTAACGCCCACTGATACCGAGGATGAGTCAGAAGACATTTTGATGGGCGAGGATTTGTAAACCTAGTTTATAGTAATTTGTTTTAGGAATATGATAGATTGACACTGCTTTGTATAGGACCTTTTTAATGTATATATTGGGTTGGGTAGTATTTATCTTTTGATGTATTTTTGGTCTTTCTGTATTCTATGACTCTTATGTATTACAAAATCATGATATACAATTTTACGACAAATATATATATATGCTTTATCTTCCTTCTTTTAATACCATTTCCAAACTCTGTTAACATATGAATTTTTCTATTATAAAAGTAGAAAAATTTTACCTATATTCTCATATACTTAAACTTAATAATTAAATTAATACAAATTATATTTAATATGAATGGGTGTTACACATGTCATTTGTTAGCATTGCATCATTTGCCATGTCACTCAATGCCAAATCATCCAAATCTGTTAACTTTTTATGAAAAACTGATGGAGGGACTGAAATCACACAATTTCGATATTTGGGAGACCAAATTTGCTCAATTAGAACTTAGAGAACCAAAATTGTACAATTATAATACTTGGGAGACCAAAATGCAATTAATCCATAAAGGAAAGAAGAGATAAAGAGATGGAATTATGATAAGCAATAAAGATATTACAAAAAAAAAAACAAAGAAATTAAAACCAAGAAGTGATGAATTGATGCAAATTTTTTATCTCTTCATAACAAGTAGTTGCTAGTTTTTTTTTTTTTTTTGTGTACCAATAAGGTGCAAACTACTCAAACTCTCCACCACTTAGGGTTCATTTGGAGTGGTTAAGAGTTTTTGGTTTTTGATTTTTAAATGTAATTTTCAAAACAAAATGTGTTTGGCTAAAATTGAGCTGAAATGATTTTTAACTCAATTTCAAAATACTTTCACATCCATTTTCAAAATCAAGAAAAAAATATTATTGAATTTGGTTTTTAGTTTTAAAAAAAATACTCTCATTACATTTGGCAATGACTCTTGTCGTTGCTACCGCCACCGTCACCGCCACTATCTTCGTCGTCGCCACTACTACTACCACTACCACTACTACTATCACCATTACCATCAGTACCACCATCACCACTACCATTGCCACCGTCATCACCGCCACTACTATTGCCACTGCCAACTCCTCCACCACCACAACCACCACCGATGCTACCACCACTGCTACCATCACATAAACATACCATTAAACTAATTTTAATAGGATATAAAACTTTTAAATTGAGTTTATTTTAAAAATAAAAATTAGAAAAAGAAAACTAATTTTTAAAACTAAAAACCACCCTAAACTAAAAACTAATTTTTAAAAACTAAAAATTGGTTGTAGTTTTTGAAATTTACAACTAAAAACTACTCTAAATGGACTCTCGATCCTAATTGGCTTTTAAATAGATTTCATAATCAATGCAATCCAATATTTGATTTTGACAAGTTTTACGATATTTAAATTAAAAAATGATGATAAGCAACAATCAAACAATATATATAGTTATATATCTCATCCAATTATTTTCCAAAAAAAATAAAATATTAGATCCAATTTAATAATACTGCGCGTCTGGATGAATATTAAAAAATATTTTTAGATGCACCTAAAATTAAATATTTTTATTTTGTTTTTCGTTGAATTATTCTTTTTGACTTTTACAAAATGTAGCAACTATGTTGGTTTTTTCTTTATTTCAAAAATTTAACTTTATCAAATATATTTTTAAAGGAGGAAATCCACTTGCTTTCACGACTAAGTATGTCGTTAGAATTATACCTAATTTGTTACTATTAATTTTTTTTTCATATGACGACTCGAGATGATTTTATTACTAAAGAAAAAAAAGTCCACTTATGTTAGGAGACCAGTTAAAAGTACAATATTGTTGATCGTGGAAATTCATTTTAAGAATTGAAATGACAACAATTCTCAAAAGATAACTTCTTGTTATTATTCTAACCAACAAATAAGATTTTTATTCATGGAATTTAGAATTGAAAAACTCTGCGAGTTCTTTTTATTTGAACAAGCAACTTTAGTTTTCAACTCGAGAAAAATACAACTTAACCACTGAATTGGATCTTAATCAAAAATTTGATCTTGATGTGATTAGTAGTGCTCGTTATTTGTAGTCGAACTTTGATTATGATTGATGCTTTGTAGATTTTAACAAATATGTAAACTTGTGCAAGAAACATTTATATTGAATCAAATATCAATAAAGTATAAATAAACAAGCAATGAAATTAAAAAGATAAGAGTTTCGAGAAGAAATGGTGTTTAGAAGTGATTAAGTTAAAAGGTTTAGAGAAGAAATGATGGTTAAGAAGTAAAAAAGTAGAGTTTTGAGAAGAATTGAGATTAAGAAGTGAAAAAGTTGAGTTTAGAAAAGAAATGGAGATTAAGAAGTGAAAAAGTAGAGTTTCGAGAATAACTTAATGGAGAGATATACAAAAAGCAATAAATAAACTCAAAGATAAATGAAGTAAACATAAGCTTGCGTTAAAATATGGGTGAGAACATACACTAAATCCTTGAAATCGTAGTCATATGTGTGAGACGTGTGTGGTAATTATAGGAGTTTGTGTACAATGTTTCAACCAACAGAAAAAATGGTAACGCAATCTCTTATTTATAGATAATCTAACTAACAGTCGAATTACATGATTATGACATGTGTACAATAACTAAAAGATCCTTATCTAAGATGCTAACATTTGCCTCGGTTTGTCTCTTTTGCCAACTACTTTCAACTTCTATAGAGCTGTCAAAGTCAGCCAATCCAGCTCACTCGAGTTGGCTCATCATAGGTTAGTCAAAAAGTGAGCCAACCCAACTCGGCTCACTTTTTAGTGAGCCAAAACATATTCAACTCGGCTCAACCCACCACGGGTTGGTGGGTTATACGGGTTGACTCACTTAAAATTAAAAAAAATAAAAAATAAAAAATAGAATATATAAGTAAAAAAGTATCAAAAAATATACAAAAATTAAATTAAGGTGATAAAAATTTTGATGTGCTTAATGGAAACCAAAGTATCAATAAATTTATAATATTGTGTCTCACAATTTATATATATTAATGATTTGGAAAGTCATATTCACATTTCAATTCTATATCTATGTATAAAAAGATAAGTTAGTATACTACTATCTTTATTATGATTGGAATAGAATAAATGATTGAGTTTATATGTTACTTACTTTAATTACTTACAAAGTTAGTATAGTAAGCTATATTAAATAAAAAAAACCTCAACCCATGAGCCAACCCTCATCACAGGTTCAACCCGGGTGAGTTGTGAGCCAAATGAGCCAGGTCTAATTTGATACACCATTCAGACAAGCTAAATTTTATTAACTCAACCTCACTTAAACTTGTGGTGAGCCGAGTTAGCTCACGAGACATAGTCCAATTTGATAGTTCTAAACTATTGTATAAGTATCCTTTTTGAGTATGTTTTTACTATAACTGCCGGAAGGGACTTCTTTCTAGCGTATTTGTCTTTCGATCTACTGCTCTTTATGACTCTGACACTTGGTAACTTCAAGCTTGCCTGTCTAACTTTTGATTGGTCCATCTCGTACCTTATATGTGCTTTTCAACGATTAATCTATTTGCTTTTCCTCAAAAAGTTTTATATCATACTTAGAAAATTTTTCTTGTGACACCAACAGATGTCCCCAAAAATGTTTATTTCAAAAGAACTTGAGAATGAATATTTTTTGCTTTAAAACTGATTCATCAATGAAACAACCTTTTAGGCTTCTAAGGGTAAATGTGACTTTACGTATGCAACACGTTATCAATATTGCGCAGTTTTAATTGCCAACACTACCGTTGTGTAGTGTAAATCTCACTGCCAAACGACGTTATGATTGACTTGCCATTATATTAATTTATCGGGATTTGAAAAGATAATAATAATAATAATAATAATAATATATTAATTATTATTATTATTATTATTATTATTATTATCTTTTATTATTAAAATTTGAAACGGTACTAAAATTTCCCCTACTTCTCTTCTATATAAAACCTTAGCTTTTCACTCAAAAACCTTCCTTCACCTTGTTTACTTGCTTAGCATTACATTTTCTCTTTTTGAGTTATCTTCTTCATCAATCTCACCTTTTTTGCAAAGAAGCTTCTAAGATTCAATTTTTCTCCTCTAACCAATCTTACTATGGCTTCATCTGCGTGCGACGTTTCTTCTTCAACCCAAAAGATGGAAGTTCTAGTAGCACATTCCAATAGTCAACTGCAAAAGGAAGGTGGAATAACCTTCGTCCCCATTCCTCTTCTTGAAGAGGAAAGTAATAAAATCTAGGAAACCAGGTGTTACTTCCTTCCACTCTTACAATAAGCCTTTAGCTTTTGTGTGTCCATTTAAACCTGATTTCTCTTATGAGAAGGCCGAAAGTTGGTTCCTATGTCATGAAGATTAGCGTCCCATAATACATGACATTTACATTAGAACTAATTTTTTCAAAGACAAGACAAACCTATTTCGAGCTTCACCTTTAGTTAACTGGGATAAGTACTTTCTTTGGTTGAACCATATTAAAGTAGCGAAAAATGATCATTAGAAGAAAATCGGAATTTATGATTTGATTCAACTTAGTATTGATGTAGCTAATTTAGATATTTCTATGATTATGGCATCCTTACTTTTCTAGAATCAAAGCAGTCATGCTTTTGAAACACCATGTGCTTTGATAACTCCCACACTCCTCGACATTGCTGCCATTATTGGACTTAAACCCACAGGTGAAAGGTATGCAGTGGGTCTTTTCGAGGATGAGATTTCGATGGAAGAAATCCAACTTGATTAGACGAACAAGACTTATAATGCATATATTGTGGCTCATCAACATGACGACCCAACAATTTTCGATGACGAACACATTGCTTTCCTTCTTTATTAGATATCTTCCCACCGTCTTTGCACAAGGTCGCTTCAAGTCCCAAAATACCACTATAATTTGACGTAAGCTCTCCATTGTGGGAAAGATATTTGTTTAAGCAACTTACTTCTTGCTTTTGTTTGCAAGGCTATGGACGAAGCAATCAAGGTACTAACTATTCATAATAATGTGAAGAATATTTTTGGCCCTTTATGGTTGATGCAATTATGGCTAAATGTTGTTCTCGAGAAACTATCTTCCAATTGAAGGCAAGAAAAAGATAACTCCTACTTTGCAACTTGAAGGGGCACGATTGACATATCTAACTCCTTTGAAAAAATAATGCAATAAGGAGTCTTATATGAAGTACATTAAAGCCTTTCTAAGCTTCGATGAATTTACTGAAGACTTTTCTCCTTTCGTGAAGCCAATCATATTAGGCCTCCCTTGGCTTAAACAAAGATTTCCTTACGAAACTCCTAGACAACAAGAGGAGTTAGTCAAAATTTCGACAACATTCCTCACTTGGGATATTATTTTTACTGGGATGCAAGCTAGGGAAATTCGATTTTATGCTTATCAACTACAACTTTTTTCTTGCCAATTTGGATTATGCCAATTGACTTATGTCCCCATGTTCAAAAGGAAATTAGATCGAGATAGAATCAAAGGTGAAGAAAAATATGTCTCGATATTGATTTCGACTGCATCTCCAAAACAACCTACATTTTTCAATCCCGTTCGACTTAAGAATAACTTTTATTGCACCAAGTCTTTTCATGATTGGTGGCAGAATTATTACTCGAAAAGACTTATCACTGCTGATCAATGCTATGAGAAAATGATTGATTCTTTCGCATTTTTGCAAGATACCAGCCAAAAGATGAAAGGTAAATAGGTGCATGCCCTTGAGATTTCCAACTTCAAAATCTTTTATAAAGTGTGCTATCGTCCAACTATACTTTATTTAACTATACTTGATGTAGCACATGTTGTTCGAGAGAAAGTAAATAAGAATCAAAATAGGGGTAAAATAATTAATCCAAACAACCAAACTTCTTTTGAAAAGTATTGCCCAAAAAACCTTCCTTCTCTTCCTACAGCCTTATTTGGAATGGGTAAAGATTTAAGAAATCCACCTTGGGTTCAAACACTACTCCATCCAAATGCCATTTTATGTGTGGAGAGAATACCTAAAGCAGAAAGAGCTAGTGCCACTAGATATTATTACAATGACTTTTCTAAACCTCGTAGGTGGGTTTACCTAATAAAAGTAGTCCAATTAGAGATGATAGCACCCAATGGTATAAAATTCTAGAATAGTTGTTAATTTTACCCATTTTTGTCAATTTCATTTAATTCGAGAATTTTATGTACGAACAGCTGAAAAGATTAAAGTCCTAGAAAGACAACAAAATTGGGAAAACGATGAAGAGGGCAACAAAGATACCTTGAAAACTAGTGGACTACAAAGAAAAAAATCCCTATCAAAGAGTCAAGTTACCAACTCTACAAAAAAAGGTATCTCTTTTTGAGTCCTTTCACTTGTATGTATTTATTCTCTGAGACTTTCTCTTTAATTGCCATATCATTGAACCTTTTTAAACATCCTACCGTGAAAAAACTAGCCACTGCCCCAAAAGAGAAAAATTAGCAAGACTGATTTGAGAAGAGAAGCTGCCAGTGGTGCTTCTAGTGAGAAAACATAAGTCATTATTTCCTTCATAATTTTTGTTAAGCACAGAAGAGTGAATAGGAAAAAAAGAATTAGAGAGAGAAGAGGAGAGAACAGAGAAGGAAATGAGACTTCTATTATTCCCTTTTAAAGTATAACTACTTTTGTTTATACAAAGTCTCCCTAACTACTTCTGTTAATTCTGTTATAGAAGTATAACTATTTCTGTTACAAGTATTTACAGTATTGACCTCAAACTGATTTTGCCACAAAAAAAAACTATATGTATCAATACTCCCCTACCAGATCACCCTTGTCCTCAAGGCTGTTGTGCCTTAGTAAATATCAGGAACTTTCTTTGCAACTTATACCAAACCACCCATGTCGCTTCCTCAGCCATTTCTCCCTGCCATTGAATCAGTACTTCAGTGACTGGTCTATGCCCTTGGCACCATCCTTCGATCCAGTATCCTAGGCTCACGTGGGGTCTACAAATTTCCCCATTCTGTTGGTAATTGCCTAAGCAGAATGATAGGATTTTTACATGGTTTGAGTAAGGAGGCATGAAATGTTAGGTGAATTCTATAGCTTGGGGGGCAATTTCAAGGTGTAAGTTGTAACACTATGATTTTCTTAATGTATGATTTAGTGGTTTAATAACTAAAAAGTAGAAATTTGATATGTAATCTAGGTGATTAAAAGAAATAAATGAATTGTTGCTATGTATGGTATGTTGTATGTGATGATGGTTGTGAGTTGTTGGTTTGAATTTAGGAAATTTGAGATATTTGCTTGAGCCAATTTGGATATGTTGTGAGAATGATTTTGGGGTTTTGAGAGAAAACAATTAATTTAGACTAGTTTTGAGATAAAGTGGCTTGGTGAGGTTTGAGCCTCAGTTGGCCAAAAGTTCGTGTGAGAGCTCCGGGGAGATCGAATATATAAGGGAAGGGGAGGGATTTCCCCTCATTCTCTCATTTTCTTTGTCTCTATTCACTTTCTCTCTCCTTAATTCTCTCTCAATCTCTCTCTAAAAATCTGAGGTTACTAAGGGTGTTAAGAGGATTCCCAAGCCCAGTCTAGTATTGTTGCGAGAGGAAGATCAATCTGTGGAAGGTTTTGGCTGAAGACACAAGTTTCTCAAAGAACCAAAATTCAATTCAAAGACTTTTACAGGTAAGGGAAGCTTACAAATCGGTTGTTTTGTGTTAATAATTGTTGGTATGCTGATTTCTTACCGTATGATCGGTTGAATCTCTGTGGATATTTTCATTTTCATTGGTTTTGGATGAAAATGGGTTTTGGGGGAAATTTTTGAAATTTGGATGAGAAATTGATGATTATGTGATGAAATGTTGGATTGATTGTATAATTTGATGTGTATTAACTTGGTTGAGGTGGATTGATGTTGTTGGAACACCATTGATTCGAAAATCTATTTTTTTGGTTGAAAAGCTTGAGTTTTTCCATAGAAAACTGCCTTTTTTCAAAAAATCGTCACAGATAATCGATTATGGGGATCACATAATCAATTATCTGGAGTTTCAGAAGCTATTTTTATGATTGTTTCGGGAATAATCGATTATGAACATTGATAATTGATTACCTGGGTTTCAAAAAAATTTCTTCTGGTTTTGGTTTGGAAATAATCGATTATAGAAACCCATAATCGATTATCTCTGTTGAAAAATGAAATCTGATGCATTTTGGTTCGGAAATAATCGATTATGGAAGCCCATAATTTATTATGTCTACTGAAAAATGAAATCTGATACATTTTTACTAAACGGATATAATCTGTTACTACAATACATAATCTGTTATTTCAGAACTGAATGTACTATTTAAGATTTTAAAGTTTTCATTTCAAAACGTGAAGTATTTTGTATATACACATATAAAAAGAGTATTATACATTTTCAAAAGCTCAATTTGAGAATGATGGAGAGTTGTCCAGTTCGGATATGATTTTTTTTTTAAATTAAAGAAGTGAATTGTTTTAAAGGTTTTTGTAAATCTCAAGATTTGCCAATCTTCCAAATGGTTTTCAAAGAAGGTCTTGGTTTTCAAATTATAGCTGATTGTTGGATTGGTTGTGAAGTGGAAGGCTGCTTAGATAGGACCTCCTCTTGATGTGTATGATGTTATTGTATAAGGTTTCTTATAAGGTGGCCTGCTTGGATAGAGCCTTACCTGTTGACCATGCAAGAGGCCAAATTGGGCGTGCATGGGGTTGATGGTGACTGTTGGGCCACAGGTGGTGCTGAGTAGGCCACGTGGTGTTATGTTGATACATATATATGATATGATGACTGTTGTGGTTGAGTTAATGGTTGTGTTGATATGTTGCTACATATATATATATATATATATATATATATATATGATATGATGATTGTTTGGTAGAGTTGATTATTGTGGTGATACATGCATTAGCATGCATATGTTGTTGGCTGAGGTTGTGAGGGCCTCAAGCCATGGGCCTCTAACCTAATGCCTGGATAAGAAGTGGGGTCTTAAAGCTGGGCCTAGGGGATGAGTGGATGGGTAATTCCGCAGTAGGGCCAAGGCAGTGCAGGCCTTGTGTTGCGGTATACCATCACCCACATACACTTATCTTGACAACCATAAGCTTATCCAACAGATTAGAGTTTTGGCAATTCCTAAATGGTGCTAGATGGCTATGGTAGTGGATAAGACCTGATTGATCACCCGAAATGTAGAAAATCTCTCGAGAGTCGTGTCATTCATACATTAACATTTTGGGGTTGAAGGCATGATGTGTTGTGTTGTATGTATGCAAACTCATTCTCTGATGAAATGAGAATCCAAACTTGTATGTTGATGAAATTGTTATTATGGTTATTTGATGTCGTTGTTGCTATGAGTAGTTGGCAATTGTTATTGTAGTTGTGTTATGTGTTAGTAGCGAAGGTAGTATTGTTGGTGTTACTTAATTATTGTGGCTGTTTGTAATTGTCATGATTGGTGATGGTGGTGATAGAGGTGTTGTTAATATTGTTATTATTGTGTTAAAGGTTGTTGTTGTAATGGTTGTACTAGTGTTATCATTATTTTTTTTAAGTAAGCTTACCCTTGCGTTGTTTGCACGTGTGGTTCGTGCCTGTGATGATCATATCTTTGGCGTGGGAGCGGATGTTGAGTTTTTGGCAGGTTTAGCTTCACTTAGTTGGTAATGAAGCTTCGTTTCAGCAAGTGGCAAAATTGAACAAGCACGGAGAATCATATTTTTGTTCCTTTCTTTAAAGGTGTTGATATTCCTTATCGTTGTTTATTTCTTTTAAGATGATGTATAAAGTGACTAGCTATAGGGAATGAGTTTTGTATTCCTCTTCCCTGGTGATGTATATTTTGATATGTTTGATATGGGCTGATGTTATCCCATTGTTGTGTATGATATGATGATGACAGATATGCATGTATAGTACCAGGAGAGATAAATGGATCTCTCAGTTGACGTGTATGACTCATATACAAATATTATATGATTTTATTCACCTGATAAGGTGTATGTTTAGTAGGATTATTTTAGTAGTGACAGTTGGGTTATTACATAAGCAAAACTACCAACTTGCTGGATAATCTCATAAGGGCTGAAAAATCTCGGTGATAATTTCTCTGAGCTTCTAAGATGCGCAGAGTGTAAGTGATATGGCTACAACTTGAGCATGACCCAATCCCCTACCTTGAATTCCCTCTCAGTTCTCCTTCTATCAGCTATTGTTTTTATGAGTTTAATGGCCTTCTCTAGGTTGTATTTTAACTACTGTATCATCCTTTCTCGAGTTGCAAAACTTCTGTCAAGCACATCAACTAAACAAGATTGAGGAATGTAAGGAATATGTAAGGGAGGTGGCTAACCATATAGCAATTCATCTGGTGTTGTACCAATAGAGGAATGGAAGGTGGTGTTATACCACCATTTTGCCAAAGGAAGCCACTTGGACCATTCTGTAGGGGATGCCTAAACCATTGATCTCAAATAATGTTCAAAACAGCGATTAAGAACCTCACTCTTCCCATTAGATTGGGGGTGATATGTAGATGTTTTGGCTTACACCCAACTAATGTAAAAAGGCAGACTAAAACTTGTGGGTAAACAATGGATCCCTATCATTAATTATACTTGCTGGTGCTCCATGAAGCTTGTAAATATTATCCAAAAAGAGTTGAGCTAGTTGAGAAGCTGAGAATGGATGAGCAAGTGGAATAAAATGTGCATACTTGCTGAGCTTATCAATTATCACCTAAATGGTCTCCTTCCCATTAGACCTTGGGAGCCCTTCAATAAAGTCCATAGCTATACTATACCATACCCCATTTGGTATAGGTAAGGGCTGCAATAGACCAGGGACTGCCAAAATCTTATATATACACCACAAACAAGTCTCACAATTCCGTATATATTGTTTTATATCCTTCAACAGGCCCTTCCAGTGGAATAATTACTTCATTCTTTGGTGTGTCGCTTTAATGCCTGAATGACCTCCTTGATGAGACGAATGGAGCCACTATAAAATCACATCTCTAAGCTTGGGCACCTTGGGTATCATGATCTTATTCTTTCTCAACAGAATTCGTCCACTACTGCGATACTTGGGATCAACAGTTGTTTGTGACTCCATTTGCTCCTTTAATTGTTGCAATGCGGTATCTTTAGCATACCCTTCTAATATTTCCTCCCATAATTATGTGGAAACACTAGAAATGGTTAATTGCAATAGTTGCCCATGGGTTGCTCTTGAGAGTGCATTCGCTACCAAATTCTCCTTCCCCCTTTTACATTTAATCTCATATTGAAGACCCATCAATTTAGCCACCATCTGTATTGTTCTGGTGTGGACAAATGTTGTTCCACCAAGTGTTTCAAGCTTTGCTGATCTGTGAGGATGATGGGGGTTGTATGGATAAGTATTGATGCTGTAAGACCTGTCTTTTATAATCTGTGCATAAGTGGTTGATAATCTAAAAAGATAAATTAAATTTAGATTTAGTTTAAAGGAAAATAATTAATAATAATATTTGTTATGTAAATTTCACTAGAGTTTTCTACAAATATTGAGCTTGCTTGGATTTCAGCAGTGCAGAGATACACTGTGAAGGTTGATAGTGTAAGATCTGCAGCATGTTGATCCCTAATCAAGTGATTGAATAACTAACAAGAGGAATTAAATTTATTTTCTAATGAAAAATAACTAATAAAAAGTTGCATGTTGTTCTTATTGAGATTTTGCAAAGATTTCTGCGAGAATCTAGTTGTGATGATATCTGTTGGACTAGTATTGATCTCTACAGTTGATGAGCAGTACAAGACCATGGAGTTTAATTATAATTAAATTAATTATGATTAGATTCTATTTAGTTTGATAGCTTTCCTTACCCAAAGGGTTAGAAACATTGGGTTTTTTCTGTTTCCATTCAGGATTGTTTATCGATAAACCTGTCAGATAAAGAGAACTGATTGTTTGACTGTTACAAAGGCAGATCAAATATGCCCTAAGACATATTAATGAGTCATAAACTCATTGATATTTTAATTCCAATCAAATTATCTTAGTTAGTTTGAATGTCAAAACCCGAAACCTAATTCGCTAAATTCTGGTATTTGATCACATTTCCTCTGTCAATATAAGAAATTAAAATTTCTATTGCCTAAAATTAGATCCATACGTCTCAACCCAACCAAATAAAGTGACCAAATAAACTTCCTAAGCAAACTAGACTAATTTCATCGTAACTAGACATTAAATCCTAGTTTGTATCTAAGTATGACAATTTGTCTTACAAATTGTACCCTAGTGTACCAAAACCATACTCCACCCCTTGTTTTCTCCTAGAAAACCGTCTAACTCATGCTTCTTGAAGAAGCTTGCTTCATTTTATTTCTTAAATCACCCAATTTGTTGATTACTTAATTGCCTCTCACTTGTCACTTAAATTAAGACTTGGTCTAAAGTTTTAAAAACCACTTCCTCCTATTTTGAGAGCTCAAAACCGTGAGCTAGAGAGAAGCGAGATCCTTGTCCAAAAAATTTCTCTAAGTGTTGGAAGAGAAGGGAGAAGCTTGAGTGTCCAAGAGGAGGTTCTAGATCAAAGCTTGGGAAGGGAGTGAACTCAAAAACTCAAGTTTTTGCTTGTTTTTGACCTTAGCTATTTTTGGTGGTAAGGAAAGCTAACCCTTTTCCTATGTGTTGGACTGTGGTTGACATGTTTTAATTTGTTTTTTTGTTAAGAATGTTGTTGACATTTTAAAAAGTAACAAACTTGATGAAAGATCCCATTTTCGTGCAAGTTTATTTCATGTTCTTGATGCTGTTTGGTTTTCCTGTCTGAGCATGTTGCACTATTTTTATGATATCTGGATCTGTGTTAATATTTTTCAATTCTTGTTGTTTGGTTGTAAAATAGACAAAATTTTCTCCAAAATAGTCCTAAGAAACACATTAAAAGGTTAAGAAACGAAAAATTTAATCCCTTTGAAAGTCATGTATGCTCTCTGAAAACGCTGACCCGAGAGTGGGTAATAAAATGTGATTTTGGAAAAATTGGTTGTGTGTTCAAAGAAAATCTTTAAACGACCAAAAATTATACTTAAAAATATTTCCAAGCATATATGGTTTGCCTATATTTGGTTTGTTTTTCTATTTTTAATGATTTTTGGAAACTAAAGGTTGTACTTGTTTTTTGACGGGAAGAAATTTGAGTACTATGAACTTTCAAAAATCATATAAAATTGTGTGGGCATTAGTTTTTGATGTTCTTGGACTTTTTAAAAAGGTTTTTGAGTGTAATTTCAGAAAATAAAGGATTTGGCCTCTGAAAAGTTTTCCTTGTATGTGAAAAGTAGCAAGATATACTTGATGGTCCTTTAACAGGTCCCTCTAACCTTTCTGTTTTGTTATTTTTGTATCTTTATTTGTAGATTTTTACTTGAGGTGATCTTTATTTTCCTAGAAAATAGAATTTTTTTTATTTCCAACCATATATGGATTATATTAAGAAAAAATCATTTACTATTCCAAAATGATTTTTAAATTAGAGGCTAAATTCTGGCAGATTTCTGGAAGTCTGTCTTAAGTAAAAGTTGTATAACTTTATGAAAACACAATCTTTTGTACTTAAAACTTAAATGGTGGATCTTTTTAGGTAAAATTTAAATATGATCTTTATGCAAATACCTCCTTTCTATATATATATATATATATATATATATATATATATTTTAAAAAGTATTTTAGTGATTTAATTATAAAGGTATAGTATTATAGCTTATGCAACTAAGTTGTAATGAATATCTATGGCCTAAGTTTTAAAAGGATAGTTTTAAAAATTAAACTCTTATCTAAATGTTATATTTTAATTTTTTAGAATAGGGTTTTATAATTTTATATATTTTATATAAGACTTGACAACATTGTTAAAGGGTGGATTGCAAGAGTCTTGTTTATAAAGGATATGATATGGTTAATGTATATGACTTAATGACATAATGGAAAGTTTTAAGATGGTGATTCTCATCCGATTTAGATAATGTTTAACTAGATATCCTTGTGGATGGCTTTGGCCCAGTGGGTGGTAGGCATGCCAAGTGTATGTCTATGTCCACAGAAGGGGAATGTAGTAATAATTTTGCTTAGTTCCTAAGGGGGGGCCCGACCCGATGGGTGGTAGGCATATACCTAAATATGTCTAACCCTAGTAAAGGAACTAAGCGGTAAAATTATTATTCTATTATATGTTATCATTATTGTTGATATGCATACTTGTATGACTTTGAAGGACGCCTTGATAAGTGTTGGGATTTGGGAAGGCTAGTGGATGCATTTGATTTGCCTTGAGGATATGCAGATGTGCAATTCCATAGAAGGCCGGGGCTATTGTACACCCCGAGTCATGGGGGCGACTACCCACATACGTATATCCTGATGAAGCCACGGTTGTTCCGAGATCAGGACTAGTATCCCCCAATGGTTTTTGGCACGTGCTGCTTTCACCCATGTTCGGGTGTTAACCTTTGCCATATTTAAGGGATACGTCTAGCTAGTGGAGGCATTTGATTTTCCTTGGGGATATGCAAATGTGCAATTCCACAGAAGGCTGGGGCTATTGCACACCTTGAGTCGTGGGGGCGACTACCCACATACGTATATCCTGACGAAGCCACAGTTGTTCTGAGATCAGGACCGATATCCCCCAATGGTTTTTGGTACGTGCCGCTTTCACCCATGTCCGGGTGTTAACCTTTACCATGTTTAAGGGATACGTCTGGCTGGTCGCTCAACAATTATTCTCCATGGAAAGGGTCTATAAATGTCGGCATTTGCATATTGTTTGTTGTGATTGATGAGGTTATAAAATGCTAATTTGGAAGATAAGATGACTTGTCAAAGTATTCTTGTGTGCTTTAAATGAATTTATGTTTAGTTATACTATTGATTTTCAGCTTCTTGTTCTATTTTGCTATGATTGTTCTCTTTTGGGTAGCTTATCCTTGCTTGTGTGTGTTGTGTGTGTGTGATTATGATGATCATGATGATTCGTTGTCGTGGGAGCAGATGGATGGAGCCTCATCTAGTTCCTTAGCCCTTGCCATATGACGGTCTTAGATACGCTAAAGGAGCTTAGAGGTGTTGTGAGTCAGACCTTCGGATAAGCTTATAGTCTGTGGATTGGCATCATCACACGTACTGGCATGAGAAAGATCTTTCTACATGAAGATTGTCGAGATAGCTTGTGCGTTGCATCCCGCTACGTATCTCGAGTCCTAGATTGGGGGAAAAGTTCCACAATGGATCCTTCCTCCTTAATTATGTGAGTCAGTATTCATGACTAGCTTAGGGAGTGGGTGATATTTGTATCATCCCCTTCCCCTTTTGCTTTGTATCTGTAGTTAAGTCAATGCACTAACACACACCTCACATTGGAGTATTCCGATCTTTTGCGTGTGAGTTGATGTACAAGCCTGTGTAGATATTTGCATAAGTATATGATTTCTCTTTCTCACATGTTCGATGGTATGGACTTTATTTCTATTAGATGTTGGTACCAATGGATAGAAAAGCCTATGAAATATTTTTTTTTTGACCCATTTTCATATATAAACTAATTAAAGAGTCTTATAATTGAATTAAAAGTTGAATCTTAGTTACGTTGGTTGAGTTTCACTATCTCAAATGAGATTACAAGTTTTTTGGACAAACTTGAGAAACCTCCCAATTACAAGTTTTTGGACAAACTTGAGAAACCTCCCCATTACAAGACCTCCCTCTCACTTGGGTGGTGCCCCCCTCTCTTCAATTGGGTGGTTCTTCTCTTATCATATGACCCCTTTATATAGTAATGGCCCACAGCTTCCTTCATAATTGAGACATAATGGGCTTTTATTGTCCCACTTCTCCATGTACCCTCTTAATATGGTAGTGAAATTTTTCAAGAGTCACATCCCACTATTTCTTAGAATTCATCTCTTAATTTTCCACCCACTTACATTATTATTTGGAAATTGGATTGATTTTCCTAACAAATTTCTAGTCCAATGACAACAAGACAAACAAAAGAAAACAAAGAACATCTCAAATCTAATGTCAATCAAAAGGAACATTAACCAACCTAATTTAGGATTGACATACATTCTCATCCGTAGAGTGTCGTCTCTAAGGCAATCTACAATAGTTGTAAACAAGGAAGACGAACAAATTGTCGTTGGATTGTAATGAACTAAGGAAGAGATTATAAGGATGGAACCATGCCTAGGTGGCCAGCTTGGTGAATTAGCTAGAGTTGTCTGTTAGCTGAACATCTTCAAGATACTAGAGTTATAACTTGGTGAAGAGCTTGCAATTCATATGCACGTTGCTGCAAATCAGTGGAATGGGATGCTAATAATTCTTCAACGAAAGATTGACACTGCATGTAGACTCATCATGGCAGGCACTGTATCAGTCAAATTTCAGCATAACATTGTATTGTATGAGGTAAAGAAAGCAGGATTCTTTCATTAATAGCCTAGCCATGTGAAAAATGACATCAGATAATAATCATATCTACAATACAATGGGAAACAAATGTTTATTATGGAGTAGTTACTAGAGGATCTTATTGACAAAACTTTTCACAGAAAAGCAAGGTTTAAATTTATAAACATATAACTCAAGAAAGAAGTATTTCCAAAAAATTTGTAACAAGTTATAATCAAAATGCTACTAAGAGCATTTGAGAAAAAAAATGCTCCCAAAAATAGTCAAAACCAAACATGCTATTAATCTTTATGCAGGAAGATTGAATAAATTGGTATATTACAGTAGGATAGAGGATTAAATTACATGTTCATACGATGCTTGCATCTAACAATAATAACTACTTGGATTCTCTACGTTATATCCTTTGTTTCATCGTCATCCAGTTATGGCTAACATATTGATTCTCTTTTTTTCGAACCTGATTATAGATATCGTCTCTGATCGTGTTCCTTTTATGATTTGAATTCGTGGTAACTATCATATGGCAGGTGTGCAAAAAGAATTGCAACTTCAACAGTAAAAACAAGGGATCTATCTTAAATTATCTAAGGCAGATTTTCCAAAATATCCTGCATTAGCTTAAGTCAAAATAGCAGTAATAAAATCACCTGCAAATTGGACAACAAGTCACTAACTAAAGGGTCAACCTCGAATTAAGTCCACTAAGCTTCCCAAGCACCAGGGCAGCACTAGAACGAATAGTTCTGCAGTCACATGTAATCTAATAAGCCAGAATACTAAAATATAGAAGAGATTATGTTAGAGAATCTTAAATATCAACATTTTATTACAAGTTAATTATAATAGAGTATCAATAGTCCATTGCTTTGAAATGTCAAAGAGAATGAGAGAAAAAGAATGTGCTTCGGGTATATCTTAAAAGCCAAGCTATTTATAGGTCACATCATAATCTATTTTATTTTGCTATCAGTTTTTCACAATATACATATTATCTATAACATAAATCAAGAAAATAGAAATAAAGGACCACTGACGGATAAATTAAGTATCATATTTTTATAAACAAGGTATTGCAATTTTTCACCTCAGTTTGATATACTTCAGATGCTCAAAAAAGGTTGATTGAGAGAAGGCTCATATTCTGTTTCAGCCTGTAGCAAGTTTTTATAGGCTTGCACATCTCTAAGAAAAATATGTAAAACCAGAATGAGTAGAAGTAGTATTGGCAAAGTGGCCTTGCTAAGTTGCTATCTTAGAAATGTCCAAGCACGGACAATTTTAGCCCAAGAGGATTATAATGTGTAATCCTTTATATTCTAAATTACATAAGCATTCAAATTTTCAAGTATGAAAAGTCAAACTAGATAGAACCAAAAAAGAAAAACTTCTTGTTATAGAATATATGTGCATAAATTTTGAAAATGAAAATTTAATCTAATTTCAGTGTATATGTATAAATTTCAAAACTAATTGGATTTATTTGTTGGTTTTTAACCTCTCGCAAATCAGTCTAAGACAGTGAAGATAAAGAAAATAGTTGATTGATGCATGAGAGTTGTGACATAAGATTTATTTTATTAGTGGAATCCTAACTCTTCAGCAATGATTTTCCATTGAACTAGTCATAAGCCTATATTAATGAAAAAGTAGATGAAAATTGTTATTCATGAAGAATTTGATCTGGTAATTCTATATATCTTGTAGAATGAATGGACAAAGCATTTGTTTATTTTTTTATTGTTACTTTCAGCAAACACAAACAAATGCTAAAAGAAATAATAATCAGCAAGTCACATAAACAATCAAATGCAAACAAATGCTCAAAATAAACAATTTGCATTTTCTTTAGTTACCATAGAGAGCGAAGTTGAGAATGTACAAAAATGCTTCTCAAGAACACCATTCGCACCAACGCAACAATCATCCACAGTCACACACAAAACTAGTGTTAGAAATAATTTTTTAAAGGCATGCTTTAATCTTTAATTTAAGAAATCTTTAGGCGGAAGTGATACAATCACAAAAGCATGCATATATAAAGAACAACTCGTTCTTGTTCACATAGGATTTACATCATGCTATATTACTAAGAATAAGATAAATACTTGGATCCATAGTCGATTCTTGATCTAAGCGTTCTTCACAGAATCTTTGAGGCAATTAATCACAAACAAGAAAAAGAGAGCCAGTGGCTTTATGGTTCTTCCTCAATCGAATCTCTTGAGTTTCCGATAGGACCTTAGCCTTTCTTCAAATGGAGAGAAGGGAGTATGAATTTTCAGCGATCGGTATATTGGGGACCATAGCCTTCTTATAGTGTGTTAACCTAATAGAGTTCTCATTATCCTTTAATGGGCCAACACTGACATCTGCTCATTTAAGCCTATACAATTTTATTTAGAAGTCTAATGGGCTCATTTAATTTGACCACATAAAATAAAGCTCATTGATGGTAAATAGCTAATATAATTGTCTTATAATATTTGCCCATATTAATTATTGGAATATAAAATTCCAACAATCTCCCACTTGGGCTACATATTGTAACAATTATATCACAATTTCTTCACCGTGCGTCTGTACACTATTTATCTTTAGACTTCCACTTTAACAATTTGGTCCATTTTATGCATCAATAATGGAACCACCATGGCTTTCATCACTCCCGTAAAATGTGACTAGACCCCAATGACCACCACATCAATACACTCAATGACATAGATTAATATGGATGAGCAGCATGGAAATTACATGCAATGTGATCTCAATCATGCCTATTTCCAACTGGTCCAACTTTAGTCTTTAGTGAGATCAATCTGAAGTCCACAAGTGCAAAATAATTTTGCACACAACAAGATACAAACAAGTTGACTAATAAATTCATAATCTTTATTTATGTAGAAAAATTGAAATAACATGAAGTTTGGATCAAATGAACATAGAACATAAAGAAGAACTCCCACTAAACTAAGGCAACCTCAGTGACAACACCCATATAAGCAACATGCTCGTGAAAGACCTTAGGTGTCAAGCCCTTAGTCAGTGGATCGACTAGCATAGAATTTGTTCCTATATGTTCTATTGAAATATGTTTTTCCTGAACTCTTTTCTTAATTACAAGATACTTGATGTCGATAAATTTCGACTTCGTAGAAATCCTATTGTTGTTGGAGTAAAGCATTGTTGATTTATTATCATAATAAATCTTGAGTGGCCTCTCAATGGTGTTAGTCAAGCGCAGGCCTAAAATTCCACAGCCATAACCTATGGTTTGATACCTCATAGCAAGCCACAAATTTCGCTGCCATGGTCGAAGTAGCTACAAGAGTTTGTTTGGTAGACTTCTAAGAAATAGTTCCTTCAGCCAACATGTAGATATAGCCTGATATGGAGCGTTTGCTATTGGGGCATCCCAGAAAATTGGAGTCAAAATACCTAATGATCTCTAAACTGTTAGAATTTCGATAAGTAAGCATGTAGTCTCTTGATCTCTTCAAATAGCGCATCACGGGCTTCACTGCTTTCTAGTGTTGCATACCAATATTATTCATATGTCTCCCCAAGACCCTTAATATAAATGCTATGTCGGGACGAGTGCAAACTTGAGCATATATAAGACTCCCCACAGTAAAAGCATAAGGAATCTTTTGCATCTCTCCCTTTTCAAGATCAGTAACGGGCTACTATTTGAGACTAAACTTGTCTCCTTTAACAATAGGTGTATCTCCTGGTTTATTGTCTTTCATGCTGAATCTATCTAGAGCTGTATCATTATAGCTCTTATGTGATAACCCAAGAATACCTTGAGAACAATCTCTATGTATTTGAATTCCCAAGACAAAAGAGGCGTCCCCAAGATCTTTCATCGCAAAATTTTTCATGAGAAATTTCGTGGTTTCATGCAACAAGCCTATATTATTGTTGGCTAGTAGGATGTCAGCAACATATAATACCAAAAAGAAAAATTTACTCCCACTAAACTTTTGGTATATGCAATCACCAACCAAATTTGCCTTAAAACCATAGGAGGTAATAACTTGATGAAATTTGTAATACCATTAATGGGAAGCCTATTTAAGGCCATAGATGGATTTCTTTAGTTTGCACACCATGAACTTTGGATCGCTTGAAACAAAGTTTTCTGGTTGCACCATATAGATTGTTTCATCAATGTTGCCATTTAGAAACGCAGTTTTTACATCCATCTGATGTAGCTCTAAATCAAAATGAGCTATAAGTGTCATTATAGTCCTAAGAGAGTCTTTCAAAGAAACCAAAGAGAAAGTCTCTTTATAATCAATGCCTTTCTTTTAAGTAAAGCCTTTGGCAACAAGACGAGTTTTATATCTCATGACATTACCCTTTGAATCTCTTTTGGTTTGAAATATCCATTTACAACCAACGAGTTTCGAACCTTCAGGTAATTTGATGAGATCCCAAATGTTATTGTTAGCCATCAATTTCATCTCATCATTCACGACATTAATCCACTTTTGAGAGTTAGAACTTTGCATAGCTTGACTAAAGTTGATCGGATCTTCCTTAGTCAAGCCAATGTCATCCTTATGTTCTTGAAGAAATACAACATAATCATCAAAAATTGAACTTCTCCTTTCCCTAGTGGATCTCCTTATTGGTACTTCTTGAGGTTGTTGAGTTTGAACTATAGGTGGTGCTCGAGGAGGAATCTCAGTGTTGCTGGTTCTTGGGTGATGTTAGGAATAACATCATTATTAATTACTAGATCTGTTTCTTGAACAATAATAGGTGCAAAGACTTGTTCATTGTCAATGATAGATTCTTCTTCAAAGATAACACTCCTTATTTTTCCTTCCCTTCCAAACTCAACTTCCTTAAAGAATTTTACACTCCCCGTCTCAAAGAAGGATCTTGTAGTGGGATTGTAAAACTTATACCAGCGAGAGCATTCAACATAACCAACAAAGTAGCAATTAATTGTTCTTGAGTCTAGCTTACCCTTTTGCGGCTTATAAGGCTTAGCTTTAGTTGGCATCCCCAAATTCATATGTGCCTAATGTTGGGCTTTTTCCCAATCCATAGCTCATAAAGGGGTTTTAGCAACTATTTACTTGGTACCATATTGAGGATATAAAATGCAATCTTTAATGCCTTTCCCCAAAGCGACTCTGGTAGAGAAGAATGACTAATCATACTCCTTACTATATCTTTCTGGATGTTGTTCACCTGATCCATCATATCTACCATAGTATTCACCAGCACGGTCAAATTTGACTGCCTTAATTTTCTTTTTTAGTTGAAGTTCAACTTCAACTTTGAAAGACTTGAAAATGTCTAGAGATTGAGACTTCTCATGAATTAAATAAAGGTAACTGTACCTCGAGTAATTGTCTATGAATGTAATAAAGTACCTTTGTCCATTCCATGAATCCTTAGGGAAAGAACCACAAATATCCAAAATGTATTAGTTCTAAGACATCCTTTGTTCTTTCAACACCTAAATTCCTTTTGTTTATTTGTTTACCCTTAATTCACTCAACATAGACTTGGAAGTCTGACAAATTTAAGGGTCTAAGAATTTCCTCCGACACAAGCTTCTGAATTCTTTGTTTAAAGATGTGACCTAAGCATTATAAAGTGGCGAAATCTTATTTAATTTACGTTTCGTACATGCAAATTTGCTTGCAATATCTCATTATAAGAACGCTTAATATAAAGCATATAAAGATTGTCAATTAAAGACCTATAAACAACAATATTTGAATCATAAGAGAGACTAACTTTATTATTTTCAAATGAACAAGAATAACCATATTTGTCCAAAATAAAAATAGAAATTAAATTTTCTCTAATAGACGATGCAACATATGTCTCAACCAAATCCAAATAAAAATCAATCTTTAAAAGCAATCTAAAAGTTCCTATAGCTTCAACTGCAACTTTATTGCCATTGCCCACATAGATGAATCCTTCAGCGTCACTTGGAGGACAACTCCACGGACAACCCTGCATAGACATACTTATTGTGAGTAATAGCGCCAAAATCGACCCACCAAGTGTCCTTTGGTACAGAAACTAAATTAACTTCAGAACAAACAAAAGTGAGAAGTTTACCTTTCTTTGCACACCCAGTGACATATTGAGAATAGTCCTTCTTCATGTATCTTGACTTCTTGCAAAAGAAGCAAGCAAATTCCTCATCTTGCTTCTTCAACCTCTTTTGAGAAGAACTTTCCACAGTTTCTTTATGTTTCTTTCTCTTCTTATTTTGAGAGGTCGAAGCCAAATGAGCATTTTCAGTCTTATCCCTTTACAGTCTCTCTTCCTCTTGCATACGATGAGATATAAGCTCAATAGGGCACCATTTGTCCTTTTGAATGTTATAACTCACTTTGAATTGCCCAAAATGTGCAAGAAGTGAGATCAAAACCAAGTGCACGAGCAAATCCTTAGAAAGCTTTGACTTTAGTGCCTTGAGTTTCGATGCGAGATTAGACATCTCCATAATGTACTCCCTTATGTTTCATTTACCTTTATATCTTATAGAGATGAGTTTAGCCAAATGACTACTCGTCTCAGCTTTTCATTCTTGGAAAAGAATTGCTTTATTGCCTCTAGGAACTTCTTGGCATTGTTGCTCTCAGCAATTGAGCCTCGAAACGCCTCTAGAATGGAGTGTTTGATGATCATAAGGCACATTCGGTCAGACTGATCCCACCTCTCAATTTTTGCCTCATTAGAGGTCTCTAGAGTGGAAGTGGGTCGTTCCGTCCTTAGTGCTAGGTCCAAGTCCATACAGTCGAGAACAATTTCTACATCCTCTTTCCATGACTTGAAGTTGGTCCCATTCAACATTGGGATTCCATTGATCTGAGTGATGAAGTTAGGAGCGATAGTGGCAACAACTAAAGAGAGAACAATAAACATACAGTAACATTAGTGAGCATGTTAAGAGATAATTAATAAGACATGCACAATCAATCTTTATGGCAAATTTAAAGACCCAAACAAGATACCTAGCGCACCATTAATCCCCAATCTTTGGATTGAAAGAACTAACTGTGAGTGGTACTCTCGACACAATGACCAAACATTGGTGATAAGTCTTGTCAAATAATCGTTGTCTTTAGACACTCCATTGTTCACATGAAAAATCAATCTTTATAATCACTATACATCTACCATCGCATGCATGTAATTATCTGGCCAAACTGTGTCTTCTTTGGGCTGAGCACATTCGCATGAATAATTCCATGTAACATCTACGTAAATTCAAGCGAATCAACCTATACAACAAAGGTTACTTTGGCAATGTGTTGTTTCAATTAATCCAACTAAAATTATGAGACAATTAATAAATATGGGATAGGTCTAAATTTGTCCAAATTGTGCATAAGCGTTGATGTCAATTTCTCATTTAATTCCATATTTTCTAAATACATCAACAATATACTAGTAACTTGGACAATTAGAAAACATAATAAATCACATACACACATATATATTGCTTTACAAGAATATCAAAATTGATTAAAGTTGATCTTACTTATAATAAAATAAATTACTTTATGATCAATATATATATATATATATATATATATATATATATATATAAAATATAATATAATAAATACCACAAATAAATGAAATCATTGATTCCATTGCCTTAACAGTGATTCGCAAATGCCAAGAAACTTTTATCAATATATATGCATTATAATTAGATATTAATGTCAAGATTCCAAAAGATATGTAATCAAAATGCAAATCATTGATTTTAAATCAATATACGTTAATATAATTGATTTACGGGTTTTAAATATTTATAGGATCCAAATCAATATCCATGCCAAAAAAAAATGACTATTAACCATAAGTCATTCATTGAAAGCTAAATTATTGATTCATGGAACATTTACTAATCCGTAAAGAATTGCTTTATGGGATAACTAACAAAACAGGCCAAAAGAAAAAAGGTAAATAAGGCCAAAGATAATTCATGTAAGACAAAATATCCAATAAAGGCAAGGTTCTGGATCTAGAAACATAAAACAACGAAAATCAAATTTAATAATTTAAATCAAGCAATACAAACCCTAATAACCCAATTCAAAAGATTTCTCTGATACCACTTGCTAGAAATAATTCTTTAAAGACATGCTTTAATCTTTAATTTAAGAGATCTTTAGGTGGAAGAAATACAATTACAAAAGCATGCATATATCAAGAACAACCCGTTCTTGTTCACATAAGATCTACATCGTGCTGGATTTCTAAGGATAAGATAAATACTTGGGTCCATAGTCAGTTCCTGATCTAAGTGTTCTTTACAGAATCTTTGAGGCAATTAATCACGAGCACGAACAAAGAGAGCCAGTGGCTTTATATTTCTTCCTCAACCGAATCTCTTGAGTTCCCAATGTGACCTTAGCTTCTCTTCAGATGGAGAGAATGGAGTATGCCTTTTAGTGATTTAGTATATTGGGGACCATAGCCTTCTTATAGTGTGTTAACCTAATAGGGTTTCCATTATTCCCTAATTGGCTAGCATTGGCATCTGCTCAATAAATAAATAATCAAATATTAGGAAAATAGTTGAAAAATTGAAGTAGGGGTGTTACAGATGCTAAATATTTTTGTGACCCTAATGACATCAATGCTGGTTTGTCTCGTTCAAGACTTTGTGCAGTAACATTGAAGCTGTAGGAAAATTGTAACGACCCAATTGTCGCTACTAAACAACCTTGCTAAATATATACCTTATCCACTTATCAGGTGAATAAAAAAAATCAAATCATAACATATCTGTGTATAAGTCATACACATCAACTAAGAGATCCACCTATCTCTCCTAGTGCCATACATGCATATCTTGAAATAAGAAAAAGCGCACAAGAAGGGGGGGTTGAATTGTGCGTTTAAAAAAAACCTTTTTTTTTTCTTCGAAACAAGTATATTAGTCTGGAAAACGTTTTTAAGGGTAGGGATAGGGAGAAGAAAACACAGAAAGTTTTATGCTGGTTCACTCAACCTGAGCTACGTTCAGTCCCTTCACCCAGAAGGTATCCACTAACCAACCTTAGGTTACAAGTATTGTTCGTGGCCTCTTCAAGCTTTACAACGCAATCACCTTGGATTGCTTAACTCAAGTATTCTTTTACACTAAGCCTTTCCAGGCTTTCACAACACAACAAGTGTTTTAAAAAGAAAGGTCAACTCACGTAGTGAGGATTTGAAAGATTAAGCTCAAGATCATTTTGAGAATCTTTACAAGATATTTGCTATCGTCCATTGGACGCTTCTATTAGAGTATTACAAAAGACTTTATGTACTTGTTCTTTTTCACAGACTTTGCCTTTTCTATCACTTTGCACTACTGTTCTTCTTCGTTGGTGCATGCATATATATATAGTCTTCAAGAAAAAGATCCGTTGTAGAGGATTTTGACTTGTTATGCAATGAGAAGCGTGCAAACTATCTTTTCAGAAAGGTCAGGCATGGTAGTTTTTAAACTTGCACTAAGAAGGAAGGTGCAGGACTGCGCTGGTGGTTTGTTCTTCTGAACATTCTTCATTTGTCTTGGCAGCTTGATAAGTTGACTTGCTTTATCTATTCTGCTACGCTTTTGCACTGAAATGATGTTGATGTTATTTAATGCTTCAAACAAATTTGAACGTTAGTTCACAGAAGTAGTAATATGTCAGTTACGAGGAAGGTTTAATATAAATCAAATTGACGTTCAAACTAAAAACTTAGCCGTTTGAATATATGATCTTGGAGGCTTGTTATGAGTTTATTCATCGAACGGTCGCCTTTAGTTTGTTCAACTGGTAGGTCCTCTTTGGCGAGTCTTCTAGACGGTTTTTAAAACGTCTACTGGACGATTTTTAACATGTCTACTGGACGATCTTTAACACATCTACTGGACAGTTGTTAGCACATCTATTGGACGGTTTTTAACATGTTTACTGGACGGTCTTCTTAGCTGTGACGGGGTTAGGCTATACGCACAAGATTTAAACATTAATAAGCATGTTATCTTCAAAACATTGAGAGTTTAGACGTTTCTACGTCTTTGGTTCCAACAATCTCCCCCTTTTTGATGATGACAAACCTTATTAATTTTTAAGTTTTTAGAAAATAAAGAAGCACATAAAGGAGTTTTCGAAAGACTTACTATGCTCCCCCTGAGTCAGATATATCAAGTTTTGTATAGGATATTAGCTTAAATCTATATCAAATATCATACCAAGTATCAAGCATATTATATATAACAGATATAGGATTTAATATAAGTAGAGCAATACTTGAGGTAAAGCAGATCAACTATGTATTTTATTTAGCTGTTCAGAGCATAAATTGTCAAAGCATAAATTTGACATGCAAAAAGATGCAACAAAGGCAAAAAGAAACAAAAACATAAAAAAAAACTAATAATGCTTTCTCCCCCTTTGTCATTAGCAAAAAAAAAAACAATAGGAAAAAGGAGTTGTCATCACAATCACTGTGGCGGCGGCGGAAGAGGAGAAGGTTGAGAAGGATGGAGGAGGGCTTGTTGATTCTGGAGAATTTGGTGAAGAAGAGTGAAAATAAGTTGAAGTTGGGTGGCAACATATTGTTGAACGGCGGGGTCAACAGAGGGGATGGATGAAGGGGTGGAAGTAGAGATAGGGAGGCTGGCGGAGGTTTGGGTGCCAAGAGTAGGCAGTGGAGGAGATGTAGGTGATGCTGGTTGAGAAGGTGGAAGAGCTTTAGAGAGGGGAGGAGGTGCTTCCAGAAACTTTAGGTTTGGCACGGCAAGTTGGTAAGGATGAGGAGGGGTCCAAGGGTAGGGCGGTTGGAAAGTGTTGATGTGAGTAAGAGCAGCAATCAAAGTGTATAGGATAGAAGGTTCTGTACCAAGGAGTGGACGCTCATCTGGTGGACGGACAAAGGCAGCTGAGGTGTCCGAAAAGTGAAAGACACGAGCTGGACGCTGCGTGAATTCATAGTTCGTTACAGTTGGGATATCGGCCTTGTCGTCTGTTGAAACGCCATTGCTAGATGCTTCTTGTTCGCATAGGAACATATGTTGATGCCAGAAGCGTTCAACATCGGTCTCATCCATGTCTGTACGAAGACGCTGACCTAAAAACCATTCACTGGAATGGGTTGGATGATGTTGAAATGCAGCTCTGGACGGTAAAGGCAAAGATGGTATCTTGGTCAGAATTTTCTTCTTCTTGTGGTTTTCATCTATGATTGGCAGTCTTGGACAGACGCGGTCTGGTTGGATGCGGATGGATGTGGAAGGTCGTATATGTTGGGATGGAGGAATGAACAGCTGATACTTCAAGAATGCTGAACCTTTGAGAGTGTTGCAAAACATATGCTCAAAGGCAGATGGAAAGAATCCATCTTCTTCCAGATCTATAGGCCGAAACTTCAAATCTGCAAGCTGTAGATGAATGATCCGTTCGTCTGTTGGTCCTCTTTGTTGTAGAGCTTTCTCGGTGTCTTCAACTGGAGGTATTTTGTGTTGAAGTACTCCAGGTGGATGAGCATTTATGCTCCAAGCTTGTACAACTCTAGGATACTGTTGTCTGATAAACCGCTTGAGCAGCAAGTGTTCAATGGCTCTAGGAGGTAATGCCAGGTATTCTTCCGACAGTTGATGGACATAGTCGTCCATGTACTTCTCCATGACGATCGGAGAGTAGTCAAAACCGAAGTCTGGTTCAGGAAGCTCTAGACGTAGAATGATGGCATTGTCTTCCAGGAGGTTTTGGAAATTGCCTTCAACAAAAAGTAAAGGCCATTTCTGTTTGGTTTGCGCCAAGGTTTCTGAGGAAGAGGTAGGTAAGGGGATGATGGTTGAAGAGGGAGGTGATTTAGGAGGTTTAATGGAGAGGTAAGATTTTGAGATATCGGGAGTAGGAATGGTGCAGGTATAACCTTCATCACCAGGCAACAACATTTCTAGTTTAGGTGTGGCTTATGTTTCGGTTTGTGGTTGGGTAAGAGGTTCATATGGTTCAATAAGGATAGATTCAATAAAATCATTTTCAGGTTCATCAGTAGCAGTAGGAGAGGAAAGCTTACGTTTCTTAGACTATGCTTCCCCTGGCAGTGTGTCTACTGGTCGTTTGGGTGAGGTAGATGGTTGGGATTGTGGTTGAGCAGGAACGTCAACCATGGCAGCTTTCTGCTTCTTGACAAGCTTACCAATTGGCTCATCGTCTTCGTCATTAGAGGCGACGATCAACTATCTCTTAGCGGGGAGTATGGTTGGTGCAACAGAAAAAGCAGATGCAGTAATAGGAGCAGCTACAAGTGGAGCAGGTGGAGCTGAAGGTCGTTGGGTCTTGGACCTTGTAGCTCTGGTCGCTTGCACCTTGGACGACCTCCTTCTGGTGGACGGTCTGGCAGTAATTGGATTCTCAAACAGTACCTCGTCGTCCATAGGTGTAGCATGCTGGACGATTGGCGCTACTATTTGTAGGGGTGCCATCTCAACAGCTTTTTCTTTGACGTCCACGAGTTTGGACGTGGTCTCTAAAGGCTTCAGCACGAACCCAGCCTTCATCTACGCAACATTGTTGTGTCCAAACGGCAGTTGTGTGACTCTATGGCCACCACCCAGAATCCAAATCTTGTTTTGCTCCCCAAGAGAAAGAGCAAAGAAAGTATGAAATACATGCTATTGTCAGAAGATTTTGTTAAGAAGTGCGGCATAGGTAATCTGGTCGCGCTTTTCGTGTCCTTTCATGGTCCTGAAGATGTTGCTCAGGATGAGGTGTGGCAGGTTGAACTGTTGACCAGTGATCATGTGGAACAACGCGAACCAGTGCAGGAAGGTAACGCTGTCCTTAGATCCAGCCTTGTGAAGAATTCCCTTGTTCAGAAACTGCTGGAATATCTTCCCTTCTTTTATCAGTTTGCTGTACTTGACTGGGCCTTGTCCTTTGGGACCCATTAGTGCAGCATCAACTATGTCATGTCCTCCAAAATTGTCTTCCCAGCCGTTTTTGATACAAGACCCAGACCATTCACAACTAATGGCTTGGGTGACAGAGCCTAGGTCCAATGTGACCTGAACTTCCAGAACGGTTCCAGTGATGTCCGTCTTTGAGAAAACGGCAGAGTTCCAGAACTGTCGGATGAGTTTTGGGTATATGATTTCATTCAAGTGGAAGTAGTTGAGAATTCCACATTTGAGCAAGTTATCCTTTACATTCACCCCTAAGTCGTTGAGAGCTTGGATATCGAAGCGGCTTTTGATGAGAACAACAGCCTTGTCTAGGCTCTCCACATGAGCCACGGCCTTTGCAGCGAGACCATCCTTTTTAGTTGCCATATCTGAGAGCTTGAAGGAAGGTTAGGGTTTGAGAAGTTGAGGGAGTTCAGGTGAATTTGAAAAGAGGTGAGTATTTGGTTTAGGTTTGAGTGTATATGACGAAACTGAAGAGTTTTGCTTTTGGCAGTTCTTTAACTTTCGAAGAGAGAGGTGATATGTAATAAATGCTAGGTCAGGCGCTTACATTTCTCGAGGTTGGTTATACGGCGCATGAGTGACTCAGACCAAAAAGAAAGCATTTATTTCAAATCATTTTTAGAGAAAACATGATTAAGTACGGATAAGGATGCACACACAAATGAAAGCCGTTTATGGAATGCAAAAAAAAAAAATGCACGTAGAAGATGAATTATTGGACGCTATGAAAGTATTGGACGCTACAGAACCTTCGACGATCAAGGCATGTTGAATAAAACTATTCACTTATAAATTCCATACCTAGAAGATCTCGAATATGGATGAGTTTATCTTCAGGAAGGGGTTTTGTAAATATATCTGCCAATTGATTTTCAGTGTTAATAAACTGAATATCGACAACTCCCTTCTGAACATAATCTCTTATAAAATGATGTTTTATTTCAATGTGCTTTGACCTAGAATGCAGGATAGGATTTTTTGACAGATTTATAGCAGTAGTGTTATCACAGAAGATAGGAATATTACTCTCGTAGATACTGTAGTCTTCTAACTGGTGCTTGATCCATAAGAGTTGTGAGTAACAAGACGCAGCTGAGACATACTCTACTTCTGCTGTAGACAGGGCAATAGTCCCTTGTCTTTTGCTCGTCCAGGAGACTAGATTCCCACCAATGAGGTGACATCCTCCACTGGTGCTTTTGCGTTCTACTCTATCTCCCGCATAGTCAGCATCGCAAAAACCAACCAATCTGTATTCTTTGTTTGACTTAAAAAATAAACCGAGATTAGTGGTTCTTTTTAAGTATCTAAAGATTCTCTTAACTACTGTTAGATGAGTTTCTCTAGGATCAGACTGAAAGCAAGCACATAGACATACACTGAACATAATGTCAGGTCTGGATGCTGTGAGATATAAAAGGGATCCAGTCATACCTTGGTATGTAGATTGATCTACCTTTTTAGAAGTGTCGTCCAGGCTAAGTATTGATGATGGATGCATGGGTGCACTCATTTCTTTTGCATCGTCCATCTTATATTTTTTGAGAAGTTCGTTGACATACTTTTGTCTGATGTATGAATATGCCATTTCCAGTCTGTTTTACTTGCAATCTTAGGAAGAATTTTAATTCTCCCATCATACTCATCTTGAATTCTACCGTCATAATCTTAGAAAAATCCTTGCATAAAGCGTCATTAGTAGCACCAAATATAATGTCGTCTACATATATTTGTGCAATAATAAAATGTGATTTGATGTCTTTGTGAAAGAGAGTGGTATCTACTTTTCCTCTAGAGAAACCATTTTCTAAAAGAAAAGAACTTAGCTTTTCATACCAAGCTCTTGGGGCTTGTTTAAGTCCATACAAAGCCTTTTTAAATTTGAAAACATGTTTAGGAAAAGTATCACACTCAAAACCAGGAGGTTGTTTCACATAGACTTCCTCGTTTATTATGCCATTTAAGAATGCACTTTTTACATCCATTTGATAGAGCTTCATATTACTATGAGCAGCAAATGAAAGTAAGATGCGAATGGCTTCTAATCTAGCTACTGGTGCAAAAGTTTTGGTAAAGTCTATACCTTTTTGTTGAGAGTAGCCTTCAGCTACAAGTCTTGCTTTATTTCTTACCACATTGCCAACTTCATCAAGCTTGTTGCAGAATACACACTTTGTTCCAATAATAGACTTGTCCTTGGGTGTAGGAACTAGCATCCAGACATCATTCTTTTCGAATTGAATAAGTTCGTCCTTCATGGCGCTAATCCAGCCATCGTCCAAGAGGGCTTCATCTACTGTCTTTGGTTCAAGTTGAGAAATCAAAGCAGTTTGAGCTTGCTCCTTAAAGGTCGATCTTATCCTAACATGATCTTGAACATTTCCAAGAATTTGGTTGTTTGGATGATAGGTCTTCATTTGCCAAGAGAGTCTAGTTGGTTCTTTTTCTTCTGCTTTTGGATTGTCCATTTGATCTCTGGACGCTGAAGGTCTGGCATCGTCCAGCTTCATATATGCAAATGAATCGTCTAGCTCTGATATTTCGTTATCAGGCTTTTTGTCATTGAACTTAACATGGATGGCTTCTTCAACTGTTAAGGTTCTAGAGTTGTAAACTCTATAAGCCTTGGATGTTTCATAATAGCCTAACAGTATTCCATCATCACACTTTGAATCAAACTTACCAAGGTTGTCCTTAGTGTTTAGAATGAAACATTGACATCCAAAGGAATGAAGATATGATATGTTGGGTTTTCGTCCTTTCCACAATTCATAGGGAGTCTTTTTCAGAAAAGGTCTTATATAAATTCTATTTTGTAAATAACATGCAGTATTTACGGCTTCAGCCTAGAAGTGCTTAGGAGTTGAGTTATCATTTAGCATGGTTCTAGCCATTTCTTGCAATGACCTGTTCTTTCTCTCTACCACACTATTTTGTTGTGGTGTTCGTGGTACAAAGAAGTTGTGGAGAATTCCGTTCTCCTCACAGAACTCTTAAAAACTTTCGTTTTCAAACTCCCTTCCGTGATCACTTCTTATTAAAGCTATACACACACCTTTTTCATTTTGTATCCGTTTGCAAAAAAATAGAAAAGATTTTATAAGACTCATCCTGTGTTTTAAGAACATAACCTATGTCCATCTAGAGTAGTCGTCCACTGCGACTAGTCCATATCGTTTTCCATTCAGGGAGGCTGTTCTAGTTGGACTAAACAAGTCAATATGTAATAGCTTAAGAGGTCTAGATGTGGAAACAGTATTTTTTGATTCAAAAGAGCTTTTTACTTGTTTCCCTTTTTGACATGCATCACATAGAACATCAGACTTGTAAGCCAGATTTGGAAGTCCTCTTATGAGGTTATGCTTATTTAGCTTTGAGATTAATCTCAAGCTTGTATGTCCAAGCTTCTTGTGCCAAGTCCATTGATTCTCCTAGATGGATACTAGACAAGATACATTTTGATTTGTGAGGTCAACTAGATCAATCTTATAAAGATTGCTTTGCCTTTAGTAGAGAATAATATGGATCCATCTAGATTCTTGACAGTACATTTGTCTTTGTCGAAGGAGACATTGTGTCCACTGTCACATAATTGACTTATGCTCAGTAGATTATGTTTGAGACCTTCAACATATAAAACATTTTCAATAGAAGGGAAGGAATGCTTACCGATTGTTCCTATACCTGTGATCTTTCCCTTCTGGTTTCCTCCAAAGGTGACCCACCCACCATTCTTGGGTTACAAGCTTTGGAACATACACCTTTCTCCTGTCATGTGCCGTGAGCAACCACTATCTAGGTACCATGACTGGGGTTTTCTTTTGGTTGTCAAGCAAATCTGCAACAGGTATTATCATAGATTTAGGTACCCAATGGACTTGGGTCCTTTTCTGTTAGTTCTGAAGGCATTAGACGCCTTCTTTGTTGGACGATATCTACATTGTGTTGATTCATGCCCATTCTTTCCACATATTTTACAAAAGGTTATATTTTTACCAAGTTTGTGGTTTTCTTCTTTAACATAACCAAGTCCAGATTTGTCATGAGGACTTCTTCTATATGATAGGATTTTATCTAGATTTTTAGTTCCACTGACAAATTTAGACAAACTTTCTTGTAGATGAGTAACTTCTTTTTGAAGTTCTAAGACTTCATGAGAAAATGTTTCTTCTAAAGTATGTTTAGTTTTCAAAATCTCATTTTCTTTCAAACCTTTTTATGCTCTTCGTTGAGCAAATTTAATTCTTTTGTTATTTTTGAAAATTTCTTTTTCAGTTCTCTATATCCTACTGAAAGAGTTGAGGAGTTAGCAAGCAAGTCATTATAAGCTTCTTGTAAGGAGATTAAGTTATCGAAATTTACCTCTTTGTCTTGCTCATTGTCTGAGCTATCAGAGCTGGTTCTTGCCATGAGACACAGGTTGGCTTTTTCTTCTGCTTCTTCATATGATGAAGATAGGTCCATGTCTTCCCAGGTAGCCATGAGACCCTTTTTCTTGAAGAATGTCCTCTTTTTGTCTTTTGTAGACTGGGACATTCAGCTCTAAAATGCCTAGGCTTCTTACATTTATAGCATACTGAAGGACTTTTTCCTTTTGGAGTTTTGTTAAACTTCTCTGTGAAGTTTTTGGCTCTTGATCCTTCTTTCTTCCTCCACATAGCCTGTATTTTCCTTGAGATGAAGGGTATCTCATCCTCATCAGAGTTGTCCTTCTCAAATTCTTCCTCAGAGGATTCTTCCACGTTTAGTGCCTTGGACACTGATCCTCTGGATGGACGCTGGACGCTTAGAGCGATGGACTTCTTCTTTTGTCCTTCGTCTTGCTTTAGTTCCAGTTCGTGGACTTTAAGAGTTCCAAGTAACTCTTCTATTGAGAGTGCTGTTAGATCCTTGGAAGCTCTTAAGGTTGTAACCTGCGGTCTCCATTGCCTAGGCAAACTTCTCAAGATTTTGTCAATGTGATCATAATTAGCATAGGTCTTGCCTAAGGACCTCAGGTTGTTTATTATGGTTTGAAATCTACCAAACATAAGTTCGATAGTTTTATTTTCCTCCATAGTAAAGAGTTCATATTGTCTTACGAGTAAGCTCAATTTGGACCTCTTTACTTGTGAGGTTGCCTTCGTAGGCAAGAGCGAGGGTGTCCCCACATTTTCTTAGCATTTTTTAGACTGTGTACCTTTTCATATTCAGATTCAGATAAGGCACACATCATAACATTTCTAACCTTTGAGTTTAGAAGATACCTCTGTTTGTGAGATTTTGTCAATTGACTTCTTAGGAGTTCTACTCCATCATGGTCAAGGGGCAGGTACTCGCCAGTTTCTACTACGTCCCATATGTCTATGTGACATGCATCAAAGAATGCTGTCATTCTTTGCTTCCAGTAATCGTAGTTCTGACCTTTGAAAAGAAGCGGTCTGTTTACAGCTTGTCCTTCGTTTTCCATGAAAGATCAGGGTCGTTTTTACCCCTGCAGTGTTAGATGCTCAACCCCAAGAGGTCGAGCTCTGATACCAATTGAAATAAGAAAAGCACACAAGAAGGGGGGGGGGTTGAATTATGCGTTTAAAAAAAACTTTTTTTTCAAAACAAGTATATTAGTCTGGAAATCGTTTTTAAGAGTAGGGATAGAGAGAAAAAAACACAGAAAGTTTTATATTGGTTCACTCAACCTGAACTACGTCCAGTCCCTTCACCCAGAAGGTATCCACTAACCAACCTTAGGTTACAAGTATTGTTCGTGGCCTCTTCAGGCTTTACAACACAATCACCCTAGATTGCTTAACCCAAGTATTCTTTTACACTAAGCCTCTCCAGGCTTTCACAACACAACAAGTGTTTTAAAAGAAAGGTCAACTCACGTAGTGAGGATTTGAAAGATTAAGCTCAAGATCACTTTGAGGATCTTTACAAGATATTTGCTATCGTCCACTGGACGCTTCTATCAGAGTATTACAAAAGACTTTATGTACTTGTTCTTTTTCACAGACTTTGCCTTTTCTATCACTTTGCACTACTGTTCTTCTTCGTTGGTGCATGCATATATATATAGTCTTCAAGAAAAAGATTCATTGTAGAGGATTTTGACTTGTTATGCAATGAGAAGCGTGCAAACTATCTTTTCAGAAAGGTCAGGCATGGTAGTTTTTAGACTTGCACTAAAAGGAAGGTGCAGGACTACGCTGGCGGTCTGTTCTTCTGAACATTCTTCATTTGTCTTGGCAGCTTGATAAGTTGACTTGCTTTATCTATTCTGTTGCCCTTTGCACTGAAATGATGTTGATGTTATTTAATGCTTCAAACAAATTTGAACATTAGTTCACAAAAGTAGAAATATGTCAGTTACGAGGAAGATTTAGCATAAATCAAATTGACGTTTAAACTAAAAAACTTAGCCGTTTGAATATATGATCTTGGAGGCTTGTTATGAGTTTATTCATCGGATGGTCGCCTTCAATTTGTTCAACTGGTAGGTCCTCTTTGGCGAGTCTTTTGGACAGTCTTTAACACGTCTACTGGACGATCTTTAACATGTCTACTGGACGATCTTTAACACGTCTACTGGATAGTTGTTAACACGTCTGTTGGACGGTTTTTAACATGTTTACTGGATGGTCTTCTTAGCTGTGATGGGGTTAGTCTATACGCACAAGATTTAAACATTAATAAGCATGTTATCTTTAAAACATTGAGAGTTTAGACGCTTCTACGTCTTTGGTTCCAACATATTTGTTCTACTCAAATCATCATACATACACAACAAATAGGATAACACCAGCCCATATTAACAATATTAAAATATACATCACTGGGAAGAGGGATACAAAAACTCACTCCCTATAGTTGGTCACTCTATACAATCCCATCAAAAGAATAAAATACAAAACAATATATCCAAAAGGAGCTAACTCGTAAGCAGCTCCACCATCATCTCTGAGAAGCCGAGTCCACTAAATCATCGCCATCTGCTCCCACGTCATAAGACATGCTCATCATAGGCACAACAACAACAACCATACCAAAACAAAACAGCAACACAAGGGTAAGCTTACGAAATAACAACAACCATAGCATATATATAATTTATATAATCAAACCATCATTTTCCAAATTGAAATCAAATTCATCAAGAATGGGTTAAATACATCACAATCCAACACCCATGCTTTCACTACCATATGTTAATGCATGAATAACATGATTCTCGAGAGATTTCTACATTTTAGGCAATCAGCCAGGTCTTATCCCCTACCATGGCCATCTAGCACCATTCAGGGATTGCCAAAACTCTAATCTGTTGGATAAGCTTATGGTTGTCAAGATAAGTGTATGTGGGTGGTGGTATACCATGACACAAGGCCTACACTGCCTTGGCCCCCTGCGGGGTCTACCCATCCACTTATCCCCTAGGTCTAGCTTTAAAACCCCACTTCTTATCTAGGCACTAGGTTGGAGGCCTATCTGAGTACCAACTCTAGTCACCATCCATCTTACATGCCTGCCCGCACACGGCCTGAGGCCCACACAACCTCAGCCAACAACATATGCGTGCCAATGCATGTATCACCACAAAATCAACTCTACTAAACAATCATTATATTATATATATATATATATATATATATATATATATATATATATATATATGTATGTATCAACGTATCAACACAACCATCAACTCAACCACAACAGTTATCACATCATATATATGTATCAACATAACACCACGTGGCCTACTCAGCACCACCTGTGGTCCAACAGTCACCATTAACCCCATGCACGCCCAATTCAGCCTCTTGTATGGTCAACAGGTAAGCCCCTATCCAAGCAGTCCATCTCATGAGACACCTCATACAATAATATCATACACATTAAGTGGAGGTCCTATCTAAGAAACCTTCCACTTCACAACCAATCCAACAATCAACTACAATTTGAAAACCAAGACTTTCTTTAAAAACCATTTGGAAGATTGGCAAATCTTGAAATTTACAAAAACCTTTGAACAATTCACTTCTTTAATTTAAAGAAAATCATATCCCAACTGAACAACTCTCCATTATTCTCAAATAGAACCTTTGAAAATGTATAATAGCCTTTTTATATGTGTATATACAAATACTTCACGTTTTGAAATGAAAACTTTAAAATCTTAAATAGTACATTCAGTTTTGAAATAACAGATTATGTACTGTAGTAACAGATTATATCCGTTTAGTAAAAATGCACCAAATTTCATTTTGCAGTAGGGATAATCGATTATGGGTTTCCATAATCAATTATTTCCGAACCAAAACTAGAAGAAATTTTTCTGAAACCTAGATAATCGATTACCAATGTCCAATAATTGATTATGTGATCCCCATAATCGATTATCTGCGACAATTTTTCAAAAAAACGCAATTTCTATAGAAAAACTCAAGCTTTTCAACCAAATAGCATAGATTTTCGAATCAATGGTGTTCCAACAACATCAATCCACCTCAACCAAGTTAATACACATCAAATTATACAATCAATCCAACATTTCATCACATAATCATCAATTTCTCATCGAAATCTGAAAATTTTCCCCCAAAACCCATTTTCATCCAAACCAACGAAAATGGCAACATCCACTAAGATTCAACTATTATAAGGCAAGAAATCAACATACCAATAGTTATTAAGACAAAACAACTGATTTGTAAGCTTCCCTTACCTCTAAAAGTCTCTGAATTTGAATTTTGGTTCTTTGAGAAACTTGTGTCTTGAGCCAAAACCTTCTACAGATTGATCTTCCTCTCGCAACATACTAGACTGGCTTGGGAATCTCTTAACACCCTTAGTAACTTCGGATTTCTAGAGAGAGATTGAGAGAGAAAGTGAAGAGAGATAAAGTTTAGAGAGAGAAAGAGAATGAGGGAATTCCTCCCTCCCCTTCCTTTATATACCCAACCTCCTCGGAACTCTCACATGGATTTGTGGTCAACTAAGGCCCAAACTTCACCAAGCCACTTCCTTTATCTCAAAACTGGTCTAACTTAACTGTTTTTCTCTCAAAACCCAAAGTTATTCTCATAACTTATCCAAATTGGCTCAAGCACATATCTCAAATTTCCTAAATTCAAATTATAATTTCAAACCAACAACTTATAACCATCGTCACATACAACATACCATACATAGCAACAATTCATTTATTTCTTTTAATCACCTAGATTACTTATCAAATTTTCACTTTTTAGTTATTAAACCACTAAATCATACATTAAGAAAATCCACAGCGTTACAAAATCACTTCACTGTAACATTCCCAACAAATTTCTCAGTTGTTGAAGCTATTTAAAATTATTATCCAGACCATCATTCAGAAACATTTAATTTTTGCTTGGTGCAAACCAGAAAATTGAGCATTCACATATTTCACTAGGAAAAGGATAAATAGATCATAGATCTCTTATTTCCATTCATTGTTCATGTTTCTTTACAGAAATAGAAACTTCAGACAATGATTAGAATTTCTATATGTTAATTAGCATTGAACAAACAATGTTAGGATATAATTTTGCAGTTAACTCTAACTACACCCCTCATATTGAAGCATTCAAATCCTAAAATATTACAACTTGATGCTACTACATACTTAGAAAAAACACTCATCTTTGTGCCATATCTACAAAGGTTCAGTCAAACTAGTTGATTTTGTAATATGTATGTGGGGGCCCTGATTCTAATATTTGTCTAATTGGATTACAGTTTTTGTAGCTATTTCTTAAAAGTAAAATTAGATGGACTCTTCTTTGTTGGAGACAATAGAACATTCAATTGCCAATACACCAGTTGCCTCTACCACTATTGCTCCATTACCACCTCAGTTAAATACATTAGTAAGGCGTAAAACTCGATCAAAAGTGTGGAATCATTTTATTGAAAAGCCTAATGAAGAGTAGAAGGCGACATGCAATTATTGTGGCACTGTGAGACACAAGAATACACAAGAAGAGGAGTTGAATTGTGTGATTAGATTTTTCACAAAACCTTTTCAAAAAGCGTTTCGTTTGAAGGACAAAAGATAAATACTTTTAAAAGATATTTGTAAAACAAAGAGAAGCTATAAGCAAGAGAAACACAGAGATTTATATTGGCTTGTCTCACCCTAGAGACTACGTCTAGTTCTTGGTTACCAACCAAGTCCCACTATAACTTAAACAAGTTACAAGTATTCTTTTATCCAAGCCTCTTCAAGCTCAACCCAAGTAGTCTTTCACTTGCCTTTCTAAGCAAATACCCAGTATTCTTGATCCAAAGCCTCTTCAGGCTTCCACCAATTTCACAAAGAATGGTTGAGGGTAAGTTATCACACTAAGCTAGCATCTTATCAGACGAATGTACAATAAAGCTCAGGAAAGTGTTTATAAGCAAAATATGTTCGAGATTACAAATTTAAAGAGAAAGTTTGCCAAGAGTTTCATCAATTTGAAACAGAGATCTATTCTTCTATTTATAGGGTTCTTTCAAAGTGTCTATTATGAGTGCTTTTTGGAGACACCTTTCATTGGTGTTGTGAAAGAAGAAAAGAGTCATTGGAGCATTAAATGCCATATTTAATACCTTTCACCAACCAGTCATTCTAATAAGATAAAGCAGCCTGCTTCTCTAGCCTTTCTAGTACTCAATCTTGTTGCAGTGGACATATTTGCCTTTCGTACTGACATCTGTACACAAATTCCTCCTTTTATATGTAAAGTTAACTTTATCAGAGATAGGTACGTAGACGTCTTCTTTTTCGAGAGGGTGTGCGCTTTTCAAAATCAAAAAAGGTTCTTGGATAACAGAGCTTCAAAAGGTTCAACATATATATCGTCTTAGGGAGTTAGTTAGCATACATCTTTACTTTATAGAGTATGCGCGAGCAGACAATAGTAAAAACATGTAACAAAAACGTGTCATCAATAATTAAGCATAGGATTGTTTGTTATTATCAAAATGTAGTGAGGGTTATAAATTCGTCCTTTGTCTTAACAATCTCCCCCTTTTTGAAGATGACAAACATCTTGTATTTTTAAAAGAAGTTTTCAAAACTTACGTTTTATCATACTATGTTTTCCATGTAAGATCCTTTTAGTTATGAAAGATATATTTATTAAGCAAACGCAATATCAAGCAATTTAGCAAAGGGTTAGATTCATAAGAGGACACATACTAATTGAATGCTAAACAAGGGTAGACATAAAATAAAAGAAAAATAATAAAAATAAGATATAATATGATGAGAATACTCCTCCTAAGATGTGCTCCCCTATAGTCTCCTGTTTTTTTTCACCTTTTGGCATTATCAATCTGAAGAGTCAGAATCTGAAGGTGTGGGGTGATGAGCTAGCTCACCTTTGAAGCGCTTCGTAGTTTTGTGAGCAATTCTTTCGCACGCTTTCACTTCCTACTTTCTTTAATAGGGGTAGCCTCTAGACGGTGAACAGTCTGCTTTAGTTCTTTTACCTCTTGGCAAACGTCTGAAGGATTTGAGCAAGGGCGGAGCTAACGTCTTCTTTGTCTACTAGTTCTTCTACAAAACAAAGGTTGAAGACATACAGGACAGGAAGGCTGCAAAACCAAAAGTGTCCTATGGACAGGAATACTTCAAAAGTATTTCCATTTGTGGAAAAGAAAACATAGGTTCGTGGACAGTTGAGGGAGAGCTAGTTTGGGTAATGGATCAAAGAAGAAAGAGCAAGAGAGACTTGTAACCAATGGCTGGTGGAGCGAATAGTGGTGTGATGACTTAAGGTGTGCTTCTCCTCAACAGTTAGGCCCAAAAGTGCTTGAGTGCTCAACATGATCTTAAAGCCTCCTTTTGTCTTCGCTCTGGAGAATCTCTTTCCCTTTGAGTATCCCTATAGCATCTTGTTTTCCTAATGCATGATTAAGTGTTTTAATAACTGAAAAGTGAAAATTTGATATATAATCTAGGTGATTAAAGAAATAAATGAATTGTTGTTATGTATGGTAGTGATGGTTTGGTGTTTGCTTGTTTGAGATTCCAGTTTGATTTTAAGACATTGGAAATATGTGCTTGATCCAAATTCGATATGTGTGAGAGTGATTTTGGCTTTTGAGAAAAACAGTTAAGTTAGATCAATTTTGAGATAAGGGGAGTGGCTTCGTGAGGTTTGGGCCTAAGTTGACCAAAAGTCCATGTGAGAGCTCCGAGGAGGTCGAGTATATAAGGGAACGGAGGGAGGAATTTCCCTCATTCTCTCATTCTCTTTCTCTCTGTTACTTTCTCTTCAATCTCTCTCTAAAGGTGCTGAGTTGTGAACATCCAATGGTCAGGTTAGCACCTTGAGCTGGGGTAAATTACGCAAACCGACTTGTAACCCTGACGCCTGCTCATCATCACCATGATTGGTTAGTGTATGTCCCTGATGGGCGTGTGGCCTTTTCTCGAGGATGATGATTATGACATGGATGTTTGTACCTTGTGAGGGATTATACAAACTCCCAATTGCTTCCCAGTGATTCCTGATGGTTAAAGTAATCATCAGAGATAGGTATGGATCCATATGTCTAGTAAAGGTTGAGATTGAGTCATAATAATGTAGGTCAGACCTTAGGATTTCCCCCGATTGCTTGTTTAATTTGTTGTTTGTAGCCTATTAAGAAACGAATGAGGCTTTTATAAAAACCTCACTCCTTTCTTATTTGTTTCTTATCTGTATCTTTTCATGAAGGAAGTTGTACATCATTCTGCCCAGCTCCCAGTCATCATTGCCAATCCTCCGTTCTTCAAAGTCTGGACTATCTTAGAGGAGATGGCAAGAGGATAAGAAGATTTGACCTTCCCATGGTAGAACAGGTACATGATCTTTGGCTTGTAATTGTACGTTCTACATATGATTAGGTACTTAGAGTAATTGCACTTGATGAGGAATGGGGAGGTATGGCAGAGGATTCCCTTTTATCTCCAAACTTCACAGCCAAGGGGAAATATAGTTCTGGTAGAAGGAGGGTGAGAGATGAGTGTGTCTAATCTCATTCTGTACCTTTCTTCCCAGACATATGGAGTAATATGTGGCTTATAAGAGAGAGTCGAGGTTGTGTCTTAATGTTCAATCATTTTCTTTGCATACCCATGGTGCACCAACAACGACCATTCATCTTCAACAATTGTTCTCCACATTTTTGGATTGTTGACTTCGCTCAATTCATAGTTGATTAGCGCTTGAAGGATCTCTAGGTCAAATGGAACTGGAGGCGCAAATTCTTTAGATCTTTGACACTTCGAGATTCTAGATTTTCAAATTGAGTAGCATATCATCAAAGGCATTCGGAATAAGGTGTCTCGGAGCGATATAGCTTAAGTGAGGCTTCATCTATCATGGGTTCCGCCATTCCTCTAGACAAAGAGTCTTTAGCTTGTGGCAGGCGAAATGTGACAGTCCTTATAGACTGTACATTACTTGGTCTTGCCATGAGATCGGTCGTAGTACGCTAGAAGACTTGTGAGACAGACACAGATTGAGGCACTTCCCATAGAAGTTATCTGGGTAATCTTCCCCTAGAAGTACTTCTTCATCATGCTCTTCTAGAACTATTTGTAGCGAGTGCTCAATGACGGATTGAAGCACCACTTCCTCAATTTGCTCCTCCTCTTCAGCAGCTAACTTTTCTTCCTCTTTCTTCTTCTTTTTCTCAACTTGTTTAGATTGGGCTTTGGCTCTCTTTAGCTACCTTGCCTTTTCTGCTTTTGTCTTGGACTAGCTGATTGCTTTGAGCCTGTGAGACCTCCTGGTTTCGTCTATTAGGACAGACTCTTCACGGCAGCAGGAGTGACACAGGTTGTTTGGATGGTGGGTTCAAGGATGGTTGGGTATTTCAGTGCAAGAAGGGTTTTATGGGAATGGCATCGTCTGGGTCGGGTTGAGGGGTAGGTTTAGGTTTCAGATGAAGGGTGAGGGTTTTTGTTGTTTTAGGTGGGAATAGTGTTGGTCTTTGCTTATTGTTTTGGTTCTTGTTGGAATGGTCTCTTGACGGGTAGCTTGTGTTTGAGGGTTTTGGTCTGTTTGGGTGTTTGGGGTTGTTGAGTTTTCATCTATATGGAGGTGGTGAGGCTATTGAGTGAAGTCAGGGCGAGTAGACGGATCAACAGACGATCCCACCCTGAATGCAATTCCTATTGCATCAACAACAAGTTCTTCCTTAATCATTGCTAACTCTGGATGCCTAGCAACGTATCTAGGGAACAGGTGGGCTATCCTTATCATCCTTATGATAGATATGTTGATCGGAACCATGCTTCTTTTTCTTTCATACCAGATTCTTTACACCATTAGTTTATTATTTTAATGAAAAGTATGGTGTAAGGAATCGGGAACCTTTGTTTTTTCCTTCGAGCTTTCTTTGGATGTTGGTGAGACAGACCTCTAGTTTCTAGAATAAGAGCTGGAAGATTCACCTCTGGCTTGTGAGCATCTTATATAGGCAGAATGTGTCCCTTGAGGACAAATTGTCCTTCGAGCTCGTGCATTGAAGGATGATGTGTAACAAAATGTTGTGAAGAAGTCTACAATCTCTCTTCATGTTAGAGGAGTACAAAACTTCTTTAGAGCATCTTTGTCGTTCGTCTGGGGTCTAGGACGCCCATAGAGAGCTAGGTCGACAGTTTCGAGGGTTATGACCCTTTCCAATCTTTAGCAAATACGTCGCCTTCTTCCTTGCAAGCCAGACGCTGCTACAATGGTGTAAGTGGAGATAATGATAGCTGGTTGTCAACGGTCCCAGTAATGTTTCCATTGACTTCATACTCAGAGGCCCAGAAGGAAGCATAGGGCTCGTGGTACTAGTGAGTCTTTTCTGCACGAAAGACTCCCACCCAATGTCTTGATGTACTGAGTTAAAAGGAAGCCTTTGTAACGCTCCTTTAATTTTAAATATAATCATATCAATTTAATTATTAAATAAGTTGATAAAATGTGAGTAAATTTTTTTCGATTTTATAATAGAAAAATTCTAATTTAACAGAATTTGGAAATAGAAGTGAACCGATACAATTGCTTATGTATATATATATCAAACTGTACATCATGGTTTGAGTAATACATAATAGTCAAAAAGAAAACAAAAGTACATCAAAAGACATATACTACCTAGCCCAATATATACATTAAAAGATCCTACACAGAGCAGTATTTATCTACCATATCCCTCAGGAAAATATTATAAATTAGGTCTATAAATCTAGAAGAGTATCCCTGACTCATCCTCAGCATCATCATGCATTGCCATTATCTTCAATAATTGCGATCAATCATACAAGGAAGAAAAACAATGGAGTGAGGTGATTTGTTCTAAAATCACTTTTACATGTATGGTAGGAAATCTACCATAAAACAAAGATAAAACACAACTGATAATAGAAGGGAACCTAAGATTTATTCTAAGTTGTATCAGACTACCCTTGATTAGATATGGATCCAACTCCCATTAGTGAGTAATAGTTCTCAACAAAACCTGGGAAGTGATTGGGAGTACATATACCTCATCAATATTCATCACATGGTACAGTCCTCATCATTATTGAGGAAATGACAATCAGGATATCCATTTATAGAGGTATAGTCTCAATCAGTCTTGGAATACTAAGCAGTTGTCGGGTTATCGAGCTTGGTTAGGCGAATATCCCAACTCAAGGGCGCTACCCTGGCCATTGGGACCTTCACCACTCGATGCCTACCCTCGAGACCTCCTCAAGTGGTCCCTGTCTTTCATTCCTCAGCGTACCAAACGTAGCTTCCCTAGTAAGGTACCATGCCATCGCATGTCACTTGCTTTACATTACTTACTAAACTCAATTCCTAATTTCTCAAGTAGAGGTTTACCTGGTCTCAATTAATTTAAGCACCAGTACAATCAACATTTTAGTAATTTAGCACTAGTACAATCAATTAATTTGTAGAAATTACACAATACCAAAGTTTTAACAGAATAACAATTTTGTAATCATATAAAATTTAAGCAGAATAACAACATAGTAATTATATTTAACTACTAAAATTCTAGCACAATAACAACTAAATAAATACATTTTAATTTTCTAAAGTTGAGCAAAGTAACAGCTTAGCAAGTGCATTTTTATTTTGAAAAATTGAGCAAAGTAACAACTTAGCAATTATAATTTCATAATCTATATTTGAGCAGAATAACAACTTAGCAATTATAATTTAATAATTTAAATTTGAGTAAAGTAACAAATAATAAAAATTAAAGTTGAACATCAAACATAATATAATGATAATAATAATTAAAATCATGCCTAAATGGGTTTAGGGGAAAACCCTTCCTACTAACATGCAAAGTGACAATATTTAGAACCAACCCTATTCCCCCCATTACCTCTAAGATAGTTGATGAAGAAGATGGAATTGTTGATGCAAACTCTTAGGAAGAGAACTTTACTAGTTGTTGGAAAACTAGTAAAATTTTAACATAAAAACAAAGTAAAATAAAATTTTTTCTAGAGAGAGAAGCTCTCTAAAAATTTGGCTAGCTTGAAAGAGAGAAGGATGTGTGAAAAATGACCAAGAAGCATAGGTATTTGTAGAGGAGAAGGGCGGGTTAGGTGTCCCCTAGATGACATAAGCGATGATGCAATAACTTATTTTAATTTATTTTTAATTAATTTTAGGGACACATAACCCAATAGGTGGCGAATCACCTATTTTAGGGTTGGGATGTGCTCCACTTGTAACACCCCAAATTTAGGTACTAAAAATAAACCACGAGGTAACTCTTAGTAGGACCCTTCCCTTGTATTATTAGACAAAAGATGCCTTAAAGATTCTATTATATTTATTATTATTACTGTTTCTATTCTTATTAATATTATATTTATTATTGTTTTTGTATAAGTTGTTTGTGTTATTATTATTATTACGATTATTGTGTTGTGTGATGTTTTTATTTATTATTATTATTTTGTTATTGATACCTTAGTATTATAAATTAATAGGAATATTATCATAGAACTCAAAAGAGCATCTAGGGCCCTAGAATAGGGACTAAAACCCACTAAACTACATACTTACCCACATTATAAGAAGGAAATAGAGAAGGAGGGTTAGGCTTAGCCGTCACAAATAGAAGAAGAAAAAAGTTAGAGATAATGAGTAAAAGAAGGGAAGAAGAAGAGGAAGAGAAGGAGGAAGAATAGAAACTAGAGAATCCAAATCCTAGAACTCAACTTTGTATGTCCACAAAGGTGAGTGCTCTCCCTCTATTCTTCCTTGTCTTTTATGTTGTTATTTTCATCTATTTACCTTTTCCCCCTCCTTATGCTTAAGATCAGGGATTGAGGGTTTTGAAGGAATTGTGAGGAAGTAAGGAGTCATAGATTAGATAGTCTTTTGGCAGCTTTCTTCAAAAAGGGATTTCGCGTTGGTGCTGGGCGTGCAAAACCTG